>CM061914.1:36727954-36853824 GCA_031002005.1 Vandiemenella viatica
TATAAAAAACAGCGGAAATAGACATTCTACATCTATCTACATATATACTCTGCAATTCACAAAATTGTGGATGGCAGAGGGTGCTCAGCACCAAAGCTAATCTCTTTGCTGTGCATTCCAATCCCTAATGGTACGAGGGAAAAAAGAATTCATATAAGAATCAGTCCGGCACCTTATTTCTCTAATTTTATCTTTTCTGTCCTTCCGACTCAAATAGGTTGGTGGAAGAAGTATTTCACTACACTCATGAGTGAAAGTTGGAGTACGCATGTTTTCCAATAAGTTTAAACGAAACGTGTGTCGTCTATCTACCAGAGACTCCCAACCTAATCTACTAATCAGTTCTGTGACGCTTTCATAAGGACTGTAGCAAGCGGTCACGAATCGAGCCGCTCTTCTCTGTACTTTCTCTATACTTTCGATCAATCCCTTACGAAACGGGTCCCAAATGGCACAACAATAATCCAAATGTGGACGCACAAGAGATTTGTACGCTATCTCCTTTGTTTGTTCATTACAATTTTTCAAGATTCTACCTATGAATCGCAGCCTAGAATTTGCTCTACCTACTAAAGAATTAATGTGTATGTCCCATTTCAAGTTCCTTTGTACTGTTACCCCCAAATATTTAATAGAATCGACCATATCAATAACTGTATTGTTTAACTCGTATTTCTGAACAATCGGATTCTTTTTATTAGTTATGCTCATTGTCTTGCACTTTTTACAGTTTAGAGTAAGTTGCCACTCAGCGCACCAAGCCAAAATAACATCCAGATCGCGCTGAATTTCTAAGTAATCGGCCAAATTTCTTACTTCCCTATAAATAACCGCATCATCAGCAAACAATCTAAAAAGGCTTTTCACTTTGTCTCCGAGATCGTTTATAAAAATTAAGAAAAGAAGTGGTCCTATTACACTTCCTTGAGGTACACCCGATGTAACATCTAGATTAGAAGAACTTTCTCCTTCAACGACAACATACTGCGACCGACCAGTTAGAAAATCCTTTATCCATTCACAAAGCTGTTCTTGAACGTCTATAACACCAGGAATTTGCAGATTGTTGGCTTTACAACGAGATCGTTAGCGGCAGAAAAGCACTGACGGGGAGGAATTCGGCCATGATCATTTTTGAAGGAACCATCCCGGTATGGAGTGAAGTGATTTGGAGAAACCAAGGAATACCCAAATCCGAATAGCCGAACGGGGTCTCGAACCTGCGTCCTCCCGAATACAACACCAGAGCGATGCCGCTTCCTCTTTCTGTTTGAGTTGTGAGACAGTTGTAACTTCCACTTAGGTCGTGAGTGCTCACTAGTAACTCTTGCGTGTCTGAGAGTTACTGCCGTAGATCTCGTCCGTATATGCTGCACTCTACCAGCAGGTGGCTGCCACCTGTGTTTACGGGTGGCCCAGCCCCAGAAATCGATGCCAGCGCGGAGGCGGCCGTTCCCATCAATCGCTGGCGCCACCTGAATCCACCTGCTCGCCTTGCCTTCCTCTACCCAACCTCTGCCTTACTCTTATTGGCTGATAGGGATCAGCTCTTAACCTCCGAGTGAGTATCTACCTAGGCTCTAGAACACTCAGAACACCCCTCGAGGGAAATCTCGTCAAGTTGGTCATCGTCAATTTTACGCGCCTCACACAGGCGATCTCACATAAACTTATCAAAAGAACTAATTGACCAAAGGTGACAAATGAGAAAATATCTTGAGTCAGTATATCTAGCCTTTTCCAGGGAGTAAATTGTAAGCAATAGTAACTTTTTTAAACCTTTTTCTGCTTTTCTGGTTTTTATGAAATAGGCTACCTTTTACCATTTTTCTCCACAGTAGATTTTTGTTCACAAGCTAATGGAAAAAGTTCTTGTCAGTTATTCTTCTCTTTATCTGTGAACCCCAAATCACTTCAGGCGAATGCCTAGATGCTACCTTCATAAAGGCCACAGCAGAATAACTTCCCGTTCCTTCTACCCACTCCCATCCCGCCTCTAATCATCTTAGCCGTCGATGAGGCGTAAAAAAAAATAAAAAAAATAAAAAAAATAAAAAAATATCTGTGTAATGACTTGCTTGTATGTGGGTGGTTACCACGGCGAATCTTTACCCCTCAAAGGAAACGTCTGGGAAGATGAACTGGGTGGTTTCCCGTTGCCTTCCCCAGTGTTACAATATTAGTAAATTTTGTAAATTTCAGTGATTTTCATAGTGTGTTCAGTGTAGATCAGTGTTGCCACCTTGTGAAAACAAAAGTAGCTAGATCTGGTATTAAAACTCACTAGATAACGGCATATTTAGAACTAAAAGATTCGCTAGAAATCGCTAAATAAAATAAAGGAAAATGGTAATGTAAGTAATATCAAAATATTTTAATAATTATTATTTTCATTAAATATGTATTATTGTATTAAAAATCAACATCAGATTCTTCAATTGGAATTTATTCTTCATCATCTTGGTCTATCGTTGGAGTTGCAGAACTTGCAGATTTGAAGGATGAGATGAATCGTCAGGCTTAGTTTTAAAAGAGTATTTAGTATCTTTACCAATTACAGCAATCACATCAGCCGGAAGCTCGTAACTGTAGTAGTATTTTTTCACTATTTTTAACTGACATTGTTTGTAGCGTTCCATTGAACATAATTAATACCATGACAGTGCTGTAGGCGTTTGTCAATTTTTTCGTCATCAAATCTGACTTCTGAGGCAAGAACTACTATTTTGTTATCTTTTCCCTGGCGAAGAATATTTTCCATACTCAAAAGACACATTTTCTCCTAAATAATGTAGTTGAAAGGAAGCAAATATATTTTTGGAAATTGCAAGATTGAATATCACTAAAAATCACCAAATAACTTTTTAGCGATAACACATGTAAGAATATCGCTGTCGAACTTCAAAATTCACTAAATCTAGCGACAAAATCACTAAGGTGTGGCAACATTGGTGTAGATTGTTGTTTGTGCTGTGTGGTATGAGAGATGAGGAAGTGATACAGTAAAATCCAGTGCCGGCGCATTCAGTACTACTCTTCCGAAATACACCTTTGGGCTGCCAAGTTAACGTACTCTCCGGCAGATGAATCACCATCAACAATGTTGTACGCAATGCGGTGAGGTTTACCTATGACTTTAGTGTAGAATCTGGTGATTATGAATTGTGCATCACCTCATCTCATACAAAGTCCTGAAAGCAAAAGAAATTATTAAAAAAAATTAACGCTAGGACTTGATCCATCTAACCCCGTGTCAGCGCCGGACACTAGCCAAAAGATCGGGCTTATTAGATCCAAAAGAAGTTAATTCCATGGCTCGGATTCCACGTTAAACTATACGTCAAGGTAAAACTTAACCAAGCCTCCTAGTTCTGACGCATTGGTTTAGTAGGCGAGGGCCCAATCAAACCTACAATCTGTATCTATAAAACGAAAACCGGGTATATTTGTACCAGAAAAACGCAAAAACTAATGCGCAGATTTCGATGTGGTTTTCACCGTTTTAAATATTAGAATCTCAATTGAATTGTTTGGTATGTCTTATGATCGAACGTAATATAACGCCGGAGTGGTAGATGAAAATCTGAATGTACATTAAAAAAAAAATACGATCCATACGTCATACATCGTAAAAAAATAATAGCCATATTATCGCATGTAACTTTTACTTTCTTAAATTTTTATTTTTTAAACCCCATACATGAGTATATCGAAAACGAAGAGAAAAAAACTACGTAAAGTGGATAATATCAATGTTAATAATATAATGAAAAAACCTTTCGATATCTTCTTTGTTTCTTGAAGTTACTATCTGAGGCCGCACTGCTACAATCTCTGATGTTTCTGAAATTATATTCGCTGTTGATATTTAGTAATACATATTTGACGGGTTTGAACATGAAAATGAACTGTTTAAAACCTTTAGTGTAGAACCTTCCGAGAAATTTGTTCTTTTTGAAACTACGATCTCAGGCCGCACAGCTACAATCTCTGATGTTTGGAAGTGAATTAAAATCGCTGTTAATAGTAAGTAATGCATATCTATCTGATGGTTTTGATCATAAAATTCAACCACTGGCACCGTTTAAAACCTTTAATGTTGATACAGTATTATTTTTTGTAATTTATTGATGAGTGATTCTGTATTTACAACATTTCCTGAAAAACAAATCATTGTTTCTATAGCTGCACGAATCGCTGTGGTTATTATGATGAAACTTAATACACATCTTCTTGATATCATGGCTAAAAATATTGCAGGAATAAATCAACCACAACCCCATCTCTTTCCTGCTACACCGGGGGTCAGCCGTTTAAATATGTATAGAAAAAGGAGCGACAGACATAAAATTTAATTCACAAGTACAAAAAACTGACCTATTTTATGAGGTTCAATATTGACTCTTTGTGCAAATCAACCTAGATCATACCGGGCAACGCAAGTAACACTGTTAGTTGTGAACTAAGTCTAGGTAGTTCAACTGCTCCCAGTCACAGTGAGGTTGAGTTAATTTACACTGTCGCACGGCAAAAATACAAACTAGTTGTTCAACATTTCTTGTTAAAATTATAGTAATTTATCGTTCATATTTTTACTATACATTCCTCATATCACAGCAAATATTAACGAATTTAAAATCTTTATCAGTTACCTAAAAATGTTGGGGACTGATATTAAAAATCCGACCCCAAGATAAATAAGCAAATTAGTGTGTTCGATTCTGGGAAAAAATTAAACAAAAAGGAAAAGAAACTGCTTTTCACATCCAAATAACCTGTAATAACAATCATTGAACACGTTATTTTGTGTTTCTGCTCTACTGGAATTCGATAAATGTATCTTAAAAAAAATCTGAATTAACACACAGAGAATTGGTGCCAACAAGTTTATAACGTTTCTTTTGCTATTTTCTTTCATCAGTAACTTACGTTACAATAAATACCATCTCAGAAATAAGCATCGTCATCATCCTCCTACTTCACCCCTTCCACTTTGCTCTAACGTATGCTCGATTAAATGCTTATTTTGCGTAGGAAACTTGGTAAGTAAGGTCTCCTGTTCATTAGCACTAACTAATACAGTACGAACATCGAAAGATAGCTACTGTTCAGCCTAACATTTGTGACAATATAAGTACTTACAACCTCAAATGACAGGTTATATTATGAGGAGAAAACTAATTCAGCAAATAATTCATTTCCTGTGAGAAGTTGAATGTAACAAAATCGATGCTTTGCAGAGTGCAATCCACTTTTTATAAAACTAAGTATAAGGGTTATTATATTAATGCCGTGATAATTTAATCACTATTTCATCACCTACATTTTGTTACAGATGCTATGGAAGGAAGTGTTATTCGTAATAGCTCAGTCAACTCACCTTTTAGGTAAATGAAATTTCCTCTTGCTAACGTGAAACTTACTAACTTTTTGAGAGCAATTTGTTAGGTTGAAAAAAGAAAGTAAAAGAAATAAACTTTTCAAATAAGTCCATAGCCTTTATTTCTATGGTTAAGATACGTTAGGCCAGTTATAGTTACAGTAAACCATTAAAATAACTGCTGAACTAACTATTGAACTATTGAAACACCTGGAGGCAGTGATATTGAGTAATGCATTGTGCCCAAATGTTACCTCAAATGCAGCGACAGATCTGAGTCTCGCTAATCCATCATTAGTGGCGTAACACGCGACCAATTAAAAGCTTAACACACAGACGGCTTAGCAAGCAAAATTCAGATTAATTATACAATTTGCATCAAACAGAGTCATAAAACTAAAAAGGCAGCAGTAATTATTATTTCTGAAACGGAAATTTTAATGGCGGATTAAATTATTCTGAACTTGTCAAAAAGCAAAGTTTCAAAGCAGCGCTACGTATTAACTGTAACAATTGAATCAATGTGGGACTAGGCTGTACTAATTGATGACCGAAATTTAACCTTTCTTTTAATTTTTTGGGAAAAGTTCTAATCTTGGAAAACTGGGGTAACGATATGATTAACATGTAGTTATTCCTGCTCAGAATTGTTACTATTAAAGGCATGTTTAAATATAAAAAATTGCCATTTTTTCTGTTTATGAAGTATGTCAAACATTGACGTCAACACTTCGAACACTCACAGTTACTATAACAGACAATAGTTAAAAGTACTTTAAATCTTAAAATTTTAGTAAAAATGAAATATTCGATGAGATATTGCCAAATTAGGGAGACTGTGCATGGAATGTTTATGGATAATCGGTAAAAAGCTTTCGGCGTTCCCGGGAAAGTATGATTAACTGCCACAGAAGACAAAATAATTTAACTTAGAAATTTATAAATTAGCACTAGTTTAATTCCTACTGCACATAAAGTAAAATTTGGAAACATCACTAGGGTGAAGTTTTAGATATTCCCAATAGTTATCAGATGAAGCCTGGCAATCCGCCGACATTGATAGTAACGAGATTTTCTCACTATCTATTCGATATTTTGATAAAAGAGCATAAAAAATGTACTTCTTTTGATTCCCAAATTACTGATGCCAAAATCTTTCCTTCTGGTATGCAGCCTTCTAAAATTACACAAATACTTTAGCGATCTCCTTAAATTTATGATCGTTCGCAAAAGAAAGAAATGAGCAATTTTAACACATATGATACGTGAATAGATGTTTTTTTTCCTTGACAAAAACTCATGTGCACCATTTCCACCAGAATTTTGTGAATTACATGATAAATGTGACGTTGGAGATTTTTTAAGTACAATATATATATATATATATATATATATATATATTACTTATGACTTTACGCCTCGTCGACGTCGAGGTCATTTGAGGTGGGATGGGACTGGGGACAAGGAATCGGAAGTAATTTTACCATGGCCTTTTGAAGGAACATTCCGGCATTCACCTCGAGTGAATTGGGGAAACCATAGAACAGCAACATGTGGATGCTCGTATGGGGATTCGAACCGGCATTCCCCCGAATGCGAGGCCATAGCGTTAACCGCTCACCCACGACGCTCGGTCAATTTCTGTGGTAGTGGAATCAATTTAATGCACAATCTGTTTACCGGATCCGTAAGGCATGGCGTATCTCGCTCTATACGGATTATTTCTTATTTCTTTTCCTCCCCGCGCATGTTGTTTGCTGTACGTCATATCTCGGCAATCCGCTCTGGTCGTCGTGACGAGGTGGACCATTTCTCGTCCTGGAGAGAGCTTTTCTCCTTTAAAGCCGGGCAGACTCCTTGGCGCGCAATGAGAGATCTTTTTCTTTTTCTGCTGCTGAGCGCGGCTGTTGCGGGGAGCTCAGCTGTGATTGCGTGCCCGCTCCACATTCGTTTCCTTCCCCCGTCCTTTCTATCTGAGGATCTAATCACGGCAGTGCAGAGCGCCGTTACGGCTCCTCTCGCAAGAGGTAGCAGCAGCTACAGATAAGTGCGGAACAGCGGGGAGACAACATTAGGTACAAGCTAGAGGATTTTCAGGCAGTGGACAATTATTACCTTTCAGGTTACACTTCTGCTTCTGACTTTACCTCATTTTTGATAATTAGATGAGAGAAATGGTCTGGGTGCAAGGAACATGAAGGAATTTGTCCATGGCCTTATTCGGCTGAATTGATTTATGGAAACCATGGGAAACCCAAATCTCGATGGCCGGACTCAGGGCCGTATTTAAGCATAGATGACCACAACCACCCTGGGTTCCCCGCCTCCTGCCTCCCGCCTGAGCCAGTAGTGCAGCTAAAATAATAATAATAATAATTTATAAAGGACTATATGTAGTATACAATTATATTCTTACTATTCCATATATCCTTCGTAATAAGTTTTCCTGTTAATTTTTATTAACGATTCTATATTTTAACATCTACCCACTCACGAAGTTGATGAATCAACTATGTCTTCAATACAGTTCTGAATATTTCAGTAATATAAATGTGCAGGATCCATGCACTTGATTAGAATCATGCCGGCTCCTCGATGACATTTTATACAGTGATCAAACTGATTCAGGGTGTCTTATGTTAATCAGACGCCTTAGTACTTGAAATTTAATATATTTCTTTCCCTGAAAAATAAATCTTACACAAGCTTTCTCGTAAGAAAAATGTGTCCATTATGTTCACTCTATGTGAAGGCATGAAATTTATTATTGTAAGTTCAATACAATTTATCTACAGTGCTATTTGCATCTCTCCTGATACCCATAACGAGTACGATGTGTACATTTCGATCGAGGCAGATAAAATCACTTATTATGTTACCACATGAGGTGACATCACTGATTCGTAGTACGGATCTGAATGAACAAGTGCTATCTTCAGACAGTTTTCAGCGTAGTTTTTCTTGCACTAGGTATTAACTGGCTTGACGTAAATGCTTACCAAAATGCTGGTTCAGCAGATTTTACCGCTTACTGAAATTCAAACGTACACAACGCACAGAAGCCGTAAAGATACTATAATTATTTTTTTTTCCTCGCTGTACATAGGTATGATGGGTTAGGATATTCGACACGCAACATTCTTCCTCAAGTTGTTAATTTTCATTCAAGTCTTTTAAGCTCCGATGGTACTGCAATTACATCCACGTAGGCCCACATAATTATTAAATCGTAGTGTGAATAGTAATAGGATATGTTAGACCGGTATAAGCCATGGAATGCAACAACATCGTTCCTAGTGTATTGCAACTACACAATCCATAAGGCTATCCAGGATTGGAGGAGTAAGAAATCAGTAAATCAGTGTGCATCTGCTATTCTCATAATGTGAAGAAATACTTGCACTAACTAATTACAAGTAAACATCTATCTGTACTGCGAAGAATGCTCTGTGCACCATTTTTAGTCTGTTATAACGTTCGAATAATTCGCACGATGATAGATATTATTAATGTTATTTGTGGGACTTCTCAGAATACGATAGGCTGTAGATCATTGTTAACGTTGTTTTAAATATTGGAACAACTTGGACGCTACAGAAAAATTTAGTAGAATATGAAATTTAAAATACAATAAAAAATATATACCTAAACGACGGATATGATTCCTTTCAGAGATAAGGGAGTAGATGGAAACATCTGACTACCAATAAATCCCTACAATCATTCAATGTTAACCAATGGCCTGGTATACCCGCTACCAACATGAATTCGCGGATACCTTTTACCAGCCATTTGCAAGGATTAGTTAGAATGATTGGTATTGCTTCTTAGAATTTTATAGCAATGAACTCATCTCTATTTTTTTTACTTCATTAGCGTTTTACCAGGTAATTACTGTAGAAATCCGTATTACTGAAAACCAGAAGTATGCAACGCCAATAGACTATAGAGCGAAATTTAGGAAATCTGTGGGATTATGCTGTGTTTATCAGATAATGACACGACGATCATTGGAGAGTAACAAATGTTGCTCAGAACTCTATGAAAACTGTGTGCAATCCTTATTCTTGCGATTTTGTCACATAAGGTTCTTTGTAATCAAAGTTTATCCTGTACAAAAAAAGAAACAGAAATTTTTTAATCAAGTTCAGTTTAAAGGTTTTTTTTTATGACACGACATAACACATTTTTAAAAATATTTTTAGTGGAGAACCGACTCAGGAGGCATAAAATTATATTCTCACATAATACTTAGGTTAAATTATAAATTCATACTGCGTGAAGTTTTAAATTTCGTTTCTTTAAATAAGTCTATTCACAGAAAACACCTACACATAATTATAGTTCTCCAATGTCAGTTTCAGGTGATCAGTTTTTCTTGCTGTCGTTTACTTCAAAATAGTTCATTATCCTTTTATCGAGTTGGATAAGTGACATATTGTTATGGCGAAGTTCTGCGTATGAACAATGCCTAAAATACGGCTGACAGGTTCATTACCACAGTGAGTGACAGTATTAAAGTGGCTAATTATTTTAATTGGTGGCTTTGTGGTTTTAGTTTACCTGTTTTTCAGGCACAGACATTTGATGCTGACAAATTAAAAGAATGACCGTAAATGATTACATGATGTCCGCTGGTGTTTAACCACAAATTTTAATCATTGGGAAATTATTTAATTAAAAAACTGCTGTATGCTTCATTGGTTGTTACTTCTCTTTTTCCTATCACCTCTGTTCACAAATTCATGTCAAACGAATGAATAAATCACGTGTGTTGTTATCGACCTAATAACATAGTTTCTGTTTTCGGAACGTTCCATCTTTGACGTAGCTTCAATCAGTCGGATAAAGTGTACGTACAGCCCAACGTGGAACGAAACCACAGAATGTCTTACCGCAATGAACATGATCAAAACAAAGTTTTTACAGAAAGGAAGATCAGTTTGAAGGCTCGTAAAAACTTTAGAGAATTCCGGCGTTTAAAACCGGGACATCTAGAACAGGGGTTCCCAAACTTTTTCTTACCACGCCACTCTCCCGTTAAAAAGTAATGTCCCCCACATCCTTCCCTCTCCCAACCCCTTCCTCATCCCCACCCATTCTCCCTTCCCCCTCTGCATCCCTTCTCCCATGTTCAGTATAGCAGACATATAGAGATAAACATTACAAGCAACTTCGGAAATAAATGTCACAGTAGCGTCTCGGCATAAAAATATTTCATTGCATCATGCCAGCAGTGTGAAAGAGTTTTTCTTGAACTATTCATGACGAACTTTTTCCTTGTCACAGGCATAAACATATTAATAGGCATATACGAAATTACTGAAGCATATTTTAAGTCAAATCTGCAGCTATAGTGAAAATTCCTTCAACATGTTGTAAGATACTATGTTATCCTTTGATTAATTAATATTATTCATTTGCTCTGAACGTGACCATGCAAGCTCATTATTAATGGATTATCTGTACTTTGCACACAATAATCCAAAGCAGAAAAACACTGCCCTGTCGCGAAGCCATGTAAGGAAATAAACGTTTACTTGCTGCTTTAAAAATAATTAATGTTCGTGGCAGTTGTGGAGCTATGTTACTTGAAAAAATGTTCAGTACCTTTCCTTATAACTAATTACTTCTAATTAAATGATTATAATGCCGTCCGGTTGCTATGGGGAAATAACAGTCAAAGGGGATATGCAAGAAGCTTATGAGAAACACATACACGCGTGTCAGCTTTCACAGTTCACTAAGTTTTATTATTCTGAAGTTACATAATCCAAAAGCAAGCAACCAGACACTAAAATTAATCTTCGTCACCAAGGAATGCAGTTTCTAGTATAAATAAGGTTGGAAATTGTGAGTATAACCCCTGTAATTATTCATTAAACAATTAACGTGATACAGTACCGTAGCAGTTCACCATAAACAGTTTATAACAAACGATATCACTTAGAACAACATACACAGTCTATAAAATACTTCTGCAGTATCCATATAATATTCAGTCCATCGGAACATCGATGATACCGCGATAGCAGGGTATTACAGCGCATACACGTAACATACACTAGCGACCACGGCACGCTAGCTCCCACCGACCGTACTCCACCGTACATTACCTGTCACTCCGCGCTGGTCGACTGACTAACGCCAAAGACATTATAAGCACATCTGAGATCACACTAAACTTACAAAATATAAGTAATTTTCACAGTTTCGTCACAATGTCTCAAATAACAAATATTATCTCATATAAGTAAGTGAACCGCCATTTTGGGAGCACGAGTTAAGGTGGCAGCACACTCAACCGGCGAGGCACAATACAACGTGAACGGGATTGAGGCCTGGTCAACGCGTGCCAGCCGTCCTGACTGCGGGTTTAGGCGGTTTCTCGCAACCGTCGAGGTAACTGGTAGGTTGGTCCACAACATGCATCTCATAAACTACAAATCTCACAAACAAAAATAAATTTATCATAAACAGAAAGTAGTTTCGCCATTCACATACAGATGGCAATATTCATCCAAAGGTTTAAATACTCCGGATCTGAAAAGTCCTATTCTATCACAGGTAGGGCACATGTCCTCCCTCTCTCATAACGACGCAGCTAACGCCTGGGCAACCGTGCCGCTTTACAGATGTCCGCTATTGACGAGACGAAAGAAAAATGGATTACTGCTATGAATTGTTCAGTCTCACATTACATAGTTTAGTAGATGCGAATTCGCAAAAAAATCAGAGATTTTATAGGCACACACCTCTTTTTGTTTTTTTATGCCAACTACGAAGAATAAGAGCACAAAAAATAATTTTCGTAATGTTATTACGAACTTTTAACTGTCTTGCATGTTATATGCAATCTCTGACCACGATTGTATTAATAATGTGTACTGCGCATCTGTACACCTGAACTTTAAATTTTCTAACTGCGGTGGCCTGCAACGAAGACATGCCGCAGGTTTTAAGCTATAAAACAAGCAGCTCTCAGACTGTGAAAAATCCATGAAAATTGGTTCGGTTGTCTTAATGCCACACAATTTCAAGCAAACTTCCCGCTACAGATTTAGATATATAGATAGATACACATATATCACGGTAAACGAGGGAAGGATATAGCGAACGTGGACGTAGATGTATTGGATGACGAGACGATGGAAGCAGGGGTAAAGTCATTCGTCAGTGGAAAGAGGGGATGGGAATTTCATTAAAAACGCTTGAAGAATCGTTTTGTAACTATCTCAGAATGAGAGTAAAACAGAATATGGTGTAGAAGGATAGGAAGAGAACAAGTAGACTGTAATTAACTTCAAGCACTCGCTTTTCTTACCACTGAGTTAAGGCTGGGTGTGTTTGTATGAGAATCAAGAATTCCATAGATAAAATCACCACAGTCCGAGGCAACAGCCATATCCTCCTCATTTCATTAGCTAGTAGTTTCGTGTTAAAACTGGTAAATTGGAGATTTCCTTCTGTAGCTTACGTTAAAAATATAGCATCAAACTAAAATATTTATAAACGACTGTTCCGATGTTTCATTCACTATCTCTTATCTGCGTCTTTGTTTTAGACTGGCTTGAGGCAGTGTTCACTTTTCCTAGCTTTAGTCATCTATTTACATAGCAAACTGCGTCAATTATATAAATAACTAGCCCTTACCCGCGACTTCGTACGCGTGGATTAATAATGTTTTTGCCAGAATTAATTATAGAAAGTTGTTGGTAACGAAGGATTGGTCCCAAACAATATCGAGTCCTAATAATATGACAGGAAAACAATCACTATATCATTGTACCGTCGAACCTGTCTCTTGAAGAGAATCATTTTCCAACATATTTTTGTCACCATTCGATAAGGTCCCAAATTTCGTGACTAAAACTGTTAATCATACTGGAAAAAATATCCAGTTCCCTTCATACAGATTTCCTTATAAAATTCCATCACAACGATATAGCCATTTAGTCATCAAAGCGTAACAAAAAGACAGTGACTTATTTCGGTATTTATAATAATATTACTGTGGTTCACACTCACACACTGACTGCGAACCACACCTGAGGGATCATTATAACGTAAAAAGTGTACACCTACAACATTGCAAGACTACCTACGATTTGCCTCGTATTGCACTCCTAACTTTCTAATATCTACATTTTAACATTCAATCCGAATAACCTACGGCCAAGGCCTGACTCTTACGATGAAAAACAATTTTTAAAAATCTTAGCCTCCTTGAAGATTTGAACCGGAGACCACGACGTTTGTAAGCAAGCGCTATAACCACTCAGCTGGCAGCCCACTACACGGAAACACGGTACGTTGACGTCCACATCCAACGTGTCTGTCTATCGCCGTATTTCGAAGTTATGAGGCAAAATGTGTTATTAATACACATAATTTTTCAACCAAATGTAGACAGTATTTTCTCCTTGTTTCAAAGGATAAGTGTGCAAAGTTTCATCGACATCGGATGAAAACTGTGGATTTCTATGAAGAACAAACAAACAAACCAACAAACAAACAAACATACAGTCATCTTTATATATAAAGATGTTCTCGGGTGACTAGCCGAGTTATAGGAGCGCCGAACTATTGTGTAACTACAACACTCCTATAACTCGACTAGTCACCCGAGAACATTATCTATATTCTCAACTCCGAGAAAGACTGCGTAATTATGCGTCAATTATGGTCTTCATTTATTCTAACCTTGATAATTTTGTTCTTTTCATCCGCACTCTCTTCTAAAAATTAGTCAGTCACGAATGTCTCCAGCAGCTACCTTCCTTTGTATGCAACTTTATGGATAATTCTTCTGTGAACTGCGTTTGATAACTGTAAACACAAAAGCGTGATTATATAATAGGCAAAAAAAAAAAAAATCCAAATATCTTCGTAGATGATAGAATCTGCAATGCTTCAATGTGATATTCCAAATATTACTTAACCAATATTAGACACTAGAAATTTATTTACTTGCCATTACAATAATCAAATACTTTAACGTGTTTTAAGTAACGTATGAAGTTAAAGGATATGAATGTCAAATATTGTAATTATGGCCATTAACCTGCAATGTTCAGCCAAATTCGTGATAAATTAAATTTCTAAAACAAAAACTATTTGGTTGAGTTTGAAATTTTTAGACAGTAAAATCATCAAATTAAACATAATATTACCTAAATTGATCCGCTTGTTGAAGAACTATTATCTCCGCAAAAATCCTATACATGTGGCACGTTTCAGGTTTACTGTTTCATTCTATTCACCACGATAAATGTATTTTTTTCTTTTTACGATTAGGGATCCATTAATTGTAATTCAAGTGAGAAGTCTGAATGTTTACAAAATCAACGTATTACATAAATATCAATTTGATAATGTCCACACGTTTATGTAGTGAGCTTAAACTTGAATCTTATCTTAGTAAGAGTGTGACATTTTATGTACTCGGCGCACGCAATGACCTTTGGTGAATCCACTTTCGAAACTTTGCATGTCAAAGAAAAACTTGCAGACCACAGTTCAGACCAACTTCTTATCTCCAAAGTTTCGATGAAAGGGGGGAAAAAAGCTGTTGGGTCACACACAACACTAACGCTAATAACCTGTTATTCGTAAGACTGGTCGTGGAAACAAGTAACTGCTTTCGCAAAGGATAATGTGGTTTTTGTTTAGTAACATTTAATTAAATTGCGACGGAGCGCACGCCCCGGTGGCAATTTACCTACACATCCATCTTCTCCTTTCCTGCACCCACTTACATTTGCCCTCTGCAAATTTTAGCTTTAAATCCTTTCAACGTTTTTGGTAAATTATTCATCATTTCTCTTGGTAATTTTTTCCAATCCCTGACACCCTTCCCAAAAGAGAGAATCTTAATAAACCCTTGTGCCTGAAATCGAGTGTCAGCTTGTGGTCATGGTCATCTTTTCCCTTCCATGTACAGGGAAACGTTTTAAGATTATTTAATATTGTACCTCACGACTGCTTTAACGGTTAAATTTTTTAATTTCTTAGGTCTGATTTAAAGATCATTTCAAGATAAACGGAATATTTTATACTATCTTTGTAACAGCAGGTGAGACAAAGGTGATATATTCAGTAGTTTATATAACGCATGCTGAAAGTAAACAAAGTATTCTGACAAACTAAGAACAAACGAGAGATATTAATTATAGCATATAGATCTTCAACTGAAACGGAGACTACTTTCATGTGTCATTTACCGCAGCTGGAAGTTATCTTAGTTACAAAAAAAAAAAAAAAAAAAAAAAAAAAAAAAAAAAAAAAAAAAAAGTGTAATTTTAGATGAACGATTTAACATCTACTGTGCAAAATTTTGTCTGCTTTTAAATTCTTTGGTTATATCGATTACTTAGAAAAATTACTAGATATACCGATTACTTGTTTGCAAATATAACAATTAAGAAGACATTCAATATCGAATCTAAATATCGTTTATTTATTTATATTTAAGTTTGTTTAGTAGCTCAGGTCTGATGGCCCGGGTAAGAAGCCTGCAGATCTCATCTCAGCTGAAGTTTAGAAAAACCCTCTTCCCATACAACACATAAGATAAAAAAATTCTTTTTGAAAGTGACATACGCTAGAATGTCTCGTGGTTCCATTTTCATTTTGAAATACAGGTCTCCTTTAGCGGTACTGGATTCAGTATAGCGTACTCTATCACATATGTTGTCGCTGTAATCCCACTTCTGACACCACTTTATGTAAGGGCCTAAGTGAGATCGGATAATCCAACTTCCTGACACTTCATATTTATTTAAACGCTCTTTGTGAGGGAGTGAGTATTTCTCATAATAATGTGTGCCGCTTAAATCTACAAATTAATTATTAGTTACTTTTTGTTGATTTACATTCGTTCCATGTAAATGTTGTCGTTATAAGCTCCGCGACTACAATAGCAAACAAATCACTTGGTTACCTGTTTATTTTAGTAGAGTCCATTATTTTTCTCATTAAATTAAAACTTTAAACAAACCAAACATAAGAAAGGCATTTCTTTCGTTTAAATCAATTTGTAGAGTATGAAGAGTATTGTGCAATGAAACGATGTTAAGACGAAGTATATGGAAGATTACACCAATTGAGAATATATGAGATATTTAATACTACGTAATTCAACTCTGTTTTGATAAGCAAATATATGTAATTGAAATGCCAGAATGCATTCACTCTGACATTATTTTTGAGGGGCTTAGAAGCTATTTATTTTCGATGTAGATATTTTCACTATATTTCTATGTCCATACATGTTACGTTATAGTAAGATAAAAAATGCGTATATTATTCCATTGTTACAAAATAATTATTTTGAGTGTTATTCAATATCAGTTCTGTTTAGGTAAGCGACTGTGAAGAATTGAATTGCCGGAAATAAATAATTTATTAGATACTTGTAGACGTTACCAAATAATATTGTATTTACTACATGAAAAAATCCGTAACATACATGACCAACCAAGATTAATCTAGGAATGAGTAAGGCGCCACGCCAATTTACCGTTCCTAAGCGGGCCAGTTGGCACGTGAGAAGAGGTCAGTTGTGGCCAAGTTTCAAATCTCTCCGGCAGCCGAAGATTGCTCCTTCCCTCCGTATTGGCTGCGCTCCTTGGAATGCGATCCCTCCCACCCCGCTGTCGGAATGTCGATACCAGACGCTCCGACAGCATTCTTCCGGCTGAGATACACAGCAACACCGCCAACAAACGCAAGCCGAACCGCCTACGTATGAGATTCAACCTCTGCCATCTTTTCAGCCATGAGAGAAAGTTGATCCCGGTGTTTCCTCGAAAGGGTAATGGAAAGAATAATTTGTTTACAGGTTAATTAGCATGGACAATATTAAAGATACAGTCAAAATAAAGAAAAGCGACTCTATGAAGCAAAATTAATTTAACGAACTTTCGTTTTTTTGTGGTGTGTAGTTATTCTGATATCATGTACGAGATTGTCTCTTGTCTCTGTAATTTTGTGTCTACAGGAGGTCATGGCAACAATGTTTTTGTTCCAGCACTGTACATCAAAGATATTCATTTCAAAGTCGAAGAAATGTTCTTCTCTTTACCAGCCACAGATGTGATGCTATAGTAACTAGTAGTAGGGCAAAAACAAATTCCTAGACGAATAGAAATTATACTGAATACAATAATGTACGATGGGGTACCCAAAAAATAAAATTATTTTTTAAAAGCTATATATTTTCAAATTTTTTACAGAAAAACATTATCCCTTCAAAATGCTCTCGATTACAACTAATACATTTGTCCCGCCGGTGCTATCACTGTACGAAACATTTGCTGAAGTCATATTTAGAAATGGCTGACAGCTCCTCCCTCGTTTTTGTCTTGACCTCTTCAATGTTGTCAAACGGGTGCCCTTTCATGTCCCATTTTATGCGTGGAAATAAGAAAAAGTCGCACGGAGCTAGATCGGGCGATTAAGGTGCATGGGGAAGCGGAACAATGCCAGTTTAACCAAAAACTGAACAACATAGAGAGCTGTGTGCGCAGGTGGATTATCGTGGTGGAAGAACCTGTCTACCACAAATCGGGTCTTTTTTGACTATCACTGACGACTTCTTAAATCTTCCAAATAAAGGGTTTGATTGACGGTCTGATGTGGGGGAACAAACTCTGAATGAACTACGCCCTTGGCTTCAAAAAAGCAAATGAGCATTGTTTTGATGTTTGATTTGACTTAATTACATATTTTTTTTTGACGGGATGACAGTGACTTGTTCCATTGGCTTGACTGTGGCCTTGTTTCTGGGTCGTAACCATAGCACCATGATTCGTCACCAGTACCATGATTTCCGAGTACCAACAGCTAATACCTTTGAATCTGTTAGTTTAGGTTATCCACAGATCTTTTACAATCGTATTGGATCCGATAACGTATAAACGATCTACACATTTAGGAATAAAATTTAGATTTGCTTCGCGACTACCTGGAAGATGTTTCATGCACGTACTGTCCCTTACTAGTATCGTATGTTATTGTTCTAATTTTGTATATTACACTACAGTAAGACAGTGATTACTATTCATTTAATTTTGAGTTCACCCTCGATCGTAGTGGGTTTTATTGAACTGTATCTGGAGCTCATATCCAGAAAGATCGGCAATGGGCAGCACAAACCTAAGGTCTTCAGACGTGTGTATTTTTTCCCATTGTTTCCATGCGTTCAAATGAAATACCATGGCTACCATAACACATGATGCGACCAATTGTAACAATGTGATTTTTCGATTATTCTCTGATCCGTCACGTTCCGTTATATAGAACTTCGTGATTAATTGTTTACCATATGGAAATGAAATAATGTTTAACCATTCGCTATGACTACTACAGGTTGATAAACACCGTCAAACAATTGCGAAAAATCATACTATACACATCTCAATGCACAGCCTCCTAGATATGCTGTCACCAGGTCATTACGACCACACCGAATAATAATAACAATTGTTATTATTTAAACTTTGATTTGCTTAGATCATGAGAGCCCATCTTCATCTCTCGGGTTAGTATAACCCTTTCGTGTGTGGTGGGAAACCTTCTTCCCACTCGACAAATTGAATTAAAACTCTTGAGGGAAGCGCATTTACCACCCCTGACAAGTTCTGCCATCTGCCAGAAGCTTGAAGAAACATGTTAAAATCACTTTATGGTGCAATTTTACATTGTGGTCTGTGCAACGCAAATTTCTTGATGATCATTGTGAAATTTGCGTCCATTTTCAAGCTGTGTTGGACGAAATTGCTGTTTTTTTTCGAATAAATTGTTATTAAAGGAAAGAATTAACAAATTCTGAATACTATTTATGTAATTAGGTACCTTATCAATATTCTCAAGTGTTGTACACAAAAAAATATTGTACATGTAATTTGTAAAGTTAATTTTTTTCGAGTGGGAAGTAATCTTCCCACGGTACTGTCCCTTGTTAGTATTACTTGGAGAAGCTCAATAACTTGTTGGGAATATTTGCACTGAATAGGTTTTATATATGTCAAATATAAATATATATCGATGTTCAGTTTGTGAACCTAACCTATTATTTGATAATTCATTTACAAAAATTTATTGCTGTGGCCCTAACATTTCATATTATAATTATAGTGGCACACGTTTGAATAATAGTGACATATTTCATGCCTATCATACATTTTATTTATCTGCTTATTCCACATTCACATGTCTGAATACTTGGACCTGAATAACCCAATGTATCAAGATGTGGTGTATGATATATTATTTTCATGATGATCCTGATGTGGAGAAAAAAGTCTTGAAGCTCCAGATGAACTGAATACTTTGGATGATTCACACATGGATAGAAACAGTAAATCTGAGAATGAAGTTACAGAGACAGGTATTGATATAAGTATGCCTGCAATTCCTAATGCACGTGGAGAGTATTCAGATTTGGAAGAAAGTAATGAGGAATGGGGAAGTGACTGTTTGCATTTCCACAATATCAAAAACAAATTAGTGGTTTATTTTTACATCAAAATTATTGGAGGTGTAGACAGATCTGACCAGCTTAGGGAAAGATATGCAGTAGGAATGCGTTCTGTAGAGTGGTGGTACAGGATCTTCTAGTTTTTATTGGATCTAACAATAATAAATAGCTTTTATGCAAACAAAACAAAAGAAATTCCGGTAACTATGATCAACTGACATACAGGATTCACCTTGATAGGCAGTTGATTGCAGGATTTTCTTGTAGAAAATAGTATGACTGCAAACCAGCATTTCTGGCAAAAAGAGGGAAAGTGCCTGATGATGTAAGATTGATAGGTGTAGGGACACATCAACCAATTGTAAGTAACACTTACAGAAGATGCAGAAATTGCAGAAATAAAGTTGCTGAAAAATGCACTAGGTAAATGTGCACAACATGTGATGTACCTTTATACCGTGAACCCTGCTTCAGAAAATTACATGGGAAGTGAAAGGAGCATATGTGTGTATAAATTACACATTTTATGTCAATAAATAAAAAGAAAATTGATACCCAACAAGCTTTTTTATTACTTCCCAGAAGTGCCCGAGGGAAGATTACTTCCCACCTCGTCGTATAGGAAAAGACAGAGAGAGAAAGTTGCACTCTCTTCTCCATAATACTTAGAAGACAGTTCTAGATAGTTTTTAAGATAAATTTGGTTTGTTAGGCTTCCAGAACTATTTTTCCCGCGAAAGGGATAAATAATCTGTCTTATAAAATTACTAAAGAGGGTTCAATGGCAGCGTTTAATTTGGCTCTCCTTCGGCGAATTTGAAGCAGCCCGACTTGTTGTCATTGTGTCGCATGGCTTGCGTCAATAAATTGGATGAGTGATGTAACCTTGTTTTCATAATGGCAGACTTTTAATATCCTTCGTATTATTTACCCCTTCACAGCATTGCTCCCCCTTCTACTCTCCTACTGCCTTAATTAATATTGTGGGAATGATTCAATGTTTTCTTCTGGTAATGAACATAAATACCATCATACATATCACGTACATTAATTACAAAATGTGTTTCTTTTGTGTTGACCCACCTTCCTCCTCTCACGCTTAACCAAATTCGATACATGAGTAATCATTTTAAAGATTGAGTTCTCCGCTTTGGCAACATCACTAAGCAAGAAAATAATGTTTCAAAATTCGATCAGAGTCAGAATCAAGTTGATAGGCTGTGCTTTCGTAGATGAGGATTAATCATATTACCGATAGATAGCAGCACCACGTATATACCGAAAAAATGTACGTGTTTTCTAGAGAGGGTTTTTTTTTTTTTTTTTTTTTTTTTTTTTTGCTGTTGTCAATCTATGGACTGGAGACTGGATTGATCCAATCCTCCATCCCTTCCTCTGTCTTCCTCTACAGTTCTTACTTTCGACTGTTCCCTCCACTAACAAATTAAGCAATCCAGCATGTCTCAAAATATGACCTACCAGCCTGTCTCTTCTTTCTGTAAGCTTCTTCTACAAACTTCTTTATTCACCCATCATTTGCAGAATTCGTTCACTTCGTATTTTGTCTGTCCACTGTCCACTGTCCACTGTCCATAGCTCTATAACACCACATTACAAATGCTTCAATTACCTTTCTTTGTGGTATTCCTAAAGTCCATGCTTCGCTATCATAAAGTTCTGTGCTCCACACATAAAGTTTTAAAAAGTTCTTTCTAAGTCCTAGATCAATACTTGAAACAATAAAATTTCTCTTTTTCATGAAGGCTCTTTTTGCTAGTGCTATTCTGCTTTTAAAATCATTCCTGCTTCGGCCCATGGTTGTAATTTTGCTTCCCACGTAGCAGAATTCGCTTGCTTCTCGTATTGCTTCCGATTCTATATTTTATATTTAATCTAATGTGATTAATTTCAATTCTGCTACATTTCATTACTTTTGTCTTGTTTTGCTTTATATTCAGTGCGAAATCTTCCTTCAGTATTTTATTCATGCCATTCAGTAACTTCTCAATATCCTCATCCTGTTCCGCTAACAAGACAAATCGTAGCATACTGATTTTTTCTCTCGCTATTTTTAGCTTATCACTTCAAAATTATCGGACGTGCCACCTATGTTTAAATATTGGCGTTATTTTCATCAGGGCCGCATTTAAGCATAGGCTACATAGGCTGTAGCCTAGGGGCCCGCACCACGAAGGGGGGCCTGCACCACAAAGAGGGGGCCCCGTACCATAAACTTGGGTCCCCCGCCCGCCTGGTCACGTAGTAGAAATAAAAAAAAGGTGACCCATAAATTTTTTGGCCGAATTTCGAATTTAAGCATCAGCGAGGGCCACTGCTGCCAGGCGACCCACATAGCCTAAATACGGCCCTTGTTTTCATTACTTCAATAAGAGATTGTTGTGATGTTAGAGCCCGCTAGATTTCTAGGTATTGGACCAGAAACTGACGTGCCGTGTTAGTTATTGTCGTTTTAGGTTGGGAGGAAAATGAAATTACCTACCCTTGTGTCTGGTTTTGTAGCACATTCTGTTTGCCGCCTAAAGATTTAACTGCCGCTATCTCGGCCTCCTTTATTTCCAGCGTCGCGTTCCCAGAGACGGAGAGCGCTGTCGAGCTGCGGTTTGCACAGAAGGCGGACAAAGGTGGCGGCCGCTTTCTTTACGAGTGCTCGTAATATACACAGCCCGCGAGATTACCCGCAGATGAGCGCTGCAGCGCCGTTTGTCCCGAGACAAAGGAGGATTAAATTTTACGTAGATGTCTCCAGAGCCCATTATCCATCTTTATAGAAAGAGGCTGGGAACATTACCAAAAGGTGCCGACAGCAACATTTCCCATTGTACTTGGAGTGTTCCCTGTAGCAGAAAACTTGGTAACAACATTTCCAGATAGTAGCTGAAAAAACATTTATTTAATGGTATCCTCTGACTTCGTAGATGAGTCGGTAGAGCATCCGATTGCTACGTCAAAAGTTTTTTCTTCAAAGCTGAATATTACTGGTAGCTCCTTAGGCCTGCGCAACTTGTTGTTCAGTTAGTACCAGTCAAGAAAAAAATCCAGGAGGTTGAGAACGACCCATGATTCGGCCATTCACGTCATTCCTTTACTAGAGCTCTAGGGCTGGCAATCGGGAGGATGTTGGTTCGTATCTCCAGACCACCCAGATTTCGTTTTATATATACATATATACATAAACTGAAATCAATTCATGAAAATAAAAATCTGGTTCCTCCAAAAGGCAATTAATGAATTCCATCTCGTTAGTTAACCCAAATGCTCCCCAGTTTCTAATAACTTCTCCGTTGATGAAGTGTAAAGCACCAAGCACAAAATGAGGAGTACAGAACTGTACCTCTGCGAAGCCATTCCCACATTACCTGTAGACCTACAAAGGGCCATTTCTTTACTGGTACTCTTCCATCTGAGGCTTGCTGTGCTTAGAGGAATTACGAGAGCAAAACTTTCAACTACGAATATCAAAGCGATTGTTTCTATCCATCTTTTACAGCTTCTGACGCGTTTTATTTATCAAATTATATCTCATTTTCACTATTTTCACTTTTTTGTTTTTGTAATAATGTGAATCTATTGAACACGTAAAATTCTCGATTTCAGTGGGTTAGAAAACTAAAAAAATCTTAAAGGATAATTATTTTCGCTGATATGTAGGATTTAAAAAAACAAAACAAGTTTAGCAGTTAACATCAAGCATACTGCTGGTTTTAGTCGAAGAGCGGGAGAGAGTACGCAATATACATCCAGAGACTGAAAATTACGGAAAGAACTGAAATCTTGAGTGTCAGTGAATTGGAGAACTAAAATAATTTTAAGGTCTAATTATTTTCGTTGACAGGCAGGATTATTAAAATTATAAGCTGAGCAGTTAATTCCATATAATTTTAATATTGGTTTGCAGATCAATGTACAGCACCCGACATAGATCCAAAGACTGAAAATTACGGAAAGAAAGAACTTATCAGTAATCATTCTTAGCCTGACTGGGCATAAGCTTAGATCGCTTGATGTATCACTCAGTAAGGAGTAAATTAGGTCCATTTAGGCTTCCAGCAATCAGAATTTCCCGTAAAACTGTGAATGGGCAATGATATATCTCAGACAATTTATCTCCTGAAACAACATTTCCAATATTCTTTTACACAAAAATCTAGTCAAAGTATTGGAAATCTGGATTAAGTAAAAATAACTGTGGAGTTATATGGTTCAGTTGATGAAACAGTTCATGAACAATTCATAATAGGAGTTAAATCACCAAATACAATTGAGCGTAACTCATGTTTGAAATTCTCTTAATGACTAGAATGATTAATGGAATTGCATTAAATGTACAGAGAAAAATTTATTGTAATGTTACGTGATGTTACTTTTCAGCATAGTCGACCAATAAACTTTCATAAACTTGGCTTCTATACTATTATGAATCCGAAAGCGTGCTGCCTCGGTTCCTTTGACCATACATCACGCAAAAACTAGCGAACCAATTTGGATGTCGTTTTCCGCAGCTTTAATGTTTGTGCTGTAGCTCAAATTCCGAAATATATTTTATAACCGTATGTGACCAGAGTACGGATGAAGGGATCATAACCATCTAGTACGAAGAAAGGTGTCCCATATCATACTGTAAATCAAATGAACATTTCTTTACCAAATACCCGCCAAAGACCACATTACAACTCAAATAAACTCCTCACTTTTTGGAACTTGATAATATTGTTTTTTTACTTCATAACGTTGGTTATTTATTTCTTCAGTTTTCTGAAGTATAATACGTTAGAATACACGGAAAACCTTAACAACACCACAGTGTAAAAGATTGATACGCGTATATGGATAACAAGATTGTGTAATTCAATTTACGGTGAAAGCTTACAAACACTTTACAATCTTTTATGATTTGGTTCTAGAAGAAAATCAAAATGTAAGCGCGTCACTACGAGCACAGAGGTCTCCACGGGTGAAGCAGTGGAAAAATACTAGTCTCCAATAAAAACTCTACACAGCGTCTTCCGTATGCATACACCGAGCGTTATCAACATGTGTGGTATATCTTAAGACTCGATTGCATAAATTTGTGGTGTTTCTCCTATCACCATCTTGAAAACATCGTCACAACTGTAGTGTTTGTTGGGCCTGCAACTTTCTCTCTGTAGTCCCATAAATTTTTGGCACTTGAAATACCGATTGTAGTGCTCTTCTAGAGAATATGTATCATCGGAAAATGTTAGAGAAAACTGTGAGTGTACAAGCAAGCAAGGTGTATACAGTTCGGAGCCCGAAGTAGAATGAATACGTAATTCTTGATAAGGGTACATATTTTACAATTTATTTGTTTCTACTTTTTATTATTCCAAGCCTTCCCATATAATGATGGAGCTCTAATAGACTCGCTGATTTAAACCTCCGTCCCTCACCTTAGTAACTCGTTTTTTCGTGCTACCCCAAAAATGATTGTAACGCAAAATATGTAAAAATCATGACCAAGAAAATTATTACAGGGGGTTCAGTTGGGGAGAGGCGATGAACAAATTATTTAAGATATCTTCAATCTTATTAATCAAATAAAAGCTCGTAAGCCATGAGCACTGTAAATATTTGTATTTGTGCACAATTTGTTGAAGAGTTTGGTGGAAAAAAATTATAAACAATCAAAATCCCACCAACCTACATTTTCAGAAGCTAATGACCCCCCCCACACTCCAAAAAAAAAACATAATCAGAAACTAGTGCAATTTTTTACATGAAACGTGTCAAAATTCTGATATTTAATCAGTTTCTCATACGGATATAGAACTCTTTATTTCCCTTAGTGTATAAAACAGAATGTAATGAAAGATTATTTCTCCCTAAAATAGGTACTTTGAATTATGGCGAAAAAATGCTCACTACCAATTTACTCCATCCATTTACACACACGGACATGGAAAGATCGTTCATTGATATTCAAAAAATAGAAACCGCATAGAAATTTCGATCCCATTCATTACTCTCGTTTCTACTGAATACCGTTACATACAAAACCTGGAAAACTCTGCTTATTAACTGCTGGGATGACAGTTTTTATATTATTCCTGCTAAAACTGTCACAACCAGGTCCTCTTTCATATGTATGATGACGCCAGCACACAGGCCGCCCCTGAAGAGCAGACAGGCCCGCATCGCTCTCCGTGAGCCCCGCTTTGTTATTAAATTTTCTCTCGCTCTCCTCTCCCTTCTGTTGCCGCGACCTTTCCTCTTTAGACGTCAGAGAAAAGGCTTCACTCGAGGGCTTGTTTTCAACTGCCACTGTAGTTACAACTTTTAAATGAAACTTTCATACACGTTAGTCTGCTCCCTCTCTTGGTATTCTAGTGATCTAGCCCTGAAGGCTCTCGGAAACAGCGTAAGTTGAATAAAGATATTAACTCACAGGAAATATGTCTTACGAAAAAATTCATGTTGAGCTAAATGTAGCATAAATGTTTTTTTCCGCCATAAGGCAAAAGAATAGAATTTCACTTTCCCCACACTGCTGTTTCTGAATCCAATTAAAACCTTGGCGGAAAGAAGTGTGTTAGTTAATTCAGAAAAATTATCTAGCAGTGGATAGCGATTCCCTTAACATTTAAAACATTCAGAAATAATGAAGTGGTTGATTAACTTTAATTATTATTATTTTAAATTAAAAATAAATCCAATACACAACTAAAAATTGTACAAATTAACCACTTTAAACCCACTTTACCCACTACTTCTCAATTATCAAGTCTTGATTCAAGAGCATTCTACGTCGCTCAAAACAGATAATCTTCGTTGCGGGATGATGAGCACATAGGGTACTGGATAATGTTTCATTGTTTGGTCCTCACCACATTCACACTTCTTGTTGGTAGCATCAATATAAACACATTTCACCAGATTTGCCTTGGACCTACCCACTCGTGTGTGCAATCGAATAAGGACCTTCAAACGATCTAGTTTTCTGCATGACCATGTGGAAAACGCTCTTCAGTTGTCAGTGGTCCAGAAATTTAGTTTTCCACAAGTAAACTTTTTCCTTTTCAGGTAACCCAATTAGTTCCCGTGATGTTCTCAGGAAGATTTTTCTGTATTTGATTCTCTGGGCTGGTGGTGTATGGCCATGCAGTGGATGAGCGTTACTTTTGTCCTCTCCTTGTTCGCAACCACTTCTTTTCCGAAACTGGGTGATACAATTTCTGAAAGCTGATAAAGCATTAATTATATTTAATACTAAGTTACTCATTTTCATCAATATTTTTTAGTAATACTTCAGTTCATTTACTAGCCTCGTGCCAGAGATTGCTGATCGGTGCCAGGCGTTCGGTAAAAGGATATTTGCTGAGAGTGATGAATAAATTGATAACTTAAGAATTTTTCCAACAGGGTAGCCAAAGTAGTGATGCATGATTTCTAATCACGAGATAGTCTTCCGAAGACTTGGATTAAATACGAAACCTCTCTGCATTGAGTAAGCACTCTGCTGATGACAATGCGCCAGATCCTTGAGGAAGTTTTATGTCGCGACCTATTATATTCCTTCGTAACAATAGGCCCATACTGGCTGACAACTTATTTCATCCACTATTGTTAATTCCCATCCAAGCAAAATCAATTTATCGCCCTGAACAAACTAGTATCCGAGTTATTCACATTTAAACTAACAATTACGAACTGAATTACGCTATGGAAGCCGACAGAAAATAGATCCCCTTTGCAAGATGCTATTCAGGTTAGCAATATACGCTGTTTTCAGCACCTTGGCCACATCATGAGGAATATTAGCCTTTATTAACTCCTGCACTTTAATTTCCAGGGGAAAATACCAGGAAAGAGAATTACTGGTAGAGGAAGAATTTCTTGGTTAAAAAATCTGGGAACATGGACCTTCAAGACAACTACGGAGTTAATCCTAGCATTAACTAGCAGAGATAAGACAGCCAAGATGATTTCCGACATAGGGACCAGAAGAATAAGATGAAGAAGAAGAATATCCGTTGTTACCACAAACAATCGGACAAGGAGTAAAAGAACAAGATTTTTTTACTTATCCGCTTATAATTATTCTTCTCTGTATTCCTGATACATAAAAAAATTTATGTCCAAGAAATATTATGATAATTCCATGTGGATATTTCTGAGCTTTCCCACCAGAAAACACAAACATAAACAGGGCATTTAAATTTAACTGATTAGTTATTGAAAATAGGAAGGAATAAAATACTATCATTCTATTTTTTGTAAAATATTGTCCATTCACCCCGATCGGGTCGTAAACTCATTTCAGGCTGCTTACATGTTCCTCAGAGAAAAAGGAAATCCACTACCTGGGTGTGTTTTCGACGTTTAGAGAGTTGTTAATTTGTTTACTAAATGTCTGACCGAGCCGTCTTTTTCAAGTATTTTCGTAGGTAGTTTACAAGGGGTGGCCAACAACTGTTAAATTCAGATTTGATTCATGTTGTATGTAATATAAACACACACCCAGAGGCGTGATGTGGTAAAGCAGTAAAACGCTCTTCTTTGCCGCTATCGATAAAATCAGCGTTGAAATATTCCGTTGCGTTCTAATGCTTTCTACGTACGGTTGGAGCTCGTGGCGCAACGGCTAAGCTTCATAAGCCCGTCGTTGCTGGATCTAATCTTGCTGCTGGAAACCTTTCATTTATTGAAATGTGTATACAAAGAATTTACGAAAATTAGTTTCAACACTTACGCATATAATAAGTTTCTTAAATTCCATTTGTTGGAAAAATGACGCTTTCTAATTTAATTATGTTGTTCGTAAACGTAGTTATATTTTATAGTTGATTCATGCTAATAACACTATAAATAAAACAAAATGAGGGTACAATTCTTTATATACTTGCAGATAATTTACAGTGACTTAGAGGAAGTAGGCAAAGTATCGCACGAATCAGTGTGATAGTTATTAAAAACTTATTAAACGCATAATTATTGAAACTGATTGCAGGGAATTATCTCTATACACATATGAATAAATAAAAAAATTCTAGCAACGAGAGTCGATCCAGCAACGGAGAGATCTTGCTAGCTGCACAACGCACCCCTTTATTTATTCCTAATGTAGAAAATATTTAAACGCAACGGAATATTTCAATGCTGATTTTCTCGACGACATCTAAGGAGCGCATGTTACTGCGTTTACTAAAACTGAGTCAGAAATAAGATACATGATTATAAAACAACTTGGATTTGAAATTTAGATCTTTTAACTATTGATTTTCGTTGTACTTCACGTTTTTAGGCAATTTTGAAATAATGCAATGGGTTTCTCTATTGTCTATGAAACATCTGCTTGATTTACAACCTTTTTATATCTGTTTTGTGAGGCGACTTTCTGTTAACGTAACAGTGTTCGATTGTATGATAATATAAACAAGAATTAAGTAAATGAACTTCACCAAAGATCACCTTCACGTCAACTTAAGAGCTATGTAATACTTAATTTTTGTTTCACTTTATACTTTGTTTTTCTTTTTGGTTTAAAGAAGCTAATTACAATGAGATAATGTGGTTTTGTTTTATATTTTATCTGCTTTTATTTTCCCTTTACGACTCATCGATGATGTGGTCATTAAAACAATGGAAGTATTATAGCCAAGGATCGGGAAAAAACTCGAAAGTAAATATTGCGATGGATTCCTCTCAGATTTCGACTTAGTTGTTTTTGAAGAAGCGTAAATCTGAAATTATATTATCGAGCCTGCAATAGAACAGGGGTCTACAGGATATCGAAATGTTACCGCTCACCCACCAGAATCAATAACATCCAGCTCCACGCCTTCGCTACAGTGGTAATGATTCATTGACGGGGGTGGGGGAGAGGCAGGGGAGAATAGGAGGGGCGGGGAGGGGAACCTTTGTTTGGACGAAAGGGGGGGGGCGAACTTTTCTCTTGACGGAAGGAGGTCGTGGTAAGAGAAACCTTGGGAACCTCTATCCTAGATTGTTTAAACACTATATACTATTAACAACGCAGGAGTGATTATCGTCTCCTTCAGCAGACACTATGAAGCTTGTAATTTTTAATTGATTGTTTATCTACGTCTAAAATATGCAAGGTTCGAATTCCAACCCAGCCGCGAATGTTTAGACGGTCTTAACCCGAATTTCACCTCTGCCTTTCGCATGTGAAATACACCGAGTATGAATCATAGTTATGACGCAACAGAGGCGGTTGTGAAATTCCGTTGCTGTAAGCCAATAAGGATTTACTTCACCTTTAGTTTCTGGTCTTATTTAAGACAGAATGCAAAGCTTATATTCATCTATTCATCTTTGCTTTTCCAAACGTTAAGAAATCTCTTGAATTTCAGATATATCCACAAAACAACATACACAAAAAATCAACGTAAAGAATAATTACAACCATTGCAACGTATGTTCAATTCCTTTTTCCATGTTGTGTTTATTCTGAAAGGTGATGATTATCAGTGGCTATAAGAATATATCTTTTAACATGTCCGCCCTATAATGGACTTAATTAATATCATCCCTGAATACAAACACACCGTGACAAGCAGACTTTCATTATTTTCCTATACTTTACTACTGTTAGCTGAAGTTTCGCGAAGTCAGCGAAACGCATATTAGGTTTTGTACAGCGTATTTACGTACTCAACAAGCATGTAATTTGTATATTACCAATTAAATCTTCAAAGACGTCTGTTCAATTCGGTACCAGAAGAAACTTCTATTTTGATTCCTCTTCCGTCGCTGTCCTTAACATCTATCTCTGGCAGCATGCGATTCGGAGGCCAGTGGAGGTTGAAAGTGAATGGAGCAAGAGACGGAAGAGCGTGATGGAGTTTCCGCAATCTCTGCCGACTGGAAATTCATCTTATAAACTATTTCTTTCTGCGTCAGGCGGGTTTGCTACCTCATAAAAGCCGACTGTCTGGCGGAGAAGGAAGGGAACGCACCGAGAGGGGGACGAAATTGAATCTCCGAAGCACCAGAAATCGGTTCCTTAGCGTCAGACTCGCAACTGAAAGACTGCGTAGATTTAATAAAATTATTTCACTTACACCCAATTTCCAGTAACTCGTCGAACGATTCTTTCACTTTCCTTTCTACTCACTTATATTTTTACAGTAAATGCGTAACCTAGAAATACAAAATATTGGTTTCATAGCCTTTGGCTCTTCAGCGGAATCAGTTGGAGAGTTAAAATTTGCACATATTATTGTTTAGTTGATTGAAAACAGTATATCGTAAACAAAATGATGTAACATTACATTTAGGGGTGTTATAGTAATAATTAAAAAATTCTATTTTTTTTTTTTTACTGCTTAATGGCTCTCAACAACGCGGTCTTTAGAGACGGGAAAGGACGGGGGGCAAGGAATAGGAAGGAATTCGGCCATGGCCTTTGTGAAGGAAGCATCCCGGCATTTGCCTGGAGTGATTTTGGAAACCATGGAAACCCCAAATCTGGATGCCCGGACGGGGATTCGAACCGCCGTCCTCCCGAATGCGAGGCCAGAATTCTATTCTAGAAGGTGTGAATGTTTACTGAAATTCAAGTACAGAAGTAATATATCTTTTTAATGGAAAATGATGATATGAGTGGTAATGGTAATACACTGGTGGAAATTAAAAGAGCAACACCTAGACGGAGTTGTGATATATGAATGAAATATGGCCCCAAGTATCTTCATACAGGGTGTCCAGAAAAGGACTCCCCGATTTCAAAATTAAATATCTCGAAAACAAAGATCGATAGAGGAATGCAGTAAACGGTATGTTTATTGTGACAGCTGTAAGAAGTGTATACAGCGGTGTGAAATAATAGTTACAAAAGCTGCTAACAGATGGCGCTGTACGCTGTACAGCTCATATCAGCATACATAAGTGAAATAATCGTATGAAAACAATCTTTGCAAACAATCTGATGTGGTAGTTAGAAGCGAAGTATTTACCTAACACACTTGTACTTTCGGTTCAATCATCTGTGGCTATAGGGCCTGCTTGTATACTAACAATCTTAGTGTAAGCTGCTGCAGAGAAAAATTTCTCTGTTCCTTTCTATGCTGAATTCTGCCAAATGTGTACCGCTTTGCCAGTCAGCAATTCCCCAGAACTTTCTAACAAGGTCGAAAGCGATAGAAGGTCCCCTTGTACTGATTTATCAGTCACCAGCCTTCAAAAATACGCTAAATTAACATCGAGTACCACTGTGCTATGAAAGATGAAATATAACTCAGAGCGCCCTATTTGCTAATCACATCTGGTAGCCTCATTGCCATAAAATTTACAAAGGAATCTAAAAAAATTTCAACATTTAAAAGTATTTTATCAAATCAGTATTTATTTTCATTCTTTTAAGAGTCTTATAATAAATTGTGACATAATATTGTTTAAGAATTCTTTGTGTTTCGGTTCTTTACGTCAACGCTATCTCGTCCAACCCCTTTCGTTTTTTAACACGGGTGCTTATTGATAAATGATTATTAGTAATCTTTTTATTTTGGGCGATAAGCTTAGTGGCAACCGACTTAAAATGATGTTTTTAACTAATGATATTTTTTTTTGAAATTTTAACTATCGTACCAGCATACTCACCTCGAAATTATTCATTTGAGACCAGTTCTGTTAACGGGACTATTTCATAAACATTATTACCTAGGAACTTGAAGTTTTTTCCCTACTATAGACTTCAGCTAATAGTTACGCTGTAAATACTAAAAACATTTATATTCAATCACGTGTGTTGTGAGAAAATTAAGGAAAATTTATTTTTAGCTTACTTTGTCGCAGACTTACATAATTTTATTGAAAATGCCCCAAATTCACATTCATTGCATTATAAATATGTATCTCATAAATCTGATTGCAAGTGAACCATAGAGTTAGAGCGCGAGGGGCAGCAACATGGCACAGTGTTGCAGAGTCGCAGCGCGGATTTCGCTACCTGACCTGAAACTTTTTCAAGCATTGATTTTAGTGCAGAGAAACTGCGGTCTGACATACCACGTGGTGCTCTGTGAAGCTTGGACGAGTGCGTGGGAACCCGTGCCCATACAATCTCATTTTAAGTGTCGGTTGGGTGCTGGGGAAAGCGCACTATGAGAACGCCCTAGTGTGGAAGCCGCGTTATTCAGTGACGCTTTGCGCAGTCTGTTGGTATGGTGGAACATGAGACGGCCGATACCTGCCTGGTGCTCGATGGCTACGGCTTCCGCCGTGCCCAGCGAGGGTGGGTGAGGACGTGGGTGTGGGTGTGGGTGGAAAACACACAGTGGCTTATGCTATAGGGGTAGATTTTGGGGGTGGTCTGCGCGGTACGTGGCGGGCGCTGCATCCGCGCTGCATCCGCGCTGCTCCCCGTGGACACTCTTAATGGGTGGCGAAACGCGCCTCGCCACACCACCCCTGCTTTAATGGCGGGTGATTCGGAAGATCCTGATTCCGCGGCGGGGTCGTAATAAAGTAGTGAGATAGATTGGTGTGGCTGGGGCGGCAGATGAAGAGCTTCGGTTCAGCTACTACATATGCTTCATCCCGGTCGGTGGACCAAACATCTCATAACCTACAACGTATGAGATGCGTATTTGCTCATTAGTTTTTTTTTTTTTTTTAACTGCTTTACGTCTCTCAACAGCGAGGTCTTTAGAGACGGGAAAGGATGGGGGCAAGGAATGGGAAGGAATTCGGCCATGGCCTTTTTAAGGAAGCATCCCGGCATTTGCCTGGAGTGATTTGGGAAACCATGGAAAACCCAAATGTGGATGCCAGGACGGGGATTCGAACCGCCGTCCTCCCGAATGCAAGGCCAGAACGCTAGCCGATACACCACCACGCTCGGTGGTTGCTCATTAGAGTACGGTGTCCTAAATACAGTGGGCTCCACTTACACTTGCTGTTTATTATTGTTATTATTTGTCTTCCACCATAATATTAAAAAAAAATAAGAAAACATTCAATCGTTATTTGGTCTCCAGAAGGGAATTTTATTATTTCTTGATGGTTAAAGTGTTGAGTCAGTTAATGATGGAGTGTTTTATGTGCTGAGAGGTTAAGATGTGCGTAAAACTGTGTTGCACCTGTTTTCGCAAACACTTGCGATTTTAGTGAAATACTTGCATGGAACCTGGTCGGCGTGCGGCTAAGTAAAGACGTGGCATTGGGAAGAGTTTTGACTGCTCAATGATTATGGCGTCTGACTGAAGATCCTCTTTTAATATCCCCGTATCGACGGGGATTTTTCAAAGGTCCTTTACTCGATCTTCAGCTCTGTGTTATGTGAAGAACGCCAGAAGGCTTACATGCTTCTGATTCCACATTAAGCTCCATTTTTTTTTTTTTTTTTTTTTTTTACTAATTGATTTACGCCTCGTCAACGGCTAATGTCAGGGAAGGAATTCGGCCATGTCCTTTTTGAAGGAAGCATCCCGGCATTCGCCGGGAGTGTTTTGGGGAAACCATAGAAAACCCAAATCTGGATGCCCGGATGGGGATTCTAACCCGCGTCCTCCGGAATGCGAGGTCTGAACGTTAACCGTTCACCCACCACGCTCGGTCCCTTATACCTGGTAATATTACCACGTTCGGTTAAGGCGACCACGATAGGGGCGCAATGCGCAGCCAATGTAAACCTTGTTACTAGGCCGATACGACACGAGTATTGGATTTATTCGGAAAGACGCACGTTCGAGCACTTGGAAGCCATTCAGTTGTGAAGGTTTCTTCAAGTGGCAATTGCCGAATTCGTACCTGGTTTTGTGCCCTCGGTACTGTCCTTCCCTTAATGACTTCGATTAGAGGTAAAGATTTAAATATTAATAATTGACTCCAATGCTCTAATACCTGTGACACTGAAGAGCCGTAAAGGAACGAAAAATAGAGAGTTTCATCAATGTGTATGTCCCATTTCTTTTGCAAATTATGAGGCTGGAGTGGTTGTCAGTGTAACTAGTATTTGAAGGTGACAAACTATTACGAGTTGTCCGGATTTCATATGTGACGTGTGTTAAATGTAGTATTTTTTCATGTTATGCAGGAGAGATTACAGCATGGAGAGGCTGAACTTAAAGCTTCTTATACTTAAAGTTACCACGTGGGGGCGACAAGATTTAACCGACAACTCACGATCAACAACGGTATTTCTTCTCACTTTATACGCACTGCGGGAATGTTTGGGCTTTAATCCAGGATTCTTGCACCCAGTGCGGTGGTTATACGTAAGTTATGTGCCACCCCCTCCTCTTCCCCGCAGGTACAGTAATGGGTTCTTCTCTCATTACCAGTTAAGAACCTGTTAATCTTTGGTCGAGCAAAAATCAAAATTTCCGTACATTAAGACTATTGCTTACGAGTTCCATCAGTCACATTTCGAACTAAATTATCGTAGAGTAGCAGCTATTTTATTAACCTCCACCAAGCAACCATAACACTGAAATGGGATCTACAATCTCCTACAAGCGAGTACACATAAGGAAATTGCACCGTATTTGATGAAATTGTATACCGTCTCTTTGGATCAAGGAAAAATACCAGCCGAATGGAAGACCGCCATCGTAACTCCAGTGTTTAAAAATGGGAATGTTAATGACCCTCAGAATTACAGGCCGATCTCGTTAACTTCAATATTTTGCAGGATTTTAGAACATATCATCTATTCAAATGTCATGCGGTTCTTGGATGAAGGTGAGCTTTTAAATCCAAATCAACATGGATTCAGAAAAGGCCGATGCTGCGAAACACAACTTGCACTTCTAATTCACGACTTGTGCCGAATTATAGATGAGCAATCCCAGGTTGATTTGGTTCTATTAGACTTTAAAAAGCTTTCGACACTGTGCCTCACACTAGGTTACTTAGGAAACTTCGCGGTTACGGTATATCTAGACAAATATGCGACTGGGTTGCAGACTTCCTGAAGGGCAGAACACAGTGTGTAGTTCTCGACGGTGAGCGTTCATCACTTACTGAAATGGGGTCTGGAGTTCCCCAGGGAAGCGTGTTAGGGCCTCTGTTGTTTCTCATATACATTGATAATCTATGCGACATAATAGGGGGGATGAAAAGATTATTTGCTGATGATGCTATTATTTATTGCGAAATCAAAACCGAGGACGAATGCGCTTTGTTACAAGACGATATTATGAAAATAATTGCGTGGTGTAAAGATTGGCAGTTGGAGTTAAACGCTAAAAAGTGCAAAGTCATGCGTGTAAGTAAAAATGTGAAACCAATTAACTATGAATATACAATTAATGGCACTGTCGTTAGAACTGTAGATTCCGCTAAATACCTAGGGGTAATAATTTGCCATGGAAAAGCAAATCGTATGCTCCGATTTCTAGGTCGTAATTTAAATCAATGCACTCAGGAAGTTAAATCGATTATATACAAGTCACTAGTACGTTTTCACTTAGAGTATTGTTGTTATGTATGGGGTCCCCATCAAAAGGGGTTAATGGAGGCATTAGGGAAGGTCCAAAGAAGAGCCGCCCAGTTGGAGGGAATGCGTAAGTGCGATGTTGAAGGAGTTAGATTGGGAAGACCTGGAACACCGAAGGCGTTGCTCTCGACGGAAGCTAATTGAAAAATTCATGACAGACGTATTTCGGAATGACAGCCAGCAAATATTGCTACCAGCAACATTCATATCTCGAAATTACCGCGAAAATAAGATAAGAGAAATCAGGTCCAGAAGCGATTCATTTCTGTAGTCATTTTTTTGCACGAGCGATTAGGGAATGGAATAGAAAGGATTTACCACGCGAGTAAACTTAAAATCCGACAGGAGTAGCTTTCGATAAAGCACTCCAGCCATCCTGATCTGGGTTTTCCGTGGTTTTCCCAGATCACTCCACGCGAATGCGGGGATGGTTCCTCACAATAGCCCATGGGCGCCTCCTGCCATATCCCTTATTTCCCTTCCAAATCATAACCCTTTTCGATAGGTGCAATGCACCCTCCGCCACACACTTTTAGTGAATCGCGGAGTAATAATAATAATAACATTAATATTAATAAATAAATAACGCCAAAGCAATTGACTTTTTTGGATTTATTGGTCTCCCGTACGCGTTTCACTTCTTTAGCAGAAGCATCATTAGCGGGTTTTTTCTGTTAATTATGTACAAAATTGTAAACAGGTTATGTTTTGTTTGGTACAGTGGAATGAATTATTATCTAACTTATATTCTACTTACATTTGTGGTTTAATGCATTGCTTTTTGCTCCGTTCTCAGCATCAGTGCCTTTGCATTTTTGGTGTGAGGTGTCTTCATTATTCCGAATCACAACACTGCACTTTATAGCACTGCACTGTGTGTTTTTTCTACTTGTAAACAAAACAGAACGGCCATTTGCAAGAAAAACACATAGTGCAGTGCTATAAAGTGCAGTGTTGTGATTCGGAATAATGAAGACACCTCACACCAAAAATGCAAAGGCACTGATGCTGAGAACGGAGCAAAAAGCAATGCATTAAACCACAAATGTAAGTAGAATATAAGTTAGATAATAATTCATGCCACTGTACCAAACAAAACATAACCTGTTTACAATTTTGTACATAATTAATAGAAAAAACCCGCTGATGATGCTTCTGCTAAAGAAGTGAAACGCGTACGGGATACCAATAAACCCAAAAAAGTCAATTGCTTTGGCGTTATTTATTTATTAATATTATTAGCAATTGAGAAAAAATGATCCACAACGTCCAGATAATAATAATAACTATTACTATTACTCCGCGATTCACTAAAAGTGTGTAGCGGAGGGTGCATTGCACCTATCCGTTATGGCAGGAGGCGCCCATGTGCTATTGTGAGGAACCATCGCAGCATTTCGCCTGGAGTGATCTGGGAAAACCATGGAAAACCCAAATCAGGATGGCCGATGTCAGAAAGACGAATACTTTAAACAACCTAAAATCATCAGTGAGTTAGCATGACCGTGTTAAAAGAAACTACAAACATAACTCGCATCTCAATTTTATTTTCCTTAAAAATTGAATGTATCCAGAATAGAGCTTTAAAAATAATACTTAATGACAGTTTTTCTTCGTTATAACGCGTCTGAAATGAAGTAATTAATAAATTAACCAGCCATTAAATCGTCAGATTGAAAGTGTTAATCACATTGAACCGTAATGATACTAATTTAATCATGGTTGAGATTGGGTAGGTTAAGAAATCTAAAAGAACATTTGAGGAAAAGAGTGGAAACAACAATCGTTATATTTACTGAAAACTTTATGCTAAAAATGAATCTCGTAACGTGTTTCAACTGAGGAAATTAAACGTATAAGGTAATTTACATTTCAGAGATTAAACGTTCGCGCCAGGCGGTAAACTCTTTCAGTAAGCGCTTGGCGTCGGTATTTGCACAGCTCGTTGAAATCGCGGCACGGAAAATTCAAAATTCAGCCCAAGACAAAGTTCAGAGTCTGCTCTCTCCAAAAGACTGACTCGCCTCCAGCACCAGCAAACAACGGAGGGTGCCGGAACAATACAGAAAACTTTAAACGAAAGCCGCTTACCGGAGGGATTTTTAGAGCTTATTCAAAGCATTTTTTTCCCCTATCGGTTTATTTAGCTATGAAGTTATAATCTTCGTACTATATTAAAACCTGAGAAAGGAGTGGCTGCAACGTAATACTAATATTTCACACATTTTTAAACATAAATAATAATAATATTTAAGTACATTGTGATGGAGCGTACCATCCAGTCACAATTTTCCTATACACCCATCTTCTCCCTTTCCTGCACCTTCTTCTTATTCTCGAATTTACACAACCATACGTCTGCTTTATGTAGTTCCATGTTATGTCATTGATCATAAAGCTTCTGCTTTGTGGTGAAATTATTTCTCTACTGCTTCTAGGGCTTATTTTGTTAACAAAAATAGTTTATGTTGAAGTAAAAACATGTTTTATAACATTTGAAGTATGTTTTATAATAAATATGATATTTTCAAATTGCATGACCAAGAGACACGTCTCGATAATGATCTATGATTAGAGTAATTTCCCTGAATTTTTAAAATTATTTCTGGCAGTCCGATTGGCTGAAGAATACAATATGCTCAGCAACTCCACAGAGAAAATGCGTAGATCCAAACAGAATACACGATGAAATACATGCTATCAGACGAAATTATTTTTTTTTTAGTAAAATTCCAAATGATATATTTATATCAGGATTAACACTGCTATCCGTTAATGCAATTTAAAAAATGGTACTTATACACTGTTCAGCCAGAACACTATGACTACCTACCTACTTTCGATATATACCCATACAGCAGATAGCAGCGTCGCCTGACGAGGAATGACTGCTAGTCAGACACACGCACGGCGCATGTAGTATCAATGAGCGTGCTATCCGTGTTTAGGATGGGGTAGGTGCGCCATCTATCTGAGTTTGAAAGAGGGCAGATTGTGATGGCCCGGACACTCGGCACGTGCATTTCAGAAACTTCAGAAACTTGTCGGGTATTTGGGGAGTACTGTGGTGAGTGTTTTGAACAAGTGACGAAACAAAAATGAAACCACGTCCAAACGTCGAGTGGTTGGGCGGCCACCCCTCGTTACAGATGTCGGACGTCATAGGCTTGGCAGACTGATAAAACAGGACAGGCGGCGAACTGTGGCGGAACTAACATCATACTTTAATGCTGGACAGAGTACAAGTGTGTCTGAACAAACAATGCACCGAACACTCCTAACGATAGGCCTCCACAACCAATGCATGTGCCAACGATAACACCACGACATCGGTAACTACGACTGAAATGGGCACGTGATCATTGTCACTGGACGTTGGCGCAGTGGCAGAGCATTTCATGTTCTGATTAATCCCGATACCTTCTTCATCATACCGATGGGAGGGTGCGAATCCGTCGTTTTCCATGGGAACAGCTTCCTGATACATGAACTACCATGAACTACGGGGCGGAGACAAGCTGGCGGCGGTTCAATTATGCTCTGAGGAATATTCACGAGGCATCCATGGGATCAATGGAGCTTGTGAATGGCTTCACGACAGCCAATAACTGTCGAACATTAGTTGCAGACCACATACACCCTTTCATGATGGCCATTTCTTCCAACGGCAGTGGTATTTTTCAACAAGGTAATGTGCCATGTCACAAGGCCAGGATTGTGATGGAGTGGTTCGAGGAACACAGTGGTGTGCTGCAATTGATGTCCTGGCGCCCCAACTCACCAGATCTGAACCCGAACGATTTTATTCCCAATCGACACATTCTTCTTCTATTTGCTTCTTCTTCAGTCGTCGAATAAATAGCATGGGAATACTTACAACACATTATCAAGTCTCCATTGGTTAGTGACAAAAAACAACGGTACGACACTCTCACAGTACCAATTACGAGTATTTCAAATATGAACCAGTGCAGCGCAACTAAGTTAGTTGTCTTTGAGTACATAGCAAATTCTTCTACTCTGAAATTAAAACACCTGTTCATGAAACGCCTGTTTCTGAGGGTCAAACGAGAAAGCGTGGCAATATTCACTTGGATGGTTAGAGAAAAAAGAGAATACGGAAGAAATGGTCTACGCATTTACGCGATACAGAATTGCTTCTATAAACGCCATCCACTTAAAAAGCGACGTCAAACTAACAACTATGGTTGGCGGCAAACTTGTTACTCGCAATGACCTCGTAGCTTTCAAACTGTAAACCAGCACTCTAGATCTGGTGAGCTGTTACACCAGTTGTGGTCTTCACGGGGAAGTTTAAACCCGCAAACGCTAACAACTACAGAGTTAGTGCCGATAACAAGATACCTTGAGTGCTTTGGCGACATCTAACTCGTCTACTACTTTGACGCCAAAGAGTATCAAACTCCAGTCCTTCAGTCACCAATGCTGATATGACACCACAACTTATGTGACAAATGATTTTCGCTCTCTCACTTCCTGCTGCTGATATCTGTAATATATTTTTAACCTTTTGCGTCTACACTCCTGGAAATTGAAATAAGAACACCGTGAATTCATTGTCCCAGGAATGAGAAACTTTATATACACATTCCTGGGGTCAGATACAACACATGATCACACAGACAGAACCATAGGCACATAGACACAGGCAACAGAGCATGCACAATGTCGGCACTAGTACCGTGTATATCCTTCTTTCGCAGCAATGCAGTCTGCAATTCTCCCATGGAGACGATCGTAGAGTTGCTGGATGTAGTCCTGTGGAACGACATGCCATTTCCACCTGGCGCCTCAGCTGGACCAGCGTTCGTGCTGGACGTGCAGACCACGTGAGACGACGTTTCATCCAGTCCCAAACATGCTCAATGGGGGACAGATCCGGAGATCTCGCTGGCCAGGGTAGTTGACTTACACCTTCTAGAGCACGTTGGGTGGCACGGGATACTTGTGGACGTGCATTGTCCTGTTGGAACATCGTGTTCCCTTGCCGGTCTAGGAATGGTGGAACGATGGGTTCGATGACGGTTTGAATGTACCGTGCACTGTTCAGTGTCCCCTCGAGGATCACCAGAGGTGTACGGCAAGTGTAGGAGATCGCTCCCCGCTCCACGATGCCGGGTGTTGGCCCTGTGTGCCTCGGTCGTATGCAGTCCTGATTGTGGCGCTCACCTGCACGGCGCCAAACACGCATACGACCATCATTGGCACCAAGGCAGAAGCGACTCTCATCACTGAAGACGACACGTCTCCATTCGTCCCTCCATACACGCCTGTCGCGACACCACTGGAGGCGGGCTGCACGATGTTGGGGCGTGAGCGGAAGACGACCTAACGGTGCGCGGGACCGTAGCCCAGCTTCATGGAGACGGTTGCGAATGGTCCTCTCTGATACCCCAGGAGCAACAGTGTCCCTAATTTGCCAGGAAGTGGCGGTGCGGTCCCCTACGACACTGCGTAGGATGCGACGGTCTTGGCGTGCGTCCGTGCGTCGCTGCTGTCCGGACCCAGGTCGACGGGCACGTGCACCTTCCGCCGACCACTGGCGACAACATCGATGTACTGTGGAGACCTCGCGCCCCACATGTTGAGCAATTCGGCGGTACGTCCACCCGGCCTCCCGCATGCCCACTATACGCCCTCGCTCAAAGTCCGTCAACTGCACATACGGTTCACGTACACGCTGTCGCGGCATGCTACCAGTGCTAAAGACCGAGATGGAGCTCCGTATGCCACGGCAAACTGGCTGACACTGACTGCGGCGGTGCCCAACCGCTGCGCAGCTAGCGCCCTTCGAGGCCAACACTGCTGTTCCTGGTGTGTCCACTGTGCCGTGCGTTTGATCATTGGTTGTACAGCCCTCTCGTAGTGTCCGGAGCAAGTATGGTGGGTCTTTCACACCGGCGTCAATGTGTTCTTAATTCAATTTCCAGGAGTGTATTAGAAGCTTATGAGAAATGCAAGATAAATATGTAAGTTTTATGTATAAATTAATGATAATTCTGAGTATAAATTAAAGCCACAACATTTATTTGGTGTAATGTCTCTTATTTGGACATTTAAGATCAAATTATCTAATATTATTTAAGATTTTCAATTGAGACTTCTCAATTCGATAATTTCGAAGGTAAAGAGCAAGTATATAAAACATGCGCCATTAAAGGAGCAAATTACTAAGTCAGTTATGAGCCAGTTACCGGAAAGTAAATTAGCAACGACAGTAAGTCATGTCGATTGAGCCACCCTTGCTGTAACTAGTATCACATTCCATGAAGCAAGTAAGAGATGGTTCCTTTAAATAAGATACATTGATCTTAAAACAAAGATGTGGGGGATTGTATGAGGTAAATTACTTCTCTGACAAAGCAAAATTATAATTTAATACAAATTAAAAAGTTAAAAATAATGTTTATACATAAAGATTTTGGTCGATAGCGATAGGATGTCCCACAACACACTATAACATAATTTACTGAATAAGGTTAAAATAAAAATAAAGTTACTGACCAAAAAATTAGCTTTAATGTAAAATAAAAAGATTGGTAAATATCAGTTCCCTTTTTGTAGTGGTAGAGTCATTACGGAAAATAAGTAGAGAGTACATCACGCAATTTTTTTGGCATTAAAGTTAATTTCTTAATCAATTACTTTATTCTTAACATTTTGAATACTTAGGCCGTTATCCTTAGCTGCTATATTAATGCTTGGTTTTTGTACAGTGGGTGAAAAACGTCAAGAGGATAAACAATAAAAATCTGGTTTCAGAAGCTACCTACGAAAAGTAACGTGTATAAATATGTTTTTTATACAAAATTGTACAGTGGGTGAAAACCTCAAGAGGATAAACTGATACGGAACAGTTCCACAACTTAATGTAATATACAAAAACTGGCACTGATGATTTTTTTTTTTTGCTTATGGCTTTATGCCTCGTCGACGTAATTACAGGCGGAAAAGGACTGGGGCAAGAAATTGGAAGGAACTCGGTCATGGTCTTTTGCAGGAAGCATCTAGGAATTTGCCTCGGGCGATTTGGGGAAACTCAAATCTGGATGCTCGCACGGGGATTCAAACCTGCGTTCTCTGGAATGCGAGGCCAGAACATTAACCGTTTGCCCTGCACGCTCGGTCTACCGCTGTTGAACCAAATCTTTATGTTTAAAGGTTACTTTAACTATTTAGTTCCTTTTGCTACAAAACCACAGTTTTATTTTAACTTTTTAGTCTACATTCCAAAAAAGTTTTTTTTTAGAGTGTAACTTTTTGTTAGTCCTAAAACAATATTAAATATATAAGTAATGAGGACACTCGATATATTAGCATTTCATGTGTGACTGTGAGCTTAAAATTAATTTTATTCATGTTCGCATAACGTAGCCATTTCGCCTAATGCGTTGACATTACACGGAACTCTCCGTGTTAGCTTGGAGAATCTTTTTTTTTTTTTTTTTTTGGAGCTAGCACTCTAGCCCCTACGCTACCGAGGCCGGCGAGCTTGGAGTATGGAGGTAACGGATATCCTCATCCACATCCCATTTGCGGAACTTTCCGTAAAATTCTACTTCCCTCTTCCCCATCCACAATTTTTAATGCGGGTGTATAGCGGATGTTTTGTTTCTATTGCAATGTATATTATACTTTTCTCTTTGTACGAGATTCTGCCCATCGTCGATTTGTAGCTAACAACAACCTGTTCGTTTTTTTTTTTCTTGCGATCTTGCAATAAAAGTAACAATAAACTGAACAGTTTTATTACGTAAGATACGAATTAACAAGTTTGAACTTGAATTTAAAGTAAAGCAGTTTATTCACGGTTCAACTTATCGGATATTCGCGTAGAACTACCTCAAGTTACGCTTACCCATTCACGCCACTTGAAGGGATCCAAAAATGTTCCAAGCAATCCTCTCCACGCGTACTTTCTCGCGGCACACCATGTGTCCTTATCGCACACTCGCAGGATGTTTCCTCCAATCATGATCCAACGCCATAGCTTGCTGGACGGCAAGGACCCTTGTTGCTTGTCTGGGAGTCCAACAATATCCAACACGTCCTACGAGTCCTGTAACGCCTCTCACGGCGCAATAAGAGTCCTTTATCGGAAAATCGGATCGTCGTAGGTCCTACAATCTGGACCGTGAATGGACCGCTATAGTGGGAGAAAGGCGGGTGGCGGGCACGGAGAATTGCGGTGGCGTGGCCTTGTGCTTGACGCTTGAATTAGTAGAACTGCGAACTCCCCAAAGTTCATATAACAAAGGTTATTTTTAGATGCGTGTGTAGTTTTGTATATAATTTAATTCACTTGTAAAATCATCTCTTGTTTTTTGTAGCAAAAAGATTAGGCAAAAAATAAATCAATAAGGCAGTAAAATAGACTTTACTTATGAAAAACTGTAGAATGCATAAAAAATATACTTTTTCATTTTTTCATGATTTTTGATAAAATATTAAAATCTAAATATTTATAAATTTATTTTTTCCCCTCCGCTTCCACATCCGCTTCCGCAAAACTTCCGCTTCCGCAAAACTTCCGCTTCCGCAAAACTTCCGCATCCACATCTGCATCCACAAAGATGGCCTACGTTCCAACCCTAGCTTGGAGCAATTAAGTTCTTCTATTCCGAGACCATCCACTGATTTTATGAATGTGATAGATACATAAGCCTGTCCGGCATCAAAGAGACAACTTGATCGAATTTTAAGCAGACGCGCTGTTTAACATAGGATGCTATCTATCATGTTTTTCGTGTTTCCATTCAGTGGAGAGCAGCTTCTGAAGAACCTGCTGCGGCGGACCTCTGTGTATTTACATGTCTGCATAGCACATAGCACTTGCTGCGTTGGGATTTCTTTTTTATTTACTGTCAAAGTAATGAGAACAACAGGACATAGCTACTGTAGTGTCATCGGTTCTTAATACGCGTGCAAAATTTCAAATAGTTTGGACGTCTGGAAGTGGGCTAAATAGAATTTAAGGGTTCTGTTCCATTCACACAGACGTACAGGCTAAGCTAATGATTAAAAGTATAAAGCGTATAATAAAAAACCTGTGGAAACTATCTCTTCGTTCATTTTTTAAACGAGATTTAATCGATAGTAACGAGACTCTGAGACTTGTTACAGTTTTAATCTGGTAAACTGCGTGCTGCATGTGGCCTCCCGAACGTAATTGATTATAATGGAGGATATAGCAAGTACACGAAATCTCACAGGAAAAATTCTAACTGTGTAATGTAGTTTACAGTTGCCTTCAGTTGCTCATATGATTAGTGCGTGCAGGTAGTTGTGATGCTCATGTGTTAATCAGACTCAAAGAAGTTTATGAAGTCTGATGTGATGACCACACAATGAAATATCATTCGTAATGATGCGAAGTATCTTCCACAATCTCACTCCAGTCAATGAGACACCATTCCAATTAGTGTGTATTAGGGCACCAAATTAAAATTCTGTGCGTTCCTTATTAGTGAAAAACTTTTCTATCAGTAATTAATGAATACAAATCATTTGCAATGTAACTTCACAGGTCGTTTTCTTTTGGACTGTATACACAACATTTGTTAATTTATTTTAATTTCTGCTGGTTATTCTTAGTTTGCGAGAGAATTATTTTTGTTCAATACTTTAATATTATTTCTTTGTTTTACTGATGCTTAGATCTGTCACTTACCATATTAAATATAGTATATCTAAGAACCATTGCAAGCTTTCAATAATAAAAAATTTATAGCAGTTAGTAGGCCTATTTTCCACCTCATTAAATCGCTTCCGTTCACATTCTACATTAAAAACTTGGGACCATCACTAAAAGACAAATAAGGTACATTAATTAGAACTGTGTTTAATTGTCTGTGGGAAAGGTTATAAGGTCACATTACAGTAGGCTTGCCTCCTTCAGTAATTAACTTATTTTAATTATTATATTTATTCTATGCCGAGTATCGAATGCTATGTGCATCGGTGACTGGCGAGACTGACAATCGATTAGTAGAGCAGAGAGGGTTGTGGAGTCGTGCAGAGAACGTCGTGTAGTTATCATGCCTCTGGGTCTTGTAGCTCGGTGAAGTCGGGGCCGAAAATAATTAACAAATGATTTGTATTAAAGTGTTTAGGTCCCCGTGAGTTACTAATTACGGGCTACCGCGTCGGGAAAACTTTTCACTGACAGAAGGAAACTACGATATTACGTGGTGGAGGGTTGGTGAACTGTGTTGGTATGAACAGCTACGTGAAAGTGATTGAATGTATTGCTTTTCACTCTTAAGAACTTGCATCTTCGGATTATATAGTCACTACCAGTAATTTTACTTGTATGTGCTTTAATTACTTTTTTTCCATTGGTGGCCGGGTTCATTTGTGCAGTACAAAACTGTGAATAAATCTTTGGCTTGTGTTCTGCATACACGTGGATTTATTTGAAGAAACTTTTTGTTATATACGTATTGATTTGTACCCTAGCCAGCCAATGGTGGCGGCCGAGATTAATTAATTAACGAAGTCTGATCGTCCTTCCATTAGGTGGTCAATACAAACTTTAAAAGGGACTAATTTGTGAGTCGGAAGGAACTGTTATCAATCACAGCAAACTATTCAATATGTTCCCCAACATAGGCCTATTTTCCACCTCATTAAATCGCTTCCGTTCACATTCTACATTAAAAACTTGGGAACATCACTAAAAGACAAATAAGGTACATTAATTAGAACTGTGTTTAATTGTCTGTGGGAAAGGGTATAAATGTGACTGCGTTGCCCAATACGATTTTCTAGCATCCCTTGCGCAGCTATAAAGCAATGCGAATTTTCTCCAATTCTCGTAATACAATCGCATACTGATGTATAACTGCAAGCCTTGAAGTTTTATTGTCAGTACCATTGCATCTGCCAACTGTCAGTTGTTGTTTCTTCGACGTTTGCCTGAATGATGTAGTACGAGCTTCGCATTCCAACGCAATTCATCACGACAGCCGCAGCGGTTTTTTTCACTGCTCGCTCACGTATTCTGTCGTACAGAAATGTTATTCGACGTGATGTCTCGACATTGTGCCTCCAAGGTTGACGCATCATTCGTTACTCTCACTGTCTCTGCATACCACCATGCATTTTCATCTCGCAAAGCTTCTATGCTACAAGTAACATGCGCTTTTACGACCACACGGCCTTTCACTACTACAGTCACCATAACATTTTTATCTATAACATATATTTTATCGTTCTCGCCTCGCATTCGGGAGGACGGCGGTTCGAATCCCCGTCCGGGCATCCAGATTTGGGTTTTCCATGGTTTCCCAAATCACTTCAGGCAAATGCCGGGATGCTTCCTTCGAAAGGCCATGGCCGAATTTGTTCCCATTCCTTGCCCCATCCTTGCCCTCCATCCTTTCACGTCTCTAAAGACCTCGCTGTTGAGAGACGTAAAAGACTTAAAAAGAAGAAGATATTTTATGATGAATATTAAACATTAAAATTGGTTGAAAGTTTTTACTTTGCTGCCCACCAGTCGACCGTTAAAGTTTGTAATAAGTCGCATTCCAAGGCGACGCAGTGTGCACAGATAAAGCGAGGGCTGTGGTTATGGCGATGTTGACTGTGTAGGAAGTTGTCTATGACAGCGTGTGGTCAGCGTTGACTCTCTGAACCTCTCGGAATAGCGGGACCGGCAGGTAGACTACTCCCCTAGTCATTTGAGTGGAACTGGATGCAGGCAGGTGTGTTATTTGACTTTGTTCTGGGTAAATGAACAGGGTGAGATGACTGTTTGTTTGTGAAGAGGCAACTACCTTCGCTAGTAACGCTTGATTGTAGTATTGTTATGAATAGTGAATAGTGTTCCATTGTCAATAAATGAGCCGTGTTAGTAAATGCTCTTAGATTCGAGGTATGTGTACAAATTTTGTTATTGGTGCATCATCTGTCTTTAGAGTAATTGTCTTTATAGCATGAGTTTTGTGTATATTAGAGGACAGTGATTAATGTTATTCCCCTGTAGTCTGATGTAATTATATTCTAAGAAACTGGGTCATTAAGTTTAGATTTTATGTGATTATTGGTGGCACTGATTGATATTGCCACGTGTTTTCACCTGTAATTGTATTATGTGTGAAGGTGAATGTGAATTATGGAGGGTTATCTTTTATCCTGTATGGGAGATTTATGTTTTGGAAATTTTAAGATCATAACGATTCCTCAGAGCTCCATGTTCTCAATTTTGGAATAGTAGAAAATGCATAGATTATAGGTTAAGAACACTAGGTACTGAAAGACTTCAGCTGTGTAGAGGAAGAGTTGTGGAGGGACAACCTCACGTAAAAATGTCCATAGTTTCTTATTTTTGATGGACCTGTAACGCTTAAAGACATTCCATTGTTAATCTATAGTGAGTGCTTATGACACTATCATAATTACTGTGAACCATTGTTTTTTTATTTTAGTGTTGTATATTTTTTTATGTTGTGTGTATAATGATAGATTAAGGCTTGACCCTGGTGTTATGTGGATGGTACACTTTGGATGGCTGATGCATCGGGGAGTTTTGCACACGAAGCGAGTTGTATTGTGAACATTCACAGTTTGGCGCCTTTAACGTGTCCTCACATGACATTTCCGCAGGGGAATTTTGATTGAAAATGGGTGAAGGTTGTAAATATCTTATGAAATTATAAGTTTGCAGGGTTTTATGGCTTTGTAAATCAAGGGTATTGCTATCAAGAAGGCAGGAACTGAACTGAGAACAAAGTTGCAGAGAAGACTTCATAAGCAAATTTAAATTCCATGGAATTTAAATTTAGGTGGGTTGGTCGGCAAGCTGTAATAAGTCGCGACGCAGTGTGCACAGATAAAGCGAGGGCTATTTTTCGGCGAGCGGAAGCCGCGAGCCCGTTCGTTAAACCACCCGCTGCGCTGTTGACAATAACAGCAGGGACAGCCAACCTACAGACAATAGTGACCCGCCACTCGGATATTCTGGTATCCTGTTGCATGGAATGCTGCTCGGAGGTGGGGTGGAGACGAGACACTTCTGGACTGTATGTCGAGGTGAGAAGAGGGACTGCGAGACCACCGCCATCCTCTGTGGGCCTGAGGTTCATTTCCCGTCCCCGGCAGTGAACAGTGCGCGGACACGGTAATGTGCCTATAAAAGTGAGACTTATTGCAACATATCAAGAGCCCGGAAAATACCCCTGAGAAGCTACCCTGATTAGCTAGATACTTGTTTGAAATATTCAACTGAGCTAACCATCCGTAAAATTTCACATGTCAGATTTGTGTCTTTAGTTTGGTCAATAAAGTCGTGTCTTTTGTGAACCCATTTTCTTTATGGTCTTGTAACCCCTGAGACGTGTCATGTGGGAGGCTTAATATTAACATGCAGATAAAGAAAAGTTTTAATTGCTGACGCTATACAGGGTGTCTAACAAGTTTCTAAAAGGTAGAGCCACCCCCACCTAAAGAGTATATTACAAGTTTAATCCCAAAAGCTACTTTTTTGTTTTATACCACTAAAGTTAATTTTTGTGTTATCACACAATGCGCTGTGGTATCCCTATCTTTTATTTCAGTATTGCGTGTGCTGTGTTACAGAAGTTCCTTCCTACATGAAGAAAGTTTCAGAGTGACAAGTGTAGTATATTGAAGGATTTTAGCTATAGTATATTCTAATTTTTACTCGGGATAATTTTTCTCAAGCTACAGCTATGTAATCTAATTCCACCCGACGCGACGCAGCATTGCCCAAGGTTAACAGGGACTCTTCCCGTGGGAAGAAGTCTCCCCTCCAGGGTACCTGCAAAAGCCCTTAGTAAGTCGTTTTAAACGAATAGAACTAATGTCACATGACTTCCCCCACTATGCTTCCACACGGGAGAGCTCAGTATGGAGCAACTCTCGTGCAGTCGCTTTCGTCGAATCACAGGATGGACCACGTTGCCAGACGACATGGAGAATTTATTAGGTAAAGGCTAATGCATTTATCCCTTCTGCTGGCTTAGAAAGAATATTCCGAGTGACAGGATTTTATTATTAAGAGATTCCTTTTGTGAGAGCTATTTTATGAAGTATTTTTTAGTTATTTTAAGTGTATTTCTATGTGCCCAATTTTATTGAAGTTATTAAAATCACTCCATTCTTTCAACTACATGTTTTCATTTGTATCGCTGATTCCTGCTCATTACTAGCAATAATTGAGGGCAGAACGTAATTGCTCTGATCCTACGACAACATATCTTCGGTAAAAACTGATCGGGGAGTGGTTGATCAGAGGTGAATCCCACTTGACTTTGGGGAACAGCCGCTCGTTCGCTACACAAGTGGATCACTGGTTAACGTTGCCGTTTGAATTCTGCAGGCTGTGGGGTCGAATCTCACTCTGTCCATACAGATATCAGTTACAAATGGTTTACCGAAACCGCTTAAGATGAATGCCAGAAAATCTACTTGAATATTCCACCTTGGAATCCGTTTCTGTTCCTTGACTCCAATCATCTTCCGTCTCTAATGACCTCGACATCGACAAGCAGTAAAAAATTAAAACTGATGAATTAATTACAGTAGCTACACCATACTTTTAAAGTTTGTTACTGCGAAAACTACAAACCTTATCCCGAGGTCCCTGTTACTCTTCACTACAGCGTAGCCAACGATATTGATAAAGCGTATGCGAACAGAAATCAATTATTACGAAAAACCACTGTGCAATAAAATTGTATGTGTAATGTGGTTTTATGAGTTGGCTGCCTGATTCTGGTCTAAAAATAAGAGGTCTGCGTGTCACCTGATGGGAAAGCCAAAGTAGCGTCGTGTTTTAAAAACACCCTGCGTTAGCACAGTTCTAAAGATCGAATTTTTTACAAAAATCCCAAAACTGTTTCGCTCATGCAGAATCGCCTTCTGTGTTCTTTGTTGAATAAATAAATTCCCCAACTGTAGTTGATCGATGATAAATCTGTTCGGAAAAATGTTGTTTAAAATGGATTCTGTTTATTTGTTTAAAAATCTTTCGCTCATCATAGGAATTATACTTGGTAAGCTCCTCGAACCCAAAGATATCATTTCATTAATAACGTCAATTGGTATATTAATCATGAGCTCCAAGCAAATTGGCGATACATAGTAGGTAACCTAACGATCTATTACCGAGATATTATTCAGCGAGTTCATAGATTGTTATTCTACTCCATGTCGATCACCCAGATTCTGTGACGATCTGGAGAATAATTTACAATATCTCATCGATGTTAAAGGGGTTAATGGAGGCATTAGAGAGGGTCCAGAGAAGGGTCTCCCGATTTGTGACAGGTATATATAGTTGTAGGGAAAGCGTAAGTGCGATGTTGAAGGAGTTAGGTTGGGAAGACCTGGAACACCGAAGGCGTTGCTCTCGACGGAAGCTAATTGAAAAATTCATTACTGACATATTTCAGAATGATAGCAAAGAAATATTGCTACCAGCAACATTCGTATCTCGGAATGACCGTGAAAATAAGATAAGAGAAATCAGGGCCAGAACCGATTCCTTTCGGTATTCATTTTTTCCACGAGCGATTAGAGAATGGAATAGAAAGGATTTACCGGGCTAGTAAACTTAAAATCCGACAGGTAAAGCTCGATAAAGCTCTCCGGCCATCCTGATCTGGGTTTTCCATGGTTTTCCCGCTATGGCTGGGATGGTTCCTCACAATAGACCATTGGCGCCTCCTGCCATATCCCGTGCATCCCTTCCAAACTATTATCCTTTCGGATAGGTGAAATGCACCCTCTTAGTGAATCGCAGAGTAATAGTAATAGTAATAGATGTACGAGCGTCCAGTGTTCTCTCATAATTATTTTAGTAAAGTAATGTTGCCATTCTGTACAATACTGTCCGTTATTTTGTTATGGACTTAGTAATAACCTTAGACACGTAATACTCAAAAACCAGGAATTTAATTTTTAAGTATGATCAAATATATAATTATCAGCGTTGCAAATTAACGAATTAACCATAATCGTATCTGCACCTTTGAGTAAATAAAACTGTTTTTAAATAGAAACCTACCGAATTTTGTATGATGCTAAAGGAAATTTTGTGTGAATTTTTGTTATAACATTATCTACATATTACTTCGCACCTCACAAATTGCAAAAAAGACAAAAGGTAGAATGTAAAACAGTCTTCAGTCACTATAATATACATTTTATTGTATTACACAATGCATTTCGGAACCTGTGGATCCATCTTCATGTTTCTATGGTATTTACATTGGTTTAAATTTTTCTAAAGCGAGATTCGTGCCCAGTAAAGTTTGTTCCTGTGCAGAATTGACGAGATGCTTAGTAATCAGTTTCATATACATATTTATGCGGAGCACTGTACTAGACACGATGTCGTTTAAGGTGCACATGTTTATATAAACAGAACAATTAGAACGAAAACAGTTTAAAGATGATGTGTATTACAAGTTCATTCAACCTTTTGTCTGATTAATACAATCACGTCAATACAGTGAGTTATGGATAAAATTAAGTTAAAATTCCAAAAAAGTTCTCCATCATTATGACACAGCTCCTCGGCGCATTTTATGTAACTATTTTCGAACCTAGTAAATTTATGATTAAACTAATTTCTCTGACAATCCAATTTGGATATAAAGATGTTCGCCATTGTGTAAACTGCTTAATGCTTGACATCGAAATCACCCATCCTTAACTCTGTGACGTCACCAAGTTGGTTTCTGCACTGAGGGACCAGGCTATCCGCTTTGCTCTGTGAATAAAGGAGCTATCGATAATTTTTAATATTTTGTTGTACCTGTTAGTGTTAAGAAAGGCAACCCTTCCTGAGTCATACCGGACGAGGCAACTTAACGCCTGTGTTTACGCGTTACGAGACAAACCCCATGATAGTTTTCCCTGAGAACCACAAAGCCAGCCCTAGCACACGCAGAGAAAATCTATGTGGTGACTAACCGACATCACGTGTATGTACGGCCAATGACAGGCGCCATTTCCCCACCACTAAGCCTCAGAGAAGCCGGTTTACACAAAGTATTAACGTCAGTTGGTAAAAAGAATTTTGGAGCAACTGTTCAACATTTATTGAGTAATCGCCGTACTAGGCCAATTCTATCACTAGTCCACCCTCCGCTTACTCAGAAAGGCAACTAGATTGAATGATTTACTATTTTATCACTATTGGAATAACTCTGAAATGTGTAGCTTTTTTTTAAAGCTTGGAAACGTATCAACCTTGTACTACAAGCCTTTTGTTTTGTTTTCTGCTGTAAATCCAGCTTAACTGCATCCTTTTGCACTCATTCCAAAAGAGTCATCAAAGAAGTGGTAGTTAAGTTATTGATGCCAAATGCTTACAGTAGCCGAATGGAAATCTTGCAACGGCGGCTGATAGTAAGTTGAGTAAGACGGACCCACCTGTTGATTCGTTGTGTCACCTTGCTTATTAACCAGGTGACAGGGTGACAGATGACGTCAGCTTGGAGGTCCACTCTCCGGTGAAGCCTTGTGTGCGCGAGATTGGTCATTCAACTGCATTGGCTAAGAAGTCACAAAGTACGTGGGAAAATACTTGACTGGTTTAGATCAGCCGAGTGGTGCGCATACATATGATCAAGAGTCGAAGGAGAGGAGTAGGTGGAAACATAGCGGAGTTAAAAGTTCCGTTGTGTAGGAATGGTGTCGCTACCGACGGAATCAGAAAGCTGTTGTGTAGAATAAACTCTATGGAATGAATGAGACCAAGAATGTAAGCCAAACGTTTGTGGCAGGCTCGGGAAGTCGCTAGTTGGAAGAGAATCTAGTTACCGGATGCGGGGGCTGTTGTCTGTGAAGCCTGAGTCACATAGGAACTTACCAGTGTCCTCCATGGTTTTCTGTTTTCCCCTGCACCTGTGTAACCTGAGGATGACAGCAGAGCAAGCCGTTGCAAGATCGACTTTCTCCACCATCATCCGGCAGCGAACTTGCGAAGATTACAAAAGAAATCTCTAGTTTGTTTACACACACTGTGGTGTTAAATATTGTCAAAACAATTAGAATGGCTCACAAAAAACTCATAAGAAATGAATACGTGTTATTCACATTTGCAGAAAGGCCAAAGACGGAACGTTGACGAGAGAAACACCTATCAGAGAGGTGTGCTGGACAACATAACCCAAGAGTCTCGGGAGGATTAGCAGGCAAACATATGTATGTTGCTAAGCCTGTGTAAGTCCAGGAACGTCTTGAATGAAAATCAAGATAAAAGAGACACTGAAAACGATATATTCCCACCTTCCGACAACACGGTATTTTCCAGATGGTTGAAGACAGTCATGTATGATAGGAACATGGAGGGGAACAATAGCAAGGAATGAGATGCTTTGTGTGTGTGTGTGGAGAAGCGAAAATGGAATAGCAAATACGTCAATGGCATGGCTGGAAAGCATCTGCCTGTCGGCCCCTGAGTTTGGAGAAAATAACTGGACGGCGCCGATCACGAGAGCACAAAGAGAACTTTGCTGCGGACGGTACAACGCCGCGAGAGACATTCAGTCTTTGGTTTCGACAATGAGCTGTTAGTCGGTGCTAGGAGCTCGCCAACGCATGATCAACAGCACCTGACTCGAAACAGCGGTTCATTAGGAATCTGCACTGGAAGCAGTTCGTTACGTGTAGGTAGTTTGTCGCGGATAGCATCACTGCGTATCCAAGACCACACAGTGGTGATTTGCCGTTGTACAACGTCAATGTTGACCGGTGCCATCTGTGAACGGTAAGCGAACATAGTTTTTGCCATAAAAGTTTTTCACCAGAACATAGTTTTTCAAACCCCCAGCTAACCAGTCCACCATACAGTTCACTTTAAAGTTGCTTTTATTTTCATAAACACGACGACAAAGATACTGTTTACATGCATACGTACAATCCAGCGATTGTACATAACACTTCTTCCACAGACAATACAGTCGTTGGCCGTCGTAAATTGAGTCGGTGAAAATTGTTTCTCTGTCTCGGATGATCCCTTTATATAAACTCCATCGAAATTTCTAGAACACTTCAAAGGATTCCGACAGTTATTTCTCGAAAATTAACAATACTTAAACAATTAAAACATATTAAAAATAGTCAGAATTAGTAGATAATCATTTACCATCATTACAAAATGGTCAGAAATGGAAATTAAAGACACTTAAACACAAAATTATCCATAGAAATTATTTTAAACTGTAGCAAATTGTCCTTTAAGACATCGTAACTAGCATTAATACTTGGAATTACAAACATTTAAGCAATTCTCTAGCACAATTCTTTCCTTAAACATATTAAATGGCTTCTAAATAATTTATTTTCATAAAACAAACTCTATATACATCGATTTACAGTAAATTGCAAAACAAACATAACAAGATCATATTAAAGCACACATGCTTCATAAAATACAATTACATTTAATTTTATGTTTGAAGGCTACTACAATACCCTCGAATGATCTAGACAAATATGAATTGCTAAAGTCTTGCTGTATTTAATGAATAATTTCAATCACGTATGTAATCTGAGAAATTAAGTTCACTTTCATTGATTTGTTGAAAGAAGTAAAAATGTTCCTATTGGTTTGTAAATTTTTGAGTTTTTCAACTCCTACACTGATAAAGTTGACCAACCTTTCCTAAACGAAATAATTTTATATAAAATAAAGTTATACTTTATTGTCTCTTAGTTATTGGGGCATTGCTCATATTAATTATAAGAGCCCTTAGGAACCAAAAAGTTACATTTCAACACATCAAGGCAACTTGGCAGATATAAGTTTTATTCGACGTCTTTTAAAGGAATTCGTGACTGTATAAACATATTGAATTCAAATGATGTTTCCATTGCCTGATTTAGAAAGCTGGATACGCAGCTATTTCCGTAGAATAGGATTCGCCATCATTGTATCAGAGGACGTCTGGACGAATCGAAGACTTGTTTTTGGAATTCTTCTTTCCATTTTGGTCTACTTTGGACTATTGCAAACGACTGGTTTACTGGTTCGCCTTTTCTTCTCTTCCCAGAATTTTTACGTTCTTTCACTGAAGTTCCTCCTTCTTTCATCAGACAAGGTGCATTGTTGAATATGTCAGTTTTAATTTGAAAAACTCTTTATTCTTTATTTCTTCTGAATATATCGCAACTTTTTGTCGTTTCCTCAACCTATTTTGCTGTCACTTTAAATTTGCTGATACAATTGAAAATTTTTTTCCATTATTAAATCACATTATTCACAGTCAATTAGTGTAGCTGATTGAAGCAAATTTCTTTCTTACATCGGTTCATTCAGTTTGTAACAAGGAGAAATAATTATTTCTTCTGAGCTTAGCACTTGCAGCTTGTAATAAGTCACGTTTCCAAAGCGACGCAGTGTGGACAGATAAAGCGATGGCTATTTTTCGGCGTGCGGAAGCCGCGAGCCGGTTCGTCAAGTCACCCGCTGCGCTGTTGACAATAACAGCAGGGACAGCCAACCTACAGACAATAGTGACCCGCCACTCGGATATTCTTGTATCTGTTACATGGAATGCTGCTCGGAGGGGGAGTGGAGATGAGACTTCTGGACTGTATGTCGAGGTGAGAGGAGGGACTGGGAGACCACCGCCATTCTCCGTGGGCCTGAGGTTCATTTCCCGTCGCCGGCAGTGAGCAGTGCGCGGACACGGTAATGTGCCTATAAAAGTGAGACTTAGTGCAACATATCAAGAGCCCGGAAAATACCCCTGAGAAGCTACCCTGATTAGCTGGATACTTGTTTAAAATATTCAAATTTCACATGTCAAAATTGGATGTCTTTTAATTTGTATAATAAATTCATGTCTTTTGTTACCCATCTTTCATATTCTTGTAACCCCTGAGACATGTCATGTGCGAGGCTTAATATTGATAGAGAAAGATAGAAAAGTTTCAATTGCTGACGCCATACAGGGTGTCTAAAAGGTAGAGCCACCCCCACCTAAAGAGATTATTACAAGCTGAAGTTATATTTTTCTTCTTCTATTCTTTCGGTTCACAGTTTTAAGGGTATGGTTGTAGCCTCTGCGTTTGATATATTGTCAGTACATGGAAGACGGCTTATCATGAGTTTATCGCTGGTCTGTATGGTTATCGCCATATCTCTGTGAACATTGTTAGTTATGTACTGTATCATTTCGTTCCGGAATTATGCGTTTAATAAGGCGGAAATTGAGTACCAGCACAACATTCACCTAGGCGATTATGTAAAATCGCATACAAACCGTTATCAGGAGTACATATGCCTCAAGCCTTGGATTTGATTTTGGGACAGTTTTACATAACGCATTCCCTTCATTAACCCCTTAACCTAGGATTTAGATTCGAAGGTTGGGCCGAAATTGTACTGTATACAAGCTCGCGCAGCGTTCGGGACGTTCGCACACGACTTGTGTAACACGCTAATCCAGGAGAATACGCAATAAGAAGCTGCAACCGAATACTCGCTATAAAATGGAAAGACAAGCGAGATGTTTATATGCTGTCGACAAAACATGAAGCAGTCGAAATGACTTCACAAGGATCCAAGGGCACTCTAAAACCAAATTGTATTGCAGAGTATAACAAGAGAATGAATGGAATTGATCTCCAAGATCAAATATTAGCATGTTTTCCAGTGATGAGAAAATTCATAACAGGATATAATTTTTTTTTTAATCTGTTTGATATTGGTCTTTTTAACTCTTGCATCTTATGGAAAAAACTGAATGATGGAAAGAAACAATGTTATGTCGACTATAAGATCAACATAGCCGAATCTCTAATGAAGAAAATGCCAAAACCGATTTATAGAGAACGAGGCGTATTATCTTCTGGAGATGCGCCAGACAGACTTTACGCGAAGGAATGGGATCATTTTCCAAAGCACATTGATCCAACACACTCTAAATTAAGACCGTCAAAACGTTGTACAGTTTGTCACAAAAATAAAAAAACGTAAAGAAACAACGTGGGAGTGTAAAAAGTGTAAAGTTCCGTTACATGTACCAGAATGCTTTGAAATATATCATACCGTTACAGATTACTGATTTTATATTTTGGAGTTTTGTATAAATAAACATTTTGTAATACTTGCGTCTACCACAATTATTGCATCAGATTGTAATTGCGTATCATATATTCCACGTAATATTCACATCTGGCCCGATCACCGAAGGCGGGCTATGCCCGTAATATTTACGTTTGGCCCAACCACCGTACGCGGGCTATGCCCGTCATTGTAGGTTAAGGGGTTAACTAGACTTCAAATATCCGATAAAAACACGATAGTGCTACTTGCATGAGAAACTTTCATAAAAAAATCTTATAACCAACTTCATTACACGAAAGTTCTGCATTAAAAACTGTTTTATATGTTGCAAGAGATACTTCCACAATTCTGTTATCAGTTGACCGCGCTAGAAGCAATAAGGTGTTTTGATTTCCCATTAATTTGTTTACCATACCAACCGTCTGAACTATTTTCACACCAACTTTGGCCATTTGGCTGACGTAGAAGTTTCTCATTATCGATCACCTAACGCTGCGGCAATGGCCAGCGATGTGTGTTTGACAGTGATTGTAAAATCAATAGCGTAGAAATAGCTGTCGTAGCAACCAGCATGAGCGTGCACGAGCTAGATTTACGACCACCTGTAATGGGTTTACCCTGAATAATGATGAAAGAATACTGTAACAAAAATGTTAATGTGTGGATTGCCCTTCGCAATACAATCGTTCTACAGCATAAAAGTAATTAGAGTCATCCAGAGAAAAGATCGGAAATTTTCCGTGCATTTCTTACAACTTGCTTTTTTCTATCAGTTTATCTTCCTTTTTATAAATTATTTTCATAATGATAAGGAGAATCATTTTTTCATTGAAATGTACGTACTATAGTCTTGTTAATATATGAGCACATTCTGATTTAAAACGGTTTTGTCTATATGTTTTTAACAGTTATAAATCGTTTTCTACATCAAAAGTCAGTAGAAAATGTGCCATTTGGCTTTACGGCTCGTCGACGTCTAGGTCATTAGAGACGGGAAAGGACTGGGAGCAAGGAACGGAAAGGAATTCACGTCTGGCCTTCTAAGGGAAGCATCCCACCGATTTAGTTCAATTTCAATATCGGTTTCGGATTGTTTAATATGTTAAAAGTAATACTAAGATTCCTTATATAATTTACATTTTTATTTAAAATCGTTACGATTTTATTTGTAATTCAATTAATTTTTTTTATAGTTTATTTTAAAAGTAATCGGTCGATCCAATGGCCCTCGTATATGGCTGGTTCGCATGAACTGTTATAGATACATGTCATCTTTGTTGATTTCCAGAAATTTGCCGCTATGTGTATCTAGATACTCCAGCGCTCAACAAGCAATTTTTTTTTTTTTTAATTTGCTTAACGTCTCTCTAACAGCGAGGTGTTTAGAGACGGAGAGGATGGGGGGCAAGGAATGGGAAGGAATTCGGCCATGCCATTTTGAAAGAAGCATCCCGGCATTTGCCTGGAGTGATTTGGGAAACCATGGAAAACAAAATCTGGATGCCCGGACGAGGATTCGAACCGCCGTCCTATCGAATGCGAGGCCAGAACGCTAGCCGTTACACCACCACGCTCAAATACTATTTAGAGTGGCTTTACCCAGATGTTAGCTATGAAATGGAACTTTACGAGGCTTGGTCACTTCAGAGAGAGGTATGAAGAAAATAATTCGTTGATATGAATGTTAAATAAAGTATAATTCATTATAATGCCAAAATGGATCTTGTAACGTCTTGTTTTGTTACGTTATTAAAATTAGAATAAAATAATGAGATGCATTAATTAATAAGTTAATTTGCAAAATTAATCCCGGGTAGGCGCCAAGAATGGAAGTGTTCTCTATCCGAGAGAAGCGACATTCCAATTCTGAAATACTTTTAATCAAAGCAATTGTAATTTTAAAATACCATTAAAAAACACACAAATCTTTATCTATTCAAATGATATACTGATTGATTGGAAAGGAAGTTATTGAAAGCAGGGTTTACAACACCTATTATTTTCTTTGAATATAAAATTGATTGTTTTATTGAACAGAACTGAATATTAAAAGTTTCTTTTGAACAATTTAGAGCATGATTCTCATCTCAGAGCGTTGCCTAGGGTTGAATGACGCAAGAGTGTCTATACATCGTCGGCGTTCTTTACCGTAGCAGATGAGTTGATCAGCTGGGCAGAAGGTCACTTGGTAACGTCCACTTGGCGAGCTGGCTCCCCGCAGGTAGTGACCTGTCCGGCGATCTCCCGTGGTGCGCCGGTGCGGATTGTTTGCTGGCCAGAAACAGAATGTCCTCTTCCCCGCTTGTTCGCTCCGTTGAAAACTTGCAGGCTCCCGAGTTTTAGAAAACGCGGGAAATTTCAGCGAGTCACAGCGTTTGGCGCGTCGTCCATGATCTCTATTGGCGCTCCTCATGCAACATAAAAAACTTATGGTTTCTAAAAGTTCGTAACACAGTTTGATTCGCTGGTTCCCAACAGAGGTGTTCCGCAACCTGACTTTTTCTCCGAAACATCGTTTCTCTAGTTTCAACTTTCTACTGTACCAGGAAATGCTCATTTCGGCACTGTCCTTTGAATTTCATTCAATGCGTAAAGCTTTTAACTTTACGGCCTGCCATAAATCGTTGGGTCTTTCAGCGCAGGTATGAGTCACCTGGCTCTCGCCGATGCCAAAGAAACGTGGAATTCACACACATAAATTTACCGTCACCAAGGGATATTACAATCTTTAGAAAATTTATAATGGTAGGGATACAATCTAATTGATTGCTGCGTCTTATTGTAAATTATTATGTGTTTCTTTCATTCTAAATTGCGAGAATCACCATTTATCTCAGTTATCGTAAAGGCTCATGTGGTCATAATGACCTGGTGACAGGGTTCTTACTGTCTGCGCAATCCGCCCCTATTGTAGCCACCTTAACCTATAGGACGCTTACAGTTTAATGTCGAATCTGAACAACGGAAGCGTTCTGGAGCACTTCACATTACACAGTAAGTTGTACCATAGGTGAAAGTGGGATTAAGGGCCTTTGAAAACCCCCGCCGAGAGTGGAATTCGAACCGGGAACTTTTAGGTCTTCTGTCAGACGCCTTAACCATCTCAGTGATTCCACCTGCATAGTTTGCGTGTTGTTGAATAGAAAGGGACAATCTTTACGCAAGATGTTGTTCAACTGACATAAAGTGACAGCCACTGAATGCAATAAAACAACATCTGTGGACAGCAAAGTTCAAACAATAAATTCATAAAATAAAACTCATCGTTCTCTAAATTGAAACTATGTCACATCATTTACTGCCAGAAAATATGTATTGATGTGAATTACCGCTGTTCAGCTCATGCATAAACAATTGCACATTCTGGTGTAACCAAGAAGTAATCTGAAAATTGTATTGAGTAAGAAGCAGTGATGTATAAATTTACCACATATCTCGGGGTACGGAACATTACAGACTACGCTAGGTAACTGGACGTAAGTTTAGGCAAGGGACAAAAAAAGCCATAGGTGGACATTAGCAACCTGGCTGAGGGTTACCTAAATGGCACGTGTCTGGCACGTGTAATACAACAACTTTTGTTGGTACAGACCAGGGACACTGTGGGCAGGATGTTTAACAAAGACGGTGTTATGACATTTGCATCGAAAACGTTACGCTCCAAAACGCAAAATTCTGAGACACTGTGTTTCAGATCTACCTTCCTCTTTCACCATCAAGATTCGAACCAATTAACTGCGTGCTGGTGGAAGCTACATTGCAATGCACATGTAAATGTTGGCTGAGAGGATGGTTTGGCAAATAGTTCATAACGGTTTGCTTATTAGTGAACTATCAACGTGTTCATCTGGAGTGATATAGAAAACTTAATTCCAGACTTTTTGTGGTATGTCAAAATGAAGAGATATGGAATCAACGAAAAAAGTTTCTGAAATTCTACTAACTTTCAGCCGCCATGAATGAACTAAACCAACCTCAGTAGCCACGCTCTCTGCACATTGAGATGACGGAATAAACAACGCTTGCTTTAATGTTTTGTTTATGAAACTTATGTACAAGAAAAAAAATTCAGTAACCATCAGAGTAGAGCGTGTCCCATATTTCAAAATGACTGGAGGCTGTAAACATCTCTCAAGAAAAAATTGTCACAACCTGTAATGCAAACAGTTAAAAACGCAGTGTACAATCACCAAAATATTTCAGCCATCATAAGAAAAATTCATTAACCTTGCCTTACACCATAACAAATCATCTATTGAAGCTTTAACGCTTCATAAATAGAAGCATAACTAAATTTTTCATCTCTCATTCAAACGGACCAATCTTTCTAACCAGATCCGACTGATCATCAAGGGTTTTCTGCTATTCAGCAGGTCCACGCACAGTGCCAGCCTTCCACGCCTTCTCTTAGTTTCTTTATATTTCTTATTTATCATTATGTTATCAGTCATTTTAGATCCGAGTAGTCAACACGTTTTGGACAACCCTCCGTCCACCAGCGAGATGTGAATGTCGCAGCATCGACGACGTGTGCGGACGAGCTTCATTTCCCATAAGGTTGACTTGAAATACAACCCTGATTGCTGACAATGGCGCAAAAAGTCACTGTGAGAAATGTTTGGTAAGAAAAATGTTGAGGGATTTTGCAGGGCCAATGATGACCTCTCGCCCGATTACTGGGTCTCATTTTCAAGGTAGCAAAACGGTGAGATGGTTTTCTTAATGTACATAGAACAATCGATATTTACTAATTGGATCAGCAGTCAATAGGTGGATAGTAAATAGGAACATTACGGTTTAATGGGATTAAAAAGTTCAGTGCTCGAGATCATAGTAGCTTGAGGCAACGAACTTGGCGCAAAGTTTTGGAAAGGCAAGCGGACATGTTTGTCACTAACGGTTTCGAAGAGTCGGTCAGCTTGCAGAATCACTTAATTTTACGAGTGGTTGAGCATGCTAAGTGAAGTCGTTTATACTTCTCCATGTAGATGATCTCTACTATGAGGCTCACAGTTTTATATTGCTGCCTGGTATTGTTATTATTATTGTCTTAGGCGTTACATCAGTCATTAGCCGTTTGTAAAGAAGGGAGTACATTGATGTCCAGCTGGATAGGGTCAGATACACACAACGTTTCGACAGCTGACTCTGCTTCGTCATTAAGTGTAGATAGTTTTAGGTGTTCTTAGCTTGAAATCGCCGCCTAGACTGGCTTAGCTGAAGACTCCCATCAAGATTACATCGAATCAGCAAGACGGGAAAGTCTTGCACTCATGCATCAGTGTGTATCTTACATATAATAGGTGAAATGTACAGTACATCAAATAGGTACATGGATATCTATAAAATCATGAATTAAGCTGATAAATGAGTGAAATGCTACATACAAATAGTGGAGAATATAAGGATTATTATTATTATTGCAGCTATATCGATCCTTTTTTCAGGATGTAGCCTCTTTAAGTCAAATGAGCTATATATTAGAATTTAATTCTATATAGTTTAGTTGCAGTTCTTTCCAGGCTGATCGATCTTGAGCCACCCTCTTCCAGTTCACGCCTGTAACTCAACGTATATCCTTATCCCAGCTATCCGGGGGTCTTCCTCTTGCTCTTTTCAGGTTTCTCGGTATCCAATCCAGCACTACCGTAGTCCATCTTTCATCTCTTTTGCGAGCAAGATCACCGGCCCATTGCCATTTTTGGATCATGACTGTTTTTAAGATGTCTGTTACTTTAGTTATTGAATGAATGTGCACGGCCCTTTTCCTGTCTCTTCTTGCAAACCCTAGCATTGCTCTTCCCATACTTCGCTGGGCAGTTCTCAGTTTTTGCTTCGTGTGACTATTTAGGGTTCAAGTCAGGCAGGCATATGTGAGGACCGGAAATATACAAATACTTGTTTTTTAAGATGTACTGGCATGTTCGATTTAAAAACTATGGAATTTCTTCCGTATGCTCTCCAGCCCAGCTTTATCCGTCTGTAGATCTCAGGCTTTGAGTCGCCATTCATATTGATCAGTTGGCCAAGATAGATGTACTGATCTACGGACTCAATACCAGAATCTTTCATGTCCGCCTTGTCTTTATCTTTTTCTGCCCAATTGTTTTGCATGATTTTGCTTTTTGATATATTTATTTTAAGGCCCACTTCACTGCACGCTGCCTCTAGTTCATTTATCAGTTCTTTGAGCTCTTCCAGACTGTTTGAGAGTAAAACTATATCATCAGCGAATCTTAAGTTGTTGAGACTTCTTCCATTTATTCCCAACCCTCTGTTTTGCCATTGGATTTTTGACATTGCCAACTCTAGGAATGATGTGACCAGTATTAAAATATTATGAATTTATTTACCGAGCACTCTAGATTATTTTTCTTTATAAAACTCATTATTAATTTATGTACAGGTAGGTGTTATCATGGAGGAATACTTGTCGGGAATAGATTTCTGAGACTGTTCAGATGACAACAATTTAGGCTAGTGGGTTTTATATCAGGTATTCGAAAACACTACATGGTTTACATCACCTATTTCAGAGTTACTATATTAACAGATATCTGTATTTTCTTAAGTGTAAGCGAAGTAAGTTCTGTGGAAAGATACCACGCTGAAATAGAATTCTGATCATTGTAGCAATTGCCCGTCTATGCTCTCAGGCAGTTGTCGGCATACTTTAGAAACCAGAGAGCCAATTTCACTATTAAATGCGTCGGGAAAAATTTGTAAGAGCTATATTTTACTTAATAATTTTATAATATTATTTATCAAATAATCATTACACCATCATATATACAGTTACGTAAATAATATATTAATAGATTATTTACGTGTAAGTAGTAAGCTTTTTAACTAATGAGAAAAATGTGTTAGATTTTTCTTGGCAAGTTTTTAATTTCAAATCCAAGTTCTCACGGGTGATTTGGTTTCTAAATTTATTTTTAATAACCTCCATGTTGGAAAACGTATTTTCACACATGTATGTCGAGCCAAAGATATTAAGAACTTCTTCTTCAATTCGTTTTAGGAATCCGGCAAGCTCTTGCAGATACTGAAGATAATTTTATCTGTCTTTTCTAAAAAATTTTATAGCGTTAAGCATGTTATCTGAAAGCAAAGTGAAACAGGCTATTAAATGTAGTGGTCTTTTTTAATTTTATTTTTTATTTTTCTTAAGTTCTTGCACTGCTATCTTTCTCATATCACCAACGGCACGTGTTGTGGAAAGCGAGCCCTGCTTTAATTGTAAGCGTCTTTCTACATTCGACTTATTATTTGCTAGTTCTTCGCAAGTAATGACCATTTGAATTCGCAATGAACGCAAGAGACTCCAGCCATTCACTTTTATTTCGAATTCGCAACGCTCTTCTATTATTTTTTCTTAACAAATATTTAACGGTATCCTTAAATCACAATTTTAAATACATTTTTGAGAAACAAATAAGAGAAACAGAACACAAAATGAATTTAAAGATGGTACAATAACTGAGAGACAAACATTTAAAATCAGAAACAATTCCTAAACGAGATCCAAAACGATAATAGTCAAGACAAAGAAAATAACCGGTATGAACACATAACAAATGGCCTAATTTGTTATGTTATCAGTGAAGGTTGGAGAAAGAACTTGCTTTTAATGAATTCTGGTAACATACAAGTCTTTAGATCTTGCCGATGTTACAGTTACTATTGCTATTGTCGGTAAAGACATATGAAGAAAAAAAATATTTAAAGAGCCGCACTTACATCCTCACCCAGCCGCATGCGGCACGGGAGCCCAGGTTTTCCGACCCCTGCTCTGAGTAATTGAAAACCCAGGGACACGCATGTATTACAAAGTCCTTAAAGGTAACGAAATGTTGTATTTCGGCACCAGGCAAGGATGGATACCAGCCTGAACTACGAGTATATCCTGCAGCGTATATGTTGGTGTACAAGTTAACATGTTGGCCTCTACTTGCTGCAGCTACCAGTTCGATTTTGGCCTCGGTAATGGTGGTTTTCATTAAACGTTGTATTCTTCCTGTGCTGTCCGTACTGTTGTGAACAAAAGTACTTTTGAAATAATACAGCTACAGTGGCAAAAATGCTATAGAGTTGAAAAATCGTTGTACATTAGTAGATTTAGTAATAAACTTTGTGAAGCTAGCTTAACGGTTGTAAGAGACGAAAAACCATTTTTAAATAAAAGAATACGTCAACAATGCGTGAAAATGCGAATCCGAAAACGTTCATCTGAAACGATTCGCCACACTGCTTTCTTTTACGATGTATACGTACTTTGGAAATGGAAAGATAGTTATAAGTAAGTTGTAAATGCAGAAGTGATATTTCCTTTCTTATCCGCAGACCACCAAACCGTCCATCGAAAGTTGCATAACTCATATCTCGTGCGTCCCTTCAGGCTTGAGTTGCTTCGTGTTGATTAATTACGGCAACGTTTCAACCAAAGTCTCCGGTAGTCATTAATCAACAGGATGCTCGGCTAAACAAACACGGTATGAATTTTCAGTTGAGGAAATGATTAAAAGTTTCCTAAACGTGTCAAAAGTCAATAATTCCACTAATTGTATGATTCAATATCTAAAGAAAATTTTGGCACCATTCCTGCCATTAAAATTGCAGTGTTCCCTTTTATGTCTACGCTAGTTTCAATTCCGTCAAAAATGATGGGTTAAACGAAATATTCTCCAAATTAATTTCTTAGCAGTTGGTTAATTATACAGAATTCTTCTTACATAATGTTCATAGCCTTGATTTTGAAATTTTCTACATTTCTTTTGCAATTTACATAGCAATTCAATTGAAACTTCTAGTGCATCAATGAAGATAAAAGTATAGAATCAATGAAACTATAAATAAATTAGGAAATCCAAAATCCTTTGCTGTAGCACGTAATATCATTTTTATTACTGGTTCAGGTACAATGCAGCATGAAAAACTTTGAACTACTTCCATCCGCATGAAGTAATAATTTCAGTAACATGGTGCTTATTAAATCAGTTTAAATTGTTTATAAAATTGATTTCAAAGTAATTTAAGCTATAGCAAAATGTATCAGTTGCAATTCTAGAAAACGTACCTGCAACTTCCACTAATATTGCCGTTCGAAAATCATAGCTTCTTTCACCCTCATATGAATTAACGACGGGTATCTCCTATGGTGGTAGTAGGAATTTATTCCTGGAAAGGCATTTCTAATGATATTTTTCGTGATATGAGTACCTTGCTCGGGTTAGATTCTCGGACTATTCGGCTAGATTTTTTTTTAAAGTGCATTTTACTTTAAATGACGCAGAGTATAATTTTATAAACGGATAAGTGTTACTTATTTGATTGCTATATTTCGTGATCACATACGTTTGGTGTAAACGTTCTGTGACTTTTCAAGAAACTTCAATGTTTCTAGCTTCTGTCAAAAAAATAAATAAATAACTAAAAAATAAATAAAAATCTTAGGTTGTGTTGTAATTTAGTTCATATAACTGCTACAGAGAATATCTAATGCCATTCTGCTTATATTATTTTCTGCTTCTAGCTGCTGAAAGTAAACAAAATAAACACGTAAATTTAAACTTTGGCAATTGTCTCCCAAGAAATTTTTTTTATTCCTCTTTTTATTTTCGTGCCGTTACTTCCACGACGAACAATTACCTTTTATCTGGCATCGCAATTACACTTTTTCTTAAAACTATAAGTGCACGGAAAATTTAATTAAATTATTTATTTGAAATTTACACTTCCTTTTAACAGTATAAACGCAAATAAAGTAAGTATAGTTATTCATTTGAATGTTGCTGGTTAGCCGAGCAGCTCTGTGGCGGCAGTCAGTGTAGTTAACACTTCGTGCATTACCGAGACTCACTGAAGTTTGCCGATGTAGCGAGGTGAACAATCTACTCGTTCAACGCATTTTATTAAACAGGTTACATCACGTTACAGTTTCAGTATTGACAACGGATAATCTAAACTTCGAGATCTGAAAGGGTAACCATATTTTTGGGTGTCGTTATATCATTATCAGCAGTTTTTTTTATTTTTATTTTTTAAAGAAATTGTAACTATGTAGACGTTTTTTAAAATATTTTGGCGCCATTATTTATTCCTGTTATATATTTATTAATGTTTATAACTAATTACGAACGTAACGGATTGAAACTTTTGATTCATAGTTTATCTTCCCTTAAAAAATTTTTTTTTTTTTTTTTTTTAAAATGTTGTTTTAGCGACCTGGAATGCAAAACAGTGGTGTGTGTTTGCGGCTTCTAGTTCTACTGACTGACACAATGCAATAACGGCCAATTTTTAGTCAATCACCCCAGTGCCGATTTTGTATGTGTCAGCAAAAGGGAGTCATAGTCACTTATGTAGTGGCTTTAAGATTAAAAACTTGACACGCGGATTCCCTGCTTCTTCTGGAAGTCTCCAGGTGCAGGCTTCATCGGGAGAGTGATACTTCTCATTTACGCCTGCGTCTCGAACTCTTGAAGAGCTCCTAAGCGCTACGAGAGCCTTTCTATCCCCTTTGCCGATCACAGCTGCTGCATCCTGCACCGACAGCATTCTCAAGTCTTCTTTTTACTTCCGGTAACAACAGCAGAGATAAAAAAAAAGGTCTCTAAAATTTAAAAGTTATTAGCGGGGGAAGGAAGGTCCCTCGAGATCTCCAACCATAACTCACCAAATCTTCACAAGGTGGGTGGGGAGAAAGATCCGGATTTCCGAAAAAAAACACTTCACGTAACATAAACGGGCATCATCGCAATGGAAGTAACACACGCGTTTTTTTATTAATGAACATCCTCCACCCAGTAAACAAACGCTGAGGTTAAGAACTTTAAAATCTCAATATTCGTATACGAGGAACATTTAGTTAATGCTCTGAAACTTTGATTTTTTGAATTTTTAGATTTGCTCAATTGCGTCAGATTTGGTTGCCAATCATTGATGTTAATAAATTTAATGTTCACAGTATTAATTTTACCATTTCTTGTTATAAAACCACCTTTGTTGTCAAAGGTAATTACAGGTAATTATTACCAACATGACTCAAAATCACCAAAAATGGAGTGTTCTGACCAAATCATTTCTTCGTAGTTGATTAACAAAATAAACTTACGCCCAATGCAATTTATCGTGCCTTACGCTGTAGCAAAAAAGTTTGACTTGTCATCCTGGTCCAGATTGCTTTTCAACCTAACCACAAACTGAAATAATGACCTCTGTAATATGCCGGCAGTGAAAGCAGCCTACTACGTTATGCCTTGTGACATTAGTTTTGATCCTGATGCTGGTTACACATCTTTATATATAAAGATGAATGTATGTTTGTTTGTTTGTTTGTTTGTTCTTCATACAAATCCACAGTTTACATCCGATCTCGATGAAACTTTGCACACTTATCCTTTGAAACAAGGAGAAAAATACTGTCTACATTTGGTTGAAAAATTGTCTGTATAAATAACACATGTCTCATAACTTCGAAATACGGCGATAGACAGACACGTTGGATATGGACATCTCCGTACCACGTTTACATGTAGTGGACTGGAAGCTCAGTGGTTAAAGCACTTGCTTACGAACGTCGTGGTCTCCGGTTCAAATCTCCGTGGAGGCTAAGATTTTAAAAAATGGTTTTTCATCGTAAGAGTCAGGCCTGGGCCGTAGGTTATTCGGATTGAATGTTAAACTGTAGATATTAGAAAGTTAGGGGTGCAATGCGAGGCAAATCTTAGGTAGTCTTGCAATGTTGTAGGTGTACACTTTTTTTACGTTATAATGATCCCTCAGGTGTTGTTCGCAGTCAGTGTGTGAGTGTGAACCACAGTAATATTATTATAAATACGGAAGTAAGTCTCTGTCTTTTTGTTACGTTTTGACGACTAAATGGCTATATCGTTGTGATGGAATTTTATAAGGAAATCTGTATGAAGGGCACAGGATATTTTTTCCAGTATGATTAACAGTTGTAGTCACGAAATTTCTAGACCTTATCGAATGGTGACAGAAATATGTTGGAAATTGATTCTCTTCAAGAGACAGGTTCGAAAGTACAATGGTATAGTGTTAGCTTTCCTGTCATATTATTTTGTTTGTTCTTTATACAAATCCACAGTTTTCATCCGATCTAGATGAAACTTTGCACACCTATCCTTTGAAACAAGGGGAAAAATACTGTCTACATTTGGTTGAAAAATTATCTGTATAAATAACACATGTTGTCTCATAACTTCGAAATACGGCGATAGACAGACACGTCGGATATGGACGTCTCCGTACGGTGTTTCCGTGTAGTGGACTGGCAGCTCAGTGGTTAAAGCGCTTGCTTACGAACGTCGTGTTAGCTTTCCTGTCATATTATTCCAACTCGATATTGTTTGGGACCAATCCTTCGTTACCAACAACTTTCTATATTTGATTATGGCAAAAAAAAAAATTCTTAATCCACGCGTACGAAGTCGCGGGTACGAGCTAGTAAGACGACAAATGTGGAACTACTTTTATTCTCATCAAGTAAATTTTTCACGAAAATGGTGCTCTTGAGAACATCTTAAATTACTTATTCCCCCTGCTGTAACGTCAAATGCCAGTTGCCATTCTGACCCAAAAAAAAATCATTCTAATACAAACTTACGCTAAAATTTTTGCTCTAAAATTAAAGCTCTTATCGTACATATCTACGGGCAAAGAAGATACATCGAACGATTGTAAATAAATAAAAATCAATCATTAATTATTATGTTGATTTAAACTCAATACATACTTTTCATTCTGTGTTTTGGCAACTCATTCTCTGCGTTTTGTTAGCTAAATAAAACTTCTCTTGACGTTGTTACTTTAGTAACGAAGGCTGAAAGCGTGACACCACCACGTTGTGGACATGATGGCTAAGCTTAATTTTTAATGGATTCTGAAAAGGTTAAACGTGAACAGAATGTTCCTACGTAATTCTTTGCCCTTGCATTCCGGCTGACGCGGGTTCGAACCCCTGTTAGGTCATCTAAATTTATGTTTTCCATAGTTTCCAGAAATCGCTCTAGATGAGAGCCGGAATGTTTCTTTCAAAATGTGCATTGGTCAATTCCAAGTCCTTTCCCGCATGCAATTACCTCGAAGGCGATGAGGTGCAAAGCCATAAAAAAAATTCCGCTCCTACTTTTCTGTTCCTGTGCGTGTGTTTGTGTGTGTTTTTGTCTGTGTGTGTGTGTGTTTTTGTGTGTGTTGTCTATATTTGTGTGTCCATGTCTATGTGTGTGTGTGTGTTTGTTAGTATATGCTTGTAGACGCCGCCCCTGATTGTGTACTGTGCCCCCATTCAATATTTGATGGTTCCAGTTTGTTGAGGTCCGCGGGGAGCCTTCACTAATTCACCAGTTTACCATACGGCGGGTGTTGCTGAGGGGCGGCCAGCGATCGATGACGACAACACACTGCGTGCTCTGATAACGAGACGCGGTCACTCGAATCCGGTCCACCGATAAAGAGAAAATCGTGACAAGCGCCGCGGAGTGTCACCGTTCTCATATGCGGCGCAGAACAATACATAATTCTGTTCACTAATATTCGCACATTTTAATTTGCGGTTATGTATAAAAAAGGTACGTCTAACCAAAAATTGGTCTGAACTACAAAAACAACAGAGTTATTACTAGGTTTCCAATGTTTATAACAAGTCATATTTTCTATCTTGCATTCTTATTGAGCTAATTAAACGTTTCTGATTGTATTTAAATGTATTTTATGTGGCACATAAATACAAATTCGAGCCATTTTTCTAGTTTAGGTCATATTATAATAAAACACTGAAGAGCCAAAGAAACTGGTATAGGCATGCGTATGCAAACACAGAGATATGTAAACACTCAGAGTACGGCGCTGCCTATAAAAGTCGCAGGTGTTAGATCGGTTACTGCCGCTACAATGGCTGGTTATCACGATTTAAGTGAGTTTGAACGTGGTGTTACAGTCTGCGAACGACACAGCATCTCCGAGATAGCGACGAGGTGGGGATTTTCCCGTACGACAATTTCACGATTGCACCGTGGATATCGGGAATCCGATAGAACATCAAATCTCCGACATCCCTGCGGCCGGAAAAAGATCCTGCAAGAACGGTACCAACGACGACTGAAGAGAATCGTTCAACGTGATAGAAGTGCAACCCGTCTGCAAATTGCTGCAGATTTCGAAGCTGGGCCATCAACAAGTGTCAGCGTGCGAACCATTCAACGAAACATCATCGATATGAGCTTTCGGAGCTGAAGGCCCCCTGTTGTACCCTTGCTGAGTGCACGACACAAAGCTGTACGCCCCGCCTGGGCCCGTCAACACCGACATTGGATTGTTGATGATTGTAAACATGTTGCATCGTCTGACGAGTCTAGTTTCCAATTGTATCGAGCGGATGGATGTGTACGGGTGTGGAGACAACCTCATGAATTCTTGGATCCTGCATATTAGCACGAGACTGTTAAAGTTGGTGGAGGCTCTGTAATGGTGTGGGGCGTGTGCACTTGGAACGACATGGGACCCCTGATACGTGTAGATACGATTCTGACAGGTGATAGGTACGTACGCATCCTGGCTGATCGCCTGCATCCATTGATGTCCATTGTGCATTCCGACTGACTTTGGCAATTCCAACAGGACATTGCGATACCCCACACGTCCAGAATTGCTACAGAGAGGTTCCAGGAACACTCTTCTGAGTTTAAACACCTCTGCTATCCACGAAACTCCCCAGACATGAACATTATTGCACATATGTGGGATGCCTTGCAATTTGCTATTCAAAAGAGATCTCCATCACCTCGTACTATTACGGATTTATGGACAGCCCTGCAGGATGCATGGTGTCAATCATTACTTGTCACCAATACTTTTGAAAATGTATTAAATCTGTAGTGTATCAGTGAGTAGGCTTATCGCTTATTACATATGAAATAGTTCTTTTTTGTAATTTATGTGAAACTAAAGTGACTTCAACAAAACAATTTAAAATTTAATTTCACAATGGTGCACAATGGTGCACGGAACCAAATTATGCCGTCTACGTGAAAGTGACAGTGTATTTTTATGTACAGTAAATTTAAATGTTTGGCCATATTTTGTTGATTTTTAGGTCATATTTACCCGTTTTTAATGTCATGTTTTCCTGCATATTCCTCTATTTGTTTCGGCAATAAATATCAGAACTCTAGTTATCACTTCCAACAGAAAATATCTGTGAAAGTTGATTGCCAAGACGCCGACGATATTTACAGTATGCAACCCGCAGATCAAGAGAGAGCATCTCGTCATCTTGTAGTACACAATCACAATTCATGTTTTTTAAAGTGAAACTTCTTTGGGCTGGCTAGGATAAAGCTTATTTTCGTTACGCGTTAGATTTGCATGTGCACTTTACTTTCTTCCCATCTCACGTTAAAAAGTGGTACAAATTCACCAAACACAACAGAAGTAAAATATTAAAAACGATAATAGTAATATAAATTAATATAAAAACAAGCAACGCTCTGTCATCTATGACGTCACCTGTAACGCCATGACGTAACTCTGTGACGTTGAGCAATGACGTCATGCATTACGCCATTGTTCTTGGTTTTGCACGTTACTTAATAACGTTTCTAAGCAGCCGCGAATAAATTAACTGACAGAACTCTTAAACAAACGTATATATTGCGTTTAAATAGACATATCAATCAGTAGATGCTTAGATTTATGTAATATTCTTTTGATATAATGAAGTATTGCTAAAATTCTTTGTCATTAGATATGTACGATAAAATCTTTTAGTTTGTGAGCATCAATGTTAGCGAAAGTTTGGATTAGATTGTTATTTAGCATGGGTCAGAATTACAACTGGCATTTGACATTTACAACAGAGGGCATGAATAATTTAGTTTTTTTTTCAATAATTTAAACTGTGTCCTATTACTGAAATTATTAAATCGTTTATGTAGCATAATATAAGTTTATAAGATTTATTTTGATTTCCTTTGCTTTAATTGAGCAATTTTTCTGACGCTATTTTTTCAGAAATTTGTCAGCCATTCAAACGTTGTAATATAGGTCTGAAAAAAGAAAGGTGTAAAAGCCGTTGAAGATTTTTGATCAAATTTATATCGCGATGCATTATTGCCACTAAAATGCTATACAGTACATGTATTAATATGCGTGAGATTGAAGAATTGTTCTTCTGGCGTAGTATGTGGTAGGTTGAAATGCAACCTGGACCCGGATATAAATGGAAACCTTTTGCTACAGCGCAAGGCACGAGGAATTACTTTAAATTTTATTTCATAACAATTCTGTTTATTTAAGCAATTGCTAAGAAATGAATTATCAGAACACTGAAAGAACCGTACGTATTTCGTTTAAATTGGCATATAAATTATCAGTTTTGAATTTACAAACATTACATGTTTTGAATGAAGTTCCAAATTGATCACGATATATGTGGGCTAAACCACAATTAAATATTACGTGACATAGCGTAAGTGGTGAAGATTTATTTTTAGCATCCTTCGTTTTCACTGGGGTCATTATTTCAGCAGATTTAAGCTGTCAGCCATTGAAATATCGATCTTCATCACAGGTAATAAGAAAGAAAGGTGTGACAACCTCAGTAGATTTGGGATCAAGTTTATATCGCGATGCTTGATGACACTAACATGCGATACAGGGAATGTATTAATTCGCGTGTGATTGAAGCTTTGCAATATTAGGGGAGATTGTGGTTTCCCTGAAATGCAACCTGGACCAAGTTGACAACTGAAGGTTTTTGCTACAGCACAAGGAACGATAAATTACAATGAACCTCATTTTATAACAATTCTAATTAGTTCAGCAACTGGAGGCAAATAAGTTAACATAACACTAGGTTAAACCCGTCAATTTGACGGGCTTTAGGGTTAATTAATAATAATCGTCATCATTAACAACATATTATCCGTAAATACGTGTAAAATTAAATTGATTTAATGATTCCAAATAATCATTTATTTTACAAATATCTTTCGCATCCTGTGGATTGTAAGAACGGTTATCAAACAACGTGGTTCAAGTTTTTCTCCAGTATAAAAACTCTAAACATAAAATACAGATTAAGACTATATACAATATAATCATAGTAAATGTGTCTTTACTTCGTGATAATTTTCATTTGTTTGGGCGAATAAATTACACAAAGTCCCTATTTACTGTACAGACCCAATAAATATATAATCGTTCGCCCAATCTTGTGCGAAAGAAACATCAACAGCCAAAAAAATATGACCCACAGAAGTTCCACTTCTTGTGCAATTACACACTGGTACACGCAATTTATTTTATCAGTACCTGGGTGACACGAGCTTATCTCGGTGTATTTCGTTTTATCTCAATATGCAAGATTTCGTTAAAATTACTAGAGACGCTTGAGAAAAATTAATTTAGTATATATACAAGAGTTCCTAGTATAATAGTATTAGATAGACTAGAAATATTGACAATATATGTTCATTATATTTCAAATCTATATATATAAGATCTGCGTTCCGTTAAATATAAAATTCGTGAATGTACGCATTTCGACTCTTTAATTTCTTTTTTCTTGAAGGCTTCCTAGGCATCTTGAAATTCCTTGCTCTAACCAAAGAAAAAAGTAAGTAACAACAGTAGGCCTATTTGTACATGAAACTTCAACGAGATGGATTTAGAGCCGTTTACGAGGTACCAAATATAAGAATTGTTAGTTTATTTGTTAGATTGAGTTTTTTCAGGGAAGACACCTACTTATATAAACTAGGGAAACAAAAGGATATCTAAATATGAAATGTCATCCAAATCGTTATAGCTGTTCCCGAGATAGCAAATACACAATAATTGCTCGTTTAAAGATATAAAATTATTTGATTCATATACTCCAAACGTGGACACCCTGTGATTTTTTCAGTTCTGTTCTTCCATCAGCAAACCTCTTAATGAACCCATCATGTTAAGCATTTATCCGAGTAGATGCACACTTGAAAAAGAATTACTAATAGTGAGAAGAAACTATAGCTTCTATATTGAGAAATGCTGACAGAGTTCTAACGAAAGTATCACAAACCTGATACAAAAGTTATGGTTAATAGTTTGACATAGAGATAATGTAATTTCAACTTGACTATACGGGTTAATAATCATCCTGTTTCCTCAGGTAGTTTCGTGACCATAAACTTTCCGGCACCTGATATTAGGTTAGTTGCTTCTAACCCCAGTGGTGGGAGACATTTTAACCATCAGGAATTACGTTGCAGGGTAGGAGAGGTGTTGGTCCAGATTGTGTACCAAAGACGTGCTTAGAATCCCCAGTTTCTCCGCAGTGGATATAAACTGATGGTATATTTCACTGTTAATTGTGACTCGTTGTTAGGAATGGACGTGTAACTCACAACCCCTCGATGATTTCAGAACAGTATGCCTGACTCGGTCTGCAACGGATTTTCTGCCTTCCATCATCACCTCTACAGTATAGGAACTGTCCGTCCTATCTCTGTACTCAGTTCTGGGAGGTAGTGGTGTAACGGTTAGCGTTCTGGCCTCGCATTCAGGAGGACGGTGCTTCGAATCCCCGTCCGGGCATCCAGATTTGGGTTTTCCATGGTTTCCCAAATCACTCCAGGCAAATGCCGGGATGCTTCCTTCAAAAGGCCATGACCGAATTCCTTCCCATTCCTTGCCCCCCATCCTTTCCCTTCTCTAAAGACGTTAAACAGTTAGAAAAAAGTAAATAAATAAAAAAAAACTTCGGAAGACTCTTACCAATCTTTGGGTTATGGCCCTCTTAAGACATGATACATGTTGCATAATAACCCAACAACTGCCTTCATTTATGACATGAATCAAATTGCTGCCCTCCCGACAGTGGACTCAGCTAAAAATTGCTGGATAGAAAATACAAACAAAACAAGGCGTCGAAGTCATCACAGTAGAGACAGGAAGCAAATAACAAAATAGATGGTTTAACGAGTGCTAGTGAAGTTTCAAGGACCAGTGAAGTCCCTTAGCAATATACAGCATTGATCTAGGGATCTTTTGTTGATCTTTATTTACGCTTCCATCATATGGCGATGGAAGAAATGTGAGGTTTGTAAATAAATGAGAATTTTTGAGGAGCAGTACATGAGTAACGCAGTGAGAAACGCAAGTATCAGAGAGATGGTATATGAGGAGCTACTAGAACACAGAACAATTATGGTCACAAAGGTTTGAGCATGTGAAGAGAATGGTGCAAGGGAGCATGTCATGGAAGGTGCTAGTTATGGTCTATAAGTGAAAGAGACCTGAAACCAGATCGATGGTTGAAAGGGAAAGAGAAGAGTGCCGAAGAAATAGTGATAAACGCGAATACAGTGGAAACAGAGAGCTTATAGACGCAAAGGACAGTTTGGAAAGGTTAATGCTGCAAGTAGATCCAACGAGATTATAATACCCGAGATAATAATGATGACTCAATAACATATATACATTCTTTCCTCGAACCCTTAATGGATTGGAACATGCAAAGAAGAGAGGAGAATTGTGAAAAGCACTCTCTACCAGTCACATTTTTGTAAATTTTTGTCAATTGATACCGATGAATGGCGGAGATCTTCTTTACTTAATCCAACCACTTCCTCGCACACCATGTCCTGCTTTCTACTTTAGTCATGATATCTCTAGGTCTTTCCCCTTTCTTCCCACAATATGCCGAAAAAGCTGGAGATTCCTTCTGACGTGTACGTGAAGAATGTTTGAATGAAATAAAAATCATGAGTTTCTTCCTTTAATGAGATTTTCTGCTCTTCCGTAAAGGCTCCTTGTCTTGCGGCTACGAGTAAGGATAATTTATTTGGGTATCCAACACCTCACCATTTTACAGTTAAAAAATCGAGGATAGAGTGGTTTAAACTATCCCATAGGAATGATAAAAGGGCTAACAAGTAGTGAGTCCGTTTAATGGCCACTGAAAACAGTGCCTGTACAGTCGATAACGTGTCCTACAACGATTACTCCAAATAGCAGCGTCTTAAAATTAAATTATTACTGATCGATGAATGACTTGAACAACTTAAAGAATGACTGGCGAGATAAGACATCTTGGATGCAAGACATGAGCGCTGGTGTAGGATACAACAGTCGGTGCGATCGATTAGTTAACTAATATTGTCTGGTTGAAGACTACATGAAGAACGAAGTATGGTAATGCCAATTGTGATCCGACGCTAACGTGGACTTGCTTCATAACCGACCAGATCGAACCAGCCGAAGGTTACTTTGCCGTAACTATTTTATCGAACAATAACCTGTGATGAATTACGTCTGAGTGACGTCACTCCAAACGGCTAGCGCGTTCTTCGGGAGCTATATATAGGCGGCAGCAGTTCCAGCCGTGACAGTACTCTGAAGAAGGCCACAAAATGATGGCCGAAACGTTAGATTTCGACAAACTGACGCGGTTCAACCCGGACAACCAAGATTACATTGACAACGACCGCGGAAGTCTGCGTACCCACTACATCTGTTTTCACCGACCATTCTTAGTTTCACAAAATTCAACATCTGTGTGAAGAATACTAATTCCTCTCCGGTCTCCACAAACCCTAAGGTCCAAAACGATAGTTTGTTTCGATGTTCTTATTCACTTCAAATTTGATTTGACATACCGGAACCCGATCCTGTGCTGCTTATAGTGTTGTACTGAGTTTCAGTTTGTGCAAGTTGATATCTAAAATATACCTGCGATATTTTATAGTCGCGTCTGCCTATTCCAAATAAAGAAAGAGACATTATTGGATATTCGATAAATAGATTTTTTTCAAACAATGTTTTTTTCGTATATTGCTTATCATGTTATGAAGTGATAAGGATTCTATAGGTTCATTTAATTTTGGCATTATTTATCAACTTCAACTTTTCATCAGTTGAGCAGACAATTGCATGATATCTCAAAGTGATGAATTTTAATTCGTGAATTACTTTAACTTGATCAGATATTCTTCTTTTGTTTTTGCAGCACATTTTTTATTTTTTATTTTATCTTCTTTCTGCAATTAATGGTTTCATATACATTGATTTAAACTTGGTTACGCTATATACATGATGCACATAATTACTACCAATTAGCACATGTATTTACAATCTAATTTCGCCAGTCCCGGAGTTGATTAATTTGAATGCACACGTGGTAATTATCTCTATTTGCCTAGTGATTGTTTGACATGGTTAGTCATGCTTCGAAGTGGAACTTCGAATTACTGTTTTTAATTCTATAGGGCTAACCGATGAGAAATTGAACCTTGTAAACGAATAGACTAAGTATAGAAGTTTATCTGTTTGCCGACATTGCATTAAGTCTCATCCTTAATGGTTATGGCTGGCTTGCTTTTAGGCTTAAGTGCTCGTTCATACAAAGCACTTAGAGCTTATATTGTCTATGCAACTATTAATTATTGTGCTGCGCTAGCCGATACTGCCGGTCGATGGCTTTTACGGAGTTCAGCATTCCACAATGCGGCAACCTTTCATTAACAATAGACGCCATCACATAATTATGGCTATGTACATTAAATTTTGCAGAATGATGTGTGTGTTAAAAAGTTTAGGTATCCTCATGTTGAAAAGTATTTTCATCTGTACGTATGGAATACTCGTTCATTTCTAACTTGCCTACATGAACTCAGGTGAATTTTGCTGTAGATTTCGTTATTATTGGGCTCATTTTGGAACTGTTTTATTGGCAATAAAGTTCATGCGAGAGGTTGGTCACATTATCATTCAAATACGATTCGTTTCAGTGGTAATGATGAAAACTGAAAGACGCCAAGTGCGATGGGTAAGTAATTAGTAGAAATGTAGGGATTGTAAGTGTGGGCACTGCAAGCTACCAATTGGCCTCGGAAATGACCATCTAAGTATCAGCCATAGGTGGGCACAGTTAATCGAAAAGTTAATTTCGTTGATCGTTAATCCGCTACTTAAAAAGTTAACTTCGATAATCGTTTTGCAAATTTAACGCAAGTTAACCGTTAAAAGTTAACGATCCAGAAGTGGAACTGATGTTTATGTATTGTAATAGGTATTATTCAAGCTGTACCAAGGTGCTATATACCGTAATGTATACCAATAATACGTCTACCAAATGGCCTTCCGGAAAAATTAGTTTTTACCGAGGTTCTACGTTTTAATCAGCTTCTTAAACATATTGGATTTTTCAAGATGTAGTGGAATCACATTGACAACAAAAACATTTGAAATTCTTTATTCCACGCAAGCTTGGAATACGACGATGCCGGTAACAACGATGCTAAATGTTTTATTGACATAAACTTTTATTAGCAGATGGAGATAAAAACAAATATATTCCACTGCTTTCTACATCAGAAGTAGCCATAGCACTTGAATAAAGCCTTGAATTATTTTTTATTTTTTCTCACGAGTTGGCCCTGGTTTTACATTTTTTTTTTTAAACTGTTCATATTTGGATAAATGCGTCCTCTTCATATGTTGTTTAAGATTATTAAGGCTAGATGCGTGAGCCTTCATTGTCGAAAGATTAGGCAAACACTGTTTGCATTCATAAATCAACTGTCCTCCCATTATTGATTTAAATGCAACATAATTGGCATAAATGTGGTCAAGGATTTTTAATATTCTCGTTGCTATTGTTAGCGTTGCTGCTTTTACTAACGGATTGAATAGTTCAGTTTCCATGACGTAATCATGTAACGAATGTCAGTTTAATTTATTTCACTAAACAACACCAAACCAATACCAAATAAAAGTGACATTTTAGTTAAATTATAAAAATATCAAAATCAATCACCGATCGAATTAGAAACGAGTAGTGAGCGCCTGTTTGAACAAGTAAAATATAAACTCTCCAAAACTCCAGCTTTCCTGTTCATACCCACGCCATGCCTAGCATAACCATTATATATGCATCACACAGGCACTTGCCTTACCTACCTTATTCGTTCGCTATTTGACTCGCCGAACGGTCGAGTATGGCGTGGCGCGCAATTCAAACAAACCAAATACGTCAAATACCAATGTAACGAACTATAGTTAACGGTAGTTCAATTTAACGGAAGTTAAGAAGACCGTTAACGACTTTCAGGATTAACTTAAGAGCTAAATTTTTCAAATTTTGTTAACTTCGTTAATTAACGATTAACGGAATAACGGTTTTCTGCCCAGCTGTGGTCTAAGCTTGCCACTACTTTAGTGGATTACGGCGTGTTATTTAGACGAGAAATGCCTAAATTCTCTTCTTTCCATAGATGGAAGCCGTTAGCTCGGTTAACCAAATTGCGAGGTATTTTTACATAGCTTGATATTGAAAAACTCACTCTTCTGGTCGAGATATTATTGGTTTTAATTAAGATCATTCACTGACACAACTTTTAAAACATTTATGTTACATTGAAGCATGTTTCCCACACATATCAAAAGCTATTTCAGCTTGTGTACGTAAAGTCTAGTACTCGCGGCATACAATACAACCTGCTTCGAGCGACACGACACACACGTACACACACATACACATACTGCCCCGCGCCCTGCCGTGCTACAATGCAGGCACCCAGTCAACAGTAGCATTCCGCACAGCTGTGCTGGCCGGTGTCAGAGATTGTTACGTAAATATAACAACATTATACTACCCCGTTTACTAAACAAACTACAGACTGTGGAAAACTAACAGTCATTACAAATCATGTTTCAAACATTAATACAATTATTTTGGATACTTATATTTAATGATTGTTACATAATTCAATATTATTAATAATTATAGTAGTAAATTAACAAAAATAATGATTGGTATTTTAGTGATAATGTTACAACACGAAGATCAAAACAAAATGGGAACTAAAACAGTGTTCCATCAATGGATGATAGTAAAAACTGGAATTTCTTTGAATCGAATGGATATTTTCGTAATTTGAGTTTTCTTTTGCCTCTTTACTAAAATGAAAAGAAATTGGACAAACAAAGATAATGATGAAAACCATTTCGCTTTAAATTAAGTAAACCGCTTCTTGAAGCTGTATATTTATATTGTGAGCAATTGGAGGGAACCGTAACGAGTTCTCTTTGACGGTCGACATAGATTACTTTCAATCTTCAGTATCTCACTAATTATGCAACACTTTCTGTGTTGTGCACTTACCATCGATTGGACACGGTTTAATACCGTCATAACGTATTTCCGAGATTCCAGTAACTACATCTGGAATCTTTTTTTTTTTTTTTTAAAAAAAAAAAAAACAAAAAGGCGAGCACGTAATGTAAACTGGTTTCAGTAAACCAACTTTCTAGCCATTCAGAAAATTTATCACCTTCCGCTGTTATTTAAATCGTTATTTATGAAGTGTAAAGATAGAGTGAGCGCAGAAGTTCAGCTCTAAGATTGTGGAAACGCATAAGATACCATATGACGGATCGCCGGCACCTCATACTTTCGTGTTCCTACCAGCAACAAATTTCTGAGTCGCAAAAGTTCGAAAAGTTTGGACTTACCATAAACATGGAAGGGACTGACTACATGGCAGAGAGAGAAATCTTACCAGCGAGCTCAACATTTGAATATCTGGAGTTAAGCACTGTTCATGTTGCTTTGGAAGACAGGAGGAGGGTGAAGAGGGTCATGGGAGTGTACAAGTCTTATATTAGTGATGAGGCATGAAAATATATTGGTGGAAGAATTAAAAGTAATGCATTGATGGGAAAATATGATCATGACCACAAGCTGGCACTCGATTTCAGGCACAAAGGTGTAGGAAGATTCTCTTTTTTTTGGGTAAGGGTGACAGGGATTGGAATAAGTTACCAAGAGAAGTGGTGAATAATTTACCGAAAACGTTGAAAGAATTTAAAGCTAAATTTTGCAGAGAGCAAATGTAGGTGGGTGCAGGAAAGGGGGAAGATAGTTGTGTAGGGAAATTTCCACCGTGGCGTGTGCTCCATCGCAATTTAATTACATATTATTATTTTTATTAAATACTTTGGTGCTACAATTTTTTAAGATGGCAAAGGTAGGGAGGATGTGAACAAGATAAGACAGGGCAGATTCGTAGCCTTAACTCACTATTGTGGAACAGCAAAATTACAAAAAAAGACCACCACTGTTGTAAATGACAGTATAATGGAATAAAGATAGATTGTTAGTCCTGGGAATGGACTTCTGGACATGTAATAGTAGTATATCAAAATTAGAACATGTTAGCATGACACAATCAGGGAAAATAATGAATGTAAAAAGCACCATAGTAGACACTATAGAAGGAAAATGCCTCCCATGGTTCGGCTACCTTTAACGAATGAAAGATACCAGTTGGGCATTAATGGTTGGAACTGGACACCAGGCAAAAGAAAGAAATAAGGAAGACCACCGAGAAGCTGGAAGAATGACGTAGAAGAAGCCATGTTAGACAGATGACTTCAGCAATATGACTGTTGGAACTGAGTGCAATAAAAGTCGAGAAACGGTAAACGGCAACTGTCATAAAAGAGCCATATACACATGTTACACAGTCTGTCTAAATCGGAAACACTATCGACATAGCATCTACAATCATACTGGTTGTTCATTACTAAGAGACGGCATTTATATGATGACTAATATTGTTAATTTACTTTCTGACATTCTACACAGGCCTTCAACAATTTTTGGGTCAGATTTTTTTTCAATTTTTTTTAATTTAAATTTCTGTGGATACGTTATCTGAGAAGAACCAAGATTGTAATTGAAGACCACGAACAATGATATTGTGTCCACATTACTTAAAAAAAAGTATTTTTTCTTTTATTTCTTTTCATGGACGAGGTCGATGGAACAGAAAAGTGACACGGTTATTGTCAAGGAAAGGTCAGCATAAGGCGTTGAATTTTGTGGAGTAATCATCATTGCGCCTCCTGCCATATCCGGTATATCCCTTCGAAACTATTAACCTTTCGGATAGGTGCAATGCACCCTCTGCCACATACTTTTATTGAATCACAATATAATAGTAACAGTAATATCATTAACCTGTAACGATTTATAGGAAATTCTAAATCTTGATGACAGGGGCGGGAATCTATTCTGATGTTGCAATCTTGACTGGTGTCAACTAGCGTCAAACTTATTAATTATCTATTGGGGAATAGCATAGTAAATAGTCAATGCAATGTGAATAATGCAAAGTAAAAATTGTTTACCCGCAAACTAACATATTACACATTGAACATTGCAGCGGTTTCTAATGCTGAACCATCTTTTTAGATCACCTATCTTCATCTGAATCTCTCAGAGTTATAAATAACACTTGCTATACCAAGTATCCATGTTGTTTTATTTTTTCTATAGTGATCACTAATCATTCTTTTAACTTCATACAAATCTCGCACAGTTATAAATAACACTCGCCGCGCCAAACATCCATGTTTTTCTACAACATCCTCCCATTTGTTTTTGTAGTGATCTCTGCTGCGTTATATTTTTATGTCACAGATTTCATTAATGCGTAATAAGCGTCCGAAATGTTTCAGAACTTCAGTTTCAGTAGTGTATCTCTATTTGTTCTTTTACATATTTCCTTATTTTTACTTTTTTCCGGTAGCTTAAGTCCTAGTTTGAAAACAAATAAAATTATGAAAACTGACTCAGAGTTTAGAGGTATACTTCAGTTAAGTATTGTAAATAACGAACATTCAGTATCTGTATACGGAAAATAAAATTTTGTGTTTACCACCGTTTGTTGGAGTAATAGGCAGCAGAATTTCTTACACCCTGGCCTTTGCACAGCCAATGGAATCTCATGGTCAAATTGGCACAGTGGAAATTTCCCAGGGGCAAACTGGAGCCGAGCGTTGGGTTCAGGACTTATAAGGCCACCACCACTCTCGAGGTTAAGAAACTACATTAGTCCTGAGGTCAGACTGAGTGGCCTGTGACCTTTACAGACTTGATGCCACCGTTCGGATAATCCCGGAAGCAGACTAAAGGAAGCTCCGAATGTTTCCTGTTCAGAAAGGGCTGAATCGATTGATCATTACACCACACTGTATTAATGTTGTGGCAAATTGACAACACATAATAATATGACGTCTGAGTGAAAATAATTCAATATTTTATTAATACGTTCAAAAAGAAGATGACAGTCGTTGATTAGATCAAGACAAACCGTTTGTCGAGGTCAGTCAGCTATGGTAGATACGAATGAAGTACGTGATATAAAAAGGGATGAGATGACTATATCATGCAAGTATGTGGTCATGCTAGTGAATGTTATACAATTTCAAAAATATTTACAAAAATAAGATAATAGAGTAAACGTCAATTTCTGATTTCCCCATAAAACTGATAAAAGTAACTACGAGTATTCATATCAATTTCACTCCATCAAATGTTCTTTTTCAATACATCTACTGTCCCTACCTTTATTTTGTATATGGTATTCTATATGCCTTGGTGAGGAAGAAATGAACGAGGAAGCAGGTTGCTAGAATTTTGTGAAAGATATAAGCTAGTAGTGGCAAACACACTGTTCAAGAACCATGCAAGAAGAATATACACCTGGAAACGTCCTGGGGATACAGGCAGATATCAGCTAGATTATATCATGGTCAAACAGAGATTCAGGAATCAAGTTCTAGATTGTAAAGCGTCCCCAGGAGCAGACATAGACTCTGACCATAATTTGATAATAATGGAGTGCAGGCTGAAATTTAAGCGAATAAGGAAGCAGTATAAGCAGAACAGACTGGAAGTGAATAAACTGAAACAATCTAGCACAAGAGAAAAATTTGCAGAAATGGTAGACTTAGGTCTAAGAATTAACTGTGAAAGGAGCTCAACCGAGGACGAATAGAATGCATTAAAGACCGAAATAATGAAATCTGGCAAAGAAACCTTAGGCTTTAGGGAACAAGCTGCCCGAAAACCTTGGATCACAGAAGAAATTTTGGAGCTGATGGATCAGAGAAGAACGTACAAATATGCTCAGGATGAAGCAGGAAGAGAGCAGTATAGGCAATTTAGAAATCAAATAAATAGGAAATGCAAAATATCAAAAGAAAAATGGCTACAAGAAAAGTGTGAAGAAGTAGAAAAGGAAATGGTCATAGGAAAAGTAGATGTTGCATATAGAAAGATCAAACAGGATTTTGGAGAAATGAAGAAAAGAGGTATGAACATTAAAGCTGCCGATGGGAAACCTCTTTTAAGCTCAGAAGATACAGCTAACCGATGGAAAGAATACATTGAGAAACTGTATGTTGGGGACGACTTGAACAATAGTGTAATGGAAAAGGAACACGATGACGACTTTGATGACTTAGGAGATCCTGTTTTGAGGACAGAATTTAATAAAGCTCTGAATGACTTGAATGCAAATAAGGCAGTTGGAATTGATGAGATCCCTACAGAAATATCATCTTCACACTTCCAAAGAAAGCACAAGCCAACAAATGTGAGAATTACCGCACCATTAGTCTAACATCACATGCTTCAAAATTACTGACCAGAATAAAATACAGAAGGATGGAAAGGGTAGTAGAAGAGATAGTAGGTGAAGATCAGTTTGGGTTTAGGAAAAATCGCGGTACAAGGGAAGCAATTCTGTCTTTAAGCTTAATACTTGAAGGGCGGATCAAGAAAAACAAAGATACTTTTATGGCATTTGTTGATTTAGAAAAAGCTTTTGATAATGTTAGGTGGGACAAGATGTTCAAAATTTTAAAGAAGTCAGGTGTAAAGTATCGAGATAGAAGAATACTCTATAAACTATATAAGAATCAAGTGGCTATAATAAAAGCAGAGAATCACGAGAGACATGCATCAGTTAAAAAGGGTGTAAGACAAGGTTGTAATCTATCCCCGTTAATATTCAACTTGTATGTAGAAGCAGCAATGAAGAAAGTCAAAGAAAAATTTCCATGTGGCATAAGTTTTCACGGAGAAAAAATCAGTATGCTACGATTTGCTGATGACATTGTCTTGTTAGCAGAGAGTGCTGAGGATATCGAGAAGTTACTTAATGGCATGAACAAAATACTGAAGGAAGATTTTGGGCTGAGTATAAATCAAAGCAAGAAAAAAGTGATGAAATGTAGCAGAAATGATACCAATACTAGTAGATTAAATATAAAAATAGGATCTGATGCAATAGGAAAAGTAAATGAATTCTGTTACTTGGGAAGTAAAATTACAACCGATGGCCGAAGCAGGAATGATGTTAAAAGCAGAATAGCATTAGCAAAAAGAGCCTTCATGAAAAAGAGAAACCTTTTAGTTTCAAATATTGATCTAGGAATTAGAAAGAATCTTTGTGTGGAGCACAGCACATTATGGTAGTGAAACATGGACCTTAAGGAATACCGGAAAGAAAGAAAATTGAAGCATTTCAAACGTGGTGCTACAGAAGAATGATGAAAATTAGGTGGACAGACAAAGTAAGAAATGAACGAGTTTTGGAAATGATTGGTGAGAGAAGAAGTTTGTGGAAGAAGTTTACGGAAAGAAGAGACAGGCTGGTAGGTCATATTTTGAGACATGCTGGATTGGTTAATTTGTTAGTGGAGGGAACAGTCGAAGGTAAGAACTGTAGAAGAAGACAGAGATTAGAATATATGAAGCACATAACTGAGGACGTGGGCTGTAAGGGGTATGTAGAAATGAAGAAGTTAGCACAAGATAGGAAAGGATGGAGGATTGCATCAAACCAGTCGATAGAGTGAAGACAGCAAAAAAAAATATGCCTTGGTAAGACGTTACCCCACTTCTTTGTAACACTTCATACAAATAACGTGAATTATCAATCTAAATCAGTGTGGGTAATAGTACTTACATTTTTAGACCCTCTTCAGTTTGGGAGTTTATATAAGATGAACGCAAGAAAATTTAGAATTATGTAGTCTTAAATCAGTTACAGTGGTACAATAGTCGTATTTGTAATAGAGAAATTTATTGTTAGCTGCTATGCTCAATGAAAATTCATACTAACCTTTTTATTCAAAAGATTTTTCAGAGAAAAAACAACTGTTTTTTTTTGGTTACGAAATTAGAATAGAAAAATAATTTATAACTATATAAGTTTATAACATTATTTCAGATACTACTTTAATTGAAGATTTGTTTTAAGATTCAGGTATTGCATAATTTAGATCGTATTTGGAGTATATACAATCATGTTTGCTCTACGGTACTACGGTAATAACATTCTTCTGTATTACAAAATCGGAAATTGTGCATTTAGTAACCAAACCAACCTACAGCACGTGAATAGGACGGAATGGCGTATAGCATATAAAATTAAATAGTTTCAACACATCCGACGGTGAATTTAGTAGTGTGGTACTTTCATTTTTGCTTTCTCAAACAAAAAATTTACTATGACAAAAATGGATGTTTCACAACAGGTAGTGTTAAGTATATTCCACGGCTTCCTTCTTAGCAAATATCCTTTTAAGCTTGTGGTTTTATTCGCGTCAACAGTTTGAGTCTTTAAAGATGAAATAATTTGCTCACAATTATGATTCACGTTTTAATTCTGTAACTCTCGCATGAAACACGAAGTCATCTTCGACTACTTTGTTTCTTTCGCGTAAATGAAATGATATAATTGCTTCCGGGTATCCTCTTAGAAATAAGATAATCCATGAGCTGTAACATCTGTTAGAACCTCGTCAGGTGTGTTCCTGTACTTTGTAACGTTCTATATAATTTCATCTATTTGAGCGTTTGTTATTCATTGTGAGCTCCATAAAGCACCTTGCTTGTAATGACAGTATAATTCTGCCACTTACATCTTTCAGTTACACAGAAATATCGTTGCATTAAAGTAACTTTCATAAAAGAGTATTCAATCAGTCAGTAATGTGAGATATTAAAACCATGAGTACGGAAAATACTTGAACAGCATTCTCCAGATGTTTGGTTTTCGACATTTCTCTAAACAACAAAAGTTAATTGATCTATGTGTATCTCATAGTCCTGCCGTCTTTTGTTTCTGCCCTCTAGATTCCCCCCAAACACAATTTTTATCCCTATGTCATATTTTCTCCGATTTATTTTTGTTTCAAAGTGGCTGCTTTTTCAGAAATGTCATTAAAATAGATGCTTTCACCCATGACATATGCAATCTCATTGGGTTTCCTGGTGAAATACAACGTTCACTTTTTCACAGTTCTGTGGGCTGTTTTAAGCTGGTTTTCAGTAAATTAATTTAATGACTTCCAGTCGCAATTCGTCAGAGGAAGAAGACTTTTGTTCCGCGTTGTGGGAATATTAGATTCGAGCGCTGCACAACATTTGCCTTAAGCTTTCCATCCTATCTTGAATCGACTGAAGATTTTTTTGCCTTAAAATGTCTTTACATATTTAGAACGTGTTCAAGATAGTTTTCTGAGTGGTTTAAATTTATCTGTATGATTCTCTAATCAACCAATTTGTTACACATAACTTTTGTTTGGAAAAATCCGTGCATCGGTCAACTGAATGACATCAAGAAGCAAGATCAATAGCCGAAGTGTGGAGTTTCGTTCATGATGAGTGAAAGAATTTTAAAGATTATTTTAAAAAAAATTTCGCATTAACTGTGATCTCTTTATTTAGAATAGTATTGAAAACACGTGAAAAAGGATACAGTATCTTTCCTAATATCTCCTACCACGGCTAAATTTTTATTTGTTACCTGACAGTAAATAGGGTGTAGGTACTTATAGATTATTGTTCCTTAATTTTTTGTAATTGTTCTTTCGCCTAAGTTAAGAGTTTAATATTGTAAAAACACCTAACTAAAAGCTGTTAAAACCTTATCTGCATGATTGTGGTTTATCCGTTATACAGAATTTATACATACATATTCCTCAAATGGCTCCCTATATCAACCCCCCCCCCCCCCCTCCCCCCCCCCCAAATACACACCTATTCAGAAAGACACAACTGACTATTCGCCCGCGACTGTTATCGATACAACCAATTCTTGTCACTATTATGGCGTGTTTACAGGTGCTGTTAGTCAACAAAATTTCTCGTTCCGTTTAATTTTCGTATATTACCCAGAGCACTATCCTATTAAAACAAATAAAAAATGTCGCACGCCTTTTTGGTTGTTGTTAAGAATTTTGCTGCATAGCCAACAGGTTCTCAGAACAGCTGAGCGTAAGGCTGCTGCTGGGCAGCGAAAAAAGTTTTCCCGGCGTTTTGCTGGTAAAGCGAAAAACCGCGTCCAGAGTAACTTTGCAAAGTGGTTGCATACACGTGTAGCGGAGTGCGCTTAAATTGCAGCCCGTCCATTACACGCAAACCTCTGTGCTCGCCGCTTTAAAGCGCAGCGCGTGCTTGTGCTACGCTAACAGGACTAAACACAATAACGGTGCGGCTAAGCTGATTCACCTACGTTTGTTGTTCTAATTGCATACAGATTACACAGAAGCAAGACAAAGTGGACGTCGAATCCCTATAGCAGTGAGCTACCGTTTGTTTATCTTCTGCTCTGTGTGGTTATGCTAACCATATAAAAAGACCTCATAAAAGATGAACTGGCATAAAACCTAGCATGATTGTGGGGGGAGGGACGTTAAGACTCTGGCCTCTCATTCGGGAGGACACTGATTTGAATCCCCGTCCGCGCAATCCGCGTTTGGGTTTTTTTTATGGTTTCTCCAAATTACACCAAGCGAATGCCGGAATGTTCCTTCAAAAGGCCATAACTGAATTCCTTCCCATTATTATTATTATTATTGCAGCTATATCGATCCTTTTTCGAGTATGTAGCCTCTTTAAGTCTAATGAGTTATATATTAAAATTTAATTCTACATAGTTCTTTCCAGGCTGATCGATCTTGAGCCACCCTCTTCCAGTTCACGCCTGTAACTCGAAGTTTAGCCTATCCTTAACCCAGCGATCCGGGGGTCTTCCTCTTGCTCTTTTCAGGTTTCTCGGTATCCAATCCAGCTCTATCGTAGTCCATCTTTCATCTCTTTTTGCGAGCAATATGACCGGCCCATTGCCATTTTTGGGTCATGACTCTTTTAAGATGTCTGTTACTTTAGTTACTTAACGAATGTGGAAGGCCCTTTTCCTGTCTCTTCTTGTAAACCCTAGCATTGCTCTTTCCATACTTCGCTGGGCTGTTCTCAGTTTTTGCTTCGTGTGACTATTTAGGGTCCAAGTCTGGCAGGCATACGTGAAGACCGGTAATACACATTGTTCAAATACCTATTTTTTAAGATGTACTGGCATGTTAGATTTAAAAACTAAGGAATTTGTTCCGTATGCTATCCAGCCAAGCTTTATCCGTCTGTAGATCTCAGGCTTTGAGTCTCCATTCATATTGATTAGTTGGCCAAGATAGATGTACTGATCTACGGACTTAATACCAGAATATTTCTGGACTGCCTTGTCTTTATCTTTTTCTGCCCATTTGTTTAGCATGATTTTGCTTTTTGATATATTTATTTTAGGGCCCACATCACTGCACGCTGCCTCTAGTTCATTTATCAGTAAACCCATAACAAAATAAATAAACATTAAAAAACTGGCATTAACAATCAGATCTTTTCATTACAGCAGGCAATTATCTTCTATCCAGGACAGACTAGTATATGTATGCATAATATAGACATATGAACAAACGCATTCTGTTAAATTTGAAATTATCTCAAAATTGAGGATTGTTAGAACAGACATTCTATGGCACCACCATCAACGTTATTACGTAACGTATAAATCCCATTTTTTGTGTTTTGTGTGTTGTACTGTGTGGGTATTTGTGTGGTTTTCGTTTTTTAGTTGCTTATTTTTGCTTAAGGTTTCACGCTTCGTCATCGTCCACGTTATTAGCAACTGGAAAAGTCTAGGGACGAGGAACAGTAAATGATTTGGCCACGATATTTTGATGGAAACATCCCGGCATTTGCCTGGAATGATTTCGGGGAAGCATAGAAATCCTAAATCTGGATTCGACCCCGAGTCTTCCCAAATGCGAGGCCCACCGCGCTGAGTAATTGGTTGCATCATCCATAGAAATCCAGCGACTATTAGAGATTAGAATACTAATTCCTTTTTTACTTATCTATTTAGTAAGGAATGTGACCAAGGAATGTTAATAGCTTGCTCTGATAAAACAGCTATTGGCGGATATGACGGTCGTGTTAAGGGCTCGGAGGTAGTTTAACATTGTGGAACTTTACACAGCGAGACGAGAACCTTACTACTGAGATACTGGGCTACCGTTGTTCAAACACGAATCTTATAAACAACGCAAAATGTTCAGATTAAATGACCAGTGATCTGTGTAACTGATAATGCTGGAAGTGAATTTGATCTATTTCAATTTTCATACTTACCAAACAGGCGATAACGAATATTACATTCGGCTTAGTATCATTTAGTGAGTTCTGCCATCTTAGATTACGTATTGTAACAGCCCTCATACATGAATTTTGAATAGTACTGTATGAAGTATTTGTAGTGAGCTAAAGTTTGTTTGAATATGATCTGGTATGTTTGTTTTGTAATTTCTTGTAAATCAGTGTATATAGACTTTGTTTTATGTAAGAAAATTATTTAAAGTCCATTTAATATGTTTAAGAACCGAATGGTGCAAGAGAATTTCTAAATGTTTGTAATTCCTTGTATTAATGTAGTTTACGATGTCTACAGGACAATTTTCTACAGTTTGAAAGGATTTCTGTAAATTATTTTGTGTTTAAGTATCTCTAATTACCATTTCTGATCATTTTTTAATGTTATTAATTAATTTTCTATCAATTCCGATTGTTTTTAATATGTTTGATTGTTTGAGTGATTGTTTATTGATCGAGAAATATCGGGCGGATGCCTTTGAAGAATTCTCGTAATTTCAATAGAGACTATATAAACAGATCGGCTGGACAGAACAGCTAGTTAGTTAGTTGACATCAGTCAGTATTCAGTGTTACAGAGAGTTTCATTCATTCATCCAGTTAGTTTTCCAAGTTGAGTTCACAGAGATTATCTTTGCGACTGTACAGAATTGCATCTCTGTATTGTATCTATGCATGTGAATATCGCTGACTTTGTTTTGAAAAGAATAAACCAATCTTCAACATAATCTTTTTGGTGGACTTTTTAATTAATCAATATAGTAATTAAACCACCGAAGAACGTAATAGTATGTTCCATTTATCATTTCTTTAAATGTTCACGGTATTCTGGAACAATAGAAGCCATTCTTGAAATGAAAAATTTTACCAACGTCTGATTGCAGGTCTGCTGTTCGTCGTCCCAAGAGTACCCACAATTCCAAGCGTTAAGTGCATATTGTCGCGTTGCAACCGGGGCAGGTGTGAATTCGAAGGTTACTTGTCAATGAACACAGCACTTAAACTGAGAACAGGTTTATTGAGAACTCAAACATACACGCAGCACTGACTGCCTCTTGGGCAGAATGCTCTTCTATTTATACACAGATAGAACGTACTAGAGATTACAAGAGTAGTTAACAAATGAAATGTGTAGAAGTTACAAGTGACCTTAGGAAAACATGTAGAATCTTCTGGAAATAATAAACAGAATTAAATAATTTTTGTCAGTGGGCGGGATTGAACCGGCGACCTTCGGTACCGCAATTCGTGACGCTACCCGCTGCGCCATGCTGGCAGACGGTACACTGGCGTTCATGCGGCATTGCTCCCTCTCCTGAGGAAAACAGCGTCCCGCTGTTAGATTTCTTTTGGGGCACGCTGAAGTGTCCTGGATCTTGATCTTGTCGTGGGTCCTCTGTATGGCAGTTCTGGAGGGCCCCTCCCGGTTGTACTATTATCTTCCTGTCCGACTTCCTCAGTATCCAAACCGTCCTCAGAGTCCTTGAACAAGAAGCTGGTTGTGCCTAGCTGCTCGTCAGGATTGTAGTAAGGCTTCATGCGGAGGACGTGAACAATGTCCCTTCGTTTTCGTCGTTTCGAAGACGGCTCATAATCCTCGACTTCGTATGTGACGTCTGACCGGCGGCGTATGACACGATACGGACCAAAGTACCGCTTCAGTAACTTTTCTGATAGCCCAACCTTCCGGACAGGGGTAAAAATCCATACGAGATCTCCTGGGTTGTACGCAACAGGTCGGTGCTTGCCGTCATACCGCTGACGGTCCTTCTCCTGGGTGGCCAGTGTTCGTATGCGAGCCAGCTGTCTTGCTTCTTCGACCCTGGTAATGAGCTGTTTTATATAGTCATCCTGAGTGTCGTCCGGCTGGAATGGGAACAGCGTATCCATTGTGGTCTCAGCTTCACGGCCATGGAGCAGAAAAAACGGAGTGAAGCCTGTCGTATCTTGCCTTGCTGTATTATAAGCAAATGTGACCACTGGCAGTATTGTATCCCAATCCTTCTGCTCAACATCCACATACATCGACAGCATATCGGCTAATGTCTTGTTGAAGCGTTCTGTGAGACCGTTTGTCTGAGGGTGGTATGCAGTTGTCATCCTGTGGACAACGTCGCATCTTGACATGACCTCTGATACTAGTCTTGACTGGAATACCTTTCCACGATCGGATATCATCACACGTGGTGCTCCATGCTTCAAAATAATGTCTTCTACTAGAAATTTTGCAACCTCTGGAGCTTCTGCAGTCGGCACAGGTTTGGTGACAGCGTAGCGCGTGAGGTAGTCGGTGCAGACTATTATCCATCGGTTACCGGCTGTCGACTTCGGGAACCTCCCTAAAAGGTCGATCCCAATTCGGTGGAATGGAACTGCTGCAGGCGGAATTGGTACTAGATGACCTGGAGGTAATTGCGGCACATGTTTCCGTCGCTGGCACTCTTTACAGTGACTCACATAATGCTTGACAGATCGGTAGAGACCCTTCCAGTAATACCTGCGTCGGATTCGGTCCAGGGTCTTCACAAATCCCAGATGACCAGATATTGGAGCGTCGTGGAAATACTTGAGAATAGCTGGCTGGAGATGAGCTGGAACGACCAGAAGCCACTTGGGGCCTAGTGGATCGTAGTTGTTCTTATACAATGTCCCATCTATCAATTGAAACTCTCCTTTGGCCGGTTCTCCTTTCTCCAAGGCGTCTATGGTTCTTAATAACTCTGAATCTTCCCTCTGTTCAGCTGCAACGTCACCTAATTCAGCGAGGGCTGAAATTCCATTCATGCTGTTGTGTTCTATTAAAGGATTCCTTGAAAGGCTGTCGGCATCCTTGTGTTTGCGTCCGTTTTTGAATACCACCGTGACGTCGTACTCTTGAAGTCTAAGTGCCCATCTTGCTAGTCGACCTGATGGATCCTTCAAGCTGGTTAGCCAACATAAAGAATGGTGGTCTGTCACGACGGTGAAAGGTTTGCCGAATAAATACGGACGAAACTTGTTGATAGCCCAGACAACTGCGAGGCATTCTTTCTTGGTTGTAGAGTAGTTTATCTCGGGCTTAGAGAGTACTCTTGATGCATAGGCTATCACCTTCTCAGCACCTTCCTGAATTTGCACAAGCACTGCACCGATCCCATAACCGCTGGCGTCAGTGTGAAGTTCAGTTTCTGCATTCTCGTCGTATAAGGCTAGAACTGGTGCGGAAGTTAGAGCCTCCTTAAGTGCCTGGAAAGATCTTTCTTTAGTTTCATCCCAGTAAAACTTGGCGTCTCCCTGCAAAAGTTCTTGCAGTGGACGTGCCATGTTACAGAATCCTTTTATGAAACGCCGGAAGTATGAGCACAGCCCAAGAAAGCTTCTCACATCACGAATGTGCTGAGGAGTTGGAAATTCCATGACTGCCCTTACTTTATCTGGATCAGCGCGGACGCCATCTCCGTTGACCAGGTGCCCCAGGATTTTTATCTCTTTGGCGACGAAGAGGCACTTCTTCGGATTGAGGCGGAGTCCTGCAGTCTGAACACACTTCAGCACCGTTGACAGGCGACTCAGATGTTCTTCAAATGTTTTCGAGAAAACAACAATGTCATCTAAATAACAAAGACACGTCGTCCACTTAAGGTGTCGAAGTAAGTTGTCCATCATGCGTTCGAATGTGGCCGGAGCGTTGCATAATCCGAATGGCATTACTTTGAATTCATAGAGGCCATCAGGTGTAATAAAAGCCGTCTTTTCTCTGTCAGCTTCGTCAACCTCGATTTGCCAGTAGCCTGTCTGCATGTCCATGGTTGAGAAGTATGTAGCTCCTTTCAAGCAGTCTAAGGCGTCGTCGATGCGCGGCAGTGGGTAGACATCTTTCTTTGTGATTTTGTTCAGCCGCCGATAGTCGACACAGAATCGCCACGTACCATCCTTCTTCTTTACGAGGACCACCGGAGATGACCAAGGACTCTCCGAAGGTTGAATAATGTCATTATGCAACATCTTCTCCACTTCCTCTCGAATTATTCGCCTTTCGACTGGTGACAATCGGTACGAGCGCTGGCTAATGGGCGGATGATCCCCAGTATTGATACGATGCTTTATCGTGGGCCGTTTCGTCTGACCTTTTATTTGCTGGGGTGTGAATACACCAGAGAATTGGCGTAGTATAGCTAACACCCGGTGGTGTTGTTCCTTGGTCAGGCCGGACCCTATTGGCAGTTCCATAGTTGTTTCCTCCAGCGTGTTGTCGGTACTAGTAACAGAGCATGGATCTTCGTTAATGACGTTGAGCTCGCCCTCCTGGACTGGTTCAGCTGTCCCTATACACATTCCCTTGGGGATAATTTGTGACTGCTCGTGACAGTTGGTGATCCAAATGTCTCCTCGACCACCGATAATGCTTATGATAGCCGCTGGTATGTAGATTTCTTTCGTGAGCCTAATAAACTTTCTACTATCGACAATTACTTCAAGGTTGCGGTCGTCCGTGTTTTTGACTGGGACTCTTCTCATTGCGAACGGCGGGATTGTCACGTTGTCAACGGCGAATAACTTCCCAGAAGATTCTGTGTTACGTGTACCCGTCGCAACGACTTCTTCAATTTGCAGCTCAGATGTTCCACAGTCAATGACAGCTTGGGATGCCTTAAGGAAGTCCCATCCAAGGATGACATTATGACTACATTCTGTTAAAATGACAAATTCAACTGGCTGGGTCCTGTTGTTGATGGTTATTCTCGCGACACAAGCTCCAGCTGGCTGGACGTACTTTCCATTTGCGACCTTTAGCACAGTTGCCCCCGTATCACGGAACATTGTCTTCTTTAGTGTGCGACGATAATTGTCCGACAATACGGAGAAAGAAGCTCCTGAATCAACCAGCGCCCGGACAGGTTGGCCGTCGATTATAACGTTGATGAGATTTCCCGACATCTTAGTGACTGTCATCCATGGAGGATTTTCATCTGCGGCGGCCTCACCTCCGTAGATGGTCGCCTTGCTTAGTTTTCCTGCGTGCGGCGGCTAGGGGAGCGGCTGGTAGCTCTGTCCGGCGACGATGAACGGCAGCGGCGCGTCGGGGATCGACCTCGTCTAGGGTACGGCGATGGGCTTCTTCCCGTAGGTCGACCGAACTCGTCAGCGGGTGGCTGCCTGGGGTAGAACTGTTCTGATGGCGGACGTCTTGCGGCAAAATAATCGTCAAATACTCGTCTTCTCTCTCTGCAGTATCGTACGACATGTCCAGGGCGCCCACAGTGGAAACATACTGGCGCGTTGTCTTCTGTCCTCCAGACGTCCGTTCGTCTGCGGGACGTCATAGGTGCCGGAGGATTTGGTTGTGGTCGTGTCGGCCGGTTCCTAGGCTGCCGTTTGGCAGCTGCAGCATACGTCATATCAGGGCGAGGCCATTCTTCACGTCGAGTGCAATTGGCTCGGCAGACAGGAGCTATTGTCTGAAATACCTCTTTTTCCGCCGCGTCGGCTCCTTCATGACCCACTGGGCTTACATCCATGGCCATGATCTGATGCTCACTCGGTTCAAGAGTCCCAGCTGCCATGAACTGTTGTAATTCTTCTCTCACAATTTGTCGTATGAGAGACGCAAAGTCGTGCTGGTCTTCCACAACTGCCATAGGGACTACGTTGGGAAGTCTGTCATACTTCTTTCGCCCAACCCTCCTTTGTTGCATCTCCTCAATCCGCTGGCACCACTTGATGAACTCTTCCGTCGTAGCGACGTCTTTTATCAGAAGAGCTTGGTACATGTCTTCTGCAATACCTTTCATTAGGTGCGTGATTTTGTCGGCTTCAGTCATATTCGGGTTGACTACGTTGCATAGGGCCAAAACATCCTGTATGTAAGATTGCGTCGGCTCCCCATGTCGTTGGGCCCGGTTCTTCAGTTGTTCTTCCGCCGAGCGGATTTGTCGCTGGTGGTCCCCAAACGTTTTCTTAAGTTCCGTCTGGAATATTTCCCAGTTATTCAGTTTTTCTTCGTTGTTCTCGAACCACTGCTGGGCGGTTCCGTCCAGATAGAAATAAACATTTGCCAAGCACATGGTATGATCCCACCTGTTGTACTTGGCGACTCGGTCGAACCCTTTCAGCCATTTGTTAGGGTCCTGTCCAGCGTCTCCAGAGAACACCGATGGGTGTCGAATGTGCAGCTGGCTTGCCGCCATGGGTTTCCTAATGACGCGGACTTTCGGAAGGACGTACTGAGTATATCCTTTGTAGTCCGGTTCCAGTCCGTGTAGGCGGCGACTTTTACGTTGCCTAATCGGAGCCACGACGATGCAGCTGTTGCACAGGGTACCCGGCGTCTCCACCAAACTATGTCGCGTTGCAACCGGGGCAGGTGTGAATTCGAAGGTTACTTGTCAATGAACACAGCACTTAAACTGAGAACAGGTTTATTGAGAACTCAAACATACACGCAGCACTGACTGCCTCTTGGGCAGAATGCTCTTCTATTTATACACAGATAGAACGTACTAGAGATTACAAGAGTAGTTAACAAATGAAATGTGTAGAAGTTACAAGTGACCTTAGGAAACATGTAGAATCTTCTGGAAATAATAAACAGAATTAAATAATTTTTGTCAGTGGGCGGGATTGAACCGGCGACCTTCGGTACCGCAATTCGTGACGCTACCCGCTGCGCCATGCTGGCAGACGGTACACTGGCGTTCATGCGGCAATATAAGTTACATGGCATGTTAGTTACAATGTTTTAATTCAATTACTGGAAGCATTACAAGTGCTATACTCAACAAACTACCTAAACAAAATACCATACACCACACCCGTGATTGTGAATAACAATGAAAACTTTTCATAACCGAACATGTAATATTTCCTAATTCATTTTCGGTTACCAAATTAAAAACGAAAATTATTTCTCAGAGTAAAATATTTCACTTTTGATTCAAAGGTGACATGTTTCTGAGAGGAACTCTGCACAGAAACAATTACTTCCATTCTTTGTGGCCGTTATATGTGCTCCCAGAATTGTAGTCACCAGACAAAACGAAGTGTTCTCGACATTCTACTGAAATTAAGTACTGTATATGCGTTGCGTTATTTTTAGAGTACGTTTCCAACCGTTACTTACACACCATCTTCGGTTGGAATATGAAAAGTATAAAAACTTTCTGGTTTCATTGTCAGCTAGTCTCTTATTTTTAATGAAAAAGGTTCATAAAAAGATTTTTACGAAGCTTCTGAATGTTTTCATTCCAACTAAAGTTGGCATTTTTTAATATACCCAGAAATTTTGTGAAACTGCTTTCTTTGACTTCTTACGTCTGTCTGATGGCTAACAGAAAAACTTTATTTCGTTAAACTCCCGTTTTTCCTCGAAATTTTGTTTACTTTCTATTATCCTGCTTAGATTATTGACTATGCTATTTAAATTTCTCTCTGTGACTTGCCAGTATTAAGCAAGTTTTCCAAAATATCTTTTCCCTTAATTAAACGGTTTCGCAGCTCTGCCATCTTGGCGAGCCGCAGTTCCGCTTCAGTTGCAGCTTGCGCACTGAGATAACGAATTCGCGTTTTCTCGCTGATGGTTTTCGCATTATGTCCTCGAGGTTTAGGCGCCAGCTGGTCGACTTCCAGATTCGATACTTGGCGTGGTAGGCGTATCGAGATAACTGTGCTGAAACACAGACACAACGCACGAAACAAGAAACCGTTTCACATCACCTCGTGAAATATTTCGTTTCATTATATTATGATAGCTCTGCTGCAACCATTTTGTTTAAATTCATTGGAAAATTTTCAATGAAAATGTTCTATAGACATACTGGAAGGAGTGAATGCTATAATCTTTCAGATCATAATAAAAATTGTTCAGACGCTAGATAAGGGAAAAGCAATAGTAGCTATATTCCTAGATTGTAAAAGAGCTTTTCAGAATGTCTACAGAAATGAGCTATTACAAAAATTAAAGAAAATATGTAATATTAAAGGTAAAGTATATGAACAGCTGGAAGACTATTTGATAGGCTGGAACCAAATGGTGGGATTTAACGACATTGCATCTGAGGAAAGAGAAGTAAAGTATGAGGTGTCACAGGTAAGTAAATTGAGACCACTTTTGCTCATACTTTGTACGTATAAATGATCTTCCAGGAGACTTAGATAATGTAAATTACTCATGTTTGCCGATGATACTTTGATTTTATTTCGTGGGGTAATGTGACTGATGTAGTGAAGGTATTAAATGATGAGCTAAAATGGTTATTAATGGCTAATAAGTAATTCGTTACATCTGAATGTGTCTAAAACAAAATAATAATTGGGATACATACAAAACAGGCAGCAGAAATGCACTCGGTTATAATAAATGGAACCAAAATAAATTGGATTCAACGATACAAATATCTATGAATAAATTATTGATAGCTAACTTAATTTTGAGGCTCATGTGGTTTATATAAATGATAAAGTGACCAAAAATGTTAATTTAGTGTACAAACCAAGGAAGACATTATACACAAAAAGAGTTATTTTTTTTAAATTGCACTGTTCCGAGTAATAATTATAATGGTAAGTAAAACAAAAATAATTAATAAGTTACAAACAAATTGTAATAAGCGAAATAGAGAAATTTTAAATAATGTACTTACAGGAAATGGGAGAAATATGCTTAAAATGTTATCTTATTTAGGCGTTGAAACAGAAGTCGTTAGAGTGGTATTTACATTTATATTTAGGTTTTAAAATAAAGGGTTGCAAAGGTACAGAATGGTACAAAGCAACAATGATACATATTAATATGAGACTATGCAGATAAACCAATTTCTTATGACGAATAAACATGTTATTAAAGCTCAGAAGACTCTGTTCCGTAAATGACTAATTATGTACATGACACTACTACCAGAAACAAAATAATCTGTAACTGTTTAAAGATTTAGGAAAAGCGTGCGAACTTGGCTAGAAAGCTATGATTGGAATATGAAGTCGAAGTTGTTCTCTCTATTTAATGTTTTGAATTAAGGTACTGTTACAAAAAATGTATTTATAAACTTTGTACTTGTATTAGCTGGAAACTTTTTTTTAAAAAAATTATAATAATGACACGCTAATCACTTTCTTGTTGCTAATTACAGTGTTGTTTAATTGAATGTGATATTACTTTAACTGAATGTTAGTTGTCACTTTAATCCAACGAATGAAAAAAGGACACAATAGAATTTCAAATAAAAGGGTAAACACGTCGGAAATTATACGGATAAGGATGCATGTATTTGGTGAAGGACAGTACAACATATCATAAATTGTAACGCCAAATATTTGATAGACCAAAAGAGATGGAGAGGTAAAATTTGGAGGAACCGTTTTGACGAAGAAGCTTATTTATGTTTAGAAAAATTCAGAATTATTTTGTTTCAAAAATAACTTGTATAATTTTCATTTACGCAATCCTAGAATCTCTTAGTCAGTATATATTAAAAAATTAGAAAAGTGTAAACTAAACACTGCTTAAGAATGTACTGCAAAACCGCACCTTTATAGTTGATGGATTAGAGGTCTCTCCTTGAAATGACAAGATTTTTGAGGAAGTTTTGCATTCCTACGATCCGTAATGTAGCTATAATAAGAGTTATTCCGTACTGTGGCAGAAGTTTCGATCTCCCATCACAAACCTTAATTTTTCTGTTTCAGCTGATAAATTCGGGAAGCAGACAGGAAAGTAGGTAGCTGTTGCGTATATTTACCCTTAATTCTAGCCACGCGTTTACTGATAAGTTTATTCACAGCAAAAGATTATAATTTTCTTACCAATACTGTGTAATCAAATTAAAAACTCAGCTCCTTTGTTTCTACTTCTTGGCAGTATAATTCTCATTACGTAAGCTATATCTTGTTGCAGTCAGTGAAACATGAACGTTATTAAAGCTATTTGATTTCATACGTTTTCATAATCAGGAAATCTGAAATGAATATTTCTGTTACGGATAGAGTTGTTAACTAAAGTCATTAAATGCTTGTTGTAAATAGTCGCACGATTCTCAGATTTCATGATTGTGGAAATTTTATAGCAATCCAGTCATAATTATTCGATTTATCGCCCTCGAAATATTAAACCGTTATGTGCCGTTAACTGCCGAAGGAAACTGCTAGTGATAATCATCAAATTATTATAGAATATATCAAAGACAATTTCGATCTAACTCGCCATTGTAAAAATCAGAGTAGTGTAGATCTGTCAGATCTAATAAGATTTCTGAAACAAAATAATAAAAATGTTTTATACTTTATGAATTTGAAATAACTGAATATATAGAAGTTTTGTACAAATTGCTTCGTTATGAATAAATTTGTCATATACGAAACTTCCTTCGATAGACTGACATTCAAAAAGTCAAGCAGAAAAACATTCTTGCAATAAGATCAATGGATACGAATATGTTGAAAAACTTTTCAATAAAATTATACTATCATCCTTTGTAACTAACTGCACCGATTTACAGTTGTGGGTCTGTGGTTCTTATACCACTCCAAACCCTATGTCAAGCCACGAGAAAGGAAGTAACTTAAAAATCTGTAACCATTTTGTTAGGAGAACATGAATTTATTTATTAACATACATATGATGGCAGACAGTAAAACATTAATTTACACTTAGATGCCAAAAATTCTCCTAAGATAGTGTAAGACTCCCCCTTCCCTTTTCTCCCGGCGTTATGCAACAACCCGTCGTAGCATTGATTCAACAAGTCGTCGGATGCTCCCAGAAGAAATATTCAGACATGTTTTTTCTACAGCAGTCGATAACTGCGAAAGAATTGCCAACGCACGAACTGTCCTTTCGGTCAAACGCTAGATATGTTTGATTTTATTCATTTCTGTAGACCCGTATGGCCAAATCATTCGCTGCCACTGTCCAGAATGTTCCTCAAACAAATCATAAACGATTTTGGCCCGTGACACAGCTAATTGTGGTCCTGGAAAAGTCCATGATTGTATGGGAACAAGAAGACCATGGATGCCTGCAAATGATCTTCACTTTCCAGTCAATCGTCGTTTCAGTTTGACCAGATGTCGCAGTCCATGCTATGCAACTACGTACAGCACGTACCAGGATGGAGGCACCCCAATTTGCACAGTGCCTTCCTGACAAGCTGGATCCTTGGCCTTGTTGGATCTGCGCTACACTCGAAACCTACATTCAGCTCTTACTAACTGGAATTGTGACTAAACGCGACCTTTTTTCCGTCCTCCATTGTCCAAACAACATGTTCATGAGCTCAGGAGATGAGGTTAGCAGAGGCGTTGGCTTCGGTCTTCTGCTGTAATAGCCCATCAACGCCAAAGTTCACTACACTATCCACATTGACAGATGTGTCGTACGTCCCACATTGAGTGCTGATGTTCTTCGACGCATCGTTGCCTGTCTGTCAAAAATTACACCTCGAGAAAAACGTCGCTGAACTCGGTAATTAAGTACACTGGTCGGACACTGTTTGGTCCATAGCGAGAGGCAATGCCGGAAACTGAATATTCATGGAACGCGATTGACACTGTGGATCGATGAATGTTGGACTCTCGAACAATTTCCAAAATGGAATGCCGCATGCGTCTAGCGGCAATTACAAATCCGTGTTCACAGACCGTTAATTCATGTTGGGAGACAATAAACACCTCAGAAAACACTTCACACGACTCACGAGAGAACAAATGAAAGCTCAGTCACCTGATATTAGAATCTTGCTGCACCATTTTAGTGTATACAACTCTTGATGATTCACATGTTGGGAAGTAATGAAACCTTTTATGTCATTACAAAATCATTTACATTGGTATATGTACATCTTTCCATCTTCCATAAAGACCGTTCTTCTGTTGTCAGCAACATTTTTGTCACCAGCCACAGGTTGTCACCAATGATTCAGTGCGGTGCTCTAAAGGACCTGCCACCTGTTTGTATATCAAACATTTAATCTATTTTCATGTTTACTGTTAGCTTTTCCCGTTAATATTTCGTAGAATAACTCAGTTTAGGGACAATAATTTGCGCTAGTTCCTTTCTTTTGTAACATCGAATAAAACGATATCAAATAATATCGAAAAGATAGAGTTACACAAAAATCATACTTCCTTCCAGCAGAATGCGCAAAACCGACCAAACCGTAATCACTCGGTAATTACAGTCTGTTAAGGGTACTAGCTATACAGTTTTTGGCCCAGATAATGACATATTTACTGTCTATAGTGTAATGAATAGTTAATGTACATTTTTTTATATAAAATCTGGTTTTATTTCTTAACTCGCAAAAAAAAAGAAAACCCATGGAGGTCCATAATCGCAAACTATAGTTTTTTTTGGGTCTTCCTAGTAACACGCTAACAGAATGAGATTAGATATAAGTATTTCATCAGAGGAAACGCATAACGAGAGCTTATATTATCATAAGCTTCATATTCGGTTCAGTAAGCCATAGCTAATAATATTAATAGATCCGCGACCCTTCCTTATCACCATCGATGAGGCTTTCTGAGTAATATTGCATCAAACTTAATACGTTTTATTTGAGTAGATAAAACTTAGAATCTTTTTTCTACAACCAAACACAACTTAATTGTGTCTACATTATTTTTTCCGTGACACCATGAGTTATTGCAATTCGTGTTTTTCGACTAAAAATTCCATTGCGTTTTCTATTCTAATACAAGGACGAACACAGGCGTTTTATATTCAGTTTGACACAGTTCCAGCAACGAATGTAAACGTGTGCAAATTAACTTTACAAAAAGGCATTAATCAAATCAACTTTTTTCGAATAATCACGCTGATGAATCGAATAGTCTTTTGTATTCGATGAATACTGATGTTACGTAGCGTTCCAGGTTGGACAACGTAATAAAAGCATTCGCCAAATGAAACTAACAAATCCATGAAAGCAAATGATAATCATTGCAAAACTGAGTTCCGGTTAAACTGACTATTCGTGCCCTTCATTTAGAAAACAGCTGAACGCTGTTGCTAAGTGCTGAAATGAAATTTGAAAGAGCGTATGTTTGCATGTACACATCGCTATCGTTGCCATCAAAATTTGATAGGCGTAAATAATTCAACAAAATGGATGCAGTGAGTACAGTGAATCTAATTTCTGATCAAGTGGACAAAAGTCATAAATGCGCCAACCTCGGTAGCGTTCGGACCTCGCATTCGGGAGGACGCTGGTTCGAATTCCCGTCCGTGCATCCATATTTGGGTTTTCCATGGTTTGCCGAAATCACTCCAGGCGAATTCAGGGATGCTTCCTTCAAACAGGCCATGGCCAAATTACTTCCCGATCCTTGTCCCCAATCCCATCCCGCCTCTAATGACCTCGACTTCAACGAGGCTTAAAGCCAAAGGTAAAAAAAAAAAGTAGCATAGGGGCTGGAGTACTAGATCCCCGTGGTTTTGATGAATGTTGCAAATTCATTTCATATTTATTTGTGAAACATCTTTAATTTACTGTGAAGTCTTCACGGGTATACCGACGGATTGTGTTGTGAAAACACGATACCATTATCTGTCTGTGACCATACCATTACAGATGTTTTCGCACCTGTGGTTATAATGAGCAAAATTATTGACTCATTACATTTTTTTTGAGTAAAAGTAACTGCTACCCGAAAGCAAAAATCTTCGGTTGGTGAACTGGCAGATTGCAGCCCGTTGCCTATGCATGTTGTAGTGGGTGCCTTGGTGGGCAAACTACGTTACAATTATCTTTCATACCTTTATGATTAAAAAGTGTGGATTTTTTATTTTAATTTTTATGAAGGAGTGAAAATTTATTAATTTTGCAAGAATCTCGACGTTAGTTGGAATTTAGGAAAAATTGTCACAATATGACATTTTCTTATCACTGGCGATTACAAGTCTGAGCGAATTTACCGTAAACATTAACACAAATTGGCAAAATCATAAAAGCAACGCTCAGATTTACAATTAGCCGTCATGAGCAAGCAAACAATTGTATATTTACTTTTAAATATATCTCAGAATCAAAATGCAAGAAATAATGACAATTGGAACAATAAAAATACAAGTTATGACGACCTCAGACAAAGGTATCATAATACTGTGACTTTACAGTTAAAAAAGGAAATCATGGGCACCAGAATGAACAATATATCATTCGAAAATAACTAGTTCTGGCAAATTATGCCGCTAGCTCAGGGGTTTTTACAATTACAAAGTGAGAACATGGATCTATCCTCTTAAAGTCGCTTACGGGTTCTGTTTCACGGAATGCACAATCAGATGGCTTGGTCGTAATAAGTTACCATTGTAGTCCTGCGTCTGATGTCTGCGGTGACTGTAGCGGACCCACGATATGTGAGATTATCTCACAAGTCGGCTATAGGCATCTCTGGTCTGACAATGCGCATCATCGCATTACCGGCTGTGTTGCTGTAATAAGCTTGCTCCAGCAAGGCAAGCTGGCAGCCAGATATCGTACAACGGCAGTTGGCGAGAGAAGCCAACTTTCCAAGTCCACCTCAGACTAGACACGCATAGCTCAGACTGGAAGATCGAAGTGAAGCTCGTCGCTCTTCTCTCCACGAGGAAACTTCTCGCTCCGCCCCTTTGCAGTCTCGAAGCTCACATACAACAGAAATTACCAGGATTTTAAGTTATACGCTCATTTGGATTGGATCTTCAGGTCGGCACCTAATGTCACGTGATATCCCTGATATTTGATTTGGCCAGCGTATCTAACAGAGGTCGGACATATTCGGCTAAGTTCGGGGACGACTCTGTGTTCTGGCGGCAGGCATTTCCCGCCCGGTGAGTAACCTTGTTGACCGCCTATCCCTAGGGAGCAGAGTGTGTGGTCCGGCAAACCCCAAATCCGCGACTTCTTGTCGCCAAGGTTCGGGAACACCATATTAGCTTCAAGCCTACATAGCTCAATAATTCTTTAATATTCGCTTTACCAAGATACACTGTATAAGTTCACCATTTCATTACAGTCCTCACTTGGAATCTTGCGTTCTTTATAAAAATACAACAAAAATCTATTTAGGTGGTCGCCCAAGATTTATGTAAATTACTCCAACATTATGACATATAAATAAAAATGCACCTTGTAACGTGGCGACAGCGCGTCATGTTACAATGTGAAGCCTACCATAAATAATTTCGACAGTGGTCAAGGGAAGTTTCATACTATAGACCGGACCTTCCCATTCAATCAGTGTCTGCCACGCTAATGGCATAACAGCGGGGAGGTACATCGTTGTTCTTCATAGGTTCAGTGACTTTAAAAAATGTGGTTGGAGAGACAGACGTCAAGTTTTGGTGCGGAGAGAAACGATTGAAGGATGTGAACCGGGTAAAAGTTTAAAATGTACAAATGAGAAATAGATTCCAAACAACTGCAGGTAACGAGATTTTCTCTCTCTGTTTTCTTGTTTCGGCGTGTCTTGGAGACATGTCGACGGGGTAGTTCGGCAGAGGTCGGAACGGCGGCAGGTTGAAGCTCAGTTGCCGGTGAGGCATTGGCGCTTTACCCAGGTGATATAAGTACTGTAGAGTAATTGTGGCCGTAGTAAATGTGTTGGCAACATCTACAGAGCGCCTGGGGTTCCTTGTCTATGGTGTCGACACGTACAGAGCGTCGCATTGTCAACTCAAAGCTTCACGGTTTGAAGTGTTTTGTCTGCGTCTTTATTTGCACACCGCACATTAAAACAGGGCTAGTCAAAATGATTAGAGTGAATTCAGAAAATTACTACAGACTTATTATTTGACATGTACTTACAAGATTACACAGATACATAAAAAAAACTGTGAAAGTTTTTTTGAGTGTCTACAGATGCTCAATATGTGCACCTTTAGTGACTCTGCACACATCAAGTCTATAATCGAGTTCTTCCCATACCCGATGCAGCATGTCTCTGTCAATGAGAGCAAATACATTGGTGATGCGAACCCGCAGGTCTGGCAGATCAACTGGTACTGGTGGCACGAACACTGTGCCTTTTACGAAACCCCAAACAAAGAAGTCGCAGGGGGTTAGGTCAGGGGAACGAGGAGGCCATGACATCAGCTGACGATCAGCATCCACAGCACGACCAATCCATCTGTTTGGAATCCTGGCGTTTCGGAAATTACGGACAACTAGAGAAAAATGGAGTGGAGCTCCGTCCTGCTGGAAAATGAAATCTTCACTGTCAGCTTTCAGAAGTGGCATGAGCCAATTCAGCAACATTTGCAGATAGATTTTCCCTGTGATCGTCACCTCATTAAATAAAAGAGGCCCATAAAATTTCTTTCGTGAGATCGCGCAAAACACATTCACTTTGAGAGAGTCACGAACGCGCTGCATAAGCTTGGGGGTTTTCGGTCTCCCAAATGCTCACATTGTGCTTGTTCACTTTTCCACTCACATGAAAAGTGACCTCATCACTAAACACAAGTTTTTATGCGAATTTTCCGTCTTGTTCTAGACATTTGGCACAGAATTGAAAACGATGCACTTCATCGTTGTGCGGTAGTGCTTGTAGCAACTGTAACCTGTAAAGCTTCATACACAGTCGCTTCCGTAGGATTCTCCAAACTGTCTTCTGTGGAATACCTAATTCCCTGCTCGGTCGAGGAGTAGACTTCTGTGGCTACGAACCTAACTGGCGCGCACACGTTCAACGGTTTCTTCAGACACAGGAAGGTGACCAGTTGTTTTACCTTTACAAAGGCATCTCGAGGCTTTAAACTGTTGATACCAACGCCGAATGGTGTTAGCATGCGGGGTATCCTTGTCAAACTTTGTTATAAAGTGTCGCTGAACAGTTAACACAGACTGAGTCAAATGAAATTCGAGAACAACGTACGCTTTCTCACTTTCAGCCATCTTGCTCTCTAGCGCTCCAGCGGCCACCGCCGGAAGCTTGCATTTAGTGCAATCGAAACTTGGAGAGATACTTGTCTTATAATAGCAAATCCTATCATCGCACCTATAATAGAACAGCCAAAAGAAATATGGTGAATTCACTGCAATAATTTTGACTGGCCCTGTAGTGAAGCGACCTGGTCGGTCTACTGTGTGAGGTGCCATTGTGGACTGTTGGGACGTTGATCACTACGCTAGCAAGAGTGAAGAGATTGTCACATCAAATGGTAATATACGGCGTGTTATATTTCTATTGGATTGTTTCAATTTCGATTGAACTGAACACGCCTTCGCAGGAAGAACTATTCTCAGTGGCTCTACCCTTTTATTTAGTATAGTAAATCTGAGCGTGGCTGAGTGGCGCCCGACTTTTTATTATTTCCAAGTTTAAATTTATTTTTTATGATTTGAATTAAGAAGATTTTATATTTTATTTTGATTTGTTTTTTTTTTGTTTATATGAAAAGGTTAAATAAATATTAAATTGTTAAATCTAACAATTACGCTCATTTTAATGTAAAAATGGAAGTTATCCCATCAAAGAGAAAATCCAATAATTAATAATCAACAATAATTTCTCCACTAGTAATTTTTATTCTCTTTTCCTTATTGACCATTTCAAGGTAGATGGCAGAGTTAGATGTCGAAATATCGTGTTTTCACAACACAATCCCGCGGTACATCCACGAACAATTCATTGCAATTGCATTGCATTGTGGGGAAAGTCTCCATTCTTACATCTTCCATTTAAATCTTTCCAATTTTTCATTAATAGAAATTTAATACTTAATTGGTTTCATTACTATTACTAGTACAGAAAAATATTAATAGGGTCATTACCATTTGATGCCTAACGTAAGAGCTTAGTGATTAAATAACTTAACGCTTGGTATAGTAAATTGAAAATAGACTTTTAAGAAATTCGTTGCAACTGGCGATTAAGAAGTAATAAAAGTAATGGATGGCAAATAGTACTTTTTCCTTTACTACAGGTTTTGCCCGCACTTGGGACTGAAGCGTGCCGTTAGCACAGTGCTGACGCAATTTGATAGCGTCTGTCAACTGTGGAGGAGACAGCTGGTTCGATCCCGGCTGCACAAACAAATTCACGACATTCCTAATCACAGAATTGTTTACCAAAGTCATTAATTAATTTTCAAACCTATTCGCATTACGTGTGGGGTAAGTTCATACGACACTGAATTGCTGGTGAGTCACTCGTCGGATTAGGAAATTTAATACGGAAGAAACTAAGGCGTCTTTCGAAAAATCAGGACTGCGTAGGCCTACAAAAATAATCAGCCTCTCCCTTCCTTTATGTAAAAAAAAAAAAAAAAAAATCTGCACTAATCAGTCGTCATACATAACAAAAGTAATACATCCGCAGGAAAGGAACTGAATACTCTATCTTCGTATTCATCATTATGTGCATTTTAAACAGATAGTTTTCTTAAAGTATTCTTTAAAGTTTACAATGAATAACCAATATGGAACAAGACAGAACTACCCCTGCAGTAATAAACTTTAAATTTAATCCAGACAGTTCATTTTTATTTGCTTGACCCTTCAAGCGTCGTCGACGTCGAAGTCATTAGAGGCGGGAAAGGACTGCGGGGAAGGAACCTGAAGGAATTGGGCTATGGCGTTTTGAAGGAAGCATCCCGACATTCGTCTTGAGTGATTTGGAGAAACCATGGAAAACATTTCCAGGAATATGATAGCATGTTTAATTTATACAATCAATAGACGAAAAACGCCGTACATTTGTTCTCGTCTGAGTGTAATAATTTATATGGGGGAGATGTAAGGGGTATTTTTACTTGCAAATATTTTTTTGTAATCTCAAACTGTGCTAGATATATTAATGTTTGTAGTGATCTTTGTTATTTCTGAAGTTTCTTTTTCTTTTTTACTTATGGCTTTACGCCTCTTCGACGTCTAGGCGGGATAGGACTGGGTGCAAGGAACGGAAAGGAATTCGGTCAAGGCAGCATCCCGGCAGTCGCCCGGAGTGATGTGGGGATACCATGGAAAACGCAAGTCTGGATGCCCGGACGGGGATTCGAACCGGCGTCTTCCCGAATGTGAGGCTAGAGCGTTAACCACTCACCCACCACGCTCGTTTTTTGTTTTGTTTTTTGTGGTTGTGTTAGCTGTTGAGGCTAGTTGTATCATAGATAGCATACGTAAAACAAAGAACTGTGTCACCGGTTGTACTAACAACAAGATTTCCATTACTCAGCAAGAAATAATTGAAGAAATTATTAAAAATTAGAATTCGGATGTCCGGCAGGGGTAGTGAATTCGTGTTGTCTCGAATCATAGTATCCAACTGGAATGTTCCACCAACAATTCAGGTAACTGATTTATATGCCAATATGGCGATGCTTCTGGAATCAGCAAAATCGTGGCTCATGTCCCTGTTACAAATGGTCAACGTCACGGCAGAACGTAATCCTGGGATCAGCGGATCCGATATCCTGGGATACACGCATTCCGCTGCATGAAATCCCTTCATTAGAAGATTCATCGACCTGGGTATCAGATGCAGTACGCATACAAAACACACACATTTATATTCGTCATACGTCTGTACCATAGAGAAGCCCAAGCTTCAGTAGTATGGATTATGTTATAATACTTTCTTCAGCGATTATTATTTATGTCTCACGATTCCACAGAATTAGTTATTAGGTAAAATGATCAGGAGGAATTTTCTAAATCAGTCAGATTCACTTAAAGTTGCACTGGAAATTTAGGCACTATGTGTTGATAGCAAGATACAGCTTACCATGATACAACAAAACGAGAAATGGATAGTCTATTTACATTGTCGAAACAAGTACACGTTCCGCAACTCACAAACTCTTCTTGGCGTGGGCATATTCACGCCTTACATACGGAAGCGTAGAGTCATGTACTCGTGTATATGTACTTTCCTTTCCTCTTCAGTCGAAAGCATCTTCTGACATTGCACTGAAATTTACAAAATGTCAGAAGTATCTCAAAACTAATAAGAAACCAATTAATCAGAGATAAATTTTCCCTTTTTAATGCCCAGTTCCTTTTTAATGTTCAGTCACTGACCAATATTGTAATATATATTTTTCTTAAGAAGATACCTCCACAAGGTAATATACCAAATAATCATTCATACCAATAAAAATCACAGTTGTATGTTCCTTTCTGTTACATTCAAAAAAATAAGTCTCTTTAATATTGCCTAACTGTCTATAATATTTTCTCTCAATTGTGGGTACGTTTCTCAATGGTGATTAATATGTTTTTTCATTAATAAAGGTCCCAAAATGTTCATAGCACTCATTTGTATGTAGGCTACGTTGCGCAAAGATAAATAACACACACTTACTTGTTGGAGAAAAACATGTACAGTATTTCGGTTTTACACATTATTCATATGACAGGAACCGAATCATATGGTTCGGAAGCCATGAGTCATGTGGTAAGCTTGGGCATGTGCGCACCTCCCGAGCTATATGCCTCGTTCCCTATCACATGAATAATGCGTAAAACCAATGCATACTATTTTGTTCGTCACATACGTTTTTGACTCGTCACAGCCTTCAACTTCGGTGAGTGATATGTCATTTTCACGATTCTTTGTTACTTTTACTGCCTAAAAAGCGTTTCCTTTTTTCCTAGTATCACTAAACACTTACTTGAGTTATTTAAGACTTCACTGAATCTTAGTATATTCGCGTCCCTAAATAGTTAATGACCTCACTCGGTCTCACTGATAGGGCAATAGTACTTAGCCTCGACGAATACGTCTGCAGAGAGACTTCTCTTCACTCCATAAATAAATGGCGAAGGCTCAACTTACTCATTATAATTCAATTTAACGACGCCGTTCTACGAGTCGGTTGCCGCACAGAACACCTCTTGTATTGACTGTGCTAATTTTGGATTACCAATCGGAGAGGAAAGGAATATTTATTAGATTTCATTCATCTTTATTGAGTATGCGAGCTGTGGGCCTCAGCGAGCGAGCCGGTTCCCTGTCGGCAGTACAGGAAAAACGTCTTGTTATCAGAGTCGAGTGGTAACACCACACGAGCTTAGCTGGGAGTTTCACTCGCGTAACCTGGAAACTGCGTAGGTTGCAAGTTTCCCTTTAGTAAGCACTGAGTGCATGAGATTTGCCGTCCGCACCCTGTGGTCAGTGTAACGCAGCTGAAAGCCACTTAGGAAACCCTAAGGCAGGGATGGCGAACCTTTACTGATATACGTGCCACTTTTTTCTAAAGAAATGTTGAATGAAGCCATGATGTGCCATCATACAATCATGACGTAGTGATTAATGGGAAAAGAGATAAAAGTTTATATCTGCATGCAGAAATATACAGTTTTCATATCTAGTATTAATAACATCAACAATTTTGTGTTTATTTAAGTAGACGAAATTAGTACTACTACTGTCGTTGCAAATTAGATGCCAAATAACTTAAATTACATTCATACTTTGTTACTTTTAGCTGAATGCATGTTGAAATGGAATCATCTGACAAACGGTTTCGAAGTGAGGCTTTAATGTTATTCATTTCTGAAAATAATGAGTCACAGGTACAGGCAGATAAAATATTGTTAAGACAGCAAACGGCAGCTTCTTAAGTGACTGGAATTGAATTCCAAGTTTCCATAATTATGGTATTGACATTTTTACTACTATTGTTTGACATTCCTGCTAATTAATTTGATTCCAACTGCTTCCTCATTTCGATGAATTGTTGAGACCATACTGAACTGCACTGGGACTCCGTGAGATGCATTTCCATTTCTTCAATTTCCAACCAGACAAATTAAGACAAGTTCAGTTTCAGGTTAAGTCACATCAGGATACATAATAAACTTTTTCCGATAATTCTTTGAACTGAGAAAATCTCGATGAAAATTTTTTGATTGAAGAATTAATTTCTGATGATAGCTCTTCAGTGAGTTTTAATTGGCCTGGTTTTTCTTGTACATCCAAATCTCTGGTGATTTTTTTCTTTAAGTCTGGGAAATATTTGTAATTATTGGAAATAAAATCGTTAGAGAAAACTTCCCTCAAAAGCGCGAATGAGATCTGTCATAACGATAATTGTTTTGTTTTTGTTTGAAGCTTCATGTTCAACTCACTGAAATGCTGGCACATGTCAGTAAAAAACATTAATTTTGAAATTATATTTGTATCCGTAGTAGTGGTTAGTAACGATTTTATCGCAATTAATTCTTCCTGGAATTTGTTTACTGCAAAATATCGAGCAAAAATAGCTAAAGGAGCAGATTTATTTACATCAGTACAATCGTCAAGACACAACGATATAAAAGGAGGTTACGTTATGTCAGTTGTAGGTTGTTCTATTACATTTTCCGCCAGTTTTAGTATTCTATATTTTAGTGAGTTTCTGAATAAACGACAATCTTTGATGTGTTGAATTATTGTTATTTTCAAAGTTTTTTTAAAAAAGTGAAAAGGCGCATGTTAAACAAACTTCTTTCAATCAATTGTACTTCGCCAAGGTTTACAATTCCGAGCAATAAGATTTGCAGCCGAAAAACCTCCGGCACTTGTACGACAATCCTTGCAAACATACTTAATCAAGGCATCGATTGTTTATTTCTCTCCGTAATTGCACAAACAATGAATTATGGTTGGGTTTTTTGACAAGGAGAAGTCAGCTTAGCGCCACTCCTGCTGCCGCGGCGCCTCAGTCCGTTCGGTCAGAAAATTCACTCGAACTCCACATCTTTTGCGCAATCTGTAGTCTTTGCGACAGCGGAGGTTTTTTTTCTCTGTGAATTTTGTTACAGTGTTCTTTTAATTATGTAGACAAGAAAATAAATTACTTATATCTATTAGGTGCCTACTTAACTAACGCCGTGCCCAAATTATTTGGTCGCGTGTCATCATTGGCACGCGTGCCGTGCCGTTGGTTCGCCATCCCTGCCCTAAGGTAACCACGTGAAGGGCCTAGCCAATTGTAGAGAGAGCTGCCCCCTCACAGCCAATTGTAGCAGACGACAGTCTGAAGCGACTTGAAGGGAAGTCCACCACCTTCATCGACTCGAGAAACAACTACAATAACTAAGTTAACACTAAACCATCTGATATTCCTTTGCTTGTTGCTTAAAGAGTTATAGTCAGTCATTCAAGACACTCATTTCAAAGGATAGCTCTTGTTAGATCATCGTAAAGGATATATGTCTCTGGAACAAAGAATAAGTAAATGTCTTGTGCCATCATGAATTCGGTCTTATTGTGTGCCATTTAATTTTCGGATATTTTCATCAAGTGATAGAATAAATTATAGAATTTATTGAATAGATGAGGTTTCCATCATGAATACCTTGTCATTAGTTAAAAATTAAAGTACTAGAATTCAATAGTGAGACGAGTTTCCATTAACGGGATAGTAGCTCAACTTTAAACTATTATCTTGTCTCAAGAAGCAAGTAATAGGTAAATTACCTAGCTTCGACCAATTTAGCTTGACTGTCGAAGCAAAGTAGGTATAAAAGGGGGGAGCGCGCTCAAAAAGTGCGGTTCTTGCACGGAACACCTCTATTGTTCTAATTGGATACATTGTATCATTCTATTGTTCTCCCCCTCCCACCTGTCAATCATTTTCACACCTCTATTGTTCTCCCCCCCTCCCACCTGTCAATCATTTTCACACCTATTGTTCTCTCCCCTCCCACTTGAGGAACACTTGACTAACCTCAGTTACCCCTCTATTGTTCGACCACTTGAGCGACCCCAACCACACCAGGTGTGTCGTGCCAGCTGCCCTCGCGGTTCTTTGTTCTCCCCCCTCCCACCTTTCAATCATTTTCACACCACCCTATTGTTCTCTCCCCTCCCACCTGTCAATCATTTTCACACCTATTGTTCTCTCCCCTCCCACTTGACGAGCACTTGACTAACCTCAGTTTCCCCTCTATTATTAGACCACTTGAGCGACCCAGGTGTGTCGCGCCAGCTGCCCTCGCGGTTCTTTGTTCTCCCCCCTCACCTGTCAATCATGGCCACTTGTTTGAACACCTGCCTTCCCTAGCACCAGCTGCCCTTGGGGTTCTTTGTTAGGCCACTTGAGCGACCCCAACCACACCAGGTGGGTCGCGCCAGCTGCCCTCGCGGTCCTTTGTTCTATTGTCAGACCACTTGAGCGGCCTCTAACCGCCATCTGCGAAGCAGCAGCTGCCCATTCTATTGTCAGACCCCTAACCCCCCCAGCTGCATCGTTTCATCGACAGGTTTGAACATGCTCACCCCCCACCACCGCTCCAACAAGCAGGACTGCCCTCCGACCGAGCCTGCTGACCTCAGTGTTCAGCCATGTCTCGCCCAGTACTGTTGTTCTCGGCCGTTTATCAGCTTAACGCCGGTGACACAAAGCGTTTGACGATAGGTTTATCGTCCAAACACGAATTTTGAGCCAGTAGTAGTGCTCGAAAAAGTTGGATACCGCACCAAGGTTATACTGACGTATGAAGAATGGGTCGTGCTGACTCAAGTACTGGACGTTGTGTCAGATTTGTTCAACACAGCGAGCGACCAGGCCGACATTCCTCTTGGTGAGCATACCGTCTCCTGCCGTACGGTTGCCGGGGCGAAAACAGTATACTTCGCCCCAAATGCCGATCCTGCCAGCGGCGTCTACTTCGGAGATTCTACTTGGAAGAACATCATCGACGCGCAGCCTGCAGTTTCCAGCGCCTTGGCCGTCAAGAAGAGGTGGGGATATCTAGTTGCAAGATACTACATAGAATTTGTGGACATTTTGTCAAGTAAAGTGCTACGAGACTTTAATATGGCCACAGTGCAAAAAACTGGTTGATATGTACATTAACGATGTTTATGTGGCTCAAGTGACACCAAGTTCGTCATTGGATTATAATCTACTAAAATATGAACTTATTGCATATAAAAATTTGCTTGTATTACCCGATGTTAATAACATTGTAATTAAGAATTACAATCCTGGGTATGATGTTTGTGGACCGTATATAATGGCCTGTGGACAATAAGTGCAAGAACTGATGTGTACATCCATATGAAGAAAAATGTTGTTAATAAAATACATGTATAAAAAGTATAAATAAAAAATGCATTGTATTTGATTTGATTTCTTTTTATTTCACCCACCATTGGGCAATTAAATATACATTTTCAACAGCACATATAGCATTACAAAATAAATGTCCTTTACAAAGTTTAATCAAATTATTCTTCCTGAGTTCTCGTAGAGGTGGACATCCTAAATCTTCTATATTGTAGCAGACTTTCTTCCTGATAATCTTCTGAAACCATCGAGCCTTCTCCAGTCCTTTAACATATATGATTGAGTCATCTGTATTGGTGATTGCATGTAAAATAGTACATAGTCTACTGAACGTAACACCAGTAGCATTCCAAGGTATTCCATGGTAATTATGTGTCAACCATCTCACTGTTGGATCGTTACCTCCACGTCTTGGTGAGTTTACAGAGATGCAATGTGTAGCAATAATGATGTCTGTTGTACTACACACACGGCAACTTCTTTAAAGATAAACGCTCCATCTCTCGTCTTGAATCCTTGCACGTCCAGGAAGATGGTCGGCATGATACTGGGTGGTGATGATGGGCGCTATCTGGTTTTATGTGAGTTTACGCACAACACTTGTTAGCGGTACGTATTCCCTACACGGTCGTGAAGATTAGACAATATGCGGCGGTGTAGGCTGGAAAATTGTCAGTGCTATCAAACTCCATACGAATATCCCCACGGTCCTGTTTTTATCGACTCATTTTGATGTGAACAGTCTAATTTACAGCTATAGGAGGCAGTGGCAATAAAGTCGTCCTCGCGTCTAGTAGCGGTGAGGGGATGAGTCTCGTTCGTAGTAAGCCTGTTGGAATCTTGCATACATGTCATACAACAGTGTTGTTCGGTTTTTCTTAAAGTCCAAATTCATGTTCTCGTACGGGTACGCAACGTCATTTAGGAAACACTTTGACATTGGCGAGATGACAGTGGTCAAAGATAGCTGCACTAATTCGGCATTCCGTTTCCTGTTTGTTTGAAATGCCAATAACTACAAAACCTAGGTTTTTCCAGTTGCGTTGATGTTTTCAAAGACCAAATTTGAGACTTACTTATAGGAAGCAGCTGGGTACTCCAACAGATCCCAGCTTTCTGAAATTAATGCGAAGTGGCTTCCCACTAATCTACAATCTTAAGCAATGCCAGTTTTTCTCTTTCACTAACTTGCAGATGAGGCACCACCCATGCCAGTTTACTGATGGCAAATTTACTTTTCTGAGGGTTTGGATTGGCTTGCACGTATGGAATTTGTATCGTCCCTAGATCGAATAAGTATTAGTTCTTGTTTTACATTTGCCAGTATCCTTTTAAAGTCTTCACAAAAACCCAAAAGCATACTCAACGGGATACATACATCGAAGTAGCCATTTCCAAGATCACGTTGCCCCATCCTGCGTTCTTCAACATACCAATTTGTTGAGGACAGCAGAAATAAAAGTCTCAATGTGCTTGTGATACCTACATTTCTATTATCTGTCTATTTCAACATCCATTAAGTTCTAACCGAATTTCCTCAAATAGAAACGCGAATGCATTGATGTGAGAAGTGAATTTGTAACTCCTTAGTCCATCTGATTTGACAAATCTTCCTTCAAATATGCAAGTAACTTTCGCCTGCAGTGTATATGTATCTTGGTTCTGAATAGGTATCCGAATTTCATCATTATTATTAAACGTTGTTGGCGGTATGCGGCTGATGACTCAAAAACTGTTTACGCGTCACCGACTCGCCAAATTCCACACTGGAGTTATATCTAAGCACCTCATCCATTTTTTATTCACTGTATAGGCCTAACGAGCTGTAGGAAGAGCACGTTAGCATGTGTGTAAAACCGTTTCACTGTCGGTTCACTACCTGACAACATGTTGGGAGTCTGACGCTTCTTATTATAACGAAGCGCCCATTCTTTATATGTAGTCTCAGAGTAATAGTTTCATCCCTCTGAAATCCACTAAATTGCCGGTCCTGGTCTACAACTCTAATGTGAATGTTGCTAAGCGTTTCACAGTGATGGGAGATAGATGACGTTTGCAAGGTACTTCTACAATCTTGGTACCCTGGTGGTACTGTTGGAAAAAAAACTCGTGTAGTGTATGCCCCAAGCTTATCGTTGACGTAAATTTCCAGTACATATGCTGCATTCTACACGTATCGCGTTAACTTTGGAATATCTGCACAGTGTAGTCTGAGGTATGAAATCCAGGCTTTAATATAGCGTCTCGAGAAAATCCGAGCAGTGAACCAATTAGAGTTGGTTTCGGTGAGAGTCGTAGTTTCCACAGGTGTTTGTATCTCACACTTGAGGCGAATTGTTTGTTGCTACTAATAATTAGTTTCTCGTTATTTGCAGTGCCGAGCCAAATAAGGTTGCCAAATCGTCAAATATCGATACGATATCCTGTAGGTATATCTATCACTTTATTCTTCGAGTAATGAAATTTACTTATTTGTCTCATCAATGTTCGGAATCGAATTGTTAATGTTTGAAATCAACTAATCGCGATTGTATACTCGCCTTCAGCTCAAATCTATCGGTGGAAAGTAATCACGAGCCAAGAGCCGAACTATTGCCGGACAAAGCAGAGTGTCACAGGACAGGTGTGTTTACCCCCGAGCCTAAGTGTTCATGCAAGACTGATGTATATGCATTTTGATGCAGGAATTTTAAACACAAATGTCCACATATGTGTGTACCAAATTCCTGGTGTCTCTGCACATTGTACAGTATTCTGTTACCTGCAAAGTACCGTTGCAATTCCAATGGTGGAGGTAAGTCACCAAAACTGTCAAAATATTTCACTACACCATCCTTGTACTTGATGTATGCTACCCAGTGTGTTCCGGCATTTTCAGCACTGTCCAAGTTCACAATTCCACATTCACGTTCCTGAATTTTTTTAGGTAATGCATCGCGCATGAAGACGCCACGAAAATGAGGTATACGCAAACGCCTTACATGTCTACGTATATCATCATCCGTCAACGGCTGCTCCGACTTTTTTTTTTCTTCTTTAATCCCGATCCATCCTTCCGGTACGGTTTCAGATAAAGACCTTTACCCCTCATAGCAATTGCCTCCATGGTTTCATTGTGTCGTTTCTGTTCGGACAACTGCTTTTTCGCCTCTTTAGCTGCTTTAACTGCTCTGGCGATGGCTGAGGCTCCTCCAGCAAGAGCTCCGGCAGCTGACAATCCAGCAAAAATAGGAATTAAAGGTAGGATGCCGCCCTTCTTCTTCGTCTTCTTCTTTTTAATGCCTGCGCCCAATTTTAACTTAGCACGCATGGCGCCGTTAACTAGAAATGCAGCTGCCCGTTCACCGAACTTTGCATCTTTAGCCCTCATTCTGTTTGAAGCTTTCTCCGCAAGTACTCGGTCTGCATTGCGTCTGTCAGTACCCTGCGCATACGCAATGTCATGTTCCCTACATGCAGCATCCAGTGGATTGATCCCCGTTTGACCGAGTTTCAACCGTTTTTCCAGTTTCGTCCCCGGTCCACAGAACTGGTATGTTGGGATGTGTGCTTCAAATGGCATTTTGTCGATTATCTTGTTTAAGAACCCCGACCCTTCTTCTTCTTCGTCGTCTTCCTCGTAGGAGGCATTGTTATCGACTAACTGCTTTTACATGTTCGTGCGCCTATATATAGCCAGAGCAATAATCGATCCCCGTCAATATGCGTTTTGTCAAACAACGGGAAACATTACCAGTGAGTAATGCAGATATTGCCGACACAAACTCCAAGCGGAAGAAGAAGAATGGACCGCTATTTCCTGATACGGTGAGAGCGATAGTGTGTGGGCCATCAAACTGCGGCAAAACCAATCTCGTGTTATCCCTGCTGGAGCACCCCAACGGACTTAGATTTGAAAATGTGTATGTGTTTTCCAAGTCGTTGTACCAACCAAAGTATCAGTTGTTAGGTGAAATACTAAAACCCATTAACGGAATTAAGTATTTGACATTTAGCGATAATCAGAGTGTACCCCCGCCTACTGAAGCTCTACCAAATTCAGTTTTTGTGTTTGACGATGTTTCATGTGAGAAGCAGAATAACATACGTGATTACTTTTGTATGGGTAGGCATAGGTCAGTAGATTCGTTCTATTTGTGCAGACTTATAGCCGGATACCAAAACAGTTGGTTAGAGACAACGCTAACTTGATCGTGCTATTTAAACAGGACGACATGAATCTCAGGCACATTTACAATGACCACGTTAATACTGACATGCGTTCAACGAGTTTAAAAACCTATGTGGTTCCTGCTGGAATACAAGCAAGCATGGATTTGCGGTTATTGACAAGGACAGCGACATGTATCATGGACGGTACCGCAATGGATTTGATTCATTTTTGAATAAATAGCCAAGTTCACAAGGTCTATCATCATTACAACCATGGACAAGTTTGGTAGAACATCATCGCTACAGAGCAAGAGAGTGTTAGTGCACTCGCCCCAACATACTTCTTACCAAGGAGGGTAATTTGGATTGTCAAGGTAGAATACTCAAACATGTAGCTGACCCCATCGACGATGATGATGTTGCATCCAAACAATACATTGACAAGGCAACTACCGATGCGGCAATGCTTCTGAAGGAATTACAATCGACAGTAGTTACCATGGTTGTAACTATTGCGGCAACAGATTTGATTAAAGATCGTGCATACATTCTAGAGACAGGTCTTAACTATTACGAAATTCCCGTCAATGGTGTAATCCTCTCGTAGCCAAACCGGGCAGGGTTGATGTAATACTGAATTGGATTAAAACTGCAGGTTAAACTTTGTGAAGCAAGGTGATCAACTTATTTTTCTCCCAAATGCCCAACCCCACAAACCATTTATAGCAGCATTAACTATCAAGTATAAAATAGTACAATAAACTCACATGAGCTTCATTCGATGCTTAAACATGGATACGTCAACAACTAAACGTGGTATCATAAAAGCCAGGAATGCTATTCGACGCAAGTTGCTTGAATTGAAAACTGGTCAAATTGATTCTGAAAATTTTTCAAGGATTCGTTAAGGCCTGTGACGGATAAGATGGAAAATGTTTTCTTACCTCCGCGACATCAGCAGCAGCAGCAGCAGTCTTCTGGCATGATCAATGACTTCGTGAAGTCGCTCAGTCGACGTGAGAGAGATTATGATTCAGTGTATGGTGTAGTGAATACATACCGCTAACAAGTGTTGTGCGTAAACTCACATAAAACCAGATAGCGCCCATCATCACCACCCAGTATCATGCCGACCATCTCCTGACGTGCAAGGATTCAACGAGAGATGGAGCGTTTATCTTTAAGAAGTTGCCGTGTTGTAGTACAAACAGACATCATTATTGCTACACATTGCATCTCTGTAAAATCACCAAGACGTGGAGGTAACGATCCAACAGTGAGATGGTTGACACATAATTACCATGGAATACTTGGAATGCTACTGGTGTTACGTTCAGTAGACTATGTACTATTTTACATGCAATCACCAATACAGATGACTCAATCATATATGTTAAAGGACTGGAGAAGGCTCGATGGTTTCAGAAGATTATCAGAAGAAAGTCTGCTACAATATAGAAGATTTAGGTTGTCCACCTCTACGAGAACTCAGGACGAATAATTTGATTAAACTTTGTAAAGGACATTTATTTTGTAATGCTATATGTGCTGTTGAAAATGTATTTAATTGCCCAATGGTGGGGAAATAAAAAAAATCAAATCAAATACAATGCATTTTTTATTTATACTTTTTATACATGTATTTTATTAACAACATTTTTCTTTCATATTGATGTACACATCAGTTCTTGCACTTATTGTCCACGGCCATTATATACGGTCCACAAACATCATACCCAGGATTGTAATTCTTAATTACAATATTATTAACATCGGGTAATACAAGCAAATTTTTTATGCAATAAGTTCATATTTTAGTAGATTATAATCCAATGACGAACTTGGTGTCACTTGAGCCACACGAACATCGTTAATGTACATATCAACCAGTTTTTTGCACTGTGGCCATATTAAAGTCTCGTAGCACTTTACTTGACAAAATGTCCACAAATTCTATGTAGTATCTTGCAACTAGATATCCCCACCTCTTCTTACGGCCAAGGCGCTGGAAACTGCAGGCTGCGCGTCGATGATGTTCTTCCAAGTAGAATCTCCGAAGTAGACGCCGCTGGCAGGATCGGCATTTGGGGCGAAGTATACTGTTTCGCCCCGGCAACCGTACGGCAGGAGACGGTATGCTCACCAAGAGGAATGTCGGCCTGGTCGCTCGCTGTGTTGAACAAATCTGACACAACGTCCAGTACTTGAGTCAGCACGACCCATTCTTCATACGTCAGTATAACCTTGGTGCGGTATCCAACTTTTTCGAGCACTACTACTGGCTCAATTCGTGTTTGGACGATAAACCTATCGTCAAACGCTTTGTGTCACCGGCGTTAAGCTGATAAACGGCCGAGAACAACAGTACTGGCGAGACATGGCTGAACACTGAGGTCAGCAGGCTGGTCGGAGGGCAGTCCTGCTTGTTGGAGCGGTGGTGGGGGTGAGCATGTTCAAACCTGTCGATGAAACGATGCAGCTGGTGGGGGTAGGGGTCTGACAATAGAATGGCAGCTGCTGCTTCGCAGATGGCGGTTAGAGGCCGCTCAAGTGGTCTGACAATAGAACAAAGGACCGCGAGGGCAGCTGGGCGACCCACCTGTGTGGTTGGGGTCGCTCAAGTGGCCTAACAAGAAACCCAAGGGCAGCTGGTGCTAGGGAAGGCAGGTGTTCAAACAAGTGGCCATGATTGACAGGTGAGGGGGAGAACAAAGAACCGCGAGGGCAGCTGGCGCGACACACCTGGGTCGCTCAAGTGGTCTAATAATAGAGGGGTAACTGAGGTTAGTCAAGTGGCACTCGAGTCAAGTGGGAGGGGAGAGAACAATAGAGGTGTGAAAATGATTGACAGGTGGGAGGGGAGAGAACAATAGTTGTGAAAATGATTGAAAGGTGGGAGGGGGGAGAACAAAGAACCGCGAGGGCAGCTGGCACGACACACCTGGTGTGGTTGGGGGTCGCTCAAGTGGTCGAACAATAGAGGGGTAACTGAGGTTAGTCAAGTGTTCCTCAAGTGAGGGAGAGAACAATAGGTGTGAAAATGATTGACAGGTGGGAGGGGGGGAGAACAATAGAGGTGTGAAAATGATTGACAGGTGGGAGGGGGAGAACAATAGAATGATCAATGTATCCAATTAGAACAATAGAGGTGTTCCGTGCAAGAACCGCACTTTTTGAGCGCGCTCCCCCCTTTATACCTACTAAGCAAATTAAACCACTGTTTTCTCTCAGCAAATCGATGCATATGCCGGTTCAACCCAAATCGACAGCAGTCTAGGTTGAGAAAACCCACGCAATGTTGCGGATTCGCGACATGTTTTATATATTTTTTTTTTTAATGGCATTCGGCCGTGTAGCCATTCAGCCAGCAACTAATTTTTTCTTTTCGTCAAGTGTGTATATATATGATTATCGTGTTATTATTGATGATAACCAGTGACAGGACAACACAGGACGGACACAACACTTAATTAAAACCACCCATGCCCTTGGCCGGACACTCTGATATAACCTTTTCCCATCGCTCAGAATTCAACACTGCGCCAGGCAACTAAACATTATTTTTCTGTAAAATAACCTAACATGTATTCTTCTCAGTGTGTAGCTTACCTGTATTATACAGGGCGTTCGCCGGGAAACGCAACCCACTGTTAGCGCTACAAGGAAGAACTGCTCCCGGCGAGCGAGCGGTCAGTTTCCGGCATTGTTCGACCGTCGGCCGCGGACTATTTCATAATAATTACGCTTCATAAACTTGTGTTCTAAGCATTTAAATGTGACGTAATTCATTAGCTTACCTTATAAAAGATGCTGGAAGTGTTGACCCTCTTGTGTAATGCACATTTCACATCTTCTGAAACATATTTCGAGACACACGCTGCCCTAACTGACTTAATGATTTTTGGGTGCTGTTCTAGTCGAAAAGCGATATCGTAAATTTTCTCCTCTGTGAGAATACGGTCGACCGACAGTCTCTTTTTGTTAAAAAATGAACCCATTTCTCTACTTTTTTAACCAGACGCAGAATTGTTGAT
>CM061914.1:36854824-36901473 GCA_031002005.1 Vandiemenella viatica
GAAGAATAAGAGTCAGTAAATTTTCTTCCAGAGTGTTTGTATTTACAAAGCGAAAATAGTATATACATTTCTATCGCTATTCGATTAGATAGCTTCAACCAAGGGGAGTGATCTTCTTTTTCCCCGACTTTTATACAATATACATGCAAAGTTCTACTTACACGATACCGTGATATCCCCGACCATGAATTATTCACGAAGCTTGGGATGTGAAAGATCAGATGTCACATACTGTTGGCTTACTGCGCTGCGCAACAGGCTGGGGAGGGAAAATAAAATGATGTCCCTCAGTTGAATGTAAGTTTCAAGCTTCTCTTCAAACACATACTGACAGTCGGAATCAAAAACAAAAAAAATTCTTTGTCAATTGTAATACTTGATAACTACTCAACTTGACGATTGCTATAAAAGTAATTACAAGTAGTTCTAGCTGTAAATGTACACACCAATCCTTATGGGTGAGCGTTTAACAATCGAACCTGGCATTGTGGACGTCGTGGGTGCGATTCCGGGTACGTTCATCCCGATTTCCCCAACTTACTCCAGGTGAATACCAGAATGGTCTCTTAGAGAAGCCATGGCGGAATTTCTTCCCGTTTGTTGCTCCAATCCTCCTCGGACTAATAGTCTAACGCAAGATTAATTTAAAAGTTTTAGCCATGTGCTCAGCGTCTTAAACTACTCGTAGAGTATTCATTAATCTCTGCTGATTTGATTCAAGGTAAAAAAAAATAATCTTTAAGGGTTAGTCTACAACGAATATAAAGTAATATTATACCGATCATCTCGGGGCACTTAGATTTCATCGCCTCATTCTGAAAAATACTATATAAGTGTTAACGCAAACTGATGAAAGACAACATGGGGGCCTTAAACAGGACTCCAGACATAGTTTTATAGCTTTCATGAACTTCCACTATGCATTTCATTATTGCTCCTTTAAATCACTGTGGGTATGATAAATCGGTCTTGCAAGATCTAAGCAGATGTTCGGTGATGAGCATTTTTTATTCAGTGTAATAAATGATGCACTGTCACAATAGTCTTTGCGCTCTATCCAAAACTATGAGCGAATAGCTTCTTGTCAGTAATGTAAAAAAAAAAAAACATTTCGTTCTTCCAAATATAATAAACATTTTAAAGTCTCAAAAATAACTCTCATTTCATGTTTAACTTAAAAATAAAGTTTTCAGTTGGTTTATGACTTTTCATAATTGACAAATATATATATAGGCCAACATATGTGTGTGTTTAGGAGCGAGGGGGGGGGGCTGTGAGAGATATGGGGATTGAAAGTAGTTGATCAAGGGCATTTTCATATTTTGACGAAAGTTCTAAGGTTTTTTTGCAATTTCTAAAAGGTATTAGAATGTTCTTGAATGTACTAAAATGTTTGAGAATGTTCTAGAAGTTTGTACTATGACACATTTTTCAGCTTTCTCAGCTATTAACGAATACAACTAATTTATATGCCACATATTTAGCGTGTTAGCCGATTTTGACAGGATTTTCACTCGCGCGTTGCACTGTTGTTAGGTAGTAACACAGTAATACTTTTCATCCTGAAAATACTTAAGGTTCCGTGCAAAAACATAAATTTTTAAAAAAATTCTCGACAAACACGAATTTGTGGACACCAACTAGTATAAAATAAATTTGTCTGTTTGTTGACAACGCATAGTAACAGTCATAATAACAGGCAGATAATCGTGGTTCCAGTGATACCAAATGCATAATACACGTAATTGTAAACTGTAATCAACTATTTTTTAATCTAAAGGTGTGCTTAAAGCCCATCAATAGGCAACGAAAGGTGTTTACAGTTCTGACAGAGAGGTATTGTGTAGTAATGCCAACCAGCGCCAACCATTTGACAGAGCGTGGTGGGTGAGTGCATAACGCTCTGGCCTCGCATTCGGGAGAACGCCAGTTCGAATCCCCATCCGGGCATACAGATTTGGCTTTTACATGGGTTCCCCAAATCACTGCAGGCGAATGTCGGGATGCTAACGACGTGACGAGGCATAAAGCTATAAATAAAAAAAAAAAAAGCAACCATATTGCGTTTCGTTACTCTTACTGACTTTCTAACAGATAAATAATAGTGTTTTTTTTTTTTTAACTGCTTAACATCTCTTATCAGCGAGGTTTTTAGAGACGGGAAAGGATTGCGGGCAAGGAATGTGAAGGAATTCGGTCATGGCCTATTGAAGGAACCATGCCGGCGTGGTTTTATCGTATCAATCTTGAAATACATGGAAACATAAGCTACTGCAGAGTACTTCAGTTTCCCAGTATCTGATTTGAGGTTTACAATTAGGAGGAGGTAGAAATGTCGTAACTTCTAGAAAAATAATCTAGTCTCCAACGTTTGTCTCTAGAGATTCCTTTGTAGACGCTTATTGACAGGAGGAGAAAGGTGTAACTAAGTCAGCGATCGTATAATGTAAATATAGATTATGAACAATTTTTGTTCATAACACTGCTTGCACTCTGAGAAACAGGTAGAAACAATGGTTACAACGCTATTGGTTTCGTAACGTGCTGAAATATAAATTAAAATCGATTTTTGTGGTTCATAGCACCTGCTTACAGGCTTACCAACTTGCAGCGGCACAACCTATAGCCGCCGACTCCACTCACGCCAATGAGCTTGTCTTACACGAGTAATTAGCTGCGAGCTGTTGTTAACCAGTTCTCTGGCACACCGGCTGTGGAGGAACTTCCCCACTACTGTGTTCCAAGAAGGTGGTACAGCAAAGCATACAGCTCTTAGACGGAGAAAAAGTTTGCTGTTATTTTGGAGTTACTGTAGGTTCCTAAATATTATTATGTCTACGAACAACATCCGATTATATATTTCTTTGCAGCAGTCACTGAACTTAATTAGGAGAACTGCAATTTAAATATTCTGAAATATCAATTAATAAATATGCAATACTGTGACTTAATCTCTTATCAAATAAAGCAGACGGGTATTTGAAGTCTGATATGTAATTAGAGAAAGTGTTTGTTTATTTTTTAATTCGGGACAATAAATGAAGAATTATCTGTCAAAGATAATACTGTCAAATTTTCACCGTTACGCTGTAAGCATTCCTCTAATAGCGAACAAAGATTAACAACGACGCGCTCTTGAATCTGATTGGATCTTCGAGCTGACATTGTGCTTCGATTAAACAAAGTTCATCAGTTTACTGTCGTATTTCTTGCTTTTAAGGTATTCCCATATAAAATAACCAAACATACTGATATCTGGGTTCGTTGCAGTTCAATTGATGCCGCCTACTCACGAAGCCACCTCTTTACATCTTCAGTTAACTGGACAGATGTGTGGCAAGTAACCACACGTTGCTTAAGCCTTGTACTCGAGTGAAAACATAGAAATTTTGATAAAGATGGGGCCAAAACGTTTCGTAACATTTCACAATAACACTTTGTATTAACGGTGAGTGCTCGCCTCCTCAATCTCCATAAAAGTAAGGAGCAATGATGGCTTTTCCCGACACAACAGTTTACGTAGCCGACTTCGGGCTGTAGAGAATTCGCTAATATTTTTACTTGTGATCTTCGTCCAACTAGTAACTACAATTCTGGTTACTGACATGATAGAAGCGGAAGTTTGGTTCATTGTTAAACGCCACTTTATTAAAATTGTAAAACCACTCTACCATTTTATTTGCAAAGCATAGCCGTTAGGGTGGTCACTATTTTTGATTTCTTGTCCTTACTGAATTTTGTATGCTTTAATACGCAAGTCTTTCTTCAAAATTATCTATAAATACAATTTTTTGAGTTCTTTATCATGTCTATCAACTGAAAGTGATAACTATTGGCATACAGATATGCATATCCATGGATTCTAATCCATTACCTAATAATATCGTCGCTTGGGAGATTACTTTCACGATATTTCCCACGATGCTAAACTGGAGCAGCTATAAAGGAATATTTGCTATGGTAATACACGCGCATGCAAAAAGCGGAATGTATTCTCGGACACGATTCCACTGGAACTGAAAATTGACTGTACAATGCACGTTTATGAACTCTCCTCACATTAATGCACATGCGCTTAAAGACTACTGGACATCTTTCATTTAGTGGATTGAAGTTATGATGTTATTAGTCGGCAATTAGCGAACTACACAACACATATCAATAATTAACACTCTGAGCTGTGGTTTAACTTATTCTGTCGACTTCTGTACACAAAGCAGTTAGGGAGCGTGCATAAACCACGTAGCTCCATTTTGGCCTCCTGTGAAACCCCCCTCCCCCCACGTAGCCCTAAGTGACTTTTGCCTCTACCCCTCCCCCTCCCCCCTCCCACGTAGCACCTAGCTTTTATTCCCTTTTGATTCCATATAACATTTTGTACTGTTTTCTCTTGTCAGACTATTGTAAATTACTTACGAAGATAATTAACTGAGGGAAATAAATATTCAAATGCCGTTGTGAGTTCTATTCCTCATTTTAATTGTGAAAAATGTTATGAAAGGAAAGCTACGTGGCCTGGCTCGGAACCCCCCCTCCCCCCATGTAGCCCAGCGTCGCGTTCCAGCCAACCTCTACCCCCCCTTTTTTTGCACTGGGCTACGTAGTTTGTGCACGGTCCCTTACTGAAATTTTCAACGATCCTAAACAAGCGATTAATAAATAACATTTCTGCGGCTATATCTGCAGAGTGGCTTCATTTTATTTTGGCTAGAAATATCGCATTCTACTGCATTTGTCGCATTTTGTGAAGTTTTAAAAAAGGGGGGGGGGAAATACGCCGCAAAATGTCACTGACATTCATACGTGCAGCATTTTAAATTAATATTCAGCTTATTGGATTCCAGTGCTTCCTCGCTCACCTTCGCATTTGAGTGATCTCCCACCTGTGAATCGATTAAAGTGTTCTGTAAAGCAGCACACTTTATTATTGCGTTTCGGCGGCACATTATAATCCCAATGTATATGATCCTTTCTAGTAAGTATTAATTAATGTTTATATTGAACATTTACGAAGCAAAGTATTATCTGATGTGCCAGTACCTCATACATTAACTCAATTCATTTCTTGTAAACTATTGCTATTCTCTTAAGTTGTGATAAATAATCTTTGAATTAATTGCATTATTGTTGGAGACATTACTATACAGTACTGTGTGATGTTAAGAACAACATTTGGATTGTTATAAGAGAAAATTAATAATAGTTAACTGTTTGATATGCCGTTCAGCCTTCGATAATTTGCTGGAACAGCGGTAATCACTCTCCGGATTCACGGCAATATTCTCGGTAATCATGGAGAAGTTATGATTCGGGTAGATGCAAAAGACTGGCACAATCCGCAAAAGACGATTCTATGAACAGCTGTAACGAATGGAATGAAACTGACTAAAAATATCTTTAATTTCTTTGATGCAAAACCCAATACCATAATTACCTGGTTTGTAAATATCAAAGAAGATATTCGGGAGGATGGTGGTTCGAATCCCCGTCCGGGCATCCAGATTTGGGTTTTCCATGGTTTCCCCAAAATCACTCCAGGTGAATGTCGGGATGCTTCCTTCAAAAGGCAATGGCCGAATTCCTACCCGTTCCTTTTCTCCAGTCGTTTCCCCACCTCTATTGACCTCGACGTCGACAAGGTGTAAAGCCATAAGAAAAATAAATTAATTAATGATTTTTTTCTGAGGTAATGAAGGGTTTCAATAATTTAACTAAAACCACATAAACTAATTTTGTTAAAGGAATCGACTGAACCCGAGGCTGCTCCACTCAATAACGATTCCAATAGGGTGATTTTGTTTGTTTCCAGATAATCTCAAGAAATGAGTGAAGTATCGTCAAACCCGGTATTGTATACTGACTTTACAATAAAAAGGGCAAAACCAATGTCACTGCTTTATCCAGCGCAAGAGTCGAAGGCTTAATCAAAGGAAGCTTGCGACTCTATGTGCTCTCGAGTAATGAGGTCACGTTATGAACAAGAAGGCATACCTCATGCTATGACACTATAATTATCTTAATGTTCTGTCATTTGGATTCCACTCATATAAACTGCGCTATGCCTGTCAACTGGACGTTAGCTATGTGACGTCACATTCCCGTCCTTCGTTGCGGAATTAATAATAGCCGGAAATGTTTTCTCTTACTGTGCATATAAGCACATATGTATAAACGGTATGTATTTCGTATAACTCTGCACGTTGCTATTTTATTTATTCTATTCTTTGTAACAATTGATAGAACCATATCAGGAAAAGAAAATAAATAAAAAAATGACTGAAGATGAGAAATATGGAAGTCTATTAAAGGGATCTTAATGTTTGAAGTTATACTCTCCTTGGAAACTTTTCCATAACAAGTAAAAATTTTGATCTCTTGGCTTTTTGGAAGTAATTTCAAGTAAAAAATAGAGAAGGGTAGGGATATAAAAAATTATAATGCGATGCATGGCTTCCGCGTTCATTTGTTCGTTTTCTCGCCGCGAGTCTACACCATTGCTTGCTGTGAAAATACAAAAAGATGAACGGTTAGAGCGGAATTTAATTTTGTAGGAGCGTTGTTTTTACGATCACAGTCTTAAAATAAAAGCCAGATGTAATATTTCCGAATAAAAATTTTGTAAACGTTTGACATATTGTTGGAAGGACACCTTAAATAAATACTTTTGTGGAGGATAATATCTGCTTTATGAGACGGTTTTCTTTACTCTCTTAAAAAAATGTCAGTTGCCATGCTTGCTATCAGTGTAACGGGCTTTTCAGTAGTAACTTTATCACATTTGAAGACAAGTATGAAAATATCTCGGTGTAATTTTAAGCTACGGTTAGCTGGACGAAGTATTTTCAGAGCTGCATACAAATTTTCTGCGACCAACGTTTTGTTTACTTTCCTGTCACATAATTTAAACAGTGTTATCATTCAATTTACAGCTTCAATAAACTCATTTCGTACTCGAAATTTTACTTCATTTCCTTCTGCTAATAGCACTTCCATATTCCGATGCGAAATGCTTTGTGCAATTCTCGCAATACCGCGCTGCAACAACGTTACCAATAGTTCGATTACAGGCTGTGACCAGATCGAATCTGAAAACGATAGCTGCTCATTGCCGTGAAACGATAAAGGCTTATCTGTTTAATTTCAGCCATGCTTTCTGCCAGAATTACACCAGCACTTCGATGGATACGGGATTGGGTTTTGTATTACAGCCGAGTACGAGAGAACAATATAATAGGCAACAGCGTAAATTCCATCCAGTTTTCATTAATCAAGCACAATGAATTTTAACACAATCTTTGTTGTTGGAACATTTAAATCAATGCAACCACAATTTCTCCACAAAATAGGAAATATTTATTGTTGAGATAGCAGTAGAGTTTGAGTTAAAAAAAGAAGCATTTATAAATGACAGTAAGGCAACAACCGAGTTTAAGAATCTAAAAATGTTTAGTGATTCTCAATGGCTGTGCCAAGGAAGAATTTTCAACTTCCTTATATTGAAGATCAGTATACAGGCAGAGTAAATGCATACCTTGCGTTGAGAAATGCCTATTATTATATGGGTTCGTCTATTAACATGCAACACGTAAAATGAAATATATGTACAAAAAATCATTATATTCACTAAAATAGTTTGTGTACACATTTTCGTACGCTTTGCTGTTTTTTTATGGCTTTACACCTCGTCGACGTCGAGTTCATTAGAGGCGGGATGGGACTGCGGACAAGGAACGGGAAGGAATTCGCCCATGGCATTTTGAAGGAATTATCTCGGAATTCGTCTGGAGTGATTTGGGGAAACTATGGAAAACCCAATGTTGGTTGCCCGGATCAGGATTCGAACCGGCGTCCTCACGACTGCGAGGCCAGAGCGTTAACCGCTAACCCACCACTCTCGGTCCTTATTTTACACACACCACTCATTAACGAACATGGTCAAGAAATACCGAACCCGCGGCCATTAAACGCGAAACTTTTTATATGAATGGACTCTATAACAACACTGTAACTTCTTTTCCTCAATTAACACGATGCCCCGAAAAACATTTAGACCACTTGACGTAACTTAGCCTTGAATCGATACTGATTCGTCGACAATTTCTTTTAATTCCTCAGCTTTTCGACAGCATATCAAAATGAAACATACCCTGTTTCCTACCCGCGGGACAGTGGGGTGTACATTAATCAAAACCTAACCCAGACACAATCAAATACGACCAGTAGTTTTGTTTCGTAAATCGAGTTCACAAACGAAATATCAGCTTTACGATATATCAAAATGGAACTTACTGTAGTTTAGCCACGGGATTGAAGCTCCATCAAAATCTTCCGTTCAACGGAAAATTATCCCAAATTTATTATTGTTTGACCTCAAATCCAAATGTAACATATTCTATTTTAGCTCGGGCTGTGTATTAATCGATATCCAGAAAAAAGATCCCATTTGCAGCTTTTGCGAGAATGGCGTTCAACAAAAAATTAAAATTAAACATATTCCATTCTACCCTCCGTTGCCACGTACTGTACACTAATCGAAAATCCATCAAACACCGACCAATATATGGCTTCAATAGCGTTCAACGAAAAATTATACTACTCTGATAAATTTATCAGTTTTTCAACATGGTTTACGAAATAACTCCAGGTGAATACCAGGATGGTTCCCTCAAAAAGGCCATGGCCGGCTTTCTTCCCATTCCTTTCCTCCTTCCCAGTCCTTCCAAGCATCTAATGACCTAGTTGTCCACTAGGCGTAAAGCCATAAACAAAAAGAATAATCACGTCTGTATTTGTGATCTTTAAGAAAGCGTACGACTCCATAGACAGGTAGGTACTATTAAACATCCTTAATACATTCGAAGTTTTTTTTTTAATTGCGACTTTTCGCCTCGTCGACATCGAGGTCATTAGAGGCGTATAGGACTGGGGACAAGGAACTGGAAGGAATTCGGCCATGGCCTTTTTAAGGGAGCTTTCCGGAGTGATCTGGGGAAACGATGGAATACCCAAATCTGGATGCCTCGACGGGGATTCGAACCGGCGTCCTCCCGAATGCGAGGCCCACCACGCTCTGTAATTCGAAGTTGACCTAAAACTATTGGCTATAACTATATCCAGCCTTACGAATACAAACTCGAAAGTTAAGTTTATGGGATGTCTCTCGGATTCTTTTGAGTTTACGCAGGTAAGGTGATGGTCTCTCTTCACTGCTTTTTAATTGGGTACTTTAAAAGATTATTCGGACCGGGCGAGTGGGAGCTAAATCTAAATAGATCAAAATAGATTCTCTAGCTTTTGCCAGCGACATCCCCATACTATCAAACGACTTAATAACTGCTAAATACCAAATACATTTACTCAAAGAAACCATACTTTAAACCAGTTTACCGGTATCTGATGAAAAAAACTGAATTAATGACCATCATCAAACATGCTCCACTAAAAATTCAAAATAAATACGGAGACATAAACCGAGCGTAAAAATTTAAGGCACCTGGGTGAGATCATATATATTATTTCTATAAGGTAATTTTTTGTCACAAGCCTGTATCTTCCTTCATAATTAACCGAAATCAATGAATGAGGGGTCATTTTAAAGCATATGGTCTCTACTTTGGTCAAATCATATTTTAAGAAAGGAAGTTTTCGGAATTCGACCCTTAAAGGGAAAATGTTAATATTTCCAAATTACAAGTCATTTATCTCCCTGTATATCTAACTGAAATCGTTTAATGAAGAATCACTTTAAAGATTAAGATCTCCGCTTTAGTGACGTCATATACTAAGAAATTTTTCGGAATTCGACCATTAAAGGGCAAAAGTATCAATATTTTTGCAATGCGTTTTTGTGTCACGAACCATTTATCTTCCTTGATATCTAACCGATATAGATAAATGAGTTATCATATTAAAGATTAAGTTCTTCGCCGTGGTAATATTATATTTTAAGAAAGGAATTTTTTCGTAATTCCACCCTTAAAGGGTAAAAATGTCAATTTTTCTAAAATGCGTTTTTTGTGTCTCGAGCCATTTATCTCCCTGGTAATCTAACCAAAATCGAAAAATCAAGTAAGATTATGAGGAATAATGTCCCGGCTTTGTGACATCATATTTTAAGAAAGAATGTTTTTGGAATTCAGCCGTTAAAGGGAAAAAGTATAAATTTTTCTACAACTGATTTTTTTGTCACGAGCTATTTATCTCCATTCATATCTAACCGATATAGATAAATGAGGTATAATATTAAAGATTAAGTTCTTCGCCATGGTAATATTATATTTTAAGAAAGTAATTTTTCGTAATTTGACCCTTAAAGGGTAAAAAGGCCATTTTGTCTAAAATGCGTTTTTTGTGTCTCGAGCCATTTATCTCGCTGGTAATCTAACGAAAATCGAAAAATCAAGTAAGATTATGAGGAGTAATGTCTTAGCTTTGTGACATCATATTTTAAGAAAGAATGTTTTTTGGAATTCAACCGTTAAAGGGAAAAAGTATAAATTTTTCTACAACAGTTTTTTTATGTCACGAGCTATTTATCTCCCTTGATATCTAACCGATATAGATAAATGGGATATCATATTAAAGAATAAGGTCTCCGCCGTGGTAACATTATATTTTAAGAAAGGAATTTTTCGGAATTCGACACTTAAAGGGCATTAATATCAGTATTTCTATAATTCGTTTATTGTGTCTCGAGTCATTTATCTTCCTTGATAATTGAACAAAATTGATAAACGAGATATCATTTTAAAGATTGTGGTCTTCATAAGGTCTTCGGTTCCGTTAAACTACATTTTAAGAAATAAATTTTTCTAAATTCTACCCTTCGAGGACAAAAGTATTAATATTTCTACAACGCATTTTTCTGTCGCGAGCTATTTATTTCCCTTGATACCTAACCGAAATTGATAAATGAGGTATCGTTTTAAACATTAAATTATCCGCTTTGGTCATATAATATTTTAAGAAAAAAAACTTTATCCAAATTCAACCCTTAAGGGACAAAAAATATCATCATTTCTAAAAGTTTTTTTTTTTTTTACCTTACTTTATAGCTAACCGAAATTGTTAAATGAGGTATCATTTTAAAGACCAAGGTAGCTGCTTTGGTCACACCATATTTTATAAAAGGAATTTTTTGGAATTAGACCCTTAAAGGACAAAAGCATCAATATTATTTCTACAGCGCGTGTTTTCTTATTAGATGCCATTTTTCTTATTAGAAGCCATTTTTCTTCTTCGATACCTAGCCGAAATTGATAAATATAATATCGTTTTAAAGATTAAGGTCTCCAGTTAGGTAAAATCATAACTTAAGAAAGAATTTTTTGAAATTTGGTATTTAAGATGGTATGGTATGGTATGAGACAGTTCAGAGCCAAGTCTCTAGATTGGTGCAGTAGATATCACAGAAATGTCAATAAAATATTTTTATTCAATAAGTAGCTTTTCGGATATTTTTTTTCAGTTGCGGAAAAACTTTCGTTTTGCCATACAATTCCAATGTAAACATTTTATTCGCACAGCAACAAATATCACAGAGATGTTGATTTGTTGCGTGCATTTTGTTCAGGTTGGTTAAAGCCAGTGACAGTTTGTCGTAAATAAAGAGTGTTTTAAATTTTCAACTGTTTCGTAATATGTTGTAAATATTTTAATGCGTAAGAATTACGCCAAACATTTTTTTTTTTGTTACAAATGTCCGGTCTGCTTTTCATTATATTACAAGTATTCAACCTCACTATTCATCGCATTCTATTCGCGAAATTTTCGCACGGGTGATCATCATGAAAAATGAATTGTCCAAGGTATTCGGGAAAGGGCACACACACTCGGAGCAGCCTAAAAAATTTCAAGATAGATCATCAAAACACGTCATTCACAAAATACTAGGATACGTCCTATGAAACAGTGCTGTAACCAGTAGTTTTGTAAGCAGCCATAACCTTGTACTTGAATGCTCCTTGGAGAATTGGAGAAAAAAGATCGAAAAATTGTTAAAAGAATTCTGGACACTAGCTTCAAGAATGGCATCCAACAAACAAATTTGCAGTAAAACAGAGAAAATAACTGAAACAATCCGCAAAAGACGGGCACGATTCTATTGACAGCTGTAACGAATAGAAGGAAACTGACTAAAAATATCTTTAATTTCTTTGATGCAAAATCCAATACCGTATTGACCAATCAAAGAAGACCTTCATTTGTTGGGATTAAAACCCGAAAATGCTTTCGATAGAGATGTCTTTCAATAGAAGTTAGTGAGAGACGAGATAATCCAAAAGAAAACGCGGTACCCCTTGGACAGAAAAACGTAAACAGGTTCACTCAAAACGAACGAAGAAATTCTGGGCCCAAAAGAAAATGAAACTCGCTGCCAATTGAAGAAGGCTCATCGTGGTTCTAGTTGGCCGCAATTAACATGCCTATAAAATCACGTCGATGTGAAACATTCCCTTTTTTATACATGTAAATTAGTCGAAACCTGATAGAAATCCAACAAGTAGATTTTAATAACTCTCGTTCAAATCAAATTGAAACATTACCTGTTTTACCCATGAGACAAAGAGCTACACATTAATAGAAAGTCCATAGAAATCCAAGCACTAGTTTTTTTTAAATTTATCATTTTACCATGTCACATCGCGTCTCGAAGTGGGGTCCTAATATCCTTGGTGTTTGCCTAGTCACTCAGGTACAAAAGGAGAAAGAGTGACGGCCACAAAAAATCCTAACCGCTAACCGATACGTTCTCTTATCATAGAGCCACCGGAGTGTTTGAAGTGATCCATGATCTAGCAGGTAGTTTACACGTCCGCCCATAGCGTCAGCAAACTCGAGGTGGTTCCCTTTAAGGAGATGCAAATGGATGGCGGGTTGCCGATGCCCAGGGGTAGCATTAGCTCGCCTCTAACTCTGCGACCAAGTTCGGGCCGCCGGAGAGGGTCCCTCCACTTTTTACGAGCCGGGTCCGATATGCCGGGGATAATCGAAGGTCTGCAACACACAAACAAGTGGACAAGAATTCTCTTTATGGCATACTCGATATTTATGTTCGCAGTAATTCCATCCGGCCGAAGAATTCTACCTGCACAGTGAATCCCCAAAGATCACAATTCCCATAAAACTTGCCACAACTCTTAGTCGTATACGAGATTCACAGATGGTAGTGTGACCGCTATTTTTTGTGTCTTTCGTGAAAATTCGGCGCAATTTAGTCGAGTGAAATGCAGTAATGTTTACATTTTCTCTACTGTAAATTATTGTCCAGTCCTATAATCCTAGCACATTAAAATTATCACCTTGCGGGGGTTGGTATCTATAAGTAAGAACTCAAAACTACTAACCCTTTAACTTCCATAATTTAATATCTAAGAAAACAATCTAAACTACTTTAAACATTATCTATATTACTTTTTTGTAATCAGTATTTACATTTTTACTATAAACGTATTCTGCAGTTAGCTAGTTTACTCTATCTTTCCCCTTTTTTCACAATTATTCTCTTCCATATTGGTTACCATTAACTCATTCTGTATCAATTGAGTTCTTCTTGAAAAATTCTTCAGAAACTCATTTCTTTGCCAAATATTATTATTCCCATGCGCTATCTCTCCGCAAAGCTTCCAGCCCCCATTACAACAATATTTCATTCAATTTTATTTCTTATTTTTACATCGGTTTACAGATCTAGCCAAATTTTTGTAACCTTTACTAATAAATCCATTTTTAACGTGTTTAAACCATCATTATTTGTCATATAGTTTGCAAGTACGAGCGTCATTTTTCAGAATGAAATCCCGTTAAATGTCATGTTTGGGCTACACTATGAAATTCGGTTCGCAGCGCACATGGGGTCATTAAATTTGATGCCCGCTGTTGTCTTTCGCATGAGTTGTCCTGAATGGGCAGATACCTTGTTTCACTAACTATTGTATCATTAAATAAACAACCGTATAGCTTCATACTAGCCTAGGGTTAGTTCATTATTCTACATGAGTATATAAGATAATTAATTAATTTAGTTTATTTTGATCTGTCGCGTGGCTACCCACGCAACATGACGCAACTTACCATAAAGTGGGTCTTCCTAATTCACTGATTGTCCCCTGAGGCTTCAGCAATTTACAACCGGCAAATGTAAGCGTCTGGCTAGGTAAAGAAAGACTTGGCAATAACTTATCTACAATTACGTGGGTAACTTATTTGGAATGAGTGTAAAGAGATGCAATTGGATTTATTGTAAAAAATTTAGAACAGCGTATAGCACAGGATTGATGCAATTCCAAGGTATACAAAAATGCTTCGCATATCAGAGGTATTCCGATAGTGGAAGATAATAGATGCTCGACCTAAAATAATGTTAGTGGCAATTCTGATCAAGTAGAGGGATGAATAGTGATACAATTTTCCTAACACGAAGATTACACCACTACTACTCAAGAAATTCACATCACGAACAGGCCTTTTACATTCTGTTTCAAAATCGACTATCTCAGATCTAATGGTGGGGTAAGGACGTCTGTAATTGGCTGGACATTCACCTGATTTTAAGGTGAAAACTGCCTTCACACGCTCCTTGCGCTGGTGTTCACAGAGACAGGTGCAAATGTGGCCTGTTCCTGAAGAGAGGATTCGTCTCTCCCGCAAACACAAGCGTCGGACCTTGCTCAGAAAAGCAAAACGACTTTCTTAACGCTAATAGTTAACACAATATTCGTGACAATTCTTATTATGTTACCGTGCTTTCAACGGTGTACAGACTAAGTGAATTTGTGTATGCGAGTTTTGGCGGTTGTGATAGACAGTGTAGGACAGGGATGGCGAACCTTTACTGATGTACGTGCCACTTTTTTCTAAAGAAATGTTGAATGAAGCCATGATGTGCCATCAAAAAATCATGACGTAGTGATTAATGGGAAAAGAGATAAAAGTTTATATCTGCATCCAGAAATATACAGTTTTCATACCTAGTATTAATAACATCAACAATTTTGTGTTTATTTAATTAGATGAAATTAGTACTACTACTGTCGTTGCAAATTAGATGCTAATTAACTTAAATTACATTCATACTTTGTTACTTTTAGCAGAATGCATGTTGAATTGGAATCATCTGACAAACGGTTTCGAAGTAAGGCTTTAATGTTATTCATTTCTAAAAATAATGACTCACAGGTATAGGCAGATAAATTATTGTTAAGATAGCAAACGGCAGCTTCTTAAGTGACTGGAATTGAATTCCAAGTTTCCATAATTATGGTATTGAAATTTTTACTCCTATTGTTTGACATTCCTGCTAATTAATTTGATTCCAACTGCTTCCTCATTTCGATGAATTTTTGAGACCATACTGAACTGCACTGGGACTCCGTCAGATGCATTTCCATTGCTTCAATTTCCAACCAGAAAAATTAAGACAAGTTCAGTTTTCAGGTGAAGTCACATCAGGATACATAATAAACTCTTTCCGATAATTCTTTGAACTGAGAAAATCTCGACGAAAATAGCTCTTCAGTGAGTTTTAATTGGCCTGTTCTTTTTTTGTACATCCAAATCTCTGGCGATTTTTTTTTCTTTAAGTTTGGGAAATACTTGTAATTATTGGAAATAAAATCGTTAGAGAAACTGCTCTCAAAAGCGCGAATGAGATTTGTTATAACGATAATTGTTTTGTTTGCGCCTTGAAGCTTCATGTTCAACTCACTGAAATGCTGGCACATGTCAGTAAAAAAAATTAATTTTGAAATTATATTTGTATCCGTAGTAGTGGTTAGTAACGATTTTATCGCAATTAATTCTTCCTGGAATTCGTTTACTGCACAATATCGAGCAATAATAGCTAAAGGAGCAGATTTATTTAGATCAGTACAATCGTCAAGACACAACGATATAAAAGGAGATGAGTTTATGTCAGTTGTAGGTTGTTTTATTACATTTTCCGCCAGTTTCAGTATTCTATATTTTAGTGAGTTTCTGAATAAAGGACAATCTTTGATATGTTGAATTATCTTTATTTTCAAACTTTTTAAAAAAGTGAAAAGGCGCATGTTATACAAACTTGCATATCAGCCTATTCACAGCTCCTTTGAGCTGGTGTACTGTGGAGTATTTTGTCCTGAGACATTTCCTCCAAGTCGTTTTGACGAGTCATATCTTCACAGATGGTATGTCTTTATGTTGGCTGTAGTTGTCGTCTTCAAATGATGTTTCTTCACAAGATGGAATGCCGGCGCATCTGCCATCTCAGAAATGGTCATCCGTTTTTGCTGTGGTGCCCTTAGTGCTGCCACGGCGTGTTTCGCAAGTCTTCCTTTGAAGCCAGGTGGTTGACGAGGTTCTCGAGTAGATCGATGAGGGCATCCAGTCGGTCTTCTTTCAAACAATTATACCTCGCAAAGGTTTACCATTCCGAGCAATAAGATTTGCAGCCGAAAAACTTCCGGCACTTGTACGACAATCCTTGCAAACATACTTAATCAAGGCGTCGATTTTTTTATTTCTGTCCGTAATTGCACATACAGTGAGTTCTGGTTGGGGTTTTTTGACAAAGAGAAGTCAGCTTAGCGCCACTCCTGCCATTCGCTCGAACTCTACATCTTTTGCGCAGTCTGTAGTCTTTGTGACAGCGGAGGTTTTTTTCTCTGTGAACTTTGTTACAATGTTCTTAAATTTTGTAGACAAGAAAATAAATTACGTATATCTATTAGGTACCTACTTAGCTAACGCCGTGCCCAAATTATTTGGTCACGTGCCATCATTGGCACGCGTGCCGTTGGTTCGCCATCCCTGGTTTAGGACGTTGACAACCAGCGATGGTGACGGTAGCTGGCAGTATGGTAGAGCAGGGGAGGAGAGGGCTTAATCTCAGGCTCACGCTCTGTCGAGTAATTAATTCCTCTCTGCAGACAAAGGGGGGAATCGTCGCCAGGCCGACGCTTGACGCGTGAGGCGGAACTCAAATGTTATTCGAGGCTCAGTGGGTGGGGCGGCCGCATCGACAGCCAGACAGGGGGGGGGGGGGGGCACGCGAATTTCGACCCGCGCCACCCTTCTGACGTCAGCGGCGGGCGCGTCGAGGATTGGCTGCCGCGCGCACGCGCTGCGGGCTACTCTCAATCCGTCACTTGCACTCGCGTCTCACCCAAGTAAACAACCCTCACTAAACCCGCCGAAACGGCGACAAACACTGAACAACCCTCTGCTTGTCAAACTAATATTCAAAGACGTAAACATTTATCTCTGAAGTATCTCTTCTTCTATTAATTAGCACTTCGCGGCGCGTCGAATAGGAACACATTAGAGCTCTAAGGCTGTATTAACGAAAAGAATCGAGTTAACATTTGCCTGGAATGAATTCTGTAATCATCGTAAATCAAAATCTCGATGGGTCAATTGCGGATCTATGCCTCGTCTTCCCGAACACTATATACAGCTCGAAATTCCTGTGTCAGCTTCTATCTTCGTAGAAAACAAAGTGTTAAATGTCAAGTACTTGGTTAACTCTTGCGTTGTATGAGAAGTATGGATGAGAGAACGTTTATAAAGAGCGATTAATTGCTTCGATATTTGAACAAGTATGAATGTTTTCTGTACCATTATGATAGTGTGACAATTTCCTGCAAAATGTGTTGGTTTCTGAAAGTGGCCGTCCGTTCTTAGTGGATCGTATACCAATGTGTTATTTTTCAAATTCTGTCATTTGCTTTCATAGTTCTACCTAAGCGAAGAGTTAGTCTTGCCTCGCTGTTCTTATAGTATTATAGGTGAAATGCATACAATCGCATCTAACCAAAGGAACTTCATATTAATATACAAGGTGTTTCAAGAAGTAGTTTATAATTTCGAAGGATACAGAAATTTATTCAGATAACTTACAGAATTGGATAAAAGTAATTTCAGGTTTTGCTTCTACGTTCTACCAAAAATTAGTTTCTTGCCAAACTCTTTCTAGTATATCTGATGTCACTTCAGCAATAGCATCGTAGGCCCTCTTTGTGAAATTAGCAACATTTACAGGAAAAGACATGCGGAACATATATTTGATCTCTAACGAAACTACATAAAAAAATCAAAGTGAAATTGCCACTGGCCTTGCACGGTGTTTCACCTACCTGGAATGCGGGCAACAACTAAATCTTCAACTGATGTATGGTAGTGACGATATCAATAAGAAAACAGGTCAACTTTCGCGGTGACATTAAATGTGTTACAGGTATTGATGGGACTCTTAATGTTTCATCTTACAATAAACAAAACATAGATTATATGGAATAATGAAACACACAATATGGTGTTATCAAAACATGCAGGTGATACCTTAAAAAAATCTGGCCTGTGTAGTGTTGTGTTTTTGCAATTCACACTGGAAAGAAGCTCGAAAAAAATTCAGAGTAGTTCAGTTTAGACGACAAAGCAAACCCTGATTCTGAGGCAAAGCAAACATGGTTATATAATCATATGGAAGTATAATAAATTTTCACTGCACTATATATTATTTCCATTATTAATTGTAGCTAAAAAATGTACAAATGTTACACAGATTCCGCTGAGGATGTTCTAAAATTGGAGTTAAACGCGTACGATAATACCGTTGCCATATTATTAATCTTTATACAGATTGATTAACTAGCACTTGAGGAAATGGCCCCAACATCCAGTTGCTCCTGAATACATTTTCGTCACTTGACATATATTTTTAGTTAGCACTAAATAACTTCATCGTTCTGTCAGATTTAATGTACCGTCACTGCGAGCTTTCTATTTTGCCCTGGTTACATGTAATACCAAAACGTCGATATTATCTTTATCTTCCAACAGTGCAATAATTCCAACGGAAACATAAAATAACTTCACTGGCGTAGCTGTTAGAACCGACCGCATACCCGATGGGTATCTGCCGCTGAGCGCCATATAAACTCCTGGAAATTGAAATAAGAACACATTGACGCCGGTGTGTAAGACCCACCACACTTGCTCCGGACACTACGAGAGGGCTGTACAAGCAATGATCAAACGCACGGCACAGCGGACACACCAGGAACAGCAGTGTTGGCCGTCGAAGGGCGCTAGCAGCGCAGCGGTTGGGCACCACCGCAGTCAGTGTCAGCCAGTTTGCCGTGGCATACGGAGCTCAATCACAGTTTTTAACACTGGTAGCATGCCGCGACAGCGTGTACGTGAACCGTATGTGCAGTTGACGGACTTTGAGCGAGGGCGTATAGTGGGCATGCGGGAGGCCGGGTGGACGTACCGCCAAATTGCTCAACATGTGGGGCGCGAGGTCTCCACAGTACATAGATGTTGTCGCCAGTGATCGGCGGAAGGTGCACGTGCCCGTCGACCTGGGTCCGGACAGCAGCGACGCACGGACGCACGCCAAGACCGTCGCATCCTACGCAGTGCCGTAGGGGACCACACCGCCACTTCCCGGCAAATTAGGGACACTGTTGCTCCTGGGGTATCAGGGAGGACCATTCGCAACCGTCTCCATGAAGCTGGGCTACGGTCCCGCGCACCGTTAGGTCGTCTTCCGCTCACGCCCCAACATCGTGCAGCCCGCCTCCAGTGGTGTCGCGACAGGCGTGTATGGAGGGACGAATGGAGACGTGTCGTCTTCAGTGATGAGCGTCGCTTCTGCCTTGGTGCCAATGATGGTCGTATACGTGTTTGGCGCCATGCAGGTGAGCGCCACAATCAGGACTGCATACGACCGAGACACACAGGGCCAACACCCGGCATCATGGTGTGGGGAGCGATCTCCTACACTGGCCGTACACCTCTGGTGATGGTCGAGGGGACACTGAACAGTGCACGGTACATTCAAAACCGTCATCGAACCCATCGTTCTACCATTCCTAGACCGGCAAGGGAACATGCTGTTCCAACAGGACAATGCACGTCCACATGTATCCCGTGCCACCCAACGTGCTCTAGAAGGTGTAAGTCAACTACCCAGGCCAGCGAGATCTCCGGATTTGTCCCCCATTGAGCATGTTTGGGACTGGATGAAACGTCGTCTCACGCGGTCTGCACGTCCAGCACGAACGCTGGTCCAGCTCAGGCGCCAGGTGGAAATGGCTTGGCATGCCGTTCCACAGGACTACATCCAGCACCTCTACGATCGTCTCCATGGGAGAATTGCAGCCTGCATTGCTGCGAAAGGAGGATATACACGGTACTAGTGCCGACATTGTGCATGCTCTGTTGCCTGTGTCTATGTGCCTATGGTTCTGTCTGTGTGATCATGTGTTGTATCTGACCCCAGGAATGTGTATATAAAGTTTCCCATTCCTGGGACAATGAATTCACGGTGTTCTTATTTCAATTTCCAGGAGTGTAGCTCCGACCGCAGGTGGCAGCAGCGGTGCGGTTACTGCAAGTGACCTGCGGTTGCAGTCGGACTCAGCAGTCGTATTCGGAACCGTGTCCTAAGAAATAGCCAGCCTAAATGACTTATGCAACTCAGTCCTTTTAGGTTTTCCAATAGACTGATAATCTTTGAAATCATACCTCACAGCCAAAAGAAGTTTCAGCAGCACCGGCCGCCATAACAGGATCAGTAAGGACTCACTCAACATCGCAACCACTTTTCGCAAAAACATTCCAAAATTTTCGCCACCATAGCATCAACAGCTCGCTTATCAGCCCATTATCGGCAACTTCTGTTAACAGAGCATCCACATAATAGTATAAAATACGCAGCATTGTAGCTATAACAAAATCTTTTAGCACTTTTTGTTCGACATGGAAAAGCCATTCTTGATGCTGTAACCGAAATATCTTGAGTATTTTAATTGACTGATGGATTAGCGACAAAATGTAACGGCACCGACTGGAGCTGCTGTGCTAAATTACGTTATGGCTTTTAATTTTGTTAAACAATTTTTTACATTATTCATTAATTTATAGTTATACTAGCGGAGCTCCCGGCGTTGCCCGGTATAGTTGGCGTAGATTTAACCGTACCCTATTTTTATTTCCGCAAAACATTTGTACATAGTTTCATAAAATACGCGCCAACTTTTCGGAATTAAAGAAAACTTACATTCACCCGCCCCCTACCAAGAAACTGGTGGGCTGAAGTTTATTTGCACGTATACTATTTTCATTCGTCCGAAAAGATTCACGTACATCAAGCTTCGATAATTTGGTTAAGAAATTTCATTACTACATTACTGAACAACCATAGATTATGTTAAAAACTCACGTTTGATTCAATTGCGAAGTGAATGGATATACTTGTGACTCGAAATGCCAGATCCTTTAACTCTGCAGATAAAATATCAAAAGTGAATCCGGAATAATATTATCGTAAACAGAAGACTAATGCTGAAAGCCAGAGAATTTTCCAGAGATAGTGCTTAAAGAAAATCTCTGTTATTATTCTGCTATCTGTGTCGTTTAAAAATTGATATCCCGAATTAAAGGAAAGAATACTTCAAGCTATGGCTTTTAAAAATTGGATATATCGAATTAAAAAAAAAATGCTTAAAGTTTTGTTTAGTGTGCAAAATAGTTATTACTGTAAGTTATCTTATTGCTTTAATTAAAGGCTATGGTCAGAGACATTGTATTGTGTGTTTAGTGCGGAGTATGCGCCATCTAGTGATTCCTCCTATAGAATTTCTCACTATACGTTCAGAATTTCATTTAATTATTTAACGTTGAAACATAAGACATGCCAGACAAGTGAATTAAGATTCTAAGGTTTAAAACGGTGAAAACTCCATCGGAATCTGTCCCATAGTTTCCGAGTTTTTATACAACCAACATGTCCGATTTTCGTTTTATAGATATAGATTATATGAGAATTATATTTAAAAATTAAAAACCAAACGAGGCAGACTATTTACCACAAACTACTTTATTTCAAGATTAACTGTTATATTGGTTTAAAGAAATTGCTAATTAAATTATTGAAATATATAATTATTAGTGATAAAAAGCGACTAACCCACTAGACCACGAATTAGGCTCCTATTAAAAAAAAGTGGACTTGAAATCAATTAATTCATCTATCTTTGGGTCGGAACTGTAATTCACTCAATAATGACCTACCAGACTACTCCCTTCTGGAGCAATTGCGTCCTCCATAGATCCCTCTTCACGGTTGTTTTGTGTCGCCATGTCATAGCAGAGGACGTTCGTGTGGCACTGGTAATACCACAGACGAATGTTGCTTGAAGCGATGTCCTTCACTGCGTGCTTCCGGACGTCGATACTCGATGGTCTTGTAGTCGATTGTGAAAGTTTACTGCGAAACGTGATGGAACCTTGTGTCCGGCAGGGGGTTGGAATGACTTGGAGTGGTTGCATTTATGTCTCGCAGGTGTCTGAAGTTTCCAAGTCGCTAGATTTTTTATTTTTAAATTAACGATACATAAAACCGAGAGAAAGCATTTTGTTTCAGATAGTGAATATACACTGTACTGTATAGACTTTGCTTAGAAATTGATCTCATAACTTTTGTCAGCAAACAACCATGAGTCTTGACCTATTTTTACAAAAAATTAGTTTTTTCTGATCTCATTTCCTTATTTCGAGTCGTCGTTCAAATGCAACGGTTCCATTTTGAAAACTGTGGATAAGGACATTTCAGAATTCAAGTACCAGGTTAATGATCAATATACTTGTGTCCAAAATCAACAGTGCCCATGATCTCTAAACAACGGATGCGCGTCCTAGGCGAGCAATACCGATTGCCCTTTGATTTAACTGTCATCAAAGGTAAATTGAAACAGACTTCCAAACTAGGCATTGGAACAAAGTAAAATTTGATTTGTTAGTTAAGATTGTCGATCACTATACATAAAAGAAATTTAAGGCATATAGCCTCAACCAAAGCAAAGCAGTAAAAAAAAAAGTGCGGAAACATTTCACATTTTGGTTAAATACCTTATTGGACTATTATTTTAATCTAGGGGTGGAACTGTATGTGAACACCAAATTGTCTGTTTCTAGAACTACGGGATGTATAATGGAATTATTATGACGGAGTGTCAAATCAATAAAAAATATAGCATTTCACTTACTTCCATAGAGGGGAGAGGCAGGAAAAAAATAAAAATATTAGCAACATCCGATTATATTGAAAATATAGGTATATCAAGTGAAAAACCGATTCCACGTTTATGGTGGATATACAGATATTTACGTTTTGTACTTTCCTTATACTTTTGGGTAAAAATTTATAATTGTACCAATTTTCAGCTTTCTACGAATAAGTATATATTAAAGTTTTCAACATCATCTCTGAGCAACTGCTTATGTGAGTGAGAAATCGGTGAAATTTCAATATGAATAACATCGACACTAAGAACAGGAATGAAACAAAATTTAAAGTATTAGCTGCGAAATCTGATATTTATGTATAACAGAAATCTGAGCCCTGTAGCTTCACCAAGATCGCGGAAGTTGAGTTAACAATATTATCCGAATCGCTTCGAGGAAGGGGTAGGCAGTGCTGCCGCAGTGTGGTGCACCCGGATGCTTTGGGTATTAGTATTCTGATGGTCTTTATGTCGAAACAGAGAGGTTCCGTGGGCGCGTGTGCGGAAGAACTTTCTGAGTCGTCTGGGCATACGTCATCTCACTCGTTACCATTTCCGTGACCCAGGAGACGGCTGAACAAACAGTACTCGCAATCACCTGTTTTTTTCATTCCCCTTGAGGTAGTGTGCAGAGACCAATCGCAGGTTTTCACAGAAAACTTCTCCCGTGCCAATAGCAACATGAAAAATAACTTCAGAAAATAACACATATGATACCTTTGTGCCGAAGTAGTAGTTCCTGATAGGTATTCAACGTACAAAGAACACACACACAGAGCTCCCGCGTACAAATAAATCTCCGTTTCTCAAGTATTGTGACTTAATGTTATTTGATTTTTACTTCTTATTTTCCAGCCGAAAAGTTCCCATGCCGCCATGGGTTTTAATACCTGCGAGGGTAGTCCGAGAAGAAAAGCAAACAAGCATGTAGAATGCGAAAGAAATAACCTTCAACAGTGCACCTGGTAGCATATGGAAGTGACTTACCCCTCTATATGCGTGCACAGGTTTCAAGTAATTGAATTCATCCATTGTGTTATGAGAAGCAGAAGTATGGAGACGTGTTCTAGTGCTATGTCAACGTTAGTTAAACTGCGTGGTGTTATCGAGTTTTTAACTGCTGAAAAAGTGACTTACACTCAGGTCATTTAAAGTTTATGGTGGCGATGCTGTTGATAGGTGTACCGTAAATCGTTGGGCGGTAACATTTCGTGATTACGACCCTGTAAAGACCATAATTGGTGATGAAAAACGCAGCGGACGCCCGATCACTCCGCAGACGATAAACATCGCAAGCTCGTCGACGATTTGACCTGCGAATCACTCAGAAGTGTGTCGCAAACCACATTTGAATATCCAAGTAACGTGTCGGCTTCATTATTGAACAATTGGTATGCCAAAAAATCTGTGTACGTTGGCACCACGCCGTCTCAAAGACGAGAACAAAGAGTGTCGATTGCGACATTGAATGTTGTGACAGGGAACGAGTTATGGCTCCATCATTAGCCGTAAGAGAAAAGAGCGCTGAATTTCGACATCCGTCTTCTCCTCAGGTGAAAAGGTTCAAAGCACAAGCATCTGAAAAAAAAAACTTGTTACATGTTTGGAGAAGTTGTTAGCCTTAGTCTATGATTTTGAAGCTTAAGAATTTTACTTTAATGTACTATTCAACCAATCCTGCTATTTGTTTTTTTTTTTTTTTTTTTTTTTTTTTTTTTCTTCGTGTCCTACAAGTATGTGTGCATTTATTTTCAGCCTTCCCTTGTAATAGTCTTTGAATAACGTCCTGCACGGCGGTTCTTTATACATTCAAATCAGATTTTGCATTTTTATGGCCCGCCAGTCCCTGGTTCACGGAATGTGTTTCAATGTTCTCGACGGAGCGCAGTGTATTCCGTACACCTGGGTTTCTGTTCTCTTACCGCGTACGCTCCTTTGATCAAGCCATTTTTCAGAATAAATATATCCTGATATCATGGTATATCACAATAAAAACGACGTCACTCTTTCCAATCCGCGATGATGACTGATCGCGATATATGCTGCACTGCTATGTTCTATTACGTGCACCTAATTAATCTTCCAACTTGTGGTGCATCGAGACAAACAGAAATAATTAAAGTGGGGAAAGTTATAATTAGGGACTGTAAGGTGTAGTATTAAATCGGCAATAAGAAGTTAATTAGAAACTAAATTTTTCTGTAGTGGGAGTGAGTATTATGAATATGTTATTATGGATTGAAGCATGCTGCTATATGTCAGCCATTGCATGCTAGAGAATACGCTTAGAGGTCATTCACCTCCGTTCAAGCCAATAGTTTTGACGCGGAGAGCCGGGTCCCGCTATACCAACTCCACGGACACAAAAGTCATTTGGTAATAGGTCTATTATCAGTGGAATCTTGTGTATTCTTCCGTAAGGTGGAGAGGTTCCAAACGAAAACATAAATGCATAGAGTCAGGGTTGGTACCACCAACTTGCGAAAGACACAACACGATCTAAGTTAAGTTACCCAGATGGTATTTAAGCCCCTCAGAACAAAAATAGGGCTCTCAATATTGATCAATAGCTGTTAATGCCTGTATTGGATGCATGCTCTGCAAAGATATAAGTCCATTATTTCTCTACGCCTCTGTACAAATGCTCGCTACGTATGAATGTGTGAAGAGAAGTAATTATCCCAAGATAAAGTGTTTAAATTTGGAACAATTGGTTTGGAAGATTCGTATGCACTAATTTCACTGCTTAGATGTGGTTATTATGCTAAGATAAACGTTAGATATTTACAACTGCTAGTTTCAGAACGAGTCCGGTGTATTTTTTAAATGCAATAGTTCCACATTTTTCCAGTTCCTAGAGCCTGTCTCTTATTAAATTTGTTTGAGAATTGAACAGAATACGATTTGAACTTGGTGTTCATCCATCAAATTAAAATTTCATTGCAATTACTCCTGCGTCTTAACCTAGCGGTCAATAAACATACATCTTCCAATTAATGCAGTCAATCTTCAATGGTATAAATTAGCATTTTTTTACTTATGGCTTTACGCCTCGTTGACGTCAAGGTCATTAGAGGCGGGAGGGGACTGGGCACGAGGAACGGGAAGGAATTCGGCCATGGCTTTTTTCAATGAAGCATCCCGGCATTCGCCTAGAGTGATTTGGGGGAACCATGGAAAACCCAAATCTGGATGCCCGGATGGGGATTCGATCCGGCTTCCTCCCGAATGCGAGGTCACACCGTTAAGTGCTCACCCACAACGTTCGGTATAAATTAGCAAGAATAATTGTAGGCGGAGGTAGGATTGTTACAAAATGTCATGTAACTGCTGTGAGGATGACATTCATTTGGTAATTAAATATCCGACGCAATCTTTTGAATTTCTAGCAATATGTATTGAATTGTTATTTTAATTTTAGACTCATTAGTTAAAAAACTTACTGAGCTCTTTGTCTCATTAGCTACCACGTGAAAAATGTACAAGTACCAAATGGAGTATTGCGGTACAACATTTTAGAATTACCGACGTTTATTACTTGTCAGCTCAGAGTCTAAAATTCCCAGTTACTGTGTTGTGACAGGTAATGAAATGGCGATTATTCCCATTGATGACTGGAATTTTAAAGATGGCACTTTTTCTCGCTGTTCCGTTTTACTTCCCTACATCATTTTAATGACGCTATGATGTATTCATGGTGTTAAATTGAATTTATAAACGACTTATGCCTACGACTTGAGGTAAAAATCATCTGTCCCTGAGATTTTTGACATAATTTGACAGCTGAACAGTTAATTTCCTTTCTTCCCATGTGTGGAAAACATTGGTTTCTCGATCTAGAAGGTGATCCGAATACGGATGAAGGTGAAGGATTCTTCAAAGAATTAGATGCTGCAGCTAATAGTTCCTTATTTATAATATTACTAGTTTAAACGCCAGTCGAAAATGACGGAATCGTCACCTACGGAGATAGTAGGATTTTGTTCTAGAAATGTTTCTAAGAGCGAACGAATAACGATTAATCATCTTTTTTATTGATATTTTTCGTGATGCTAGTAATCGTTCCCTGATTAGAGTTTCCGAGTATTTTAGTAGGTTGTCTTTCAATAACTACATTTGATTTTAATTTGAAAGAAATTTTTGGAGTTATAAAAAAGTATTTATATAGTGTAATTTCAATAACGAATAACTATCACTTATTTGATTGATATGTTTTCTCGAATGCCCACATTCTCTGGAACTTCCCTGTTTGTTGTCTTCTGTCAAAAAATTCTCAAGTTATGTTGTCACTTGGTTTCAGTAACTGCCACAGATAATGTTTAATGCAAACGAACGTCACATTATATTGTTTTAATATCTCTGTCTCGCATTATAATTTTATCTCTGCTACACAACAAATAATAACCTTTAGTTGGCATCGCTATTACACTTTCGTTAAACAATGTAAGAGCAAATAAAATAAAATTCAATTTTTTGTACGAAATTTACATTTATTTTTAAAATAAAGTAAATACAGATATTTATTTGAATTTTGTTGACTAGCCAAGCAGCGCTCTGGTGGCATGCAGTGTAACTAAAACTTCGGGCATTATCGAGACTCGCCGAACTTTGCCGATCTTTTGAGATGCGCAGTCCCAAGTTCAACACATTTGATTAAAGTCTGTTAGTTACACTCTCCATACAAAAAGGTATAGTGCCTACTTTGAAAACGGTAGCTCGCTCTCAATCTGTTCGTTCTTCCTTGTACTATTTGCTAAGTGAGGATGAGGTTGCTGGTGGTAAGCGACCTGTAGCAGTTATGTCTCGGAGTTGACTGAAACAGAATTCACATACGACTCTCCCTCCACCTGAGCAATGCTCAGTCTGCCAGATCAGCGCCTGGTGCTGACTTAATGCAGCGCTGACTTGAAATACCGCTGAGCTCGCGTGTTACTTCCATGCTACCTGTATATAAGAATCGGAATGAAAAACTTTAAAAACATAAACAACCCCTGACAGAAGTTAGTGAAATCAGTAACTCACTGAAATTTAGTTGCACCTGACAAAAATGATGAGATTCCATTCAGCATCAATCTAATAGTCAAAATTTTTCATGCCACTAAAACTTTTTCTTTGTAAAAAGATGGATACGTAACGTATACATGTGTTTATTTATATCCGATTTTTTTTAATTCTCGCTAGTCTATTAAATTGGCGGTATTAATCTTTTGCGTGAGATTATACAAATTAAATTCTCAAACGTCAACTATAGGGTCACGTAAACACGAAAAAGTAGTTCTTCTGCTTAGTTCATGATTTACAGTTCACTGTTAGAGGTTTAAATAATTCGTAATATGTTTTCTAATGAGAGTTGCTTCTACAAATAATATAGTTTTCAAAAAAGTCTACGGCATTATTTACGGAGCCTTATTGAAGTTAAATAGGTTCGTCACATTTAACAGGCAGCTGTGTAAAGATTCTAGTGAAACAATAAACAATGATATTCGGGAAAAATTGCAGAACCACTTCCATTTCTTTCTTTCCACTAGTCGTCACAGAAATATCAAAGCATCCAGTCTCTAAACATACGTTATTTAGTTGTATACTCAAATTTAAGAAGATGGCGCAAATATAGTTCACTTGAAGCTGAACCAACAAAACAAATATTGATTGGGCCCCTCATTAAGGAGGATAACAGAACGCTGCAGCCTGGATTAAAATGCTTTATGAATCACAACAGGACGCAAGCCATTAGTCTAATTAATTAATTACCAAAGTATGTTATTTCATATAATCAAAGATTTGACGCCTTTTTAAATTAAGCATTGTCAGATCTGATGCTGTACAAAAAACAATATGAACGTAATATGGAACGATGTAACGGATATAACTGCAATAAGTCTTTGTGCTTTATAGTGTGTTGTAGTTGACGATCGTTTTATTACCTAAATCACTCTCACCTTTCATTAGTTACATTCTTTTCTGCCCATTAGAGCTATTTTTGTAGCAATTATTATTAATTACATTGTTAAGTTTTCTATCCAATTCTCCAAATCTAACAAGTATGACGAAAATTGAAAAATAATGTTTTCTTTTTCCTTGATACTATGAAAAATTCATTTATACCCATTGGAAAAATGAATGTTCTTTTTTCAAAGAAGAAAAACGTTTTCTGTTCTCATTGTATTCATCTGAAGTACCGGAAAGTTAAAAATAAATACTGATTCCTCCTCAAATTACGTTTTTTTGCCGTTACTCTCTCGTCATTAAGAGTTCTGTTTCTTTTTTATTATTATCCAGCTGACTACGTCTAAACCCAGGTTTGTTTAATATACCAGAATAATTCCCTACAGAGTATGTTTGAGATTTGAGTTCAATTACATTTTTTAATACTATGATAAAAATATTAGCAATAACAGCTTTATTTCTCACATTTTACAATGGTTTTCATATTATGTTGGCATTACTGATTATGCTGACTGTATTCTATCCCCAATGAACGGCATAATTTTTGTAACCACTGAACTGTTCCCGCAACAAGTTTTTACGAATAAAAGAAGAATATTGTTTGACGTATTTACTTCGAGAATTATAATCATGTCCAGTGAATTTAAATGAAACTGAATATATACTGTTAAAATATGACATTATATAAATATTAGTATCAAATCATGAGATAAATTAATAACAAGAATATAGCATCAAGTTATGAGTATAATAGCCAATTCAAAATAACAAAAAAAAATGTTGAGAAAAATACGAATGTAGAAACTTTATTTAATTTTATTTTTCAGAACTTAATTTAATTGTGATGTAGCATACGTTCCGGTGGAAATTGCTCGCTTTCCTCTCTCTATCCACCTATTTTTACCCTCTACAAGTTTCAACTTTAAATTTTTTCGTAAATTATTCATTATGTCTATTCGTAATTTATTCCAATCCCTAATGCCCTTGCCTAGGAAAGAATATCTTTGCTCACCCTTATGCTTGAAGTCAATTGCCAGCTTGTGGTCATGCTCATCTATAACAACATTATTTACACGATCCCTTTTATGTTTTTTTCTATGGTTTATTAGATCCTTCATAATATCCTACGGAAGAATTTCAGATTTTTTAGTTTTCTTGTTTCTATTTGTGTGGATAAGCTCCCCTACCATTCTTGAACCACAGTCACTAATGGTCTCACAAGACCATTTACTTAAAATCTCTACCATTTTTAAATTCTCAATAACTTATTTTTCATTCTCATCTACAATTGTCTTAACAACCTCCCTTTCCCTCAGTTTTCTAACAAACCCATTGAAATTTCTGGATGTATCAATCAGAAATTTTAAGCAAAATAGTAAAAAGCCAAGCCTAAGAAGGAAGCATGGGAGAGAAAAAGAAGGGAAATAGGGATAGGCAATGACTGATAACAAAAGAAAACAAAATTACAATAATACAGCGTTAGTGCACATTTATTTGTTGTAGTGCGTTTGTTTAATAGAGGCGGCTGAAGGTCGAGCTATAGTATCCACACTCCATTCTCCTTGCCCCAACATGCGAAGGGGAAAGAGTGCCCGCTGACAAATTTGCCACCCACGTACCAAACGGTCTGCTTGGAGGGGTAGGCCACAGATGAGGGATGCGTTGCAAGGAGAACATGTTCTAGAACAGCCAGTTGAGGGTGAACAGTGTAACCGGTTTCATGTCTCTATATAGCTTCACAGTATTTTATTAACAAATCTTTATATATAAAGATTAATGTATGTTTGTTTGTTGGTTTGTTTGTTCTTCATACAAATCCACAGTTTTCATCCGATCTCGATGAAACTTTGCACACTTATCCTTTGGAACAAGGAGAAAAATACTGTCTACATTTGGTTGAAAAATTATCTGTATAAATAACACATGTTGTGTCATAACTTTGAAATACGGCGATAGACAGACACGTTGGATGTGGACTTCTCCAGACCGTGTTTCCGTGTAGTGAACTGGCAGCTCAGTGGCTAAAGAGCTTGTTTACGAACGTCGTGGTCTCCGGTTCAATTCTCCGTGGAGGCCATGATTTTTTAAAAATTGTTTTTCATCGTAAGAGTCAGGCCTGGGCCATAGGTTATTTGGATTGAATGTTAAACTGTAGATATTATAAAGTTAGGGGTGCAATGCGAGGCAAATCGTAGGTAGTCTTGCAATTTTGTTGGTGTACACTTTTTTACGTTATAATGATCCGTCAGGTGTTGTTCGAAGTCAGTGTATGAGTGTCAACCACAGTAATACTAATATAAATACGGAAGTAAGTCTCTATCTTTTTGTTACGTTTTGACGACTATATGGCTATATCGTTGTGGTGGAATTTTATAAGGAAAGCTGTATGAAGGGCACAGGATATTTTTTCCAGTATGATTAACAGTTGTAGTCACGAAATTTTGAAATCTTATCGAATAGTGACAGAAATATGTTGGAAATTGATTCTCTTCAAGAGGCAGGTTCGACTGTAGAATGATATAGTGATAGCGTTCCCGTCATATTATGCCGACTCGATATTGTTTGGGACCAATCCTTCGTTACCAACAACTTTTTATATTTAATTCTGGCAAAAAATTCTTAATCCACGCGTACGAAGTCGCGGGTACGAGGCTAGTTACATATGTAAAGACCTTAGTTAGGATGTTCGAGGAAGCACGTCGTGTGGTTGCTCGGTTGACTTCGTACCAGACCGGTGCAGCGTGGGTCGGTGTGTCGACGGCGTGCCAGACGGCAGAGAGAGGGGTGGGGGTACGAGGTGGGGGGCTGGCGACGGAAACGACCGACTCCAGCCGACGAGGCTCGAAGCGGTCGCGCCGCGAGCACATGCCGCGCGCCTAGGCCATTCGGCGTCGCGGTTCCCTAGGTCGTACATAGTCAGCCAACGATCCAGCCACCACTTGCTGTGGAACGCGCGAAGACTCGCGATCCGATCCGCCGATACTCCAGTGACCAGCTGTTTCCTGACCCCACACCTCACTACATCCATGACTGCACCCACCTCGTAGACCTTCGGCGCACCTCAGATTAAACCGTGAGCTTCCCGGACACAAAATAGTGTACAGACACTTTGTACTCCACGGTAGACGTCTTCTATTTCGTAGTATTCCTCGTAATTATTTTCTCGTACGTGTTACTGCACATCTATACCGTTCTCGCACTCTCCTCAGCGTAAAGGCTGTTCTTCCCATAGATACACCTCTATTCATTCTGAAAACGCTGCGTTACGCTCTACCCTGCTTAGAATTGTAGGTGGCGCAGATTAACCTATTAAAGGGCTAGAAATGTAGGTGTAGTAGTACACGCGTAGTTAAATAAGCACATTAGTTAGACAACTCTGCACGTTAGAGGGAGTAATGTAACAGATTAGTACATAAGAAGAATAGGAGTAATTAGATTAGATAGGTAATTGTTAGGATAACACTAAAGTTAAGGTAGGTAAATTAGATCTTATCGATTACTGCACCAATAGAAAGTAAGAACATCGCACAGGAGTTTCTTCCGTCACACCCATCAACCAAGCAGATCAGCACCCGGTATAGGAGTAACGCGAAGGAATACTACTTGTTGCTCTGACCCAGACCTTTCCTCCTCCACTCCAGTCCGACCTCAGTAGACGCCCGTGGCGCGTAGTGAACTTGAGTGACACGTTGTTGTGAGAGAAAGCAAGATGGTGCTCGTGGACGGAGCTGAGTCAGCAGCCACGCAGGGGTCTCAACAGCAACAACAACCACTGCTGCAACAGCAACAACTGCCACCTGTCCAGCAACCGGTGGCATGGGGACCAGGAGTCAGCGTAGTCCAAGGAGATCACCTCGTAAGTTTTACCTTGACGTAGGTCAATCACAACGGTCAAGGTGAACCTCTTCTCATTGCTGAGTGTCATTTATTACAGACGATGTATTTGGATGGCTTCCGTAGATTTTCTGGCAGCTGTCACCATCCACTTTAGCGGTCTCACATCATTTTTAAAAAATAAAATAAAAAAAGAGCACACACTTTTGAATTCCAGTAAGTTTTAGCAGGAAATCAACTAGATGTCACATCAATATTCATCCTAATATTTGTCCACTTTATCTGGAAACAGCCATTTCTGAATTAATTTTTCAAATTAAATTAAATAATCCGTTCCTAAGTTTTTAGATGAGCATAACGCCAAAAATAGCTAGAATTTTCCATAATTAATTAGCTTTCCCACAGATGATGGAATCATTGTATCATTATGAAATCCAGAAGAAACTGGACAATCAATTGTGCTGTCATTATCTCCTTCAATTCAAATGACATAAAAAAGACGTGGATTACGCTTATCACAAATTTAGAAAAAATTCCTAAATTAGTATGGCCATTTATTTTCATAAAAATATCTCAGTGAAAACAATTAACCCATACTTACTTGAACATCTTCTCATTGCTGAGTGCCATTTATTACGTACGATGTTTTTGGATGGCTATCGTAGCTTTTCTGGCAGTACTGTCACCATCTACTTTAGAGGTATTAAATCATTAAAAAAAGTGGATTTTTGTTCTTGGGCAGTGACATACAGTTAAGAATCCCAGTATGTTTTAGTAGTAAATCAATTAGATGCCACATTATTATTCATCCCAGCATTTGTCCACTTTATTCCGTAATAATTTTTAAAATTAAATTAATTAAACAGTTCCTGAGATTTGAAATAAGCTTAACGCCAAAAACAGCTGGAATTTCCGTGTAATTAATTAGTTTTCCCACAGATGATGAAATTATCCTATCATTATGAAACCCAAAGAAAATCTGGAAAAGGGATTGTGCTGCCACTATCGCCTTAAATTCAATTGAAATGCTAAGACTTGGATTACGTTTATTACAAATTTCATGAAATGTCTTAAATTAGTATGGTCATTTATTTTCATAACACAAATTACTGTGAAAACGATTAAACCATGCTCATCGTAAATCAGTTAAACAATAAACGGAACTGGAGAATTTTCTAATACGTTTTTAGTTAGAAGAAAACTAGACATTTTGTGATTGCGGACATTCTGTGTATGTGCTTTATATATACTTGGAGCAATATTTAAGCCAGTTAAATACTTTTTATGTAATGTATAATTATTATTATTATTTGGATACGGGTTCACTATAAGAAGGGCAACAAAACATAGAGGATGTCATACAGAAAAGCCTGAACACTAGTTTACAGCACAGTGTTTGATATAAACCTAGAAATATTTCTTGGAACACCACAAAACTGTGTTATTCACTTGTCTTCTTGGGTTTGCTTGTCAGAAATGAAGCAGGTAGTTTATTTCCGTGTAATCTGTTAGTCTGTCAGATTGCGCGTAGGTAAGACTTTCCTAGAACCACAGGTTTGGTTCCTTCGAACAGTGAAAAATGGAATTAGCCTGTGTTTATATTAGGTTAATCTAGCTGCCAGTGTAAATAAATTAGAGTTGCACCTGCGACGTAATTTAAGTGTTAGTTTTTTGAAAAGCAAAAAAATTGTCGTTGATTTTTATTCCTTTTAAGACTAAAATATTTTACATCCAAGAAAATTTTCGCTTTTATTAATTCAGTTGTAGTAACAATTTACTGCAACCAATATTTGTAGATACTCTTACTTTATCTAATTTCTAAAGTCATGACTTCTTAAATCACACTTTCTGTTTCTTAAACAAACAGAACAGCCACACCAGGAAATTGTTACTGACCGGTAAATCACATATGTTTCGTTTATTTGTTAACTGGCGGACCAAAATCGATGTTACTAAATCAGCACTTCGTCAACAACACGTTTAAATTTATTAGAATATTTTAAGTTATTTTTACGTAAATTCCGGATGAATACGTTTAGGAAAATGGAATGAAGTTCTAAATCAGCTAAACTCTGGGCAACTTACTGACATCTTTTAAATAAAGTATTTGGTATCATAAATGAAACAAATAAAAAAAAAATCTCACCAATGATTTATTTTCCCAGCAGTTAGAAAAATTGTGTTATACACATTCTAGATATCAATAATCGCTGATTAAGGATACAAAGGAGTTAAAAGTGTTATCGCACATATTTTGTTCATTTACCTGTTATAATGCCTTGAACAATATATTATATACCTCAGTTTGTTTAAGCGAAATATGAAACTACTACATTATTGAGAAAAACACCTAAAATTTTCTCTTTAGTCTTCCTTATCGATTTCTGTGGCAGTACTGACGATTTGTTTCGGGCGTTAATAGTCAGTTCTACAAATTTAGCATCGATTGAAAAAAATTATAATACTTCAAAAACAATATTGTTTATTATTCCATCCGATTGCATTCGTCTCAGTTATGTAGATTACAATATATATCGAAATATACCTTAAGTATAGTCGGAAAATTCTACTTATATAATGATGTAAACAATATAATTTACAATTACATTTACGAATTCCGGTGTTGGAATTATTTAATCATGAGAATCAGGAAATTATTCGATGTGATATGAAAGGTAGTGTACGATCAATTTTAATCTTACACTGGAAGAGATTAGATATCATAAAAAATTAAAACTTACGAATGAAATCAGTGTCGCCATCAAGCACTCTGTTCTTGCGAGATTGCGATTTCCAGATTTTATCGGTTGCTCATGACAGATGTTTTGTGAAGAGAGTAGCAGATAATTAATACTCCATTTATTTAAACGTGTCATCTAGTTACGTTTCACAATCTGCTCAGATTGCGTCCATTTCTTTCGGAATTTTGAGGTAGCTGATTTGTATTGTTATAACACGTTTCTCGCATTGGCGGAATTGTACCACATGCCAAGTGAAAATTCGCAATAAAGGCTTACAGTGAAGATTATTTCACTTATTTCTTAATCTTCGTTGCAATGATCAATTATACAAACGAATTGTTATTATTTCTCAACAACTAAACTTTGCAGTATGACTAATAAAGCGTTAAGAAATTGTTTATTGACGTAAGATTTAACCGTTGTTTCGTTGATTCCATTATTGTGACCTATGCACGTTTGATAGAAGAGATAGAAAAATCTAAAACAATTTTGAAAAATTTTTGTATGAAAGAAAAATTGTGCTAGGAGGAAGATACTGAGAACTATTAGTTAATCAGTGTGCGCTAAGGGTATTCTTTTTCTTCCAGCCTTTTTTGTTTTCTTATTCTTTTATAGTCAATTCTTTTCATTTGTTTTTACTATTTCATTTATATACTGATATTCCTTATTTATTGCATTTTCTTTTCTCTTTTTCGATTGCCGAATATATTAAATTTCCTTACCAACCTTTTCTCTATTCGTTCCATTTTTTCCAGTTTCGTTCGATCGTTTTACTTTTTTTATGTCATTCATATGAACCAGTAATCGTCGTTCCTTATTCTGTGTTTTCGTCGTGACTGTTCTAAAACTATGATTTAAATTTTTTTCTCCTAGTTTTTTCCTCCTTCCAGTACGACATATTGGCATTTGGGGCAATTATGACTTCATTTATTGTTACAGAAAAATAAAAAAATAAAAGGAATCAACGAAGCCGATTTTGCTTGACTACTTGATGTAAAATTAATTGCCAGTTAGTTCAATTAGAGATTAGTTATGTTGGTTAATTTAATTGTTTGTACCAGTTATTTTACTCAAATACTGCCTGTTAGCTACTGTTGTGATGTCATCGCAAAATTTTATTATTTGAGGGGACGATGAGACCCATGCTTGACGAATTTTTTAGTGGGGTATTACCAGAGCTTTTCTCTGATAAAAAGCATCAACTGCATTTTACATCGAGAATTTAAAATTATATTTAAATTCATAGCTGGTTCTATTTTTTTCTTTCATACATACAAAGTATAATTTTAGCTTGCTGAATTCAAGGGCGTAGGTTTTAACTTCTGTTTCCATGATGGAATAGAAGTGATTAAGTTTCAATGGCTGCATTGAGACAATATAAGCGAAGCCTCGGTAAAGGGAAAACTTTCTTATCTTCTATAACTTAAATAGTGAAAAATTGTCATCAGTCTACGCGATAGATACTAATTCACTTCGATACTATTTCTACGCTATTGTGGAATACTTGTCGTTAGTTTGTTTGCTGTTCTTGCTCGAAACAAACTTCGCAACCGTATAGTTATGCTGAATTCATATTATCAGTACGGTTACAGTCATTTTGTTTAAAAAAATGACCACAGATAAAAAGTTTCCAACTGATATTGCAATTCTGAACTACGCATCGCTTGATTACACCGATATGGGCTTTAACACAGTATAGTTTTACATATGTTGGGTACATCACAAATCATCTGCAACTCAAGCCGTTTGGTGGGAGGTTTTTGGCTGTGGATAAAGCATCTCCAATTTTCTTATTTTCGAGCAGGGATTATTTATTGTCTTTAATATTATTTTATACCAGTGAATTTACTCATGGAGGTCAAAATTTCGAATCGGAATTTAAATTATTGATTTCCTTTCATCCGTAAGGTTTATCTAGGAATTAATTATTATCATAGTAATTCATTAAATAAATGAAGTGTTGAATTACGACGTCTTACTCAACTGTTCAGTTGAAGCGAGTTTTAAACACGTAATTATTCAGTACGATGCAATTAACTATATAGTAGAAAAATATTAGCAACGATTGTGGAGTGACATATCTCGTTATAGTTCTTCATTAAAAAAAGTAAGTAAATACGATATTTTACAAATAAATGTTGAATACATGCGAAACTTTCATAAACTGTTTAAATAATACTTCCATTTTTACCTTAAACGGAACTAATTATTGTTGAAGTTGCAAATAATTGTGAAATAGTGTACTTCTTCCGTGAATAGTAATGTTTCTGTGTTTCGATATTAATTATCATGCATCCTATATGATTTCGCTGATCTATATGTGAGATAAGCAAACCAAACGTCGTTGAGCTATTTTGATCATCAAACAATTATTTTTGTCCACCTTCCATTGTATGCAGTTTTCTTTTGTTGATTAGGTAGAACAAAGTACTAAGGAAACCGTGGGTAAAATTGCAACAAACAGATTTCCATATTCTTCCGTGTAACTTTGCACCTATGTGGAAAATAGTACAATAAGTTGTAAATTCCATTGACAATTACTTCCATCACAAATATACAGAATGATGGCTGAGTTCCGTAATTTTATAGTTAAAAACAACAAAAAAATGGGGAAATCTTATTGCAATTAAATTATACGAAACGTTCAGGAACATACTTCTGATATTCTAAATTTTGAATTATCGATGGCTTTATAATTTTTTTTTTAATGTACAAACAATTTTTGACTTCCAACAATCAATATTTTTTTGATTGGTGTGAAGAAAAATTTTCAGAATCGTTTTATCAATCAATTGTCCGTATTTTACTTAAGACAGTGAAAGATACCTATTTTTTTTAAAGTCGTATAACGATTTCTCGAAAGTTGACGACGAATCTATTCAAAACATCCAAATATAAACATTCCAGTGGTACGGCGATGGTGCGTTTAGGTGTAACGACGTGAAGGAATTACAGTAACTGTCTCATGAACGAATCAGTGTTCACAGAAACGCTGTTAAACTACATGAATGCAATCAAAATTTGAAAATTGTTGATTAAACTTGGAAATGCCAATTGAATGGTGGCAGTAGTGTTTGAAATTGGTAATTCATTGTTAATTTATACGTTTAGAAAACTCAAGATCATGATATCAAGTGCCGGTAACTACAGACACCTAATGAAACATCATTACTAATTTGTGTTTAAGAAATACACCAGAACGCTCCCTCGTCGTATTCAGCTTTAAACTGTACTTCCTGCTGCAGCAGAGGTGGAATTGATGGAAAATCGGTAGCTAACTAACTTCAAGGGGCCTTCCGGTACTGACCCTTGCTTTGTTCAGAAAATATGTAACAGTTCTAAAACTTTGAAAGGTATTACGACTAAGAAACAATACGTTTAATGTGAGAGGAACACCATTCAAAAAGTATTAATGGGAAGAATGAAGTTCTTTTAAATATTTCTTTGAACAGTTTTAATTACGGATAACGTGCTTTGCTTATTCTAGAAGATGTTACGTGTATTGTATATAGATGGAGAGTTAAAAATAGTCAAAAAAAATTTAAGCACATTTAGACTTATTTTTTTTTCAACAAAATTAGAACAGTGAGATACAATTACAGGACGCAAATAATACCTCCCGGACACTAATAAACGTATTAGTACAGACTTCGTGAATCCTTTGCATTATGAAGATGCGGAAAAATACTCTGATAAAAGCACTCTCGCTTAAGTAATTACTGTCAAATGGTAGGTAGGGACAACTCTTAAAAGCTACTACAGTTCTAGCTAGCCTTATTTTGCTTTTCTGTTGCAGTTTTTCCACCTAATCCTGTAGATTAAAGATATTTTACTTATGAAATCTTAAATAATCATACTACCGACGTAATTTTTTAGATGGTGACTGTTTAAAGGTAACCAAAATTTCATTATATCCGTATCACTAACTGACGTCACTAAGTCAAGATTAGCTTACATTACGAGATAACCAACATCAAAGCCTATGTCGCAGGTTGCATCAACAGTTGTAATCCTGCGTAAACATTTGTAGTTCAACTTGCATTGTCGTGTATGAGTACTGCCCTGTACATAGTGATATAATGTTGGACGACTTGAGAAGAAACTCTTTTTAAAGCAGCCGTCGACGACAGTGGTGGAGATAGAGCTATGCGAAACTTGGACTTTCATTGCGGATTAGGGTCAATAGCTCTTTTATGAAGAATGTGAGATGATCACATTTATTAGTTTGAAAATATGTTTCACCCTCGTGATTTTATACGCACAATGACTCCAATGTCGTTGTCACTTTCTTCCCATTATTTGTTCTATATAAAAATACATTTGTTAATAAAATATTGTAACCAAAGTACCGCAAGAGAAGAAAAACAATTTACGTTTTCTTACAAATGTTTTTCAACTAATGTACATACGATTACGTCTTTCTACCTTCAGAAAAGACCTTCCATTCCTTAATACAGGGTACGACTGGGGGGGGGGGGGGAAAGCTTTAGTTTATTTATAGTTATTCTACTGTCACAACTGAAATTTCTATAATGTAGAATATTCTTTACACACACTTACACTACTTGACGTAAGTATTTAATTGGGAAACTGAGATAATGCATATTGTAATTTATAATGCAAAACATAATGAGGACTTCAAAAAAACTCAAGAATTTCATTAGATAAGATTATAATTTATATGGTTATTATTTTATTACTGGTGAGTCATAATTGTCATAACTATACGAAATTCGTATACTAAGATTAACTCTGATTACCATATGTCTGAAAAAGGAAATTTTTAGACTTTTTTTAACTAACATTTAAAGCGTTTGAGGACAGACACAGCATCAGTGTCTGTTTCGTAGATTTGTGTGATCATTCATCAAAATGTTATAACGGAAAGATCTCTAAGTAAAGGAATAATAAAATATTAAAGTGAAATTAGTTCATGTGTCATCATCTTCACATTATAAGTTTTCCCAAAGGTTGAATAATTATAAAAGAAGTAGAAATGGCTCAATATTTTCAGTCATGAACCTACATTGAAATTTTGAAATAAGAACATTGTACTTCGTGAGAATAGTTTCGCAGTTGTAGCCACTATTTTGTACTCTGAATCTCTGAGGGACATTTTATACAGGTTATACTGATTAGCCAACTGTAACAGCATTAATAATGTCCATTTTTTATCTAAAAAAATCTAATCTCAGGAAGCTGAAATATAACAAGAAAAATAATGTACTAACCAATTAGAAACTAGTGTTCCACAGTGAATTTACAATCTGTGAAAGTCTCTCATGTTAGAAAAATGATAATCTCAGCAGTATTAAATATTTTATATTAATCAGGAATAATGTTAAAAGCAGAATAGCACTCGCAAAAAGATTCATCATAAAAAAGAGAACATTTTTAGTTTCAAATATCAATCTAGTACTCAGAAAGAACGTTTTAAATCTCCGTGTGAGCACAGCACTTTATGGTAGCGAAGCATGGGCTTTAGGAATACCTGAAAATAGGAATATTGAAGCACACATTCCATACATAAACACTGAAACACTGGCGGACACTTCCAGATTGCGAAAGACAGCGGGAGTTACATCTCAACGAGCCACACAATTTGACTTAACATTACTCTGATTTAAGCTGGCGAATGTGTCGTGGTGTACATTTTTCTGCGTTTTGAACCGATAAATAAATGTAATTTTGATAACCCCGACTTAAACGAAGCATTTCCTGTAGCAAATGACGAAATTAGCTGAAAATATAGGTAGGACTTTGAAAAGAATTTCCCAGGAGATTGAATAATCCCTAGGCTACAGATCTCTGATGCTAAGATGACGATCTATGACGACTTAATCTGCTCTGTCACAAGCATGACAGGTCAACCGTTTGATGATCATCCGTAATCAACCCCCGCATCTCTGCCTACCACTACTCATGTGGTTAGTAAAAATATCAGTATTTTCAAAGAAATTACATTATAAAAGCCCTTACAAGATATTTAAAAGATGAAGACAACAATTTTACTAGCGTGGAATGTAGCATGGTGTAGAATTCCCATCACCAACGCCTTTTCGCATTTCTAGTTGACCAGCGGACTCTTCACCTATCTGTTACCATATACACGGCGTATCCACTCGATTTTTATCCTCTCTGTGTTCCGTAGCCACCTTGTTTGGCTGACAGCAATGTTGCAGCTCATGAGCTTGGTACCGTGCTGGGGGTAAAATCCCGGTATGAAACGCAGTTACTAATGACCTTTAAACTGGCCTTCATCTCTGCCGTTGTGTTGCTTTATTGATGTTTAGTACCTTCACGGGTAAGACGGCAGGTACGCTATACCGTGATAATCGGGTTGCGATAGGTTTCATGACAGAGGCAGCTTGTGTGCAAAATAAGAACTATGTGTTTTAATGTTTATGGACACTTGTTCTATCTAAATACTTTTGTTTTTGATAAAGTGTTAAAAAACTGACATTTAACGTAACGTTAAGGATCCAAACTTATTATTTTTTTAATTAACTATAGTCTCTTCAAGCTGATGCCCAATGGTTTAAGGATCCCATTGTGTTAGTAGTTGTGGCATGGGCAAGTAAAAATAAAAGACAACATGGACTATTCTAATTATGCAACAGCATTCATATAGGGTCCGCTGTTAGTGTCTGACATCAACATTGCTGTTTAATTAGTGCTGGGTTATTAGTATGGGAGTGTGCTCGACCCACATTTCAGAGACTAACACTTCTTCTATCACTACCAAAACTTACATTTTAAAGGGAGTGTAGACATAACTGGTTAGAATTAATCTATTATTAAGTGAAAGAGGAAATGTATGAACTTATAGAACGAAAAAGACTGGAATGCTATGGCCATGTAAGAAGGATGGAAGACACTAGGATACCAAAACTAGTACAGGAATGGCAAGTTAAAGGAAGGAAGAAAAGAGGAAGGCCCAAATTTACTTGGCTCCAAAGTGTAAAAACAGGAATGAGAAGATTTGTTGCAGAAAAGGAAGATATAAAAGATTGAAATTTCTGGAGAAATATTTTGAGAAGATGAAGTCAAGATCTGTGTTCCGAGTTTTTTTATTGTTGTGTTGGAGTAAAACCTACTGTAGTGAGTAAAATCTCTCTTAATAATAATAATTAATAGATTAGTGAAAGGGTCATCTTAACCTTCCATGAATCCATTCTAATTCTTTGCCCAATATCCCTCGAAGCCCCGTCACCAACATATGCCCTGTACATTCCCAGCTCTCTTCTTCATCTTCCTGCTTTCCTTCAATGACTCCCAATGGAGCTCCTGTATCATGTCAGTTCCTGACCAGGGCACTGCGATAACTTGTACAAACAATTCTAGCTGCTCTTCTTTTGCACACTTTCAAACTCCTGTATTTGAAAACCAAAATGTGGGTGACAAACTACACCACCATATTCAACCAATGGTCTGACCAAAGTTTTGTAACACAATTCCCTAACTTCTCTGGCACTTCCTCTCATCACCCTCTCCAGTAAATGAAGAATTTTGTAACCTTTTCCTACCACCTGTCCAATGTGCTCTGCCCAATTGAGTTTGTTATCAAACGTTAGGCCAAGATATTTACACACCTAGCCTTCAACAAGCAACTCTGATCCCATCCTATAAAGGGTTGTTGATAACAGAGGTGACTGCGAAGTAAAACATTGCACTGTCACAAAAGAACACACACCGACAATGGAGATATATTCCTCATTAGAAAAATTGCAACACTAAGATGGAGACGTATTATTACAATGAAATTTATTCCACGTGCTGTAATCTGCAGAGTCTCTTAACATCGCGGTTTGGAATCTTAGGGGAACACACTGCCACGTGGTTAGTAGGCGCGTCCACATAACATCGACAATTATTACACAAGGACCAGAACGAACATGTTTTACCCAACCACATGCCAGACATGTTCAAATTAGCAGGCTAGGGAAGCAGTAGCAGCCGTCGTTCTTCGAAGAAGGCTTGCACATTCTTCGCCACATATTGCCGGGCACTGTCCTGCTGAATATGGAATGTGCAGCTGCCTGCTGGTGAGACAGTACCTCGGGGTCTTAAAAATCCTTGATGTAGCTTCTGTTTTTCAGTTTTCTCTCAATACATATGAGGTGATTTGGCATCTAATAGACAATGTTGTTGTAATGGCCAGCGAATTTCTTTGATGGCAGAGTTCCAAATCAATACTTGCTTCTTTCATAAGATTTTTGTAGTTAATTGATTAGCATCCTATATACCATGACTTACTAATTTGTGAGCGTTGTGCATCGACGAAGACGACAGCTGTAAACGGAATTGATCTGTTAATTTAGTATCTGCTGGTGAAAAAGTACATCAACTGAGAGATTTTCTCCAACTGTTCGCTTTTTATTAATAGCGACCACTTCAGGAGTACTTTTGTTGTGAAATATTGCCTTCTATAGTTTAATGGAGGTTCTATGTCTTCCACCAGCAGGTAGTTAGCTGGAATCGAACCCATGGCTGCAAGACAGGAACGATAATTTTATATTGTAGCCTAATGAGTTCAGTGAGCATGCTAACCAACAACCCAAAAAAAAGACATCCAGAGTCAAAGGAGAGGTGAGGTAGAACGCCTACTGGAGATCTGTAGAGGTGGAATTCAATTTTGGGTGCTGTGCTCCACCAAACACTTTTTTTTTTCTCATATTACATTATATGACGATATACCTTTGTTGATTACATACGTGACTTTGGTAAACCATTTCAGACTATTGTTGATAATTAAGCCTAGGTACTTAATTTGAGGATTAAATGGTTTGGTATAAGAGCCTATTTTCAAATCCGGTATGGTAGGTATTATATGTCTCCTGAAAATTCAGGATACTGCTTTATGTGTAGATATTTCCATACCGTTGTTCCGAAGCAAAGTTTTTATCCTTCGTTTGGTCGTCCATTTTTTTCTTTGAGATTCCACGCTTGACTCCGTTTCAGTATAAATACAAACGTCATCTCTATACAGTAAAATTCTTGCTTATCCTTAAGATATCAAGTGAATATCAACTAGGTATATATTGAAATGGAAAGGGGCCAAGATCGACCCTTGGGGTAAACCTTTACTGACATCTCGAGGCACCACGACTCCCCCTTTTTCCTTGATAGTTAATCATATGCTATGAAATTTCATGTATCTTGGAAAGTTATGGTGCCGTATTGCCCGTGGAGATGGATATCAGCCAATCACGTGTTAGCAAATACTGAGTGAATATGGGAGAAAGTTGCCTCTAAATAAGGGAAGTCGTTGAGTGGAAAAACAGCAATGGTGAACGTATATGGATGCTACTCCTGGAGAGACTGTTTGCAGGATCCACCGGTAAGTGAAGCAGGTCCGCTACGTAGGACCAGAGCACGACAACGGCGAGAACTTGATCTGGTGACTTGATCTCGCAGTTCTCAGTGTGATCGGCTGACAGTACGTCGTGTCGTGATATGCCAGTGATTACCACGACTGGGCTTTTGCACGTGGACTGTAGCTATCACAAACTTCGACTTGGTTACTAGCCGTGGGTTTTTCGTATGTCAATGCTCATCTGATGGGGACGGGATGTTGTTCTAATTGGAATATCACAATGACACAACACATATCCAGTCCAAAGCCAAGTTCACAGACCTGTAGCCAACCATTTGTTTATTTTTTTTTCCAAATCTGGATGCCCGGACGGGGATTCAAACCGACGTCTTCGCGAATGCGAGCCAGCCATTAATCTGCGACGCCTAGCACTGTTGTGATTAGTGGACAGTAAACAACCAGCTCCTGCCACAGTTCGCCAGAACCCAGTGTGCAAAAACCCATTCAGGTCTTTATGTACTTCACAAACCACAATTGAGAAAATTAATGCTCAGTTCAACCATTTTAAATTGCTAAGATCTTTGTTTATAATTAATCTTCAATTATATTTTATTTCTATGCTATTGTGAATTTGAATTCACACCCACAATTTCATAATCTTCACCAACGAAATCAATTATTTGCAAATAATTAAAGCTGTACTCCTCTTCACACAAAAAGAAATATTATAAATTTACAAATAATAAAAGCTGTACTCCTCTTGACATAGTAAGAAATATTATAAACCATCCGTATTTACAAATGTTGGATTTTATAATTAAACCATAAAATAAAATAGCTTTTCGGCTCTTTATATGTAAAGGTAACAGTTACAACTGCGAGAAAAGAAATTGCTTTAGATTTTTTACATAGAACAACAAGGCTTGTTACAGGGCATATTGCATACTTAAAATCTGATAAGAAAAATGCGTTGAAAGAAGTATCAAAATTAGTACAAATTTGCAAGAATACAGAAATCTCTGGTATTTATTACTGTCATTTTAAATATCGTATTCTACTTGGACTTGATTAATTCCCCACAGAAACCCATAAATTTTCTAGGATATCTATATATATAAAGATGAATGTACGTATGTTTGTTTGTTTGTTCTTCATAGAAATCCACAGTTTTCATCCGATTTCGATGAAAGTTTGCATATATATCCCTTGAAACATGGAGAAAAGTACTGTCTACATCGGTTGAAAAAATTTCTTTATAAAATAATACATGTTGTCTTATAATTTTGAAAAATTACTGAACGATGATAGACAGACGCGTAGGATGTGTGGGTCTCTGTACTGTCGTTACATTTATCAGTCTGGTAGCTCAGTGCTTAAAGAGCTTGCTTACTTCTGTTTGGATAGTGGTCTCCGATTCAAATCTCCTTGCAGTCAATGATTTTTAAAAAAAATTTTGATCGTAAGAGTCACGCCTGGGCTGTCGGTTATTTGGATTGAATGTTTAACTGTAGATATTACAAATTTAGGGGTTCAATGCGAGGCAAATCGTAGGTAGTCTTGCAATGCTATAAGTGTACACTTTGTTTACGTTATAATGATCCCTCAGGGGTTGTTTGCAGTCAGTGTGTGATCTGTAGTCATAATACTATAAATGCGGAAGTAAGTCTCTGTCTTTTTGTTACGTTTTGACGACTAAATGGCTATATCGATATTGATGGAATTTGACAAGAAAATCTGTAGGATGGGCACAGGAAATTTTTT
>CM061914.1:36902473-36970407 GCA_031002005.1 Vandiemenella viatica
TGAAGCAACCCAGATTTGGTTTATTAAGTTCAAAGTGCGATAATCACTCCATTAGATCAAAATTTTTCTGTATACCTGGAACGTATTCCCTATAATCCTATATAAACTAACATCCTGTATTCAAGGTTTCCATATTCAAGATTTCCGTATTCAAGATTCTCGTATTTGCGACTAATTTATGCAACGTATTCCTTGCGATTAAGGAGTTTTGACTGTAGACTAGATTATAGACATTTAAATGAATTAACAGTCATTCATAATGACTTGTGGTTCATCAACCCATTAATTGTTATTCGGAAATGGAAAAAAGTTGAAAAGATAATATTTCAACTACAAAGATAAAATAACCACTTACATGCTATCATAAAAATGACGTTAACGTAAAGTTGTAAAAATTTAACAGCTTTTTTTAACCTCTCAACCGCTGATGAGGCTGTTATATTTCGACGAATTCACTTTTTAAGACACTTTCAGAAGATTGGATATGTACGTATATTTATCCTATATACATGTAATGATTAAATTGGATACTGAATTGTGTTCGTAGAAAAAATATCGAATTGGTGCTTAAAATCGATACACTAAATACAATATCGATGTATCGATATATCGAAAATAAATACAGGGCGTTCGCCGGAAAACGCTACCCTCCCAGTCTGTTGCCGTCGGCAACTTGCTCGCTCAGTGGAGCCAGCAGTTTCCGCCAACCGGCACCGTGAATCACCGCACTGTTTAACACCTCCGCTGCCCCAACAGTGCATTTCAGTGACCCTTACATTGTTAAGAACGGTTTCTTTGCATTGTAGATAGTTTGTGACTTCAGTCTCTTATTAATCAGTGTTGTGAATAAACGTTTCTTTGCGGTTTGGCTGGTTTGGGGCTTCATACTCTTATTAATCTGTACCGTGTTTGAGTGTGAGTAAAATTATGGTACGTTACAGTTTGCAACAAAGAATATTTCTCTACGATACATATGTGAAGAAGAAGTCGTTTAAAAAGTGTCGCAGTAAATTTCGTCGCGAATTTCCTGGCGCTTTACTGCCAGCTAAATCAACAATTCTGCGTCTGGTTAAAAAAGTAAGAGAAACGGGTTCATTTTTTAACAAAAAGAGACTGTCGGTCAACCGTATTCTCACAGAGGAGAAATTAACGATATCGCTTTTCGACTAGAACAGTCACCCAAAAAATCATTAAGTCAGTTAGGGCAGCGTGTGTCTCGAAATATGTTCAGAAGATGTGAAATGTGCATTACACAAGAGGGTCAACACTTCCAGCATCTTTTATAACGTAAGCTAATGAATTACGTCACATTTAAATGCTTAGCACACAAGTTTATGAAGTTTATGAAGCGAAATTATTATGAAATAGTCCGCGGCCGACGGTCGAACAATGCCGGAAACTGAGCGCTCGCTCGCCGGGAGCAGTTTCTTCCTTGTAGCGATAACAGTGGGTTGCGTTTCCCGGCGAACGCCCTGTATATCGGCGATAAATATCGATATTTTTTAGAAAAAATATCGATACATCGATATATTTTGCCCATCCCTAGTTTGGCGTATTGATGCAGTATTTGTGGTGAATTAGCAGTGGCGTAGCTAGGTCAACAAGGGCCCCGGTGCAAAAAATTTATTTTGGGGCCCTCAGGCCAGATGGGCGACCTGTTTTTTTGCTTTGTGTGTTGGTAGGGGCCCCCTGAACTGAGGATAGGGCCCTTGAATTGTTCCTTAGGGGCCCTGTTCTCAGGGGGCCCCTTAAACGACGGTAGAAGGTCGCCAGTTTGCCGGGAAGGCTCGTGGGCCCTCTAAACTGCGCCTGAGGGCCCTAGAGGTGCGCTTAGGGGCCCCTTGAGGTATGCTTGGGGGCCCCCTGAGCGTGAGGGCCCCGGTGCACTGCACCGCCTAGCCCCATAGTAGCTACGCCCCTGTGAATTAGGTTCATGGAACTTCGTATAATATTGATAGGGAATGGAGGAAATGTTAACAATAAATGTAAGTACTTCTTTTATCCTCGATGGTGGTAGGAAGATTCCGACTATTAGAGAAGTATCACCTAAGTAGCTCTCATTTCAGTGTGTGTGCCAAAGTTCCCCGAAACAAGATAAATAAAAAAGATACCCAAACCAATTTAAAAAAAAAAAAAAAAACAATAAACTATAATAATCTCCGCCAAGAAAAATAAGAGTCAATATTATTCTTAAAAAAATAATACTTCTATACACTGCAAGAAAAAGTAAAGTAAATACATCAGCTCCATATTCAATATTAAATCGAGAAATTATTTCTGATCACCAAAAATATTCCAGTCGAAAATTGGGAAAAAATCTAAGACTTTTTATTAAACTTGGTGATAAAAAAGGAATTTACACCTTATGATCAATAGATTCCACAAGTTTTCATGAAATATACTTAAATTAAATATCTTCGGATATGGAATATTCTACACATCTCACTATGGTACTAATATATGATCTTCACAAATGCTTTTATGTAACGGTTATTTTATTTTTTTCGTATCGATACGCTACATGTATTTTTCACTATCATCCGGTTCGTGACATTCCTGTTGTTTCTGTTGTTGTTTTCTATTTAGGGACGTCCATAAACATAGGTATCTTCATTTTAAAATCTTGAGCATGGCTGCGTTACAGCAACGGTGAAACTCGTATTAGGTACAATAACAGCCAACCAGTTGCTTAAATTGCAGCAACTCGTTGGCTATTATTGCACCTAATATCTTCATTTTGGCATCCTGTCAAACCCCCCAGTTCCGCCTCCCCCCCCCCCTCTCACGTAGACGGACGTCCTTTTGTCTCTACCCCCCTCCCCCTCCACGTGGGTTGCCCTGATACTGCGTGTGAACAATGCCGTGTCGTCCGCATATAATCCAGTTTCTACCTGTTCCGTTCGTGGTACATCAGTCGTATAAAGACTGTACAGTACTGGGCCTATGACGGAGCCTTGTGGGACGTCGGCACGGATGTTTCTGGATGAGGGCCTGTAACAACATTGAAAGTTGGGCCAAAAGATAGCGCCTAGCTTTCAACGCCACCAAAAGCCAGGCGATAATAATCTCCAGAAGAAAAGTACCACAGCTTGATCCGGTGACACTATTCAATGAGGGAATTCAATGGACCAAAGCAGCAACATATCTAGGAGTGATGCTTGACACAAGACTAACCTGGAAGAACCATGTCAATAACCTCAGGTAGAAAGCGGAAGGTAGAATGCGGACACTGTACCCCATACTCAATCCAACATCCACTTTACCAGCTGACCAGGCTCTTCGAATTTATACGTCACTGGTCAGAATATGCTGCCGTTGTGTGGGGGAATGCAGCGACCACACATATCAAAAAGCTCCAAACTGTGCAAAACCTGGCCATCCGGTTTGCCTACAAACTCCCTGGAAAAACGCCTACAGCTGTCTTATATCAAGTCAGCGGTTTCAAGGAATCTGCCACCAAATTCTGCAACAAGTGTATGAGGTCTGAAAACAGACTAATAGCCAGCCTTGGCACCAGAGTACATTATAATGATAACATTAGGTGGCCAGACCACCTCCTATTACAATGACGAACATGGAGCTGACTACTCCCATTATGCTACACCCATAATGAAACCTTAACTGAACTGGAAGGAGATACGATAACCGTAAGAACTTCCCCATACTCCAGGAACCATGCCACCCGGTTAATGTCAGTCTGTGGCCCCCTCCGCCTCCCCTTTCAATGTGGCACGTATCTTCTTCCCTATTGTTTCCTGAAGACATTTTATACCGTTCTGTCTTGTCAGACTGTCGTAAATTACATACTGAGATAATTAAATGACGAAAATAAATATTTACATGCTGTCCTGTGATCTGAACCTTATTTTAACTGCGACAAATAATATGAATGAAAAGCTACGTGGTTGGGCTAGAACCCACCACCCCCCCCCCCCCAAGTAGCCCAGACAACTACTCCCCCTCCCACAGACCGAACCACATAGTTCATGGACGCTCCTTTACTACCCATTAAATTTATTTTTCCCGTAATAGTTCATAATATATTTAGTTCACTATTCTAAACATGACAGTCATTTTAAAAAGGCTTTTTAGAGCATGTGCTTTCCTATACTATAGCGAGGGGTCTTTATTGATTTCATACAAATTTTTAATCCTCAAATTCCGTTGAAAATGTTTATTTTTCGATGTGTTAATACTTTGTGACTAAATAGCTGAATGGAATACCTCAGCAAGCTAATATCTTATTAAAAACGTGATAATAGCATAATTATTCCTAATGAAAAATGAAGTTGTTATTTGTTTTGGTCGCTTCATTTTTTATGCTACAAATCTATAATGCTAAATGCGATTACAGTTGTTGTGTGTTCAATAAAAACACTATATGCAAGAAGTTTGAAATTCAGTTCCTACCGTGGTGATTTAAGTAAACATAGAAACTAGTACACGCCAGAAATCAGATGGTCCGTAATGGCTATCAATAGTAAATCGGATGTAGTGACTATAAAATTACTCCAATTAATTACTCAACTACAAGTAAAAAAGAAAATACTTTTTATATGTGTGAGACTTAAAAAATCCCCAGAACCATCATACAATAAATTAAACAGCATATACATTAAAGTTGAGTACTTTTAACAATAATAACGCCGGCCTCGTTAGCGTAGGAGCTACAGTGTCAGCTCCACATGCTCAAGGTCACCGGTTCGAATCCGGCCGAGGGCATGGGTGTTTGGTGTAAGTGTTGTATGTGTACTTGTCGTGTCCGTCCTATTATGTCTAGAGCCACTTGGATAATAATACACTATGGAGGAACTGAAAATTGGATGATTCGAAATACACTTGAGCTGGCTGTATGGCCTCCAAGCTAAATGCCATTTTTAAAAAAAAAATAATAATAAAAAAAATTCTGTTCCTCAAGGAGATGTGACGGTGCCCGTTACTGATGATTTTTTTTACGACTTCGTCGAGGTCATTATAATCTGGAAAATACTGATGGAAAGTGACGGGCTGAAACGGCCATGGCCTTTTAAAGGAACTATCCCGGTATTCATGAGTGATTTAGAAAAACCATGGAAAATTTAAATCTGATTGGATGAACGTAGATTCGAACCCAAGTCCTCTAGAATGAGAAGCCAGAGCTTTACCGCTCGTCCACCACGATCGGTGGTATCTGAGTAAATAGTAACAAAGAAAGAACATTGACAGCTGACGGAATATATAAAATTGTTGAGACGTTTATATTTGTTACATTAATACCATCCGGAAAAGTTCAAGAAAATTGGAGAAATGAATACTTATGTCGGTTCTTTCAGTTGGGAATGAAACATTATAGGAGATATTTTATTTAAATGACGAATCAAAATTACACTTTTTACATTAAGTTTTTATCACAGACAGTTTAGAAAAATTACATTTTATATTGTTTAACTTAACAGTCATACCAGACGAATTTAAGGACGAGTTTTTCACACTGTGAAGAACATTGGTTGAAGAAAGGAGAACCGTAACACAAGGTATCTATATCTCTGGCCACCTTCATTCGTTGCTTCGCTCAGATGACGAAAACAGTCAATGAACCACTCACGCTTACCAAGATACAGGTTGAAATACTAAATGCAACCACTGCATTGTCAGTGCTTGGGGCATATTGCAAGATACTTTCAGCTACCCTGTGGGTGCCTGAAAAGTGTTGATCTAACATAATACAGTAGTGCACTCTCCCACACATACAAAGGGCACATTGCAGAGAAAGCCACGGTGTATCATAGAAAGGTTGCACTGTACACGAAAGAGCCCAACGACATCCGAGGCCAACAAGCCAATGAAACAACAACAGACAGGCGAGCAATCCAACGAATGGTGATTTCTGTCGAAGAGGGTCACTATTGAAGAGTTAGCATTGCAAAGAATAATTAAGAACTGAGAACTTGGGATCTGCAAAGACAGAAGATCGTATCAGCAGGATACAGCCATCAGTACGTGGATACTGGGAACTCCAACGGTATAATAATTTTCAAAATTAAAGTCTTCGCTCTTGAAACATCATAAATCATGGAATTTCTCAGAAATCTGCCCTTAAACGGTGTAAGCATCAGAAAGGTCTTTTCTCGTAATACCTAAACGACATCGTTAAATGAGGAACCGTTTGAAGGAGAAAGGTAATATCATAAATGAAGAAGATAATTTTTCTGAATTTGGCCCTTGAAGTGGAAAAGTACTAACTATCAAGGTCACGCGTATAATAAAGTGTAGAGTCAAAGCACTAGACCTTGCTGGAGTGGATAAGGATTGATCGCGTTACCACTAGATAGCGGCACCACATATCACAGTGATAATGGTAAGCTGTGTGTGTTTTGTTCAGCTTAGTTGTATTCTGGTGAGGTCGGTGACTGTTCAGCTTCGGGAAAGCGATAGCTTCCGGTGTTTACGTGGAAGTAGAGGTCTGCAGGATAGCATTCATAAGATCAAATCAGGAAGATATTGCTTCAGATCAGCCGGTTCTTCTTCAGAATCATCGCATGATTGATAATTTTTATAATAGATTCTGTTATCAAGCACTGTTGCGATTATCGCTGTTGATGTTATGAAAGCAGTCGTTTTATCTGTGAAGGTTATTTTCATTCTTAAACAACCCTAGCAGATCCAGATACACATATTTTTTTATTACTTATGGCTTTACACCTCGTCGACGTCGAGGTCATTAGAGGTGGGATGGGACTGGGGACAAGGAACGGGAAGGAATTCGTCCATGGCCTTCTGCAGGAAGCGTCCCGGCATTCGAATGAAGTGATTTGGGGATACCATGGAAAACCCAAATCTTAATGCCAGGACGAGGATTCCAACAGGCGTCCTCCAGAATACGAGGCCAGAGCGTTAATCCCCCACATATTTTCATCGTGTTGGTCTGTGTCTGAGATAATTTAATTTTAAAAATGAATAAATTAAACATGGAAACTGTGAACCACTGAAAATTAATGATGCTTTGAAAAGGAAAATTTTAGACGTAGAACTCTGTCTCCATCCTCAGAATATGAAACTAGATTTCTCCAGAACTGCAGTACAGTAGTTTATCAGCTGTCTGACTCACTGTGGTTTATAATGTATGAGGAACTTTTAACATTTCCCATTTACACTGAGATCTCAAAGGCAATGGGATGAGCCTCCAGTTTTAATCTCTGTCCAGAATTCTTTTGAATCCATTCACACAATGAATTACCATCTTCAAAGTTCTCGCTGTTAATGGTGTTCAGGAAGTTGAAAATTATCACCAAGCATCTGAGATGGTGATGTTTGGTGATGGGCACTAGATTAAGCAAGGGAGCAATCTTATGTCGGGTAAACACGACCTACATCATAACAAAATACACTCAACTTGCATATACATAAAACTTAAAACCGAATGTAATTTGTATGCGGCTAACGTTCGGACCTGGTAATCGTGAGAATGTGGGTTCGAACCCTGGTCACACCATCCAGATTTCGGTTTTACGTCGTTTTCTGAGCTCAGTTGTTTCCCTACACATCAATTTTTTCCCTTTCTTGTACTTGTCCACGTTTGCTCTTTAAATTATTTCAGCATTTTTTTTGAATTACGTATCACCCATTTGTTCTGATCCCTAAACTTAGAAAATTGTAATTGCTTAAATTTCATTTTTAACAAACTTCAACTAAATTGTAACAATTTTTGGAAAAATTATGAAAATAATTACTTGGCTAAAAGGATCTTTTAAGATGATATTTATGGATAGTAAGCAAATTTTGGAAACATGTAGAGTTTCAGAATAATTGAATTTATTTTTTAGTATGATATTTTCGGAGTTTTTACTTTTTTATTTCATAAACACCCACCAGAATATTAAAAAAAAAAAAAAAAAAAAAAAAAGCCTTCGAAATTTTATGTGAGAATTGCTTCAGTAGAGAAGATATTTCAACAAAAATAATATACATCAATTGAGAGCGGTCTGGTGACTCAGTGGTTAAGGCATTTTGGCGGGAAATCGAAAGGTCCCTGGGACGAATCCACGTCTTGGCGGGAATTTTCAGAATCCTTTAGTCCGACCTTCACCCCTGGCACAGCTTAATGTGTAATGTGATGTACGCCAGAACGCTTCCGTGGTTAGGATTCCACTTTAAACTGTATGTTCTCTCTAGGGCTAACAAGCTTATTTTAACACTGATATTTACGCATTCACAAGAAATTCAAGCCAGTCGAAGGCTCAACGGAGTCCTAGTTGGCCCAAGCGAACAATCATAAACACATACATCAGTTGATACAAATAAAAATAAAAAAAGTATCTTGAAAATGCATTTGGCCTATATTATTTTTTCAACTGAAATTTTTTTCTTGATTGATTTATGATTGTTATTTCAAGAATAATTTCATGCAACGAACTGTATTTAATATTTGTTGTTACTTCATTTTAAATTAAAAAAAAAATATATTTATTGAACTGAATGTAATACATTTTTAGTGTACGGTTCTCTTTGCTGACGGCAGTGAATAGATCGATTTTTAATTATTTATTAGGCATAAGGATTGGTGTAATGCACCCTATGCCACCTACATTTAGTGAATCGCGTAGTAATAACAATAGTAATAATAATAATTTGTCTGTCTAAAATAACTTCACAACCGATTACTGCGCTCGACAGAGTGTACTCGATGTTATACATTTATGTGATTTGTTTTAAATTCATATCTACATTTTGCCGCCTCCTGGTTTCTCTTTCCTAATCTCCGGGCAGGAATTCAGACATCTGCAAGTCGCAAGTAATGACAACATTAAGTCTCGAAATTAGGGCAATTTAAAGCTCTCATCTTCATAAGAAACGGGTTGGGGTTGCAAGAACAGAGAACATCTGCCGAATCGTTTCACAACTCTGTGGGCGATGCAAGAAATACCACTAGAGAGGGGGAGACAAGGCAGGAGGAGAGAGTGAGAGAGAGCCGTTAGAGGAGAACAAAACGAAACACAGGATAACAGGCTGGTTAGGAGACGAGGAACGCTGTGTACTGCCCGGAGCGGTGGGAGGGCGGAAACCGCTGGTTTGGTCTGTTTTAGACTGCGCAGGCTCATGTAAGATTTATGAATTCAAATCGGGAGCTGGCAAACACTGTGCCGCCTAGCTGCGAAGGCAGCCGTGCATTGCACTTGCCGAGGAAGGCTTCAATCTTACATAAGCCGGTTTATTTCGGTATGTGCAAAACTTGGAGCGATCGCCAACACCCAACAGTTTCAATAATTACATTGGTCGCCAAAGATGTATTGAGCTACAATCCAGGCTAATTTGCGTGAAAGTGAGATACTGAAAAATATTCTTTATATATGTATTTCTAGCCTTTTAGCAACTCATATCACTTCAAATTAATTACAAATTGATACTAAATTGTCAGCCGCAAGATGAGTCTATTTTATAGATAAAGTACTAGGGGAAAATTGTATCAACAAAGTGTTTATTATTTAATTAAATATTCTAGTTTCCTTTCGACAAGTTTAAACGAATCTTTCTAATCACTTTATGATATCCACGTCTATCTGTAATGATGAATTGTTGTTTCTGCTGTGTAGGTATTTTTAACTTCCCCGTTGGTTCTATGAAATCCTACAACTGTTTTGCTAGTATACTGGCTTTAATCCTATTGTTTTGCGTGCTGAATGATTCCTAGTGTGCCTTGGCGTACAAGCCCGTTGTTGCTAGTTTTGTAGTGAAGTCTTTGTCAACTCAACTTATAATCATTACTTAACTCAACATGATCTTGCAAAGAGTTTAACTTTCCTATTCACTTAGTTCTGCTAGTTGTGCTACTTGCTAATTCGACATCGATGTTTTGTTCCTGCTGATTGTTAATTATAAGATCTTTAATAAAGTCTGAGAAATTAATTCAGGCATGTAATCAATTGTATAGTGGTAAACATAGTTTCGCTTGACGGCTGTAAATAGAAGAAAGCATTTTAATGAAGCTACATACATCAAAGGTTCTCACAATACTTATTCTTTTCGTCACCAACCCTCTTTTTAACAGACCTAAAACCGAATATTATAAAAAAGAGCCAATATACAGCCTAACCATGGTTACTATCTAACCAAACTTATACTGGAAACTCTCTGTGATGGTATCTGTCCGTCAGGAGTAATTCTGTTGGATTTCTGCAAACGGGAGGTATTCTTCATGTTGAAATTGGCAAGTAGAAACGCTCCGGTTTTCTAATATTCTAGAGTCATCACAACGGTAAATTGCTACTTCTATAACAACTTTTAACAGTTGTAAAGGGTACTAACAGTATATTAATTACTGATTGAGAAGAATGCAAGGAAATATTAAAAGTTTCATCATACTAAAATAGGCAAAAAAATAAATTAAAGCCGATGGATGAAAGTTTTGCAAGGGAATAGATGGCTTTATAAGGATATGCTGGCCGAGAATACGCTAATGCATAGTAGAAAACGAACATAGATGACGGATAATCTATCTTGGGAAAGCCACGTATAAATAGTGACTTCCCGCAGGGAACGTATCCGTGATTAATTAATTGGTGAGCGATTTCTCTCCACTCCCGCCGACCACAGACACCCGAAATTCGGCAGCAGCGATTCGGCCAGTAATAGCGCAAAAAACAGAGATCCACTCACCTTATGTTTGTGGCGTCGATTGGCATGTTCATGCTATAACATGACACCAGCTATTATTTGCAGCGAGATGCAACCAGGATGCACCGAAATCTGAGTTGTAAAACACTCTTTCCTCCGAAACTTGGCATAACTCGCCGACAGTAAAATAAATAGCTTAATTCGCTATGATGATTTGTACGCGAACTTAATCGTCGCGGACGTGAGCGTAACAACAATAGTCACTCAATAAAACAAGAAAAGTCCCACATATATAATTTCCTTGTGGAACAAGGCACGCAAATATTGCATAGGCCAGTGGATGTCTGAATTACGCCAGCTGACCTTTATTCCGCCGCGAACATAGATGCCCGCGGCCGACGGAAAGAAAAATAAGAAATCGCTCAACCAGAACAGAAAAAGTTGTAATTAATCACCAAAGCTGAAACAAGTAAAGTAGCTTATGCGAGATTTAAATAAGGTGAATTTTTTCTTTTTTCCCCCCTTGTGACTTTACACCTCGTTGAAGTTGGGTCATTATAGCTAGGTGAGTATTTGGGGCAAGGTATGGGAAGGAATTTGGTCATGGCCTTTTGCCTCTGTGACTTTCGGAAATGATGGAAGACCGAAATCTAGATGGCAGGACTTGGATTCGAATCCCCGTCCTTTCGAATGCAAAGGTAGATATTACTGCCCAGCCACCGCACTCATTATTTTTTTAATGGCTTTACCTGGTCTACATCGACGGAGTAAACCCATAAGTAGAAAGAAAAAATCCTCCCTGTGTCCAACTGTTTTTGGATGTGTGTAGTTGAGATTAGTTGTAGTGTTTTGTGCGCATGGAAAATAACGAACGGCTGATTCATGAAGGTCACCTACGGAGCCGCCAGTTTAATCGTTACCATATATCTTCAACGCGTTGACTGGTCTCACTCAATACACGGCTACATAAAGATTCTAGATTTAGCCCAGACGTTTGATACAGAGTCTGCTCGTTAAGAATTATGCAAAAACATTTCTCGCATGTTGCGGACTAATATCTGGTTTATGTAAATTCTTTTCCCGTCCACTATCTGAAGCAGCGTTCACCGTGTGCAACGTTGTGTCTTAGCGACCTTGGCCAAAGTGGTGGGTGTTCATACACTGGCTGAGGAAAATTCTAATTTTGAGCGCATTTTACAGCCCCTTGAAAATTTTTATCAGTTATTTTTCAGCGTCCTGTGTAGACCATTGCACGTCCATCATAATTTCCAACCGACCAGATTGGAATTTCATTAAGACAGGCACTTGAATCTAATTATCACCAGGTTGTTGACCCAGTTTGCTGCTTTGAGTATACGAATTAGTGGGAGAGCTGAGAAATACGCAAAAGCTGTAACAACAGTGGTGAGTTCTGGGCGCGCGGAATTCTGCTCCCTAATTGAAAGCCCCTTGTTTTCTTCTCAGGGAGCCGCCGCGCGGATTGGAGAACAAGGCACCGCTCTCTGTTCCTTTCTTAGCGACACCTAGGCACGGAGAGAAAAGGGGAGAGACAAAGGAAGAGGGACGGTCTGCTGGTAGAAAGGGGAGTGGGGACCACCTGGCGCTGTTGTATCCGGGGAAACCCCGAACACAATGCTGCCATGTGGCGGAGCGGAGAAGCTCTCCCGCTCACACAATAGACACTTTGCTACCCCGAGCAAACCACCCGATGCAGGAACAAGGCTGATTTGGATGGAATACATCTCATTTCACGTGGTATACACACTTCAACATATAACGTGTTCACATATACCAATATCTTTCTAAACACAGATTATCATGATCGAACCTACCGACTTTTCGGTATTTCTACAGATATGCAGTCTGCCCTACCGAAATACCGAAATGTGACAATGTTTCCAAGATTTCTGAGGATAGAATGAAATTTTCCAGAATATCTTCCCAATTTTACATATTCAGGGTGGCAACCCATCTTGTTGATGTTTTACGGGGAATTATTCGATCGATTATAATGATAAGTATTTAGTTACCTTTTGCAGAATGTACCGCATATCTTTTGGGTTCTACCCCTATGCGTTTGGCCCTACATTGTATTCCCGAGCTAGTTCGCTTGTCTACATTCTATTGGTAACCATTACCATAAATACATTTTGTTAATAAAATATACATACATGTTATTAACGACAATGTGTTGGACAGTGCAGTAAGAGGCAAGAGGCATTGCGCCGTATTTGGTGAATTATTTGCATTCAACGTGTGTCGAGATGTTACCCTCCAGTCGACAATCTTGGTCAGGTGACTCACCCGCATCCAACAGAATAAGCCTTCCAAGAGTTAACATTTTTTTGATAAATAACTTAATAAACGAATTGCAAATTACTAAGTTCATGTTTTTTGTTACTTTGATTGTTTTACTAGTATTGAGTAGCTAATTCATGACACGAAATTTTTATTTTATTTAAAAAAGATTTTGGTATTAGTTTTAAATTTATAATATATCCTGTAATTTCCATTTTATTTGACAATGATAAAGAAGTTTAAAATAATGCAATATAGTTATGTAATTGAAGTTTTAAATAAACTTAAATAACTCGTATTTCATACTTTAAAAAATCTTCACTGTCATCTTTCAACTTCAATTTTATACTATACCAAGCAAAAAAGTTAATATGAAAATCAAGCCCATCTTTGAAAGCAAGTTGAAACCAAATTTTATTCGAATTTTTGAAGACTATTTTGCCGTCCATTTGGGACAGCAGATTGCAATCAATTTGAGATTGACGTCAAATTGATAGCAAGTCTTGAAGCTCCAAGTCTGGTAGTAAAATTGGTGTCAAACAGATAGAAATTCTTCAACAATACATCTTTCCCAGCAAAATGTGGTTATTTGGTTTGTATTTTTTTCATATACCGATTTTGGTTACAAATATACCGATATTAGCGGACAGATCAACCGATTTCGAATTTTGACGTTCAAGACCACTGATCATGATTAATCTATATCATGAATTTTCGAATTTTCCTGGCAAAGAAAATATCATTAATATTGTTTTTCTGTAATGTTAAAAATGCCAAGTTAGGTTAAAAATGCTGTGATATAAATCTTCATTTATGTCATACTGAATATACCGTGTCAGTAACAAACAAGCAGTGAGGGAATTACTTGAGCAAATTTGAACTAAATATTTGTATAATATTACTTTAAATAGGGAAGCAGCTTAATCTCTGTTTAGTGTGTAGCATAAATCATAGCTGGAGTTCACGTCAGAGGGCTTCGTTGCTTTGTTGGAAGACTGAAGTCGTATGGACTGCAGTTTTTAAAAACTAATCAAACTAATATTGTATGTGAGAAGGGGCAGGCATAAGGAAATTATTCTGTTAATTTATGAAGTGCATACACAGTTTGTGACAAACTACAGGAATTGAGAATTGTGTGAATAAACGCTTTCATGTGAAGAGAAAAGGAAGCTGATTTGTTACTGATAAAACTGGATGTACTAATTTAAGCGTTATTAAATTCAAATTATATGAACGGTAATTAAGGACATGCTTTTTGATGATTTTATTTTAGATCACTGAACAGTCAGACTATATATGGTGTTATACAGGTGTTAAACGTAACACATCAGATCCTTAAACCATTTTTCAAGAACCGTGCACGGTCTCAGAGGTAATTGTAAGGAGGAATAGTAACATCGACAGCGGGGAAATAGAAAAAGCATACAAAAATGTATTTTCTGGGGGAGAGATGGCAATTTATTTATTCACAAGGAAAAAGATTTCCAAAGGGGGAGAGATGGCAATTTATTTATTCACAAGGAAAAAGATTTCCAAAAACTTTTGTTTCCTTGTGGTATGTGGTTTTGTGTTCGAAAAGTATTCCATCTATTACTGTAGTAGGTTTTTGCATCATAGCCTTCGTATGAAATCAACTACAGCCATTGTATCATCTTCCGTGGTATTTTATTTCCAACTATTAAGAACATGTTTTTACTTTAACGTGCTAAAAAGATTAAAAAAATTATGAATATTATTCACAAGGTGGCACGGATATGTGAACACATCAGTATTTTTTTTTTTTTTAAGTAAATGAATAAATTGTCACCTTATTCCCTGGTACGCCTAGGAAATTGGTTTAACGTTGTTATTTGCAATAGTAAAAAAATAGCTTTGTATTTATTTTGCTTTGCATTTACCAGTTATGTGGTAAACCCACACAATTCTTTCACGTATTGAAAGCAGGACCGTGCTACCTTTTATCCATAATTTTTATATTAGATCTAAGGTTACTGTCTTGTACTCTAATGTAACTACGAAGATAGTAATATGTTTGATGTACAAATACGAAATTTTCGTTAAATTTAATAAAATGCGCCTGTTTTTTTAAGTTAGTTCGTAATTTCGTTTATCTTGAATATTATATTCATCCAAGTCGTTCATGTTATGATTTGTAACTCGTCGTCAGTTAGAAACATGTTGGCTACATAGATTCCCTGCAATGTATACATATCGAGTCATACATCTTTATTTGTATGTAGCTTTGTAAATTTTGAAGCAAGATACGTACGTGTGTAACATGGCTGCATAAATCACACAGTGCGTAATTTTCACGGTCTTGGATGAATGTTTTATGGGCGCTTATGCTAATCTCTACTTTCCGCAAAGCTTAAATTTGTTTGTATAACGGACGCCAGGACGCTGGGCTTTTCGAATTTGGCATTAAGCTGAAGATCCTCTTTACTCAGTAGGTTTGGTGGATTAGATTGAGCAGTGATAGAGGCGGAAAGCTTGGTAAATCAAAACTCTGTCATCGCGTCTTTAAGGCCATATAAGATTTATTTTATTGTACGTCTTAGCTACATTTACGCGAGAAACGTTTAGTGGGAATGCTTTGGAAGTTAACAGTTTCGGTAACAGCTATATATTACTGCATACTCAAGTTAGTAACATGCCGAAATTAACAATATATACCTAAAGATTAGTGTCCACTATTACGTTGAACGTATTGAATATTTTTACCATCTATAACTACTTGAATATGCTCTTTTGCTACGTGAACCAAGCCTCTCAGTACAGTTTCTGAAATCTGCGATAGTGAAATGATTTTCAAAAGTGGAAACTGAAATTGCTGCAATTTTACAACAATTTTTAGTGTTATTTGAATAGATTTATGAAAATACCATGTGTTGAAAATTTTTATTATTGTTAATAAGCTGTGGTCGAGAGTACGATCCGGTATCAATCTTAATAGATGCAGTAGAAGACCGATTATCCGAGTTAAACGGGACCGAAACCACCTCGGATAACGAAAAACCCGGATAGCCGGAGGTCAAAGAAAGAGGTTACAATGAATCAAAAAACGTATTGAAACTGAAATAATACAATTTATTTATAGTGTAAAACTAATTTGTGAAGCAATAAATTTGCTTTTTGTACAGTAATTACGATCACTTGCCAAAAAAGTCTTTAATTTTCTTCTGTGTCATAATTTTGTTTCTCTTCTTAGTGGAAGTATAAAGCCAACGCTGTAACATCATTATGTCGGCTGCTGTGCTTTCTTCGTGTTGCTCAATATACTGAGGTGCTGCTTCTATTCTTTTTAAACCTTCAGCATAAGAAATTTTTGGAACAGTTTCATTTTTATCTTCTTTGTCTTCTTCTCCTTGTCCGCTGACAACCATATTAACAATTTCATCATTTGCCTCGGTTAACCCGGCGGCTCGGATAATCGGAACTCGGACTTTTACTGTACTTACTTTTATGAATATTAGATACAATTTCTTTCAGTATATGAAGTAACCTGTTTATTATATCCATCAATAGTTAATTCCATTAACCAACTCCAGTATTAACAAAGGAAATTTTTTCGACTCAATATGTCTGAAATAAGTTGGTAGTTTACGACTATGGTCATGTCGTAGTTTGGCATTTGTGAGAAAAACGAATACTCCACGCATCGGGCATAATGTCTTAAATAAATTGAGGTATACCAATAGAGAGACCGAGCGTGATAGCTTCGCATTCGGGTGGACGCAAGTTGGAATGACCGTCCGGGCATCCAGATTTAGGTTTTCCATAGTTTCCCCAAATCACTCTAGGCTAATGCCGGGATGCTTCATTCCAAAATTCCATGGCCGAATTCCTCCCCGTTCCTTGTCCCCAGTTCCCATCCAACCTCTAATGACCACCGAGCGTGGTGGTGTAACGGTTAGCGTTCTGGCCTCGCATTCGGGAGGACGACGGTTCGAATCCCCGTCTGGGCATCCAGATTTGGGTTTTGCATGGTTTCCCCAAATCACTCCAGGCGAGTGCTGGCGTAGTTTCTTCAAAAGGACATGGCCACTTCCTTCTTGTTCCTTCCCTCAATCCTTTGCTGCCTCTAATGACATCGACGTCGACGAGGCGTAGAGCCATAAGCAAAAAAGAAAAAAAGAAAAGGTTAACAGAGACAGACTCGCAGAATTCTTCAACTCTAAAGTTAGAATGGCCGGTGACAGAGATTATTTATGACGATCGTAATTTTTCACGGCGTTGAATATTGATATATTTTTCTCGGGCTTCCAACCGTGTTAAGATGTCACAATTGTGGGACGTTTCGAAGGTGTCCTTCTCTGCCTTCATTCTCAACCAAATGTCAATGATTAACTGTTTGTTTATTCAGCCACTGCTACGGAAACGGTGGAAGACAAAAACCAACACAACGCGCTTACGTCATCCGCCCTTCTGCTCGTTACCGACGCGAAACTGTTTCAGAATTTTAATAACCGGATTCCAGGCCGCACTGAGTCGATAACTAATAAATCAGTTGATCTTATTTCTACAGCCTCTGTAATAACGCTGGCCCAAAAATCTTTGACCCGGGCTAAAATTGTTGTTTTTTCCACCGTTTCCGTAGCAGCGGCTGAATAAACAAACAGTTAATCACTGACATTTGGTTGAGAATGAAGGCAGAGAAGGACGCCTTCGAAACGTCCCACAATTGTGACATCTTAACACGGTTGGAAGCTCGAGAGAAATTTATCAGAGATTATTTATGTTTCGGTATTAAAGAATTATTATAGCGTGTCAAATCAAAACTTACTCGTCTTTTAAAATACAGGCAGACAGGTAACTCATAAATTCGTGTTGATTGAGAGAATGACTATGTCGGAGATCCGACCTGGTCTCACTAAGACGGGACCACGTCTCTTTGGCCCTGAAATATGGTCATCTAAAGTGAGCTCCTGGTCACGTTTTTGTGGCGAGATCAGGCAGTAAGATCAGGTGGAAATTCCATCCGATGTAGGGAGAAAAGGGGGGGTAAGTCGGGACCCCACCACTCTGCCCTGAAAACTGGCCGTGTTAATTCTCACCCGGTTATGCTCACACATCGAAGCGTAACAATCAGTCTTTCCTCTGTGGTCACCGCTTCACACATCTTCTCTATGAAAGACTATACTGAATACAATAGATTCGCAAAAACTTCAGGTGTCATCCACAAGAAATTCCGGATATCTTCACCACCCAACACATCTAAGAGTCTAATCTGACTGAACGTATGTCTTCGGAAATATAACCGCTTAGCCCACGTCTTTCTCTATTTCCTGGGCTTTTCGCATAGTCAGGGGGGTCGCATTACAGTATCAAGGCCCACCTAATTTTTTTATGATTATTTAGTTAACTAACATTTCTTATCGCTTATAGCTGTATGAAAGCGGTATCGGTAGTAGCAGATCGATGTACGCATTTACTAACTTTGGATCGCTAGAGTAGTCTTTGCCGTGACGTGCCGTGAAATTTCCACGTGTGTAGCGGGAAATGATTTCTACGAAAATGTATAGTAATAAAGTATTTTATGGCGCGATATATGGACTCGTAAATGCGCATTTGTAAGATAATGTCGGTCATCCGCGACGCGTCGGTGAAATAGAAACTGTGAGTGATGTAAATATGTAATTATCATCACGAGTGAGGAACTGCATTGTTGTGACAAACTGATTAATTGACAGATCCGAAGTAAACGCGGCTAATTCGTGTGTATATTTCCCACTTGGTTAAAGAATCTACAGTTTTTGGATATCTCTAAGTATTTGTGATGTACTATAAGTTACTATAAGTATCAGTCGGTGGTTGGACTATATTTTGTATTTACCTTACTAATGGGTGTTAATTAAAACTTTACTATAACCACAAGACTGAGGCGACCATGGTATTTATTTTTTTTTATATATTTTATTTAGAGATGGAAGTAACGTTTACTTGGAGGCAGTAATAATAAGACTTGATAACTTTAAATGTGTAGTCATAAAATTTCAATATGGATTCATCTTCATCTGCTGCCTATCAAAGTATTATAATTTACATAATATTCAGACAAGGCTTAGTACACCAAGAATTTGTGGTCTTCATAAATATGGGGCCATAATTATTTTATTTAAATATTAAAACATTAACAAAAATATTATTTAACTAATTTTATTACTACTACTATTGAAGAACATACATGGATATACACGAATAGTAGCCTGTTAGTGCGGTACTATCCAGATAGGGCCGCCCGACAGGTCGTCTAAATACAACACACTATTTGTAAATATTATTTTATAAAGTAGATATAATTATGTAAATTAAAGTCAAGTAATAAATATGATGTAGTTTATTGAAAAAAATTAGATCTGCAAATATTAAGCGTCAAAATATCATGAAAAAAACGTAGTTTGATTAATCTCGTCCCATGAAGTCCATTCCTAGTTTGAGTGACAATGGTTGCATTGCCTCTTTCTAAGGCACATGTATACAAAGTAAATGTATTTACATAAATAAAACAAATAGAAGACAATGATTTTTTTTGGGTTTTGTTTGGTTTGTCCAAAGAAAACTTAGAAAAATTTGAGGGGTGTATAGGAGGAGACGATGTTTTCAGATATGTATATAATTTTTAACAGAAACCTTCACAGGCCTGCAAACAATAATTTAGAAAAGTTTCCTTGTGATTGGATGAATGGTGTAGGAACGCATAGAAGACGAACAAATAAACACACATTCTTTTTTATATATTACATTAACAAAAATTTTAACTAACTAATTTTATTAGTATTACGATTGAATAACATACACGTAATAGTAGCCTGTTAGTGCGGTACTACCCAGATAGGGCCAACCGACGGGCCGTCAAAATACAACACACTGTAGACGGGAGGAGAGTGAGATCGGGAATGGAAACAGGACCAGCTGATCGGAAACAGGTCATCTAAGTGCTTTTTTATCCACCATTTATACAGCCTAATATCTAGATACTAAATTAGGCCCTATTACATACATTTTTTTTATTATTGATTAAAGGTTCCACCAGTGTCGCTGGTTTCATTACTGGTTAATCTGGCCTCTCAGCTGTGTGGATTACCGAATAGCATCCACAGTCTCCCATCCCCGCGAGGAGGCAGGCCAAACCTGTTTTCTGGCGAAACCATGTTAACAGTTTACAATTTTACAGTCTAAGAGAGTTTTATGTAAGCAATTAGCATATTTTTCCGCTTCACTTAGCTAATTGGTAACTGATACGAAATAATAAATTATTAAATATTAAACAATATATGTTACAGATGATTCAGTCAGTAAATGAATAACAATATTTACATTGGTAGTTATTTGACAAATACTGTGCGAGCTTACAGTTGTTTGTCGGTTAGTGAATACATGATCACGTTACATCAGGTTGTATTAAAATGAATTTTTTAAGGTACAGATCTACTGGGATTTACAATACATGGGTTATTATTTAGACAGTTTCTACATGCATACATTAGTACTGCCTGCTTCGCTTCTACAGCCTTGAACCAGTTCGTGTGATATCGAAATTCCGTTACTATTAATTTGTGACTTGTTTTTTGAAAGGTATATTAACTATATTAAAGGGATGGTAACATTCCATATCTTTCCTCAATGCCATTGGGCAATTTTTATGCCTTTTAGTAATACAAACACTACCCATTTTCATTTGCGTCAATTTGTGCTCAATACGCACGCGGCCTGTGAGGCATTAATCTCGCTGGCTAGGTGCTGTATAGGCACTTCTGACCGCTGTAAATTCCGTGACGAACACGACCTGGCTCCGGCTTTGTAAACTTTCATAGTTCCTTGACTATCAATTACATGATGTTTATGTTGTAGTACGCCAGCTAAGGACGCTACATCTTGGAAGGATATAACTGTTATTATTATTATTTATTTACATCTTTCTGTATAGCTGAACAAGATGAATCGCTGAAAAAGATTAATTACTAAACAAAATGAATCGCTGAACAAGATGAATTGCTGAAGAAGAGGAATAGTTGAACAAGATGAATAGCTGAAGAAGAGTAACAGCTGAACAAGATGAACCGCTGAACAAGAGGAATCGCGGAACAAGATGAATCGCTGAACAAGATGAATCGCTGAACAAGATGAATCGCTGAACAAGATGAATCGCTGAACAAGATGAATTGCAGTTCTGCACTATCTCGGGTAATCATAGTCGCCGAATACGGGGACGGGCTAAGGAGAGGCCTCATTTTTTTCAATGTTTTGAAAGTCACTGTTGTTTTACTCCGTTCGTTAAGGTGTGGGGAGCCATCGGGTATGACATCAGTTGACGAGGGAACTCTAACGGGCACAAAACTACATCACTGCATGCGGCGACCTCTTGTGTTTCCTTTCATGCGACAGTAGCGTTGAACCATTTTTCAATAGGACAATGCTTGCCTATACGCGGCACATGTATCTATGAACTGCCTGTGTGATCTGGAGCTACTCTCGTGGCCAGCAAGATCCTCAGATCCGTTCCCCATACAACATGTGTGGGACCAGCTCGGACGTCAACTCCGTCCCTGTACCAGTGTCAAGGACATCAGAGACCAGTTACAACAGTTAGAGGCAAGATTGGTTGAAGAAAGGATCCACGGCTACGTGGCACCCTTCCCAACAGAATAAGTGCATGCATCGTGGCCAGAGAAGATGCAACTTCTCGCTGATAAATGGGTTCATTAGTGCCAGGTTCATTGTAAATTTCACTCGATTTTGTGATCACTGAAGTAACGTCTCATACTCTCTTAGACCGTGTGTTTCATTTCATTTCATCAAACTATTCTGGGTCCTTCACTTTTTTCCGAGGTAATTTATATGATAATTAATTTGTAGCAATTCTTGATGGAATGAACTCTTATGGATTCACTCGTTAGTCTGTCTTACACCCATAATACGTTAATTATATAACTAAAAATGTGTAATTCATCACTATTTCATTTGTTACTAACCAAATAAAACATCAAATCTGAAGAAAGAAAACATGATGACGAAGGAAAATAGATGTAGTGTATTTAACGAGAGGGAGAAGGGACTGAAGCAAAGATTTTCTGGTATAGTCTTCATTGCTTCAAGCTAGCAAATCAGCAACTGCAATGTTTCAATATTTTTTACTCCATTCTTTCTGCAAGATTATGCCGAAAAATGTAGCAATAATATCATTTCTTACTACTTTATTTCCAAAAATATTGATCCCAGAAACATTAAAAAAGTTACAGTGGTATATAGCCTTCATAATTTACAGGTAAACTAAGCGATCTTTCAATAGTTTATGGCTTCCGCAAAATAAACCGTTCATCGGCTACGGCACATTTAACTCTTGATGCGATCACTATGTTTTGCTAAACTGAGTCAATCTATTGATCTTGTAGGCGTAATACCCAATAAACGTTTACGAGAACCTAAATTTACATCAGGATGGTATCAGACATCGGTGAAATGCATTATAACTTCTTTTCATTTCCCGACGGAAAGCTGAAAAATAAAACTTTTATTTAAGAAACGTATTTGCAGACTGTAAGGTGAGCTGTGATTATTTTGATTGTAATTGTACATTCAGTTGATCAGAGACCAGATCTATTGGAATTCCTTCTTTAATGCTTAACGAGTGAAAAAAGAAATACCTCCTTTGAGAATTTTAAACAAAGGGGACAAAGCCCGATTTGAAGAGAACTTCCGCCCCAAGTACGTCTTATATCGATTTCTTTTCACAGGAACCAATCAGAGGATATAAGTCTCTAGAACGGAGTCTCGAGCAATTAAAAGGGGACTTAGAGGAACGTTCCTTATCCTGCACTCGATTGTTTTTTTTTTCTGTTCTATCGCAAAAATCGCCTTAGGCATCTCTCCCGCTCCTGCATTGTTAAGCTGGTTTGCGATCGGAAGCTACTCTCACAACAGCACTCTCGCCGCGCTAAAGCAGCTTTGACTAAAAACCAACAGCCACTTCCATTTGTGGCACAAGGGTGCACCTTGCAGTTGGCAGCGTAGAACAGCTGGGAGTAATACGCGAGGAAAGCTGATACGAGTAAATTTAAAACCTTACTGCTAATGTAACAGAGCTAATGATACTCCCATATATGCTCCTAGTATCCTTTAAGAGAGGAAAGTAAGACTGCATTTAGTTCTTTGAGTCTGTTACATAATAGATGACCGAGTCCTGCCAGAAAATCAAAAAATGATTTTCAAAACGTCTCCACAGCAGCTGATTTTAATATCAATATTATAAATTATTTGAAATTTAAAGGTAAATATAAAAATGGAAGAAGTGACATGGTTAAAAAGGTTCACGTATGCAGGTTGTGACAGATCACATGATGTGATATTAACATTGATAATGTAATAATCAGGCGTAATCAGCATGAAACACACGACTGGATCACGGAGAGACCATTTGAAGAAGAAACTGGAAAATAAATAAAAATGTGTTCACCCTATAACGAGATATATATATAAATATATATACTGTGTATACATATATGCAGTATATATATCGTTATATCTTTCGTATTGTGTATGCATCTTACGTAAAACGAGGTCTCCATGGTGAGTAGATTGTTAAGTTGGCAATATATGATTTGACCTTAGCGGTTAGTAATGCGGCAGTAGTTGCTAGAGGGTCGGCAAGTTAGCAAGGCGGCGAGAGGATAATATGTTGTGGGACTGAGTGATTGTTGGCAGTATCACCACGAGATGTGACTGCCGAAATGGTTTTTTTTTGGTGGATTTTAAAGTTTACCGGAAGGTTGTGATTGTAAAAGTTTGAGAAAGAACCGACCACAAAATATACGCAGTGATTAATTTTCAAAGTGGATGATTTTTGTTTGAATAATTTATTTTGAATGTCCTACCATCAGTAATTGGAATTTCATGTTTAACTATTAAAACTTTGCGTAACGTGGGCTAACGTCAAGATACCATGGTGATATGGCTCATTTAAAATCTACGACGGGCCCACCTTTGCAGTATTATGCGGAGTAGCTTGTAAACAAATACTGTCCAACTACGAAGACACCAAAGGTTTTACGTTACAACCCTTTAAATTGGGATCATTCAAGGTCAAATATAAACTAAGATGTTCCTTAGTGTGAAACAGTATTTTTTGTGATTGTGCTTTAAATTATGTAGACTTTGAGGCAATATGAGTATGTAAATAAACAATCTACAAAGCACACCGAAGCCTGCGAAACACATCCTTTTTTCCAATGGCAAAGTTGCAAAAGGTGTGGTCAATATGAAATACAAACTTTTTACTGGCAGTGAATTCGATCAGACAGCTCTGCGTTCTGGCGTTAAAATATTTGGTTGCTTAAACCGTCTCCGTTCTCCGTTGGAGGGAGGTGTTTACTCGACAAATGACATCAATGAGAGAGGACTGGCAGCCGCGGAGCGAGAGCAAACATTTGGCGTCCTGGGAGCAGCAAAAAGCAAACCAGGAGTGGCGGCGCCTGGGAGGTAGACTAGTGCGCAGTGTTTGAACACACTGAGTGACCGCGGTGCAGGTGTTTGGTCGACGAGTAATCACTGAAACCACAGCTCGCGCCACTCACTACCAGGTAACCACTTCGTGACAGTATCCAAACAATTCAACTACATCAGCTTCGTTTCAAAAATTGAAACCATTAGTTAGGCATACACACACACATTTGTGCGCCAGCAATTCCGTGTCGATCCATATAGACGATAAAATGTGTAGGTTAATTGTCTAACGACGAGCCGCATTACAAGCCAAATAACAATTGTTACATATTTGTACGTGGCGAGCATGCGCGACGGTAACCATACACACAGATATCTCGCTTAACAATTTACTCGCGGCAGATAAGACTAACAAGTTAAGAAAGATGAATAGAGAATTCGTAGCTGATTTCATTGCGACATATCAGCAACATACTGCATTTGAAAGATGAAACCAAAAAGAGGACGTGAACAGAAATAAAAAAAATGGATACAGTGCATTGATAGAGGTTAGTGGGAAATATAATATAAAAGTTTGACAGCTTGCATTGATAAAAAATAAAATCCACTCTTTGCGGAGTTACTTTCTCAAGAAATATATATGAAAAATGAAAATTATACAAGAAGTGTAAAAGGGGAAGACGAAATCTACAAAACTAATTTACGCTATTACTACGACTTACTGCTGTTTATGGAGAGATCAACACGAACCAATTGACAGTAACAGCAATACAGGAAGCCCAAATTATGAAGGGGAAGATGAAGGATATTGGGTAAATGTAGGCCCTATAGGAAGATGTATTTGAGAATTTATGTAATACTAAAGAAATCGAAGAAAATGCTTTTCAAATATTCAAGTAGCAGTATACAATCATGTTTATAATCTTCCTGCAACCAATTTTTTTTGTCATACTGTCCGTTTCTTTTTTATTTTTTACAGCTCTATATAAGCTGCTGCACGAATAAATACATTTTTTGTCTGTAGAACTTAAAAACCTATTTCATTTCAATATTGTCACCTCGCTTGTAACATAACCTCACTACAATTAGTTCCCGATGTTTTGGAATTCCCAGTGAGCCGCGAGCCAGGAAATCATGACGGATAATCCGTAGACCACTACCATAAACACAACAATCTGAGCGCGGCGAGCCAGCTGAACGACAAATGAGTGAAACTGATGTTCCTGTGTATGGGCTCCCACAAGTACAGGCTCGTCGCGAGAATATCCGCGCGCAAATCTTCAGCGAGCTTAATCGCGCACAAAAGTGTGTGTGTATGGGCAGCTATTACACAGTTCCTGCAAGGGTAGCTAGCACGGACCCTTATTCCGTGCACCCATTGTTGTATTTTACCTGTAATGGCGTGTCAACTTTATAAACTTCCCACCGAGATGCTTTTAACATTTTGGGCTACGTGAGCGTCAAAATAGACGGACGATCTACTTTTCCTTTTTCGTTTAAAAAAAAAAAACGGAAAAGAGGTTGATTGTAACGTCGACGTTTTTTAGGATGGACTTCTGAATCGCTTCTCATAAATCCAGCTAGTCATGTACGTACTTGCTTAAAAGCCAAATGATGTGTTTCTTGAATAGAACTCATGGAATAACATGCCAAAGAAAAATGCTTAAATTAGATAGTACTGGGTACATCCTGCTATCAGTGGTCGTGAATTTATGAAACACTTCTATGTCATAGGTAGCTTCTTGGTAAACTTCTCAACTGTTATTGAATGTCGGAAAATGTACAGGAAGAATTGTTACGCAAAACAAAACAATGTCGGATCTTACTCGGAACATACATCGAACACTGATGGGTTTAAACAGAATGGCGTGTCTAGGAAAATTGGCACAGCAATTTGCAGTGTTCAGAGAAGTGAAATACATTTCTCCAACTGTTGACGTAATAATGTTCCTAATGAATAATTTTTTTTTTTTTTTTTTGAAAAAAAAAAATCCTTAGGTTCCATATTTATCACCCTTGCCTTTCCCCTTCATGTCACCAAACAAACAACACACTTATATCCATTCTTATTTCTGTCTTGGCGTAATTCTTCGAATTACCCCGTAATTCAGGAACCTCAGGACTGCAATTTTGTAATAATGTATATTATACGAACATTTTCATTTTATAATAAAGAAACAACTACGAACTCAATACTCCTGATAAAGATGAGATCCGTTCAAATCGAAACTGGTGTAACTACGATAGTGTATAGGAAGTTTTCTATCGACGGAAGAAGAAACATCAGCTATCACAACTAGATGTTCTCCTTTTCGTAGCGTTCATGCCTAGCTGAGTATTTATTGACATCTGTGCGCATCTGATGCTTTCCACACAGCCAAACTCGCTCCTGACATCTGTCAGAAAAAAGATTAACTTGAAGCAATGCTAGTGAGACATACGCCAAATGCTAAACCAACTGCCAAGCAGAGTTGATGCCCTGTATCTCTGTTCACGAGATAATCTGTTGTTTTTATCTCACTGTTTTCCGAGACGGCGGTTCCCGATTGTTCTGGGTACCGACTAAAATTCTTGTTATACTAGTGATTTTCTGTTACCATATCAATGGTTTCAAAGACGACGAAGAAACAAGAACTTTAACCGAAAACCAGGGATTTTGCTTAATAAATTCACAGCCTATCAGTTCAACAAGAAAACAGACTCAAGGTGAAAGAAAATTTTCAATACTCATCAGTTTATCGGCACTTAATTGGTTGATCTAAAAGAAAGAAAGAGTTAGTAGGAAAACTTTTTTATGATACTTTTGTCCGTGTTGTACTTTTTCTGCATATTTCCCAGCTGATTGTTAAGTACAGATTGCAGTTTTCACTACGATCGCATTTGACTAGCTTGTGCTGTGGACTTGCATCAAACGTGGCTCGCTACGGAGTTTGTGTGATGTTGAAATCAGAAAACAACGCTTCCCCGTGCCATTTATACCAGGTGCCGATGAATTAGCTAAGTTACAATTCTTCCATTCCTGGCGAGAACAAAATATATACGTCGAAACGTTTCATCACCATATGACTGGTCGCCGGTAGAGATTCGATCTCTAGATTGGCTCTACGTATTACATTGTTGCGTCATTCAATATACACCTATTGTAGATATCCAAAGGCTCACACCGGGAGTCTTGTCAGGTAAGAATTGGAAGAGTTTTGAAAGCTTGTTACTTCATAATTTAACAAAACATTGCGGTATGGTTGGACAGGATTTTTGTTGCCAAAAAAGTAATACTGTCACAAAAAGCAATATGTTATTAATTAAGTTGATGGATAGATATGTTTTTCTGTCACGAGCAGAGTCGATTTTGGAAGCAATTTTGCTAATTTTCAACCCTAATTTACCATGTTGCGTGTTGATGCTCGAGATACCCAGCCAGCCGGCATAACGTGCATCTTGTCGCGAACATTTACGTTCAATTGGCGACCCCCTAGGGGTTCGAGTACTCCACTTTGAGAAAACTTGGTCTACAGGATCATATATTAGTTTACATAAATCACATCTATTCCTATTTATGGCAGAGACAACAGTCATCGATTTAATTTTTCCCTTGACTTTGGATGGTCACTATGAGCAGATGTTTTACAGATCTTAGCGAAACAAGTGTGTATTGAGATGTTTACCTACTGGAATCGCTGGAGAACAGATAACCTTTACGGCCACATCTTCCAACACATTCATGTTCTCTCCCTCCCAATGTAATTCACATTGTACTTCAACAGTCACTTTATATCTTTTTTTTTAAATTTCTACCCTCTTAGGGAGCCTTCATAAACCACGTAGCTCCATTTTGGTCTCCTGTAAACCCCCCCTCCACCCCATGTAGCCCTACGTGGCTTTTCTCTCTCTCTTTCCCCCCCCCCCCCCCCCACGTAGCTTTTTTTTCCTTTTGATTCCATAAGACATTTTGTACTGTTTTCTCTTGTCAGACGATTGTAAATTACATACGAAGATAATTAACTGAGGGAAATAAATATTCACATGCTGTTGTGAGTTCTGTTCCTCATTTTAACTGTGAAAAATGTTATGAAAGGAAAGCTACGTGGCCTAGCTCGAAACCCCCCCTCCCCCCACGTAGCCCAGCGTAGCCTTCCAGCTAAACCCCCCCCCTTTTCCCTGGACCCGAGCAACGTAGTTTGTGTACGCTCCCTTAGTTTCTATTTTATACTACATTACCATCGCTTGTATTTTACTTCGTAATGACAAATCTTAACAGGAAAATATGTTTTACGCAATGAATATACCTTTAGAAACGTTTTTCATGGCAGTTCAGTGTTCGATATTAAATGGTTTTCCTCTGTGAGAAGGTCGTTTTTATCAACTGCTCGAAGTTCCAGTTTAGTCGTGTCAAGGTCTACTGGAGGTCGCACCATTGTGTGGACAATGTCTTTTGTTCTGCTACAGCTCCTAGCGGTCGAAGTTCACATTGTACCACGTTGCTTGTACGTGGCCGTGAATGTGCGTGCCGCGTGTTCCAGTGACGTCACAGCGGGTTCTCACACGTCATTTATCACTAAGCAGTGACGGGCCGGTCTGGCGGGTGGCTAATCAACGAAATTGCCTCAGAGCGGGGACAGCGGTACCTGCTAACTCGTTAATGCCAATGCCATTACCATCTGAATATTCCCGCGCCGCACGAGTCCGCACTTGCAGGTGAACTGTTCACACGTTAAGCCTTGACAACGTCCCAACAGCTTAGCTAACTCCTCAACGTAATTGAGAAACATCTTGAATACACCATCGGAGGACGAACCAGAACTCACAACACATGACGAAATTAGAAACATTATCAAAAAAACTGGCTAACAATAAAGCTCCAGGAGCCGAAAAAATTTCAAATAACCACCTTAAGCACCTACCTAGGAAGGGAATAGTGCTACTCACTAGAATTTTCAATGCTTGTTTGTTACAAAAGTACTTCCCAGAATATTGGAAAATAGCAAAAGTCACGACCATACCAAAACGTGGGAAAGACCAGCGTCTCCCATCAAATTACAGACACCAATAAGCTTACTACCCTCCACATCCAAAGTGCTGGAGCGGGTAATCCGAAAACGTATCAACAAGGCCTTACAAACAGACAAAACAATCAGAAAAGAACAGTTTGGTTTCGAAAATATAGTAGGAAGCTCTAGCCAACTTAACAGATTTACCGAAGATGTATCGAAGGGATTCAACCTAAGGAAATCAACAGCGGCTGTATTCTTAGATGTAGAGAAAGCCTACGACAAGGTATGGCACGCAAACCTCATAGCCAAACTAGGAACTCAGACAACAATCCGCCCCTGTTACACCCAACTAATTGGAAGTTTCCTAGAAAATAGGAAATTCTTTGTTTCAATAGAAGGTCAAAATTCATCAGGCCATCTCATACCGGCTGGTATCCCCCAAGGTTCAGTTCTGGCACCAGTCCTATTTAAAATTAACGTCAACGACGTACAATTGCCACCTTATGTCAAAATTGCATAGTTCCCAGATGACACCACCATATATGCATCGGGCAGGAGTCATGACCTAAACGTCAACCACCTTCAACACGGCCTCCACGAACTTGAGAAGTGGTGCCGCAAAAAAAAAGGGAAAATGAACCCATCCAAGTGCGCACCAGAAAGAGACCAATTATAGACAAAAAACTTACCATAATGGGGCAAGAAATAGAATGGTCATGTGAAACTAAATAACTTGGAGTCACCATTAACAAAAATCTTCTCTTCCGGAAACATATCTTAGACAGAAGAAAACAGGGCACAGCTATACCTAAAAAAAAAAAAAATCCAATCCTGTACAGCTCGGAACTAGCCACAACAACAAAGCTTAGGATCTACAAGGCAGTTATCCTCCCCTTCATACTATAGGGATGCCAGGTGTGGGGAACTGCAGCTTGAGAATAGGTAAGTACGAGTTATATTAAGAGCACCCATATACGCACCAAATGACTTCCTTCACGACACAGCGAACATTAACCCACTTCATGTAGAAATTTTCAGACAAACAGAAATTTTTTATGACAGAATAGATAATTTCAGACAAAATGACGAAAGGCTCCATGCCCTTGGCACAACAATGCCAAGGCACTGGCACGCCTATAAAGTGCCACTAAGTGTTATATATCAGGCAGAAGGGAAATGATATGATCATAAGAAAACTGTAGGGGTTTTTCACATAAGGTCGTTTTTGACGAACCATAGCCATGTTTTCCCCTCAAAGAGTAAAAAAAATATCCTCATCCTAAACAGAGTTACACGTAAAGTAGAGCTACCATGGTAACGGGACTTTCACAAACACGCTGAAAGCCAGAGACACACAAAAATAAAGGGAAAATATATTTCGCAGTACGATATGTTCTTGTTGAAATAAACTTGTAATGTCTTTGCTACTACGACAAAAATTAATAATTGTGGCACAAATGGTAATGCTCTAAAATTCATGGACGAAAATGACAATGCCTTTGGTGTTCAGTAAGACTAGGTAGTAAGAAATGTAACTGAAATTTGAGAAACGACTGTATATTCATATTTTTCCCAGTCGATACCAATTTACTGCATCAGTTATTCAAATATAGGATAGTGGGTTAAACGTTGTAATGTATCGTGTGATACATTCTTTTTTAATATTCACAAGTAAGTGAAAAAAATACAGTCTGCGTGAAGGGCAGGAGTTTGCAAAACTTTCCGTGCACGCTGAGGGAAACCGCAGGCAACCTGGTCACGTGACCGCGTCATGTGATTTGAGATAGCTATTGTCGAGAGTGAATATACCATGTTGGTTGTGTTAATGTGGTTTCACTTTTTTTTTTTTTTTTGCTTCCATGTGTGAGCATGGGGAGGGACGCAGTTGGAAGGCGCAATAGGCAAGGAGGAATCTTAGTGCAACGATTATATGCCGACATCCAGTGTATATGTAACGCATATGAGAAAAGATTCAATCGCCAACTGAACTCGAAGTGCAGCCATTTGCCCACCGCAGTGATGACGGTAAGGTAATTGAATAAACTGTCCACAAAAAGTGTAGTTTTTGGTTCCAGTGTCGACCTGAGAACTTACGCTACGGAAAGAGAGATGATAATTTAAGTCTCTCTCTCTTTTTTTACTTATGGTTTTACGCCTCGTCGACGTCGAGGTCATTAGTCTGGAGACATGGAACGGGAAGGAATCCGGCGTGGATTCATTTAGGGAAACCATGTAAAACCCAAATCTGGATGCCCGTATGGTGATTCGAACCAGCGTTCTGCCGAATTTGACGCCAGATCGTTAACCGCTCACAATGCTTGGTAAATTTAATTCTAACGTACGTATTAAAGATGATCTATGGCTATTGAATATTCTTTGAAAAAAAAATCTGTGATATGTTTAAATATGCATGCAGTGGTTTTGTAATAATACAAAGAAATCCCACTCCCTCCCTTAACGAGTTATTAAATAGCTATATAATTTTCATTAACAATATGTGAAGTTCAATGATAATCAAAATTAAAGAATTAAAGGATGGCACACTTAACCGGTACTCTTCAACGTGGAACAAGTGGGGCTTCACATTTCGTCCTAGCTGTAATTTTTCTTTATCCTCCAGTTCTTCTTACTGTATCTAAACTATTTTACACCAGCACCTGATTCAAATCATCAATGGAGAAACGCTAATTTTTGCACCTAAAGGCTTGAACTGATCGTACATATTCATGAAATGACGTGGCCTGATCCGTATACGAATATGAGCATGGCTGATATCTGCCATGAAAAACAATATACGGTGAAATTCCTCCATGGACATTCTGCCTACCAGATCATACTATACTTTGTTAAGTTCTATTTTAGATAAACAGTGATTTTTCAGCTAAGCGAAAGCTTCGAAAAAAAAGATACAAAAGTATTATTTCTCCCCTTAGAAGTACCCTTCGGCAAATCAAGTGGGATATTAGTGGAGATAAAGTTCTGTATTCCTTCTCTTGTCCTAGGTATCCGCACAACTCTAAGTTACCCCAAAGTTGCCACAGATACACAAGACTCATCACTGTTTCGTATTAAATGATATTGAGATGTTTATTCCGCAGAATTTACTGAAGAATCCACACAAGGTATGGTCTCAGTCATAATATCTTTACACCAAGTGCAAGTCTTACTCTTCTATAGTGTTCCTAATTTGAATAAATTACTACAAGGCTGGAGAGTACAAAACGAACCATATAAGTATATAAAAACTTTTTGCAAGTAGGTGGAAAGCTATTTCCATCGAAATTTATAACCACACATTTAGCTGTCTGCAATATTTTTTTTATTTAGAGTGAACATATTAAACGTTATTTCCAATTAAAAGTTTACCAAATTCTGTATGGAACAAATCATAAAATATTATTAAGTTGTAAGTAGTAAATAGCTATGGTTTTTTTTGTTGTTACTATACGGGGAGAGGTAGTGATGCTTCCAAATTTCAACATCAAAAACACACAATAGCACAAAGTTAACTCTTAAGATGGACTCAAGAAAATATTGCTTTCATCTATCAAAAATTATTTTTTCTAATCATTTAATTCGTTAACAGGTTGTTTGTATCCACCAATCAATTCTAACAATGTCAGTCAAGAGAATACGAGCGAAATACTGCATCTTTCACCATTGGAAAATAGTGTGACTTTATTCAGGAAATACTGCTCGTTGTATGCCAAATTAATCGTAATGTTTATGTATTGATTGAACATAAATATCCACATTCTCGCTTATTTCCGACACTGTAGTTTTCACAAATATTAAAACACAAATGTTTGCCTTCAATAAGAAGGACAACAGTGAAAAATCGGTTTACTATTAGTTCAAAGGATACATCAGTCATATTAAAGCCAAATATAACATCTGGAAGTGGAGTACAAATTAGAATACAATAGATGATGTAGGTGACATATAACAATTAAGCTAGGCACAATCGTATATATTATTTCTAAGAGGTGATTTCTTGTCACAATCCATTATCTGCCTTCATACTTAACCGAAAGCGATAAATGAGGTATCATTTTAAAGACTAAGGTATCCGCTTTGGTCATATAATATTTTCGAAAAGTACTTTTTTGTAATTCGATCCTTAAAGGGGAAAAATGGCAATATTTCTAAAACGCTGTTTCTGTATCACAAGCCTTTTGTCTCCCTGGATACCTAACCGAAATTAATAAATGAAGTGGGATTCTAAAGATTAAGATCACAGTTTTGGTGAAATCTCATCTTCATAAAGTAATTGTTTTAATTCGAACCTTAAAGGGCAAAAGTATCAATATTTCTACAACGCTTTTTTGCCTCATGAGCCATGTATAACCCTTGATATTTAACCGATATAGATAAATGAGGTATCATTTTAAAGATAAAAATCTCCGCTTTGGTCACATCATTAGAAAGGAATTTTTCCGAATCTGACCCTTAAAGAGAAAAACTGTCACTATTTCCATAATGTATTTTATTGTCACGAGATATTTATCATCATAACTGTCATTCGAGAAAACAAACTTTTTATCAGATGAAAGATAGAAAAACTTAGGCAGCCAAGTAGGTGGAAATGTAAGGCAACAAAAAAGAAATCAACAGATGGAAAGTGAATGGAGCATGTTGAACGATCAGTAACCCTCCGACTTAACATTCGGTGGAACGTGGGTTCGAATACCAGTCCGATCATCCAGATGGGACTTTGCATCAATGTAAGTAACAGCGAAGTAATGACTTAACGGAACACACTTTTTTGAACTGTGATGCGCAATTTAGAAATCCTTAAACGACATTTACTAGTAGGCTGATTGGAAGGAATACAACAATAAAAACGAACTCTTTTGTTTTGAGGTAGCATAAATAAAGCGATACTGAGAACAGGAAATTACGGATATTAATAAGATATGTTTGTATTCAATTATTACGTCAGTTTTGAAACTTTGTATCTATAAAATATATACTTCCTATCTTACTGTCGATGCGGTTGCCTGTATTGTTTGCAAATTTCTCCATCGGTCTCAGCTGATATCGCATTTCCAAATCATATCGTTTATATTAAATCTTCCATTCTCCCTGTCACACGCTTCTGTCCATATTTCTATTCTGACCAGTTCGCCAACGCGTTCTGTTCACTTTTCCTACTGCTGCAGCTGATGAAATATTTTGCCGGTGACTCTCAATATTTAAAACAGCCAGGCTCATGACCAATGTATGAATTCGGTAATGGATATGGACGTATTCAAAAATGCAGCTGTCGTCTGCCGCCGTCGGACAGACGACGTAGAGTGAATGGAAAACTCGTTTTGAAAAAGCGACGACAAGAGGAAACAGTGATGCCATGTCCAGAAAGGAAGACTTATTTCTTAATGATTTCCACATCCTGATTAAATACAAGGGATAGGTTTTTTTTTTAAAAATAAGGTCCGTTTTTTAACGATAAGAAAAATAGTGCAAATATCATTAAAATATATTTAATTCGATATGCCACATACATACTTTCATCAACTTTTTGAAACAATTTCCATTTTTATTCAAATATTTGTCATACCATTCAACAAGTTTTTGAATTCCGAAGTGAAATAAATTTACCACCTGTGAAGAAGCCCAATCCATGACTGCTGTATCACTTCTTCACTAAGGAACTTCTTTAAGCACTGGAACAGGTGAAAATCATTGGATCTGGGCTCTATAATATTGTTGTACATATCGCGAAACAAATCTTCAGAACTCTGACAAGGTTAATCCGGGCGTGTCTCATCCATCACGCGTATTTACCAACTCGTCCTTGAACACTTCATTTAATTTAATTAATTTAATTGAAATGGAGCACAGGCTCCGGTGGCAATTTCCCTACACACCCAACTTCCCCCTATCCTACACTCACCTACATTTGCCCTCTACAAATTTTAACTTTAAATTCTTTCAACGTTTTCGGTAGGTTATTCATCATTCCACTTGGTAACACATTCCAATCCCTGACACCCTTACCTAAAAAAGAAAATCTTCCCACACCCTTGTGCCTGAAATTGAGTGCCAGCTTGTGGTCATGGTCATCTTTTCCCTTCCATGAACTACTTTTCAAACCTACTGCAATATCTTTCCATGGCTCATCGCCAGTATACGCCCTCTATACTCCCATTACCCTCCTCGTCCTCCTCCTGTCTTGCAATGAATCCCATTCCAGCTCCTTTATCATATCTGTCACTGATTGCATTCTGCGATAATTTCCAGAAACAAATCTAGCAGCCCTTCTTTGCACCTTCTCCAACTCCTGTATTTGATACTCAAAATGTGGGTCCCATACTACACTACCATATTCGAGTAATGGTCTTACCAAAGTTTTGTAACCCAATTCCTTTACATCTCTCGTGCATCCCCTCATCACTCTCTCCAACAAGTGCAGGATTTTGAAACCTTTTCCTACCACCTCTCCAATGTGTCCTGCCCAGTTAAGCTTGTTATCAAATGTAATACCAAGATATTTACATTTCAAGTCTTCAGCAAGCAATTCTTTCCCCACCTTATATTAATAATTAACTTTTTGTTTTTTATTTGTGTATCTAATTAGCTGACTCTTCTTCGCATTTATCTTCATTCCATGTTTACCAACCCAATTAGATATCCTGTCTAGATCACCCTGCAACTGTTTACAATCCTCTATCGTTTTGATTCTTTTATACAGCATTATGTCATCTGCAAACAATTTAATTTCAGATAGTAAACAATCAACACAATTATTCATTAGAATAATGAATAGCAATGGTCCAAATACGCTACCCTGTGGCACACCCATTTTTACTTCCACTTCTTTTGATACTACATTTCCTACCCTAACTTTCTGTTTTCTACCTTTTAAAAATTCTTCTACCCAGCAAATGACTTTCTTATCCACTCCAATAGTTTTTACCTTATTTACTACCATTTTGTGGCTTACTCAGTCAAACGCCTTCGAAAGATCTAGTGCTACATTATCAATTTGGCCTCCCTTGTCCATTTCATCTGAAATAACTTGCATATATCCCACCAACTGAGATTCGCATGAATATCCTTGCCTGAAACCATGTTGCCTATTTGAAAATCACTTACGTTCCTCACATACATTTCTGATGTGGTTGCATATCAATCTTTCCACTAATTTACCTACCACTGAAGTCCAACTGATTGGCCTGTAATTTTCGACTCTATTTCTCACCCCTTCTTTATGTACCGGTACTACTATCGCACTTTTCCAGTCTTGTGGTAAGCAGCAAGTATCCAGACTCAATTTAAATTATATTTCAAGATAAAGTACAATGTCACATCCGGCTATCTTTAAGATATATGTAATAATATTATCTGTACCAGCCCCCTTATGTTTTTTCAGCTTGCTTATTTCCTTCATGATTTCTTCAGGATGAATTTCAAATTTTTTAGTATCTTCATTTATAATCGTATTGTTAAGCTCGTTCTCCGAATTAGACCTTCCCACTTCTGATTCATGGTCCCTAATGCTCTCACTAAACCAGTTATTTAAAATCTCTGCCTTTTTCAAATCCTCAGTAACTACTTCTCCATCCTTATCTATGAGTATCTCTACATCCTCCCTTCCCCTCAGTTTCCTGATATAGCCATAGAAATTTCGAGATGCATCAGTCAGTGGTCCTCCTACACTGACAATACTCTTCATAAACCCATCTTTAGCCATTTTCTTTGCTGTTATTAAGTCCTTGTTTAGTTGTTTCAAATATTCCCTACTACCCTACTGTCTCTTAACTCTGTTATGTTCTCTTCGTACCAACCTCTTTAACCTTCTCACATCCCTATTATAGTACACAGGTTCTCTACTCCTCTTTATATTCTGCTTTGGAATAAATTTTTCTTCCCCCTTTCTTATTATCTCCTTGAACTCTTCCCACCTTGACTCTACTGTACTTGTGCCTTCCTTCCATTTGCTGAAACGTTCTCTGAAATATCTCTTCAAATTTGAAATCTGCGCCTTTTTATAATTGTACCTATTTTCCCCTTCAATTTTGGCAGCTGGTTCACTGAAACCTCTAATATCCATCAGAACTGCGTCATGATCACTTATTCCTTCCGTTACTTGACACCCCACGAGGTTATCATCGGGCTTTATTAGGAATATATCCAAATATTTTGCCCCCTAGTGTTTTGCTCTACCACTTGTGTAAATCCTCCTTCCCTTATTAAGGTATTTGCAAATCTTTGTTCCCGTGTGTTATTAATTTTATTTCCTTCCCAGTTTACACCTGATAAATTTAAATCCCCACCAATTAATTTATCCCCAAGAGCCTCATCTTCATCTGTCATTCTACCACTGTGGTAAGCAGCCAACACCCTGATTTTTTCTTTTTTATTACCCCAGAAATCTACCCCAAGTAACTCATGGTCTTGATCTATGAATGCCAGTGAACTGTGGTAGTTTTTGCTAGATAGTATGAAGACTCCTCCACCAATTGCTCCTCTATCTCTGCGGTACACTCTGTAACCATCAGGAAAAACCTCACTGTCTAGTACGTCTTCTTTTAACCAACTCTCTACCCCAGTTATTATTTGTGGTTCGTGTATCTCTATTAAGTTTGCAAATTCGATTACTTTTTTCATTATACTTCTACAGTTTACCATTAACACCCTTATTACCGGCTTTACATTTTCAGCATTTATCTCCTCTTTCCCAGATTTACCCCAGCCAGTTATTGTTTCAGCAACTTCATTTATTTCTTTAACATCTATGATTATTCTCGCCGTGGAACTACAATCAGTATCACTTTGATCATCGATTTCCATCCCTTCACCAGCAGCCCCTAACCTAAAAAGGCACAGTCCTGACCCCATCATCACTGGAAATGGGCTCCCTCACTGCTTTAGCTAACAACTCAGAAAGTACTCCCTTCCCCCTTCTATTTAGGTGTAGGCCATACCTAGTGATACCCCACCTACCTATGGTGTTTACAGGCAGAAACTCCAACACAGAACCAATGCCTTTCCTGAGTAGCACTTCAGTTTCCACATTAACCCGCCTCACAGCGGAGTTCAATTGTGGCCGGTCATGGCGTCTTAGGACCTGTATGAGCTCCACCCTGGTATGCTGTGCCTCCTTCACCACCTTCCTCAGGTCACTCTCTATACTATAACTCACGTTTCTATCAATACTATTCCCCGCCCCTCCCACTATCACTACTCTATCGTCCTTAGTGAAACTCCTACAAAGTGAACCTATATCCTCTATGCTCTCCCACTTTCGTACAATACGATCACTCATTCACAGCATTATCACCGTACACATCACAAATGTCATGTTTCTTGAATTCATGAAAGGAATTACAAATCATATATCAGAGTCAGCCGACGAATCGATTTTCTTATACATTAAAAACGCCTACAACTCAACACACAGATAGACGATACGGCTGAAAATGACATCTAAGCGCGCGCAAAGCATGCTGGGAGCAGACGCGCATGCGCAGTGCGGCAATCGCGCACCAGTCTCTCTCTCTCATTCATCTTTTAGTTTCAAACATTGATCTAGGTATTAGAAACACCTTTTTAAAACTATGTGTGGAGCACAGCACTTTATGGCAGCGAAAAATGGACTACAGGAATGTTAGAAAGAAAGAAATTGAAGCATTTGAAATGTGGTGCTACAGAAGAATGCTGAAAATTAAGTGGACAGACAAAGTACGAAATGAAAGAGTTTTGGAAATGATGGGTGGAAAGAAGTTTACGGAAGAAGCTTACAGAAAGAAGAGATAGGCTGGTAGGTAATATTTTGAGACATGCTGGATTGGTTTATTTGTTAGTGGAGGGCACAGTCGAAGGTAAGAACTGTAGAGAAAGACATAGATTGTAATATATGAAGCAGATAATTGAGGACATGGGTTTTAAGGGATATGTAGAGATGAAGAGGTTAGCTCAAGATAGGAAGAGATGAAAGATTGCATCAAACCAGACTGATGACAGAAAAAAAAGAAAAAAGAATCAAATATATTACAGGTTAAATTTTTATCTTTGGATAGGTCGTCATTTGATGGTTATTGTTTATAATCGGTATATACTAGTCAGTATCTGGGTTGTGCCACTGAAGATAATAATTATTTGGCTTGGTTTGTGTTTTAAATAAAACTGAAATTTCATAGTGGGAAGAACACAGTAGCTAAGTAGATATAATACCTTACTATTAAAAAATATACTAAAAAGAAAAGTATGACGTTTTATTAAGTTTTTTTCTCCGGAAAGAAGTACATCGTTTAACTAGTCCACTATTACACTTCAAGACCATGCAGAAAAGCCCAGCAATTGCTTCAGAAAATTTGTAACGTTCAATGAGTAAATTAGTTTTTTCTTTTTTTTCACTAGCTGCAGTAAAATTGAACGTCTGCTTTATTTATCAATAAGTTTATATTATCACTGCTACTCGGCTTTTGTGGGTTATTGTAGTGGTGATTCGGATTTCAGATAGAGGCAATATATCAACTCTCGCCGCATTAAATAATTTCACGAAATTACAAGCACAATTCATAGAAAAAAATATTCATTAATCAACACATTTTTCGTTCATCACAACAGCGTTCCTTTTCCAACTAGGGCTTAAATTACACGTGAAAATTGTCGCTCTGATAGTGCCAAACTCCCATGTCCACGAAATCATGATTCATTTCATTTGGTAATCACAGGCATTGAGTATAACAGTATCACGCAAGGTTACCAACTTTACAGAATGAAAACCAGTACAAACCTTCAGATAAAGCAAATGCGTGAGAGCGGATTAACCTTGATACCTCACAAGCACTAACTTCGTAATCTACATCAGATACCAGCTTTGGTTTGCGATTTCTTCAAAATTTTCTGAAAAGACAGCGTAATTTAAATGAGAGCATACTGCTTATTTCTTCTATCAACTTTGCTATAGGCGTTGGTAGAGATACATTCTTGTAGTGTGGGGAGTGCCCATGGTTCCGTAACGAGCAACTCTATCCATCGATTTTCTACCAATCCTTTGGCTACTTGATGCTCATTCTAAAATAGTAGGAACCTTTATACATTAATGTCCACATAGTGACGTTAATCGTTAGTTGTGCAACTCAAACTCACTGAAATAATGTAGTATCAGTACTTTAAAGATGGGACCGTAAGATTTCAGATTCAGACAAATATCTCGGTTTATTTATAAATAAGTTGTACTGCCATATAAATCACGTACCATAGGAGTGTTCAGAAAGGTATAAATGTGCTATTGGCCAGCTTTATACTACACTGCAACCAGTCTTAAGCTGTACCACGCCATAAATAAGTCCGCATCTGGACTACCCTTGCCTATGATAACTGATGAGTCACGGCGTCCGACAACTAGAGAAGCTAAACACGAGTCAATACAATGTCCTTAAATTTCACTTAGCTACTGTGGGTTTTAAATCTGATAATATTCTATTGATGGAGACAAACAAACTCCAACTGGGTCAAAGGAAGAGACTTCTGGAAGTGAAATCACTATTAAAATTGAAATAATTCAAACTGGATGCACTATTGGGGTAAAATAATCATATAAAAATCTGGACTCATTCCTTGTATTTTTAAATTTTTAATTTTTAAAATGTTGTTTAAAAATCGAACTTAATTAACAATCCGCAGTTATCTAACGAGATAGATAATGAGAAGATTCTAATGGACGGTTTATCATATTGCAAGAGTTATATATACCGACGGAGCAAATAATGGGTTTGCTAAGATATATTCCTATTTACAATTTGTTTGAAAACACGTTAGCACTTAAGACTACCGGAGCAAGCAACGATATTCACTACAGATTTTATTGCCAACCGGAATGGTCTGAAGTATGTCGCGGAATTCTAGAAGGCAGTGTTATTATACACTGATATGCAAAACATTATGACCACGACCCACCCCGATATTTAATGCCGTATGGAGATGTTGCAATAAGGAACAAGCGGAACGGAGACGCATGGGGACTCATTCGAGCGATGATACGTGTGACAAATGGGGAAATAAGTAACTTTGACCAAAGGGCAGATTGTTTTTGTCCCGCGATGCTGTTAGCTTTTTCATGTGATACTGTAGTGAGCATCTATGGGAAATAGTTGAAGGAAAATAATGTATAATAAAAATAAGGATTTTTTTTATTAGTAAATCGTGTTTCATTCCTACGGTACTTTTTTGTATGTTGCTGGAGTGGGGAGGAAGGTTGGAGAAGATAGGAAGGTATTATACAGGGTGTTACAAAAAGGTACGGCCAAACTTTCAGGAAACATTCCTCACACACAAACAAAAAAATATGTTATGTGGACATGTGTCCGGAAACGCTTACTTTCCATGTTAGAGCTCATTTTATTACTTATCTTCAAATCACATTAAACATGGAATGGAAACACACAGCAACAGAACGTACCAGCGTGACTTCAAACACATTGTTACAGGAAATGTTCAAAATGTCCTCCGTTAGCGAGGGATACATGCATCCACCCTCCGTCGAATGGAATCCCTGAGGCAGCCCTGGAGAATGGCGTATTGTATCACAGCCATCCACAATATGAGCTCTAACATGGAAAGTAAGCGTTTCCGGACACATGTCCACATAACATATTTTCTTTGTTTGTGTGTGAGGAATGTTTCCTGAAAGTTTGGCCGTACCTTCTTGTAACACCCTGTATAGACGTGTCCATGTGAAAGCCCGATTGAAATAAGGATTAGGAAATGTCATGAACAAAGGAGCAGCAACCTTTTTTCGCTATGCAGGGTCATGTTCACAAAGGCCTTAATACATTAAAATCAACCAGTTGCAACTGCCTGGTCACTCTACATTATTCATCGCACTTTTCGGCATCATTTATTTGAGCATTAGAGAGAAACTAATTCACTCTGTTAGAGGTAGTAATAAGTCATGTTACGACTCATATTAATAATCTTTATTCTGAGACATTGCGTATCTTAGATGAGACATATAATCATGATATTGCTTTACAATATTTCATCTATAAGGTGATTGTACTGCTCCAGTTGCGAACGATATACGAAAGGTATTTCTTGCAGACTGAAAGACGCCAACAGTCGCAAGAACGAATTAATGCATATGAAAATTATCTGCCGTCACGTTTTCACTCATGCAGTGGTGAAATGCTTCCTTAATAAGAACTGTCACTCGTGCACCATTCCGCATGCAGAATTCCGTTCTGTATTTCACGCTCGCTTGGTGCCTATTTGCTGCTAACAAACATACCACCTGGAGCCACAACAGGTAGTGAATGGGCAAGGCGAAGTTTCTAACTGCGTACTGACGGAGACAGATTGTATCTCAGTTGGTCAGATTGCGCCGCTGTTACCTGTCACCAGGGCTACCAACCACCACCTGCGACCCGTCTCTTATCTTCCTGATTTGTTTCTCCCCATTTATCTGACTGCTTCTCGGCACCACCCCTCCCCTCGTTTCTGTGGCAGTTCCGCAGGCACATCCTACGCAACGACGTCGCTGTTTATACCTGCCGCTATCTTCTACGCCCGTAAAAAGCCCTCTCGACGTAAAACAACTGTGTGGGAGATAAAAGAGAATGCAGCACCGCAAGTGGAAGAAACCAACCGTGATAAACCTCTCGCCATGTCACAAACAGAGGTTGACTAAAAAGTTAGTGTCTTGCTCCTAGACGGGTATAGAATCGCTAACTAAACATTACAGAATTTCACCCAATTTCGGCGATCATAAGTATTCGTCAAAGAATATATTTTGTAACTTTTGTTTTTTGAAGTAGAGACTCTTGAATGGAAATCATCAGTTATAAGTAAATGAGAAGTTTAAAGGTATCACGAGTGACATTTAACTTGTATGTTGATAAAGCCACCAGTGAAATGAAAGAATGGTTGTCTAACAAAATATTTAGTACGTAGCTGTTTTCTGAAGATATTGGACGACGACGATTCTCAAACATGAACCATGTTAGAATCATTACTAGCGTTTAGACTTATTTTAAAAAGCGTATCGAGATAAATAATAATAATTTACGTCATATATGGAATTATAAAAAGCTATGTTAGTGTTATATGAAACAAACGGTTAAAAAAGTGCATAAACCTTTTATATAACATCCATAAATAGAGATAATACCCCATAGAAATCATATTACTTCAATAAAACATGAGATTCGCTAGTATGGTTTATAAATGGTATTATGGAGTATGCAGTCTTTGTCCATGAATTTTTCACTTTCATATATACAAAGGGAAAGAAATATGTGATTGTGATAGAACTGTTCAAGGACAACGCTACCTAATAAATTGTCCCGTTAACATATACTTAAAAGTTACTTATGCCAATAAAAAGAAGAAAAAGTTTGAGAATAGAATTTGAACTAATTATGAACTACACGAATATAGGAAATTAAGTCCTGCAGAAATTATGAAATAAAAGAACAGTAAATATAAAAATTTGATCAGGTATATTACGAAATATATGTCAATTTTAAAAGTTGAGAGGTAATTACAAAAAGTAAAACAAAAGGAAAAGAAATTTAGTGCTGGTTCAGTTTATGTATATATAGTTTCATTTCCCCATACAACAATCACTATCTCCTGACCTTTCCTTAAAGAAAACTAATTCCTGAGATATAAAGTCAGTTCAGAACCACTGTTTTCTGCTCTTCATTCTCCTGGAAACGTTTAGTACGATACAACTCACCTCGAAGCGACATCATGAAATGAACTAGAAAAATAAGATAATGTTTCTGAACCCGAAAAGCAATGAATATTACTTTCCTTAGTGTGTTTGGTTAAACTTCAAAGGTTTCACTCAATTTGAATGATGCCATTATATGGACTGTTTTGATTCGACAATACCGTTAGCAGCCCATGTTGCAGCTTCGATATGATGGAAATATTTTCCAACTCTGTTTCAGCTGCCGAAAACTGCTAGTGAGATTTGTCGCTCAACAGTCAGTCAAAAATTGATTATCGAATAAAAAATTTAAAATAGTGGCGAGTGCATGTGTGTTTCTCATGAGTTAGTGGTCGCAAATTAGTCTAATAACACTCTGTAATAAATGTGCATAATATCATAAATATGCATACATTAGAGAAATTATAAAAAAAAAATCCTGTAATATTATTGCGTAAACTGAACTAATTCTGTATAAAGTAGTCCTGAACTACGTATATTCTTCAGCACTACTATATATAAACAACCACCAGTATGGCGGTGAAAACATAGTTCTTGACATTGGATGTCAGGTTTATTAAAAGATTGGTAGTTGTGGCACATTGGTTTTATGTGCCTTTCGAGTTACTATTTTAGTAAATAGACATAAGAATCGGGCAAAAGACTTTTTTTACTAACGAGCGGTAAATTCAGCAAAAAAATTGTTTTTCAAGTGTATTGTGAGCGTCAGATGTCACGAGGAAGTCCAGCCATGGCAAAAAGAATTATCCCCCTGTCAACCAAACAACCTGCTCAGATGCTACTTAATCCGATGTGGGGTAGCAATGTCATAATGAATTATATGCCACAATAATGTTAAATCAAATTACCGAGCGTGGTGGTGTAACGGCTAGCGTTCTGGCCTCGCATTCGGGAGGACGGCGGTTCGAATCTCCGTCCGGGCATCCAGATTTGGGTTTTACATGGTTTCCCAAATCACTCCAGGCAAATGCCGGGATGCTTCCTTCAAAAGGCCTTGGCCGAATTCCTTCCCATTCCTTGCCCCCCATCCTTTCCCTTCTCTAAAGACATCGCTGTTAGAGAGACGTTAAGCAAATAAAAAAAAAATTAAATCAAATTCATATATACACATATAGTCAGCGAGATACGTAATTGGTGCATGCAAACGGAATAAGCAAACGTAGCCATGGCCCTCCTTGTTGATAATTTCTCTCCCCAGAAACTTGTAACGGTTAAACAGTAGTAAATCTAATCCAGATTTGATGAGTCATCCTCATTGCTACGATTACATATTCTCAGTTGAACGCCATTCATTCAATATATACTATAACAGTCTGATCAGGAACCAATTTTAAATCTAACGGTCCTTTCAGGAACTTACGTCGATATCACGTTAAATTTCTAAATAATCAACAAATTTCATTCGACAGGTATCTACAGAAACAACCTGATTTGTTTTCCTACTCAGCTGAGGTAATCGAACTGAGTGAATCTTTAACGAGCAGTAACAAGTAGGTATGTGCTAGTACAACCAACTTTGTGAGGACGATCAACATGTAAGAGCGGAGATTTTCCTTGCGTATAATTCCTGTGAAGTCTTCACGGGTGTACCGCCGGATTGTGTTGAGAAAACAAGGTATTTCGACTAGTTTTGTCGTCTTCCTCAGTTGCGGGAAACGTTTAATAATGATATTCGGAATACAGGTTTGTATGTTGTAAGATGTAAATAATATACTGAATAAATAATGGCGCTGAAAGTGAAATCAGTGAGGTTGACTTACGTGTAGTGATGTGTTGCAGGTATATATTAATAATACATTGCGTTTCGGACACAGGGCTTTGAAACGTGTCACCCAAGTGGCCCAACATTCCAATCTGTAGGACCTATGTTTATCCGCTGTAGGATTCATGCTGGGGACCAGGATAAATAGTTCCCCTCCCGTCCAACGTTCGACTCCGTAGGTTCTTAAATGGGGAAATCGTCCTGCAATGCTTAAAAAGTGTTGCCATTAATCTTCAGCGTTTAATTTTACTTCCACTCTATCAACTATCATTTAACTTCCTTTTTTTTTTTTTTTTTTTTTTTTTTTTTTTTGCTTAAGACTTTACGCTTTGTCGAAAGGACTGGTGGAAAGGAACTGGAAGGAATTCGCCCATGGCCTTTTGAAGGAACCATCCCTGCATTCGCCTGGAGTGACATGGGGAGACAATGGAAAACCCAAATCTGGATAGTCGAACAATGATTCGAACATTTAACTATTTACAAAGAAACTACAGCACAATACAAGCTAATTTCATTTGATTTTTTAATTAGTTTATTACATTCAAACTTTTTGCAAAAGTTATTAACTACTTCCCCTTCGTTCTGGGAAAAAATCAATTTGTAGTTGCCGAAAAACGCAACGTTGAAATATTCTCTGCTGTTAAGGCAGATTCACACAAGAGTGAATCTTGTTGAGATTAACTTTGCCTAGCAAAAACGTGAAACTGATGTTGCATATTTTCATATGGTTTTGTATTATTACCTACCTTTTGCGAAAAACATCCTTCCCTTACCGTAGATTACTCGATCAATACATGATTTTTTCATCCACACCTTGTTTTTATGTATCTCTAAAGCTTTGGAAGGAACTCGAATTGCTAGCTGGTTTCTTTTTCTTCTCCTTTACGTAACACATCATTAGGACATTTCTGTGCCGAGCGAAAGTAGGAGGGAAGCAGACTGGTTGGCACATGTATTTAATGGGTGTGAGGCTGTGAGCGAGCATATCCTACGATACTCTTTCGGATAGGTCATACAAGGTGGATTCGATTGCAGATAGCCGACTTAAAGCAGTAAGCCAACGTCATGTAACGGTTATAATCGCAGCGGTTGGACCGGCAAGAAACTTTGTGCTTCAAAGTTTAAGGTGAAATAAAGCAAGTCAAGACACAATTTTCCCCACTATACGAAGCAATCTCGACATTGTTGGACTAACATTTTCTTTTTATAAACACAAATCTATTAACTCCATGAATTTAAAGTGTACACTTGATAATTTAAAAAAATGCATTAGGATATTGCAAAGGACTCAATACGGAGATTTATAAATCAACCAATTTTTATTAATCGCCTGCGAGAACTAAAAAAATGTATGTATTGTTATCCGTTGTACAAGTTTCTGTAAATTTTCTGTATCCTTCAAACTGCTTTGTAAACAAAATGATTGTCAGTAATTATCAAATGGGCAATTCAGAATATTCCGTATTAATACATCAGATAATAGCAAACGAATTGGTCATGTCTATTCCTACAGTTAGCGTGGACTAGGAAACACGGAGCGATCATCATGCTGTGGATGAAGGTCGTGTGAGTTGTATACGGTCATATCTAAATGGACGCACAGGGGACTCAAATCGCGTTATTCTAATTCCAGGCGTGGGCATTAAACGTATATCCGCTAGGTTTGATGTCCCAACTTCAATTCCGTTACCTAAATCTAAATAGATATATTTATTTGATTAAAATCTGAAAGTGTAAAGTGCAGTTATTTTTTGATATACTTGGTGCATATGAAGGTGTATTTTACATTTATTACTGCTGTTTTAGAAAGATTCGGTACCTATGAAGAGTTCAAAGTCATTAGAAGGAAGTATAATTATTAACGTCCCATACCTTCCTTTTTTTTTACTTATGGCTTTACGCCTCGTCGACGTTGAAGTCATTAGAGGCGGCATGGGACTGGGGACAAGGAACGGGAAGGAATTCGGCCATGGCCTTCTGAAGGAAGCATCCCGCTATTCGCCTGGAGTAATTTGGGGAAACCATGGAAAACCCAAATCTGGATGCCCGGATGCGGATTCGAACCGGCGTCCTCCCGAATGCGAGGCCAGAACGTTAACCGTTCACCCACCACGCTCGGTCATACCTTAGAAGTTAAAATCGGTCCCCTTACTGCTTCGCTCATTTTTATGACTGTCCGTCTTACCATCATAACATCTGAATCCTCAACGTGCAATTTTGTAGTTTTGGGTTCCTTTCAGCCTTAAGAACGTTACCACGATTATAAAAAGCACTTTTTTTAAAAAAAAAATGGGGGGGATTGAAATAATTAACAGGGATTTATTGAGGGACTGAAAATAAGACTTTATTTAGATAATGTTCATGAGCATTAAATTAAAGTAAGAAATCCGTAAACTTTTGTGAAAGTTATTGCCGAAAAAACAAAATACCACACCTTCCCTTTCTATTTCGGAAACCAAACTTCATTCCATTTTTACCCAGATAATTTGCCTGCTTAAGTTTAAAGGGCTAAGTGTATTGCTTGTGTAGTAACGCTCTACTGCCGCTTTCGAGAGGCCGCGGATCCGAACAGACAGACATCAGTAACCGGGAAAGCATTGGTCCCAGGTTGTGGGAAAGGTTGTGCGCGGGAGCGCATCTCCTTCCAGTTTATTAGCTTGGTTGACATGATCGGTGTTTCATAATCAGGTTGTTCCTACCCGATACGTTATTTCCTTATTGGTAGTCATTATAGGTCATTATAGGTGGGCTCAGCTCCCAGTGCAGAGATCAAAGGGTTATTTGATTTCTGAGCATTTTCGTAGATTAAGATTTCGAGTTTTCAAGGTTTCCTGCTAGCACTGCCGTTGGTGGAGGGGATGGTTCTTTATAAAAGTTCATGACTGAGTTCCTTCTCCGTACTTGCGCAGTTCTTTCCCGCCACTAATTACCTTGCTGTCGACGAGGCCTAAAACCATAGGCAAAAAACAAAAAAGGTTCACAATTATACAATAGCCTCCTTTCTGAAGTTTATAATTTTCGAAAAATAACTAAGCGAGTGATTTTGTCATATTCGATACTTTAACGCGTAATGTTTTTTTCACAAATATCGTATGTATCTGTGGACGTAGAATATCGTTAGTCATATAGTCTTTATGTCTGTCGGTAACGTTTTGACGATTAAACGGCTATGTTCATTTAGAGACAAAACATATAAACGGTATAGATGTTGATTTTCGCATCACCACTCTATTATTTTGGGTTTACCTGTAACCTTCTGGCATCAGTATTGACTCGCAGACCACGTCTGGCTAAAGTTATTAGAAACTAAGAATCTGATGCTCATGCTGAAGAAAGAAGACAAGACCAAGCTGAAAGGCAGGATGCTCTCAGTTAGCCCCCCCCCCTCCCCCCAGGCCACTTTAGTTTTTTGCTATTTTTAAATACGTTGCAAATCGATTCCCTTCTTGAGACATGATTTATGGTGATGAGTTCTCCGTCATATTATCCTGATACAGTGTACGTAACCGATTCTAATAATAAAATTCTATGTCCAACCATACGACGTCGCGGGAAACACTTAGTTGCTTATAATTATACATTAATGTTTCCGTGTATTAGGAGCGTTTCCATATACTAAACAACTGAATTTTAAAATATTGTAAGCTGCCTGCAGTAACTGATATATAATGAAATGGGGCTGTTACAAATAAATACCTCCTGGTTAATCTATTTGGAAAAGTCACATATAAATAGTGGCTTCCCGCAGGGAACTTAATCGTGAGTAATCGGTGAACGATTTTTCTTCTTCGCCTCCGCCGACCGCAGCACCCAAATTCGACGGCAGCGAGTCGGCCAGTAATAGCGTAAAACTGAGTTCCACTCACCTGCGACTGCAGCGCAGATACGAGCGTGTCACAGGCTGATATTCTCCGCAAGATCTGCTCACGGGATGTTCAAAATATGAGCTGTAAAAACGCTACACTCGTAAGCTTATCTTCTTATTACAATCTTCTTACTCCTGGCATAGCTCTCTGAGATTAAAATATAAGGCTGAACTCACTTAATTTTCAGGCAAGCGATCATAACCGTCGCGAACCGAGAACGTATAACAATCATAATAACAATCACAATAAAGGAAGATGCACATATAATTTCCTTGGTAAACAAAGCACGCAAATTTCGCTCAGTCCAGTGGAAATCCGAATTACGCCAACTGAGCCGTAATCCTCCGCGAACCCAGATGCTCCCGGCCGACGGAAAGAGAAACAAAATATCGCTCAACCATCTCCTTTTTTTTTTTTGTATCAGTCCTGGGCGGAGTGAGAATTCATATATGCCCTACCGTGATAGAACCGGATTTGCTGATCCGAAGCATTTTCTCTATTGGAGGAATATGGTGTTGTCTACGAAACGTGAATCTCTGCACTGTGAATTTTTCTTCTGATATGTTTAATTTATGTGGCTGACATTATGGGCCGTTCCAGGATACGCCTTGATGATTTTATGAAGCCAACAAAAATTGCAACAAGGAGTCTATACCGGTCCCGTTGTACGTACCGCAATAAGCGCGCTGAAGAGAAATAAAGCACCAGGACCTGATGGGATAACAGCAGAAGTCTTGCAAGCCTTAAGTCAGCAAATAGTTCCTTACCTTACCGAATTTCTGAACGCCTGCCTGCTGCAGGGAAGGATACCTCATTGCTGGAAAACATCAAGCAAAAAAATTATAAGGAAAGGAGAAGATAAGGACCCTACACTACCAAAGTCTTAAAGACCAATTTTCCTGCTAAATACACTTGGGAAAAATCACGAAAAATTACTATGTAAAATCATTAAAGAATTCAGATTATTGAAAGGTATGAATCAGCAGCTGTTCGGCTTCCGGAAAGGCAGGTCAACAGAGGATGCGATAAATGAAGTTCAGAGGATAGTCAACTCGACAAACAAAAAATCTGTCATTGGCATATGTATCGACATTTCCGGCGCCTTTGATAACTTATGGTGGCCGAGTATGTTCGATCGACTAAGGAAGTTAGGATGCCCACGGGTGTTGTATCAGAGCTTCAAAGACTACTGTCTCGGAAGAACTGCAACACTTCAGAGCTCTGGTCAGAAAATGACAAAGCATCTCACGAAAGGATGTCCACAAGGTTGAGTATGTGGCCCAGAATTCTGGGATATTGCTCTGGAACCTGTCCTTAACAGACTCATGGGTCTGGCAGAGCTTAATGGAATCGTTGCCTTCGCAGATGATATCTTGCTGCTGGTTGGAGGAAATAATAGAAGAGAGATCGAGACAAACACCAAAGAAATAATGAAAGTAATGGAATGCTGGTGTAAACAAGTTAAGCTCCAGCTAGCACCAACAAAAACCCAATACATTTTGATGAAAGGAACACTGAAACGCACTGTGAAGCTTGGAGAAAATTCCATTTAAAGACGCAAAACAGTAAGATACTTAGGAGTTGTTCTGGATAAACATATGAATATCAAAGATCACATTGACTATATATGCCAAAGAACGACTGCAGCAATGAACAAAATAATTAGCACTGGGCAAAGAAGATTTCTAATCCCACTGCCGACTATAAGGCTGTATCATGGTGCCATTACCACAGCTATTGCAAGTTATGGAGCGAGCACATGGGCGCATAGGTTAAGATTGGTTAAACCTGCAAGGGATATCAGACGAATGCAACGAGGAATTCTCTTGCGTCTTACAGGCGCATTAGGAAGTACCCCAACTGATGCACTTACAGTCATTCTCGGAATATGTCCTTTAGATCTGGAAATAAGAAAAAGAGCAGCATGTTACTGGCTACGAAAAGGAAACTTAGACAAGATAACAGAAATCCTGGGTCAAGTGGCAACCAAGAAGATAGACATCAAAAATTGTATTTTGAATGAATGGCAACAGCAGTGGAACAATTCGGAAACAGGAAGGATAGTATTTGAAATTCATCCTGTCATCAGAGAGAGGATACAGTACGTATGAAGCACTTCAATCCATCCCGAGGATTAATACATTTCCTCACCGGTCATGGACTGTATGAAACATATCTTCATTGGATCAATAGGACAGAGAATGATCTATACGCGTGCGGATCTCCAGGAACACCTGAACATAAACTGTTTGAATGTGCTCTAGTTGATGATCAAATCAAACAGTACAGAGTGAAGCTCATGGGGAAAACTATCAAGGAAATTAATAAAGACAACCTCCTCCTGAATGAACTCGACAAGCTGGCAGATGCTGTGTCAGATTCAGCCAGGGAGCGGTATCGGCTTCAGCAACCTGCCGGAACACAGCAAACCATTTAAGGAATGAGACAAGATACTCTAAACGGACGAGATACAAACAACTAAGTGGAACGCTGATGCCGGAAGTATGGCTTCTGGAGTTTACCGAAGTTTATTTCTTCAATGGATGACAGCGTTAAACGAACTTTTGAAAATTCAAGATGTTCAGTTATTTAGTATTAGTGGGTAACAGTTTTTATTAATAGGTTGATAAATTACAGTGTGTAGTAATAATAGTTAATTGTTTGTACCATTTTCGTAGTATATGGGATTTGTGTTTATTTGACAAAATTTTGTTTATTATAAATTTTAATACAGTATTAAGAAATAACGGTTCGTTGTAGACTCTAGAGAACGAACCATCTGAATGTACAGTTAAATAAATAAATAAAATAAATGTACGTCGGGAGCGGTGAAACGTGCACTAGGAGCGTGCCATGTAGTACGGGAATCTGTTGGCCATAGATGGCATCGCTCTTTCAGTCGGGTGCCGGGGAACGCGCGCCAAGGTCAAGCCCACGCGGTGCTCGGTCGCCCTGTCTCGTGCAGGGGTGGGTGGGGCCGATTTCGCGTGAGACCGGCATAGAGGCTGTAGCTATACGGCCAGGTTTCCTCTCCGGCCTGGTCCGTGGCAGGCGCCACGTCGCCGTCGCTCCCCGTGGGCACCCACATGGGTGGCGAAGTGTGCCTCGCCTCACCATCCCCGCTGCAATGGCGGGTGGTTGCTTCGGGCCCGCCCCCTGGTGGAGGCTTTCGCTGGCGATGGATGCTCTGGGTAGTACTGTGAATTGATTAATGAGCGCGAGCTCGGGAAAATCCCGTTTGTAGCAGGTCCACCAATGCTCAAGGACTTCCGTGTACTTCTCCCATACTTAACGTGCAGCCACACTGGAATGTGACTACCCCATACTTAAAAATATGTAATCTACGCCTATATGTTCGTTTGGGAGAAGTAGGACCGCGTTAAACCTTAGTTTGGATTGAATATTTTGGTTTTTAGGTGTACACATCCGTGTTACAGCTAAGTTTTTTTTTCATTTATTTTGTTGGCATTTGGGCTTGTACCCATACAGCCACCTTCGTTTTACAATTTAACATCTCATATTATCAATATAACAATAATAATATCATGCAGTTGGCTCTTTTCATTATACAGTATAACATCAATAGAATACCAATAATAATTACATGAAATTACCATTTTCGTTTTACGCAAGAACATCAATAATATAACAATGGTAGATCGTGCATTAGACATTTTTGTATTACCGAATACCACCAGTCATTTATCAATAATAATATCATACCATTAAGTGCATGTTATTTAAAATTGATTTACATTGTAATACCCATATTTTCTATATGCAGATACAAAATCTTATAAATCGTATAATCATCAGATGCAAGGAGTGAGGTAGCGCAAGTGGGCAACGGAATTCCTACTTTCATGAGGGTATCTAAGAAATGGTCAATTTCCAACTTCTTCAATCGGCAGCCAAATAGGAGGTGGTTTATATCTTCAATTTCCCCACAGGGACAGTTGGGAGAGTCTATAACGTGTAATCTGTAAAGATGTTGCTTGAAACAGCCATGGTTGAATTTTAATCTAGCAATACAAGTGCTGAGTCTGCAGGGTTGTTAACCCTGGAGTGGACCTACAGTTTAAAGTTGAATTCGAACCACGGAAATGTTTTGGCGTACTTCACATTACACATTAAGCAGTAGCGGAGGTGAGGGCTGGGTAAAGGGCTTATGAAAATCCCTCCGAGACAGGGATTCGAACCAGGGACTTGTTGATCTTCAGTCAGAAACCTTAAACCACTGAGCCATCAGACCGCTCCAAATATACATAATAAAAATTAGGTTGCCAACTATTTATAACACAAATATGCAAATAATCATCATAAACTATAAATGAGTACTAAGATTTAATGTTTGAAGTGAATTAGTTGTTTTCGCTTTTTATGTCTCAATCTAAGGCATACTGAATTCACTTAGATCGTTATAAAGGAAAGGCGATATGACAAAGACGTATTGCAGATTGCAATCACTTCTAGTAAATGCTTTGAAATAATTTCTGTTGCTACTTAAAACGCAAGCAAGAGGCAGATTCATACAAGAGTGAATCGCGTTTTGAGATTGTTTGGCCAACTTTATTTATATAAAAATTGAAACTGACGTTGTCCATTCTCAGTGACCGTCACTATCCTTTTTCAAAAACATTCTTGCCTCAATGTAGTTCACTCGGTCAATGTATAATCCTGCTTATTCTTTTTTTCGAGAACTGTGGAAATAAGGCAAAGCGATGCCTTTGCTTCTTTTCTTTCTCCTTGACGTGGTCTTGATGAAGACATTTCCGTGCCGAGAGAAAGTACGATGGAAGCAGACTGTTTTGCACATTGTGAGTAGGCGAGCGGATCTTATGTTAGTTTCTTTGCGAGTTGCTACATGTTGGGATGTGAATGGCCAGCGCATTGCTGTACGCAGGACCACATTTAAGAACTGAAGGTCCCTAGGCTATACCGGTGGTGCGGTTCCTGTAGGATCCTTAGGGTACTAGACTACAACTGTGGTGCAATATCGATTACTAACTTACTTATTGAAGTGAAACTGTTTGGCCGCGGTATGGAGGAATTTGTTGCCGTTAGACGTTATGAGCTACGTGTTACGCGAGTACTGCGCATGGGCTGCACACTTCTGCGCATGCGTGGAACGTTAATAATTACGTAACGACGTCAAACAGCAGATTCGGGATATTTATATTGAGAGGGAAGTGAATCATGCACCAGTATTTTTAATTGCTTTTTTGTTTACTACGTACTTGCCCTAGTTTATCTGTATTCATTCATTGTTGATGATTTCATTATATTCTCTGATTGTTGTTGTGATAAAAGCTTTTATTTTCATGGAGAAATATTAGCAACGAGAGGGATTTTTTTTTTTAAATTGATTTATGAGCTAGAAATTAGAGTTCAAATTTCACTTTGACGGGTCTAGAAGCTAGTTACAGGTGTTAACAAAATTTTTGCACACTGATACAAACACCAGTATTATCTTTATTACCGTTCAAACTGTCATTTCTTTTAGGATTTAAAAGCTAATTACTAACGAATACTCACTCTAAGAACGGTTATCGATTAATATTATCCACGATGCTGGGTAGTAGCTTACATCGCGATACAAGTCGGCACTAACATGGTGCTCTTGAAGGCAGCTTATTAATTACGAGTAATAACTAAATTCCTCGTCCTATATGCCGTAACAAAAATATTCCAGTCCAGGTTCCATTCTAACTTAACAACAATCTCCGTTATATTGCCGCTACAAAATCAAACGACGTAGACACACCTAAACAATTGAAATGCATTATCAATTACATTATGTGAAGCAACTGTACTTTCTAAATCGGGATTCTTAGTTCACATAGCATAAATTATCGCAATTAATTTCATCATACACTCTTATCATGATCAATAAATGAACTAAACCAGTGCAATAATACATTCACTGTAACGCGGTGTAAACATGTAATCTCATGAAGCGTGCTTTAATAAATTTTTTTTAAATTTTCACGTGTTCACGAGAATAACTTGGACAAGGTTCCTATTTACTGTAAAAATTTAATACAGCATCATATTTCGTCAACATTCAAGTGTGAAAGAAACATAAAAATACACAGAAAAAAATACGCACGAATAATTCTTAGAAGTTTTACTTCCTACTCATGTACACACTGGTACACGCCCCAGTGGTTTAGTTAAATTAATAAACATTTTAAAACAAAATGTTGGATAATGTAATAATAGTAAAAATGTACCGAAGATTCGAAAGTTAGAAACGTGATTTTTTGTGTCGTTTCCGAGGTTGGCAAGTGATGTTTGTACGTTTAATGTTTCGACTCATAATCAACAGATAAGGTGATTCCTAAAGTTTTTGTGCTGTTTCAAGCAAACACGCTCAGCAAAACACCGCAAAAAAGTTTTAATTGCAATATCAAGGAGTAGGCCTTCATGGTAAGGTAAAACAAACTATAAAAGATGATAAAGATCGAAAATCACGCAATAGAGAAATATTAAAAATACAATACCGATTATTCACAGATACATGTCAACAAAACACAGCGACTAAACTGTTTTTACAGTAGATAGCGCTCCGCTAATGAGGACCTTCCCAAGCCCCACACAGCTTTCGACACTCCTGAATGCTGAAATAAAGTTATAAATAAATAAAGTGATTTAAACAACAAATTAAATAAAAAGAATTGAAAGCTGGAATTTATATTGAATTCTAAATACACCTGTCAATTATAAACGAATGTATGTAAGTTTTTATAAATTCCTTACTTTTAGTCAAAACATTAAAACTTTGACCTCCCACTGTACTCGCTGTTTACATCGTCTAAAAAATGACTTTATCTTAATATGAAGGCTATAGAATATTAATTGATATTGCAAGTATACGACAGTAACTTCTGTCTACAGGCATAGGCCCCGACCTCAATATACTATTTGATTATTTTGCCTATATGTGGCCCTGGCAGTACGCCAACTTAAGGCAATGGTGTAATCGCAGTTGTTTGTCCGGAAAGATATTTTGTACTTCAAACTGTAGGAAAGCAGGTTAAAATTCAGTTGTTTTTTTTTTCCCCACGGTACGAAGAAAAATCGACAAACTTTTCCACTCATAAATTTGTCAATTTCCAGAACAAAGTAGACTTGGTAAAAACATATCGAGGTATCTAAATATCAATATTTTTCATAAAATAATCGATATTTACCATTAACCATTTTATTTTCGATATATCAAAAATCGATATTTTATTTGGAGTATCAATTTTAATCACCAACTCGATATTTATGTTAGAACGTAAATCAGTATGCAATTTCATATGTTGCATAAATATTTAAAAAAATGTACGTACGTATCTGTTATGCACACGTCTTAAAAAAGCGAATTCGACGTAAATTAACAGATTTTCATCAACGGTTAACAGATTAAAAATATGTTAAGTTTTCATAGGTTTACATTAACGTCAACGTCATTGTTTTCAACATATTTTAATGTGAACGGTTAGATTATTTTTAATCAATTTGAAGAATACTCATTAAGCATCCGTGTTGCAAAGTTGAGGGTTGACATAATTAATAGCTTTTGTTTTCAATTTTTTTTAATAGTGAATAGATGTTAATGTGTTTTCGGAGTACTTCAAATGCCAAGCCTCTTCTGTGTCGTCCGAAAGAGTGGCTTCTGCAGTTTAATTGGCGGCACTGAAGAACAGGAGGAGAATGGCGGGGGAATAAAACACAGAATTGTTTTGATGTCTACATCAGATGGATACTGGTTTCATTAATTGTATAAATAGATAAATTAATCAAAGATTCTATAACTGCCACATGTGTCTTTAATTTTCCAAATTTTGTTAAAAATTTTGATATATTTTGGGATTTTTTTTAAAATTACTGACTTTAAGCAGAAATATCTATATTTCATCTCGATGCTGTTTGCAAATATCGATACAATAATTACGAAATAACTTTTCATTTTCCCTTACCTAGAACAAATGTGCTTTGGTTAAAACTGATAAAATAATCGTTGTTGCTATTCAAATTAAATAAAATTCTTGACATTATTGGGTTGTGCTCCATACCAATGTGTTATGACAACTGACAAAATTATTGAAGCATCGCCTTTTAATAAATAAAGGAACTTTTATAAACCGCCTGCGAGAAATGAGAAAAATGTTTGTTGTTTGCCGTTCTATGATTTTTACAGTTAAGCTACTGATCCTTTCTAACTACTTTGTATACTAGATGATGGTTTGTAATTATCGAAGGGGCAATCTAGAATATAGGGTTTCTATTGACTGCGCATTCCGTTCCTGTCGTAGCCGCCTTAAGCTAGCTCGCCAATCCTACCAGGCACAGGGGACCTGTAGTTTAACGTGGAATTCGAACTGCGAAAGCGTTCTGACGTAATTTCATTACACAGCAACTTGTGCCCGAGGGGAAGGTCAGGTTAAAGAATTATGAAAGTCCCCAACAAGACAGGGATTCGAACTGGGGACCCTCCGATCTCCACTGGAACACCTTAACCACTGAGCCACCAGAGTGCTACATTTTGTAATACTATATCAGAGAAAAAGGAATGAGTTGGTATTGATTTTAGAATCAGACGAATGTTGAACCAATAAATATGTGAACAGAAAAATTTATGCAGTTTCCCAGCCAGGTTAAGGGATTTCAAGCATTTACGTATTCAACTCCTGTGATGTATATATTTAAAATTTAACTCGGAATAAGAAACACGTGGCGGTAATACGAATAAACGGATACTTCAGCTCTTTCACAACTGTAAGAGCAAATGTCGAATTCCAAAGATATGGCGGTAGAGCCTGGCAAGGAAAGAAAGTATCCAAAGGATTTTAAACCGTCTTTACAAATTGCTAGAAAGTGTTATCATAAACCGCCCCTTGGCTTATACCTCCGCAAGCTGGATTCCTACCTGTGAAAGCTGCGCAGGGCGACTAGTATATCTCACACAGTTTATAGAAGACTAGCTAGTACCCGCGACTTCGTACGCGTGGATTAATTTTTTTTTGACAGAATTAAATATAGAGAGTTGTTGGTAACGAAGGATTGGTCCCAAACAATATCGAGTCGGAATAATATGACAGGAAAGCTATCACTATATCATTGTACCGTCGAACCTGTCTCTTGAAGAGAATCAATTTCCAACATGTTTCTGTCACCATTCGATAAGGTCTCAAAATTCGTGACTACAACTGTTAATCACAATGGAAAAAAAATCCCGTGCTCTCCATATAGATTTCCTTATAAAATCCCATCACAACGATATAGCCATTTAGTCGTCAAAACGTAACAAAAAGACAGAGACTTACTTCCGTATTTATAGTATTACTGTGGTTCACACTCACATACTGACTGCGTACAACACCCGAGAGATCATTATAACGTAAAAAAGTGTACACCTACAACATCGCAAGACTACCTACGATTTGCCTCGCATTGCACCCCTAACTTTCTAATATCTACAGTTTAACATTCAATCCGAATAACCTACGGCCCAGGCCTGACTCTTGCGATGAAAAACAACTTTTAAAAATCCTAGCCTCCACGGAGATGTGAACCGGAGACTACGACTTTCGTAAACAAGGGCTCAAACCACTGAGCTGTCAGTCCACTACACGGAAACACGGTACGGAGATGTCCATATCCAACGTTCTGTCTGTCGCCGTATTTCGAAGTTATGAGACAACATGTGTTATTTATACAGAGACAGTATTTTTCTCCTTGTTTCAAAGGATAAGTGTGAAAAGTTTCATCGAGATCGGATGAATACTGGGGATTTGTATGAAGAACAAACAAACAAACATACATTCATCTTTATATATAAAGATAGATTCAAAGAGGCAGTCGCTCGCGGCCAGTCGTAGCGAGTGGTCGCACCGAACTTTCCTCTGAGTGTTGTGAGGTTAAGTGATAGTTTATCAAGGCGAAGAGCCTCCACAGTGTTACTGAAGAGTGTCTTGAAGAATGTGTGAACTACCGAAGATCCAGAATCTCTATTGGCGAAGTCCTCAACACGAACCTCGTGGATTTAAGCGGCGCACGCTGTTCGCCGTCACAGCGCACGCTGGGTTCGTGGTTACAGCCGGGCAGTATGTAGTAACCCACATAATGGCTCCTGTAGATTCAGTCCGTAAGAACACTGTCAGATTCAGCTTTGACAGGAAGTTTATCAGACCTACAGCTCTCGAAATTTATTAATGGCTTTTTGAAACGGTGCATTTGAGAGAGTCTGACGTCTTTGGAATATAACTAGATTCCTTCCAAACTGCTGTTTTCGTAAATTTCGAGGATAAAGAAGTATGCGAAAAGTTAATAAGGGACTTTTCAGGAAAATTGAAATTTAAACACACCGACGGTCAGATCAGCAACGTCCATGTATCAGATGCGGGAATGGGACAACGCAATGTCCGTGTTGTTAACCTCCCCTTTGAAATTTCTAACGAATCAATAGCTTTAGCTCTGAAACCCGTTGGGACGAAACTAACAATATCAGACGACTGCTGGGGAGGAAATATTAGATATCAAAAGCCCAACGGAGTGAAAATCGTAAAAATGGAAATAAAAAGACACATCGCGTCATACATAATGGTTGCGGGATACCGGGCTCTGATTATTTATGACGGGCAGCCCAGAACGTGCGGCGTCTGCAAGTCCACCAATCACTTTCGAGCGGCGTGCCCACGAAGACAAACCACGGTACTGCCGATCCGTTGTGCAAGACAGGAAGTTCAACCAGATCATGATAAAATACCCAGAACCGAATTGGACACCAACTTTCCGCCATTACCGAATCAAAACACGGAAGTGTCACGAGACACGAAGACCGTTGTAAACCCGGAAGAAACAACACGAAACGGGCCTCGCTTAGCAGACATAAATAGCACCCAACAAAAACAGTCTAACATAATTGAGGAACAGGAAAATGAGATTATCACTAGAAAATACCTGTACTCCCAAACGGAACCACTCAACCAGTCAGCCCACACCCACAAAGAGTCACACCAGTCCACTCCTAGGGATACACTACAGTCCTCTTCTGCCCTTGACTCGGACACGGATGATACTACGCAGCTAAGTGCAAGGAAAAAGCGACGGGGACGCAGAACAGTCACTCAAACATCAAAAACTTCGAGGACAAGGGCAGAAACCAATAAGCGCACGCGGCTACAGCAGGAAAAATTTAACGTAACAGAGGCGCTCCAACACCCTCCGAATCCCCCAAACAAAAAGCAAAAACCTGAAAAAAAAACAAGAAAATTCCCTTCTTTCTTGAAATGGAAGGTTTAGGTTGATCCGACGACATGCAGGGAATTTCGGAAGAAGCACCGATGTCAACAGAAGAAGACAAAGCAGTCTGTCCGCCTCCGCACCCGAACAAAAACAATAACCCATGAGAAAACAGCAGCGAGCATAGAAAAGAACTATGCAGCAAACATACAAAATCGCTACCATCAACATCAACAGAATCACCACAAAATCAAAAGTGAAAAGCTTAAAGGATTACTTGTATGACAACTGCATAGACATAACACTGCTCCAAGAAATCATCCTAATAGATTTACGCATTACACGATTTACCCTTTTTCTGAATTCCTCCCCAGATGGCGGCACAGGAATCGCCATTTTAGTCAGAGACGGTATTCCCCGCAGGGATTCCGACATCGTGGAAACGGGGAGAGGAATTTCAATATTTATAAACGACATTTTGTTTGTTAACGTCTACGCCCCCTCAGGAACTAACAAATGATCAATGTTCTACAAAACCAACGTGCCTTTCCTTCTCAGGAACAACCCGACAAAAATTATAATGGGCGGAGACTTTAATTGCGTCACTCACCGCATAGACCAACACCCGAACTTTAACAGATGTCCTGAACTTCAGAACTTGATAAACGGTCTACATATGGTAGACACATTCAGACAAACCCAGGGAGACATACAGAAAATCACATACGTCACCAGCTCATCAGGCAGCAGGCTGGTTCGAATATACGTAACCAGTAACTTAGCAAGTGAAATATATAGCACTGATATAGCCCCTATAAACTTCTCAGACCACTGCAGTTACCTGTGCCACATCAAAATGCAGCTCCAACCAATACGAAGGAATAAAGGATACTGGAAAATGAATACCTCATTACTAAAAGACGCTGAGCTCCAAACCCTTATTCATCACTCCTGGCAGTCCTCCTTGCAAAACTAGCTTGGAATGGTGGCTTCTCAAAGCAAAACAATAATACTCTACTCAAAACAGAAAAGATACTGGCAGAACGAGACTATCGAACCCTACTATGGATGCCTACGAGAACTATATGCATATACGAACCCAAACCCAACCACCTTCGCACTGATTAAAAAATATAAGGCAAAAATAACTAGGCTTAAGGAAAAAAACAGCACAAACAGTCTTTTGTTACGATCAAAGCCTAAAGATATAATAGAAGAAGAAACTGCTTCTCTATATCATTTAACGAGAGCCCAGAAAAGAAGTGATCAGACCTTGATTACGGAGATAAAGAACAACAACGGCGTCACGTTAAGAACTCAGGGGAAATCGTCAATGGCGCACTCTAGTATTTTTCAGATCTTTACACAGAGGAAGGAAATGATGAAAGAGCAACCCAACAGTTCTGAGAACCCATCAATAGTGTTATCTCCGACAGTGAAAAGGAAAACCTCTCCAGTGAATTTGACTTGGAATAGATGGAGTTCTCAATCAAAAAGGCAGCAAGAAACAGATCCCCCGGGCCTGATGGAATACCAGTTGCATTCTACTCCACGTTTTGGTCTCTCATAAACAGGAAAGTACTCCAAGTAATGAATGAAATATGGTGGAAAGGCACTATACCACAAGTCTTCAGTGAAGGTACAATCGTGCTGTTACCAAAGCACATCAAAAGCAAAGAGATGAGGCAATTGAGGCCGATCACACTACTAAATTCAGATTTCAAAATATTAACCCGAATCTTAAAGAAAAGACTAGAACCGTATTTAAGCAGGATTCTAGGCAGTTATCAATCAGCCCTATACCAGGACGAGGTATAATCCAAGCCACGAATGAATACAGCGATGTCATCTCCATAGCCGCTGAAAAAAAAAAAAAAAAAAATATCCCACGCAGCAACTTATTTTACCGACTTTGAAAAAGCCTACGACCGCGTGAACCACCTGTTTCTGTTAAAAGTACTAACGAAATTCGGTTTAGGCATCAATTTTACCTCGGTGGTGGAAAAAATAACAACTAACGTTTACTCAAAACTCCAAATCAACGGCACATTGACCAGATGCTTCAAAATAACGGGATCGGTAAGACAAGGACGCCCTCTGTCTATGATACTTTTTAGCATCTCAATAGAACCTCTATTAAGACATATAGACAAAACCATCAATGGTTACCCTTTCGACGGAAAATGTGTAAGCTGCTGAGCATACGCAAATGACGTGGGGTTTTATGTCAGTTCACAGGACGACATGAATAAAATCATAAACGCCATTAAACTCTTCCAGCGAGCAACAAACGCAAGAGTAAACGTTAACAAGTCCGCACTACTTCACATTTGTATAGGACTCATAGGCACGGGAAAATCTCCTGGGTCACGAAGTTACGAAACACACATCCCTAGGAATAATACTCGAAAAAAATGTCCACAAACAACTGGAGAAATACCTTAAATAAAGTAAGAGCAATTCTGAGAGCGCCCAATTTCAGAAGCCTCGACTTGGTCCAAAAATCAAGAATGATAACCACCTACATCTTAGGAAAAATAAGCTACCTAGCCCAGTTGTTTCAGCGCCTGACCCCATTGCGGAAAATCTGCAAAATGATTTATGTTGGTTTGTATGTCAAAACGACATATTCAAGGTAAAATTTGAAACGCTAATCCGACCAAAAATAAAGGGAGGCCTGGACGTCATCAATGTAAAGGCCAAGTGCAAAGCGTTACTGATACACGCAATAGACAAGCTCCAATCATGAGGCACTACAAACCACAATGCACGAAAGCCCCAGTCTACATAGGAAACATAGGGAAGAACTTAAACCAGCTCAGAATCTATTCTCTAGAAAATAGTTATTTCGAAACGAGCTTAGACCCACCGCCACCCAAACAACAAGGGGCATCTATATTAGACTTTCACCAATGGCCGAAAGAAACAACATTGAATTAAAGTATCCGAGCACTAACTGGCCCTATGTTTGGGGAACCATCATTAAACAAAACCTTCCTTCCGAGGTAATGTCCGCATGGTATAAAACAACTAACGAACTAACATCGATAAACGATAAACTTTTCCGGATTCACATCTCGTCAACTGACAGATGCCACAAATACGGCAACACAGACACCCTTTTGCACCGCTTCTCGTGCGGCGAAACACAGCGCATTTGGATATGGCTGAAATGCAAGATAGCATAGCTGGGCGGAACCACAACTTCATAACAAGAAATCCTCATACCAGATAAGGCCCGGAATCCAGCATAGAAACAAAATGCCGCAACTTGGTTGCTAGGCCACGCAGTAATATATGTTTGCCAACATCACGACAAAGAATACAGCGATTACATTTCCTTCATGGAAAGAGAATTCATTAAGGCGACCATTTCTCCCCGTTATGTCAGCTCATACGGCAACGCACTGCAGTCCCTCATAATGGGCGGACATCTAAGCATCCCGTAACAACACACACAGGGGCGCCAATCCGGAAGACCGCAGGAGAAGACTTCTCTCACTGCAGCTGCCGAAGAAAACACAACTCACCGAACGACCACGCTGCAAGCCCACAAGAAACGAACATTGTGAATGAAGATTTTAACAGACTATAAGAAGCATGTATCTCGTATCTCGCATCCAAGAAGTCTGTATCTTAAATCTTTGTATTTTGTACCACACTTTGATTTTGTGTCTTGTATCGTGTACCTGGCATTGACACCTTGAATCATACAACTGGTATTTTGTACCTAGTACCATACATCTCTGAATTTTGTAACCAATACCTAGCAAAGTAATAGCAACGTATAGTAACATTAACCTGATAGAAGTGTGATTAAAAACGTAGAAATGTTAATCGGAATGTAGATAAATGAAATAAGTGACCAGTAACTAAATGATAAAAATGTTGAAAGGAATATAAATAAAAGTAAGGGATTAGTTCTTTTCAACGACAAATCTGAGTCATTTAAAGGTACGTAAGTACATTTTTTTAAATAATTGTGACAGTAATACCACAAGGGGGCATCCACAAATTACGTGAGGTGTTTTTCCGGATTTCTGGACCCCCCTCTTTTTCGCAAAATCTCACGTGAGATTTCCGTAGACCCCCCCCTCCCCCATTTCACCTCACGTAATTTATGGATGTCCCCCAAGTTGAACCTTTTCAGTTAATTCAATTCTGTGCATGAGACGCTCATATCACGAGAGTAACATCCACTTCACAATCATTTTTTTTTATTAAATGATAGCGTAAACTTCCCTGGCTTACGCACAAACATAATGTTTTCGTTCTTCTCTGTTTCATAATACAGTATGAAGTCGAGTATAAAGTTTTTCACAGAGAGAGTGCTATGTATTGGCTATATTTCCGTTATATCTCATGCCAGTCTATATAAATATATATATGGGTAACAACTGCAATGTTTGCTAACACCATTCCGATAAAATGAATTATGGGACTTGTAGCGTGACCATCATCCTTCTTACTGTACGAATTTAAAACGTTTCTGTGAACTTGTTACAGAACAGCTTAATGAATTAGTTTGATGAATACATATCAATTAATACTTTCTCTCTCTAGTACAACTGCCTGATAAATTGATGTGACGATTCTTACACCTAATATTAGACCAGAGATCGACTCCGCATGTAATTTCTTGCAAGTCTTCGCGGGTAAATCAAACTGTTACAATAAGCATTTTAAATGTTGCATTACTAACTAAAAATTGGGCGTTACACTCCCGTAGATTTCCGTGTAACACTAATGTTATTTATCTTACCTACAATAAGACAGAAATTTAATATTGCAATGTATTATTTAAATATGTATCTGAACTCTCTGTAAGAACTGAAAATATAATAAAATGAGCTTATAATAAACTACTTCATAATTAAATCTATCAAATAAAGTAGTAATAAGCACAGTTATTACCTCTTAATATTATAAAACATACTGTATCATTTTTCAGTTCAAGTACATACGTTTTACTAGGCAGTTCTACAAAATTTATGTACGTATTAACTAACCTTTCTTTGGTGTTTTAATGGAGATGAAGCGTCATCCTGATGCTGAAAGATGTTGCAGAGCTATAGAATTAATATTCCAGAGAGCATTTATATAGAGATCTGTGGTACACAGATTTAGCTCACAGTATGATGAAGCGCCTTGCAAGGGGGGGGGGGGGGGATGCTTTGCATAGAGCCGCCACTGGTTGGTGCTGTTACCACTGTGCCGCGTCTCCCCCCACCCCCTCGGGCTCAAATCAGGCTAAGTGGCAGCCTTGGGGGACGTGTATTGCCTCAGTAGAGGCGACGGAACCCGAGGGGACACGAATAAGCGGAGGTCAACGCTTTGCGGCGTACGATACTATAGTGAAGGTACTATGCCCGTGTCACCAAACTTAGTGATCCAACCTTCCTTTGGTACCAAAATTATAAATAAAAATCCTTGTTTGCATTACTGTTCATTTTAAAGATCAAGGTATCCGCTTTGGACACATTATATTTTAAGAAAATAAATTTTCCAAATCGACCCTTAAAGGCCAAAAAGTCAATATTTCTAAAATGTAGGATTTTTGTACAATGAACCATTTAGCTCCCCGTATTTCAAACCGAAATCGATAAATAAAATATCACTTTAAAAATTAAGAACTTTGCTTTGGACACATCATATACAAAGAAATTTTTTTTTTTTTTTTGGAATTCGACCCTTAAGGGCAAAAGTATCAGTATTTCTACAATGCGATTTTTTGTCACAAGCCATTTATCTCCCTTGCTATCTAACCGATATAGATAAACGAGGTATCATTTTAAATATTAACGACTCCAATGTGGTCACAACATATTTTAAGAAAGGAATTTTTCGGAATTTGACCCTTAAAGTGTGAAAGTATCAATATTTCCATAACGTATTTTTTTGTGACGAGCTATTTACCTCGTTTGATGTTGAACCGAAATCGAGAAATGAGGTATTATTTTAGAGATTAATTCTCTTCTTTTGTCGCATCATATTGTAAGAAAGGAATTTTTCGTAATTTTAACCCATAAAGTGCAAAGATATTAATAATTATACAGCGCGTTTTTGTGTCACGCTCTATTTATCTCCCATGATATATAATCGAAATAGATAAACGTGGTATAATTTTAAATATTAAGGACTACAACATATTTTAAGAAAAGAATTTTTCGGAAATTGAACCTTAAAGTATTATTATTTCCATAATGTGGTTTTTTTGGTGATAATCTATTTATCTCCTTTGACACCAAACCGAAATAGATAAATGAGATATTATTTAAAAGATTTAGGTCTCCACTCAAGCAACATTATAAATTAAGAACAAAATTTTTCGGAATTTCACCCTTAAAGGACAAAAGTAATAACCATGAAAGTCGCGCGTTCAGAGCCAATCCGCTAGATAGCAGCAGCACAAATCACAGAGATATTAATAAACTGCTTCACTGGCGTCGACTTTTGTTACTTGCCTATTACACTAAACAAGTAAACAATTGATACAAATGTGGCGTTTTTGTTTTCGTCGTATTACAAACCAGAAGGAACCTTAATATTTATCATATTCGCGAAATATTCGCAAGTGTCATCTAGTCATTAGATTATTACTTATTTAAATTTGATTCACAAGAACTTTTTCGATTGAGCGTTTGTGTATAATTTTTTTTGTTTTTTTTTTTTTTTAACTTAATGAAAATATTGCGTTAGGACTCTTACACGACCTATTTGACCCTGCCATATAAGTTTCCTAGGCTGAACTTTTTTTTTATTACCAGTTTTGGAGAGCTTGTTGACCTAATCTCATTTTTGATATCAGTATTTACAAATTAGAAATTGTTTGCATTTTGTTTCTGATAACTTTCTTTTATATACCGTATTCACGGCTTTCTATTGAAATAATGTTTTTTTTTTTTTAGAAACAATTCGTATATCAGAAACAATTGTAAAATTCCACAAACCGCTTATAAAACTTTAATATTAATCATCCGGGATGCCTATCGCTAGATTTGAGTATCGTGAAGTGATTGATATTTGACGGTGGGGCTTCTTTCGCCATGTCGGATCCCACAGTCAACAAT
>CM061914.1:36971407-37112739 GCA_031002005.1 Vandiemenella viatica
ATTTGAATTTAATTAAAACTTTCGTTAATGTTGCTGCTTCACCAAAGTTTATACATTAAAATTTATTTGTTTTTTACTATTTTACTGACCGCTTTCGTTAATGGTCTTTATTCATGTTCGCTGTACGTAAGTTATTAGGTTATTTAAAGTGAACATCAGACCAAAGTTATGTTACGCAATCGAGTATTATGACAGTTTATTTCTTCGGAGATGCTCAACTATTTAATATTCAGGAATCTTTATTAAGTTCTCTGGTCGTTACAGACACTATGACCAAAGATTACATTATGAATTTTTATCCAGCCTCAATTAAAAAACAAGTTGATGCTATCGAAGCAATTGCGCACTCCCTTCAAACAGAATTCTTCAAATTTTCAGAGCGAAGTTTAGGGTCAAATACAAGTCAAGGGGATGAAGTTCAGCAAGTTAAACTCTGGCAACCACGACATTTGAAACAGTTATACGATATCGCGATCGTCTCTGACCGTGTTTAATACGTCAGTTAATACTTCTGAGTTATTCATGCCCAAGAGAATTTATTCACCCTAAAGGTGAATTACAGCTCGATTTCGTATTTGGATAGATCACGTCAACCTGTCATAATCTCTGACCTTAAAAACTGGAACTATTCTAGACCCGTCACGATACGCAAAATACGAACACGGGATTGCACTATTTCTATATAAAATAACATCATTTTTTTTTTTCAACGGTATCTAAAATTCTGAAAAATGTGACAGAATATTGCTGATAATTCTCTGTAAAATATGTCATCATTCGGTATTAAGCTCATGCTGCTAAATTCATTTCCACTTGAATTACGATTCATAGGTCGTATTTTGAGAAATTGTAATGCTCAAACAAAGGAGATAGCGTATAAAACACTAGTGCGTCCGCATCTGGATTACTGTTGTGGAGTTTGGGATCCGTATCGCAAGGTTCTGATTGACTCAGTTGAGAGGGTGCAGAGGAGAGCCGCTAGATTCGTGACTTGTTGTTACAGCCCTTATGAAAGCGTCACAGAATTGACACATAGATTGGGCTGGGATAGTTTGGAAGACAGACGACGTAGCTTGCGTTCGAATTTATTGGAGAATATGCGAAAAAATTTAAATTTCGAGTGCAATGAAATACTTCTTCCGCCAACCTATTTAGGTCGCAATGACCGGAGAGATAAGATTAGAGAAATAAGATGCCGTACTGATACTTATATGTATTCCTTCTTTCCTCGCACCATTCGGGATTGGAATGGGCGGGTTTAGGATTGGTGCTTAGCACCCTCTGCCACCCACAATGTTTGTGATTTGCAGAGTATGGATGTAGATGTAGATGTAGATGTAGAATGACTCGGAAAAAACAAAAACATTGTTTTAAAAGTAATCTGTTTTAATTACTTCAATCTTTCAACTGAACTACAGGAACAAGGGCAGATAAAACTTTCTCTCCATGAGGGTATGAATTGTAATATGATTAAAGGCATTAGAAACATTACATTATATATTGACTTGACGCCACTTCATGGTCTCGACAGTCATACCATGATCTTCTTACTTCGGCTGAAGAAGACCGCAGTATGATGGTCGAAACATCAGATTCGTACAACATGACATGCTGTTCCCTGGGACAGCGAAGATACAACTGAATCCATTTACTATGCAAACCCGCAAAATAAACCAAAGTGAAATCACCGTAAAAGGGTGTAACTCTAAATGTAGCTCACTTCTCTGGTAGCTGTAACAAGTATGTGTAACTGCGATTTCATACCGGAACTTCATGCAAGTTTCTTTGTCGAAAAGGTCAAACTTGATCCTCACCCCTCGGCAAATTCCAATCAACGTATGCAAAAGAGACTTCAAGCTGTATGCTACTGATGGCTCTTTGCTGCAGCACCACGCTACCAATTTCTCCATACACCAAAACAGAAAGTACTGCGCTGAAGCATTGACAGTTTCAGCGTTTCATGTTTTGCAATCTGAAACCACTTTGGTTAAGCCTCCGCGTGAGTCTCTGTGAAAGAATTTTGGTGAACATTCTAACTATCGCTTTATAATGAAGCTGTTTACAGGAAATTAATTTTACCGATACGCTCGCAGGAACTACTATATTGGTCAGTTATTTTCCATACGTTTCAAAATATGCAATTCCAGCTATTTTGTTTCAAAATCTTTCTTATGAGTACTTCACAGTGATTTATACATTTAGATGAAAAGAATTGTAGTCCAAAAAACTAAAAACTAGCTTTGCAGCAATGTTAATTTAAATTAAGAATCAAGTGCTACAGATCATTTGTCTTAAACTTTATATCGCCAGCTATACATAAAGGTTAGTGGTTTATTCTTACTAGGCACATTCAGAAAACAATAATTAAGCTATACTGCATTAGGTCTCGTCCTATCGCTGTTGCACAAAAGTTTGTATTTAAAGATTATTTCTATTTTTTGTTTTGTGTGAACATTGGTACAAAAGTAAGTTTTTTATTTTAGTTTTTTTTTTTTTTTTAATTTCACATTACTACAAACACTGTTTTAGGTTTTTACACTAATTTTTTTTTTTTTTTAGTTTTAAAACAAAATTGAAGATACAATTAGAGTCTTTGAATATCATTTGTTATAATTAATTTAAAACTGTTTCTACGTGTTAGATTGCAGCAATATAGATGTAAATTTAGACTTACTGTACTCACCAATCCTTTAATTGCCCCGATCATTGAATACCTGTTGTTACATGCGTCTAAACGGCTATGTTGTTCCTGTCTTACATCCTTTGTTCTCTGCTCAGGTATCAGTACTTGGCTGAATATATATATATATATTTGTGAACGATCGATTTATTAATCTTAAGTGCGCCCATAATCCATTTGTTATTTCGTGTGCAGTGTGCGTTAGTGCCGTATTGTTCACCATAATAAAAATTAATAACCGATTTTCCAGGTTCTAAACAAAAGATACCGATAGCTTTTTATTTATTATAATCTTCAGAATCGAGGAATGTGTTCCTGTTCTGACAAGACAGAGTTCTGCTGTTTTGAGATATCCAGTGACTGATACCTACACAAACCTCTCCGGCAGCAAAGAGATTATTTTAACAAAGTATAGGCACAGTTCGTTTAACACAGGACGCTGTTTCGAAATTCATGTTTCCATTCAGTGGATAGTTGCTTCAGAAGAACTGTGGATGTTGACTTTTGTGTTTTTGAAACAGCTCAACACCCTTGCCGGCTTGACTGCATAGCTCACAGGCGACTATACGCTGCATTAGGATTTTTTTTTATTGTCAGAGTAATAAGAATACCAGGTCATAGGTAGGATATTATTCTTTTGTAATCGGTTCCTAACAAGTATGCAAAAGTTCAAATAATTCGGACGTCTGCAAGTAGATTAAAATTGTATTGAAAGATTTCATTACATTCATACAAACATACAGGTCAAGCTAATAAAAGCGTGTTTTAATATGCAATACATGGATATGGTTCGTTATAATAATGGTAAATTTAATACCATGAGACGAATCGTTGCTTCTTTTCACCTCTATACTAATAACGCACTATGAAAGAAAATAAAGGAAAAAAGAAAATGAATACTAGATAGTAACAATGGAGAAGAACAGCACATAACACAACGTGCTACGATTAATAAAACAAATGCCAAAGGTATCATTTTAATAATGTGTTGTATAAAACTAAAATACAGTATTACTGATTGTATGTTGAAACACATGAGACTTGCTGGTAAAATAGCGAAATGATTTTTACACCTGATATGGAAATCAATTTTAGAGTATCATTTCCGAATTGAGTAAAATCTGATTTCGTAAACCTTTTCGAGAAACAGTCAGAAGTAAAGTTTAAATTAAAAAATACGAGTAACTTCCCATGTAGATGATTATTCAGAAGCACTTTATGTTTTGTCGATAGAGGTGTCTACCATGATTTTTTTTATAAATCAGAATAACAATATAGATGTACAGTTAGACATACCGTATTCACCAATCGTTTAACTGGCAGATCATCGATCACTGCTATGTCGTTCTTGCTTTACACCATTTCATCTATGCTCAGAAATGAGTATGTGGCTGAATTATAAAATATTTAGTATGACTGACTGGTTTATTAACCTTAAGTTCGTCCATAACCCATTTGTGCTTTTGTGTGGAGTGTGTTTAGTGCCAAAGTAAGTCGTGCTGATCACCGTAAAAATAGCTGGTCGTAAACAATAAATACCTGAAACTTTTTTTTTTTCTTTTTTTTTTTAAAAAAGCGTAAGAATCGACGAATATTTTCCTGTTCTATCACTAAAGAGGTTTAATCAGAATCACTTTTGTTGGAATTGTATCACCGCACATTTTTGTAGATGTTTATTGTCAACATATTTGCCATTTTTATTAAATATAAATACTCTTACACGTTCGCTTTTCTGGCGCAATTATCAGTAAAATAACGAATTGAGAAAATAATCTAAAAGTACAAACTCGGTTCTGACGTAGTAAAAACATCTCGAAAATTGTATTGTATTTTCGTCTTAATTTGTCTATTCAGTGCACAAATAGCTACGGATTTTTCGTCTTTGTATCTCGCTACCCCGCGACATATTTGCGAGCTCCATTTCTTGACCTCAATCCCCGCTTCCTCTTTGGAGGTTTTCTTTCGTCTGTTGTGTGAGGTCAAGGACCCTCCTTTGTGCCGAAGCTGGTCGTCTCCGGCTATCTCGTTCCCAGCCCTACTCCATTCAGTGCCGCCGTATTGCACTGAGCCTGGTGTATTCCTGACGTCTATTTGAGCCTCGAATATCTGCTCGGAATCCCTTCCATAGTGGACGGCCTGCGGCTTATGCTTATTGCGTGACCGCCCTCGCTGTATTGGACGTCCGGCCACCGCATAACTGGAGTCAAGGCCTTCCGCATATTACCGTTGGTTCATCGGTATCTCATACAACAGCAAAACACGTTACGTTACCCACTAGACACGCATCTAAAGTACCTGTTCAAATATAATTATTGTTTATCAATTTCTACAGAACTTTCAATAAATAAAGGTATCTTCTTGGGGGGCCTCCATAAATTACGTGAGGTGAAATAGTGGGAGGGGGGGATCCGGCGAAATCACACCAAATCTAACCAATGGGGAGGGGGGCGTCAGCGGAAATCTCACGTGAGGTTTTGCTAATTTTTTTGGTCTGTCGAGCTAAAAAAAGGTCTACAAATGACGCGAAAGTCGATTTAGGGGGTCTTTCGTCGAAAAGTGGGGGTGTAACCGGCTTTGGAATGGTGAGACCTAAAAAAAAGGGGGGTCTCTCCCGGACCAGAACTCACCATAGTGGGGGGAGAGGGGTCGGAGCAAATCTCACGAAATCTCAGCAGAGGAGGGGAGGCTCCGGAAATCCTAAAAACACCTCACGTAATTTATGGATGCCCCCTTGTTTCTAGCAGCTGGAAGTCAAACTCGAATGACCGTTTTTATTGATTCATATTTCAGTAGGGGCATCCATAAAATATGTGAGGTGTTTTCTCGGATTTCCGCCCCCCCACCTGTGGTGAGTTTTCGCCGGACCTCCCCCCATTTTTTATATAGACTCACGTAATTAATGGACGTCCCCCTATACATTACGAAACTGAGAACACGACCGCCTCATGGTAATATATTGTGATCAATAATGTATTGAATTATTTTGTTTGTGGTTTTCACCAAAAGTTTGGTCATTTTCTAAGGCAGTGAAAGTGTAAAATGAGATTAGGGAGCGTTCATAAAATACGTGGCTTGGTCTAGGAGTGGGGGAGGGAGGTTGGGTATAAAGCTATGCTGGGCTACGTGGGAGAGAGGGGCGAGGGGTTCCAAGCCAAGCCACGTAGCTTTTCATTCATATTATTGGTCACAGTTAAAATAACGACAGAACACACAACAGAATGTGGATATTTATTTCCTTCATTTAATTAAGTAATTAAGATATAATTTATACTGCAGTGCCATGCGTGCTTGTCACGAAGCCAAAGTGTTCCGTTGTACTCATGCGTCGCCTTTGAACTAACCAACATTATGATCCTAAAAACATTAGACATCCCGCTTACAGATGTCACGCGGGATTTTCCAAGGTAGTGACACTTTGTATTATTTGATGATTTGAAATAAAGCTGTTTTGATAGAGATTACCTGCGTATGACCACACCACTCGTTGATAAAATAATTCTAATTTGGTTTTGGAAAATGAATTTAAGTGACCTTAGAAGAGTTATTTCAAGTTAAAAGATAGGTGTGAAGTGGTGATATACGGTAACCTTTACGTAACTTATCGAAAATGGTTTTCCTATGAATTTTCATTATCCAGTTACTTATGGAAATCTTTTAAGAAGATCAATGATTAATTCCCTCATAATGTAGAACTAAAGGCGACAGAACTGAAGCTAAAAAATAAAATAATTTTGTTTACGCGGGCGGAAGGTAGAGTTTGTTATATTTTATCAATTAATGAACAATGAAGAATGAGAAAAGCGGAATGTTTTTAGTAACGCCTCAAAAAGATAATGATGCTGACTGTACCTGGGAAATTTCCCCAACAATTGTTCATTTGCAAGAGTGGCCAGTATCAACATTTCATTCAGAATATTTATAATTATAGAAAAGTACATAATGCAGATATAGGTTGTATTAATTATATACGCAATAAGTTAAACGATAGTCTGTTAAGAGAAAACAGCACAAAATGTCTTACGGAATTACTATGAGAAAAATCTACGTTGGACAGGGGGAGGGTCGGTAGCGGGGGGTGATTGAGGTAAAAGCCACGTCAGGCTACGTGAGGGCAAAATGGAGTCACGTAGTTTATGGACGCCCCCTTAAAACGAATGAATACACCAACAGAAGGTATAGACGGATTATGTGGTTAGATCGATAAATCCAAAAGAAGAATCAAAATACCTTATATTACTTATTTTTGTTTTAATTGTTTGTTTTTACGTAAAATTAATTTGTTCGGCAAAGCGGGAAGGGCCTAGGCCGATGTATTCAAGTCCTGAATCTACTGGAGTTGTTGATATATACTGGGAAAGTTAGATACAAAATCTCTATCAGGGTCTAGTTTGAAGTACGGTATGATAGACAGGGACTCCCATTATGGACACTGAATTAGCGAATAAGTTACAGTGCGTGAGAGAGCAGTTAGGCTTACTTATGAAAATTACCTTAGAATAGAATTACTGACCGATATGATAAAAATGGCTGAATGACTAGTTACTGGAGTACTAGAGGCTACAAGAGAGGGGGTTGGAGTGTTCTGGAAATATATCGGCGATGAGGCCTGAAAGAAAAATGAGGAACAGTACATGTATAGGAAGAGATGACCATCATCGTAGATTAAAAATTGATCTCGGTCTTAACAGAATCGGAAAGTTTTTATTTGCGGGCAAACGAGCCAATACCAGAATATACTACTGAGAGGATGCTCTTCACATGTTACTTCAAACGTTGAAAGATTTTAAAATTGAAAATTCAAGTAGTTCAAAAGTAATTGTAAAGATAAATGGCTAGTGGGAAACATTTTCCACTGCAATTATAATAACAATAATAATAAATGATAAGTGAATTACATCAGTTACATAACTATTCTCTTGTAACACGAGGAGATTATTTTGAAAGGAAACTGTTTACAACGAAATACTTTTTGAATGGAACAATAAAATAGAACATAGTTAGCCATCAATGAACGTCAGATTTCAATGACGTTGAGAACTTTCTAATGATGATTCGAATTTCATGAGAAACATACAGTTACTTTTTCAACGCAGCTGATAGTTGAAACATAAGTTAATCAAAGGAATTTATTACTTGCCCACCTCACCAATTCCAATATCATCCCTCTGTAAAGTCTGTTTCATCAGTTAACGCTTTGCAATCTTATTCTTCTTCTTCTTCTTCACCACCTTTCTAGACATCCTGGGTCTGCTTCGTGAGTTTTACTTGCCAAACGGCGTTGTCAAACATGGAGCTATGATTTTGCCGCCGCATGCCCTTTCTGGCGACAAGAATTTTATACCTTCTGCCAGGTCGTGCTACAAACTAATGGAGGTAGTGAAGTGCTGACATCTACCTGCGAACTGTGTAACAATGTCCCATGTGTAATAAGTGTATTTTTTGTTATCTTGGCTGTCCAGGTTGAAACGAGTCAATTAATCAAAACCTTACGTTTCGGCCATCATTTTGCGGCCTTCTTTAGAGGACTGTCTAGGCTGGGATCGCTGTCGCCTATATATAGCTCCCGGAAAGCGCGCTAACCGTTTGAAGTGACGTCACTCAAGCTACCGCCGCCAGCGTGGCCTGTCCAATGCGGGCTTGTGTCCCGCGTTTTCCTAAGCAAGCATGACCATATCTGGTCTCTTTTTAATTTCCAGCGCTTCTCTGATACGCCTGGGCCACCATCTGCTTTCATGAACAAGTACACTAGTGTCACTAAATAAAATTCCGTGCCCACTGTCGGCCGAATGTTGTTCTACAGCTGATTTGTTGACGTCGTTATTTTTAAGTTGTTTTATGTGTTCACACATCCATTCCTTGACCGTCCGACCAGTCTCGCCGATATACACTTGCCCACAGCTACATGTTATTTGGTACACGCCAACTGCCTGCAGTTTCTCCCTCCTGTCTTTAACCTTAATGAGCACATCAGAGATCTTCCTAGACGCTCTGTATATTGAGCGGATATTTTTCTTGTTTAGAAGACAGCCGATTTTATCTGCCACGCCCTGAACGTATGGTAATACTGCCATGGGTCCGTCTGTTTGTCTTCTGGCTTCAACTTCCGTTGCTGGATCACAAGGTAGTGCTTGATGTTCAAGCTTTGCGATAGCTTTATTAATAACGTTAAGGCTGTAGCCGTTAGCCAGAAACGTCTTTTTCAAAATTTCTTTTTCCGCGGCTATGCTCGCATCGTCACTTACTGTGGAAGCACGAACACTTAAAGATTTTAAAACTCCGCGTTTCATTGTTGGATGGTGGTGACAGGCTGCATGTAAATAGCGATTCGTGTGCGTGGGCTTGCGATAAACTCCGTGGCCCAGGGATCCATCTTCCTTCCGCCTCACTGTCACGTCTATAAAGGGAAGTTGTTTGTCCACCTCAACTTCCATGGTGAACTTAATTTTGTCGTGGGCACTGTTTAAGTGATGGAAGAATGACTGGAGCGATTCTCGCCCGTGTGGCCAGATTACAAAAGTATCGTCCACGTAACGCAGCCATACAGAAGGTTTTAGATAAATTGACGCGGTTCAACCCGAACAACCAAAATAACGTCAACAACGACCGCGGAAGTCTGTGCACCCAAGTGTATTTTTTGTTTGTGAAATGTATTGTTTGAGGCGGAGATTGGGGACTATTACGGAATTCGTCTTAATGGCTGCAGAAAACTGCCTAAACGCCGCAGTCAGGACGGCAGGTAGGTGGTAGTCTGGTCCCGTTGAATCTTCCCCATGCAATGTGTTGCTCCTGAATCACATTAAAGGGTTTAGTTAAGCGCTTTTTTTTTTTTTTTTTTTTTTTTTTTTGCTGTCGTCAGTCTTTAGACTGGTTTGATGCAATCCTCCATCCCTTCCTATCCTGTGCTAACCTCATCATTTCTACATACCCCTTACAACCCACGTCCTCAATTATCTGCTTCATATATTCTAATCTCTGTCTTCCTCTACAGTTCTTGTAATAGAGATTAAAAGTTGATGGAAACTGACGGGTTCAGAGCCCTTCGAGTCCTTGAATTTCGGTGGATGAGGTTTCGATCCCCATGTCGACCACTGTGATTTCAGTTTCAGTAGACTTCCCCGAAAACTGTAGGCTAATGACGGAATGGTTCCTTCGAATGGTAATGGAAAAATTTCTTACCATTTCTCATCAACAATTCTGCTCAAAGATCGACAATATAAAGTCATTAAAAATAATCTACTCATTTCCATTTTTAGTGAACTTTCTTTACGTTTGCGCAGCAAGGTATATAGAGTGTTCAACAGTCCAGAGGCGTCTCACCAAACTAAATTGTCTCCTAATTCAATCATATATATATTATTTATATATGGTATTTTTTTGTCACAAGCTTTTATCTTCCTTCATACTTAAACGAAATCAGTGAATGAGGTTGTCATTTTACTGCTTATGGTCTCCACTTGGTCACATCATATTTTAAGAAAGAAAGTTTTCGGAATTCGACCCTTAAAGGGCAAAAATGATAATATGTCTAAAATGCTGTTTTCTATGTTACGAGTCATTTATCTCCCTGCATACCTATCTGAAATCGTTTAATGAAGTATCATTTTAAAGATTAAGATCTCCACTTCAGTGAAGTCATATACTAAGACCATAATTTATCGGAATTCGACCCTTAAAGGGAAAAGTATCAATACTTCTGTATTGAGTTTTCGTGTCACGAGCCATTTATCTCACTTCGTATCTAATCGATACAGATAAATGAGGTATCATATTAAATACCAAGGTCTCTGATGTGGTAACATTATATTTTAAGAAAGGAATTTTTCGTAATTCGACCCTTAAAGGACAAAAATGTTAATTTTATAAAATGTGTTTTTTTGTGTCTCGAGCCATTTATCTCCCTGGATATCTAACCAAAATCGATTAATCAAGGAAGATTATGAGGAGTAATGTCTCAGCTTTGGTGACATCATATTTTAAGAAAGAAGTTTTTTGGAATTCAACCCTCAAAGGGAGAAAGTATAAATGGTACTACAACGCATTTTTGTGTCACGAGCTGTTTATCTCCCTTGATATCTAACTGATGTAGATAAATGAAATATAATATTAAAGACCAAGGTCTCCACCATGGTAACATTATATTTTAAGAAAGGAAGTTTTCATAATTCGACCCTTAAAGGGCAAAAATGTAAATTTTTCTAAAATGCGTTTTTGTGTCTCGAGCTAGTTATCTCCCTGGATATCTAACCAAAATCGATAAATGAAGTAGGAGTATGAAAAGTAACGACTCAGCTTTGGTTACATCATATATAAAGATTTTGTTTTTGTTTTGGAATTTAACCATTAATGGGAAACAGTATAAATGGTTCTACAACGCATTTTTGTGTCTCGAGTCTTTTATCTCCCTTGATAATTAAAGAAAATTGATAAACGAGGTATCATTTTCAAGGTAGAGGTCTTTGTAAGGTCTTAGGTTCCGTTATACCACATTTTAAGAAAGAAATTTTTCAAAATTCTAACCTTAGAGGGCAAAAGTATTAATGTTTCTACAATGCATTTTTCTGTCACGAGATATTTATTTCCCTTGATACCTAACCGAAATTAGTAAATGAGGTATCGTTTTAAATATTAAATTATCCGCTTTGGTCACATCATATTTAAAGAAAAATGTTTCTCCAAATTCAACCCTTAAGAGGCAAAAATATCATTTTTTTAATTTTTTTTTTACCTCGCTCGATAACTAATCGAAATCGATAAATGAGGTATTATTTTTAGACCAAGTTATATTTTATATATATATATATATATTTTTTTTTTTTTTTTTTTTTTTTGTAATTTGACCCTTAAAGGGCAAAAGTATCAATATTATTTCTACAGCGTGTTTTTTTTTTCATTATTATTATTACAAGCCACTTATCTTCTTTTGATACCAAACCAAAATCTCTAAATATCATATCTTTCTAAAGATTAAGGTCTCTAGTTAGGTGAAATCATAAATTAAGAAAGAATTTTTCGGATTTTGGTACTTAAAATGGTAGCTCATATGAGAAAGTTCAGAGCCAAGTCCCTAGATTGCAGCAGCAGATATCACAGAGATGTTAATAAACTTTTTTTTAAAAAAAATCAATAAGTAGCTTTTCCGATATTTCTTTCTGTTATGGAAACACTTTCGTTTTGCTATACAATTCCAATGTAATCATTTTATTCGCACAGCAACAAATATCACAGAGATGTTGATATGTTGTGTGCATTTTGTTCAGGTTGGTTGTATTCTGTTATGGTCAGTGACAGTTTGTCGTAAATACAGAGTGTTTTAAATTTTCCTAACTGTTTCGTAATATGTTGAAAGTATTTTGAAGCGTACCTATTACACTAAAAAAATAAACATGTGCTACAAAAGAACGGTTCTACTTTTCATTATATTACAAGCATTCAATCTCACGATTCATCAGGTGCGGAGCATGCTAAAAAAAAAAAAAATTTTGCTATGCATAAATAATCAGACGCAATCTCCTAGGATTCCGTAACAACGGAAGTGTTTTGGATACTAGGCTGAGCGGCAATAGTTTTGACAGCGATGATGGTCTCTTTCAGAGTGAATCTCGTATAAATGTGACTATAACGCAGTACATACCTTAAAAAAGTTTTTTTTTTTTTTTTTTTTTTTTTTTTTTTTTTTTTTTTTTTTTTTTGAGAGAGAGAGCGAGAGAGAGAGAGAACCCAGAAGCATGCAGCTAACAGAAAATAGTCCTTAATTTGTAGCTAACAGGAATCTGACAAATCTGGTAGGTGAATTCTTATTAAATAAAATACTTCCAAATAAAGTTCAAACTCAGAAGCACATTAGGTATTATAGGACTGCCACCGACAGAAGCGTGATGTAGACGGCTGAGGTAACTACAGAAAGCAAAATTTTTATAACTACAACCGGCTTAACCAAGGAAAAGGTGTATCACAGTTCTTGATGTCAGGTAAGCAAAACTGACCAGAATACAAAGAGTCTGTTTCCGTAGACTGCCCCTAACAATTGCCCATTAGTGTGAGGCTAGCACGCTGGCCTTGCATTTCAGGGGTTGCCGGCTTGATTCCGGCCTGGGGCACTAGTGATTATGTCGGGAGTTTTCTGTACATAGTTGAAGTAATACACTGTAGGGATTGAATGGTATGCACTTGAAATAATCGCAATAATACTGAATTTGGATATATGCCATAGAAGTAAAAAAAAGATTAATTTTATGATTACTATTTCTTTTTTAGTATAAACATTAGTAATAATAGAAATATGTTACACAGCTAATATTTTGACGGAGTATTGTTAAGATGAAAGTAATTTACTTTTAACCTGTGGAAAAAGAAACTGCTCCTTGGAAAAGCTCATGACGTAAATTATCCCCCCACCATGATGGTACCAACTTTCAACTGTCTCCCCTTCCCCCTGCCTAGCAATATATTGCACTCTGCTTCAAATTCTAGAGGCTGTAGTTCGATCTTGAGCGTGGCACCTAGTCGCATAAAACATCTTTTTATCAGGATCCCTTCAGACTAAGGTAAGGCCATAGCTGTGTTTCATGTATCACTTAAGAGAGCCAGACCTTCAATTACTTTTCAATAAATTACCAAAATATTAAATCTTAGTTAATTATCTCATATTACGTTTGAAAATCATCACCCTGCAAGACTGAAGCTACAGACATGAAGTGAAGTCTTGTTTGCCAGTCGTAGACGCCCTAGTATTAATCTCCTCCAGGAAGTCTGCAAATGGTGGCTATTAAAAAAGACCGCTCCCCGAAAACAGCTCTCTCAGCCCATTTCGAGCCGACAGATTTTACTTCTATCCACCAGTAAACACATCTCCTCACCGAGTTGGGCCGACTCGCTTTCATGTCCGGTTTTGCCAGTGGGGGATTCTACCAACACTGCCAAATATTTACTGTTCCGAGCCCTCTTTGAAACTGAAAAGCTCCCCCATAAAACCGCACACACTCGCTTTACTACGGATTAACGCCGGAAACGGTCCAGGGTCTACCCACAATCCAGGGAGCGGAAGTGCTTAAAATGTATTGGAGATGACTATGCAGCTTCATACCGAGAACATCCGTTGCTTTCACTATTCCTTCTTCATATAACATATTTGTTGTGCTTTCAAACACTTTTTCACTTCTCGTTTTGACTAAACCAGAGATAGTTAATCTTTTTTACTTACCGCCCACTTTTGTATCTCTGTTCGTACTAAAAATGTTTAACCCGCACAGTAAAAAAGGACGTAACATCATAAAATTTACAAATGAGAGTTACAGAAAGTTGAAGCATATGATTATAACTATTTACTAAAATTTTTATATCGAACTTTTTAAGGAAACATTGTCCGTTACATTTTTTATTACAGTTTCATTGTTTCTGTATATATAAGGGTAAGAAGTTTATTGTTCAAGGTTTCCATTGGTTCAATTAATTTTTTTGTTTAATTTATTATCTTTTGTAAAAGAAAAGATAGTATTTAGTATTTTTTATTTTTTTATTTTGGTATTTGGCAAAGAGCCATGCAGCCATGCCACAAACGTTTTTTTTTACATGTTCAGCTATTTACATATTCAACTGTTTACAAATATAACTATGTGCATATTGAACTATATAAGTAGCCATACAGCCATGTGACATACATTTATAGTTACATATTTACTATTTACATATTTAACTATAAACATATTTAAGTAGCTATACAACATATATAGAGACAAATTATCTTGAACTTCAAGTTTTAATGGAATGTGGGTATTTCCGTCTAATTTATCACAGTCTGAATTTTTGTTAGATCGTTATATTGTTTCTAACAACAAAGTTGCACAGAAGCCGGTATACACTTAAGCTATTTGAGGCTAGAAGAGTTGGTATAGATGTAGGCAGTTGCTGTCCCTCCCTTACCAAGGCACTTACGAGGGTGTCGCTAGCAGCAGTGTATTTGCAGCAGCCAAAAAATATGTGGTCTGGTGTTTCTTCATGATTGCTGTCACAGTCGCAAGTTGGATTACCGACTAAGTTGAGGCGATGGAGGTGTTACTAAATTTTTTGGGGAATGTGCTTTTTTCGAACCACTGTTTGGTAGGGATATGTTGCTGCACAGATTAGTAGAATACTTCTTTTGTCTGGGCTTCTGTCTTCCACTCTAGCTGTCAAGAAGTTGTCAGTTTGTTTTTGAAGCAACTAAAGTAGTCGGAGTCATGGAGGAAGGAAATATATGGAGACGACCCAATAGACCTTCACCACACATTGAAGTGAAGCAGGGCGGAGGAGGAGTGGGGGGGGGGGGGGGCATGGCCGCTTCCATACAGACACGGGGAATATGTACAAAAACTTCAAGGGGACTCTATGATAAACGTGACGCCGCAGACTGGTGATGGATTATTATGTAACTCGATGACACAAATAAAAAATTAAGAATAAATTTTTTTGATATCCTGCTTAGTTTTCGAGATATTCTGTCTCTAATGTGAAATGGTTTTGATTGAAATTCAGAAGAAAAAAATTGGTCAAAGTCAAATTTTATGGTGGATTCGTATTTAAAAAGCCGAGACAAATGAAAAATAAAGAATAAACATTTTCGACATCTCACCTAATTCTCGAGATATACTGTATCAAAAGTGAGGTGTCTTGAGGTGAAATGGAGAAGAAAAATTTCGCAAAAGTCAAATTTAATGATCGATTCTTATGTAACACGACGAGACAAATCGAAAATGAACAATAAAATTTTTCGATTTCTTGCTTAGGTTTTGGGATATACTGGGATTGGGTTGATATGCGGCGTCGACCAGAAATTAATTCTGCCAATGCTACAATGAATTACATGCAGAATGGATATTTCAGTTTTTTTACTACCACTTGTAGTTATGTTGAAATGCGGCCTAGACCAGAATAAAAATAGTAATCTTGTTAACATACATCGTAAGCTTAATTGGAAATGCCTGGAAGTAGTTTCCATCGCGATATACGTTTTGTCACTAACTTGGTTCTCATGAAATTACTAACAGTAATAGATAAATTCTTTTTCCCTCATGGAACAACAAAACCATTCTGGTTCAGACTGAATTTAGACCTAACCACAATCTTCATTAAATTGTCGCTACAGAATCAAACTATGCAGACATACCCACACACGTGTATTTGAATCGCAAACTGTATTTGCAGTAACAACATCGTTTGCTTCATCAAGATTCCTAGATTGCATATCATAATTTAACACATTTAATTTCATCATACAGTATAAACTGCAACGTGACGAAAGAAAGCGCAATACTAAATTCACTGAATCGCGATGTAAATCTCATTTTAAACACTCGTTAAAAAGTAATGCTAGTCTATTATGTACAAAATAGCAAGGTATTTTGATTTTCTACACTACACCAACAAAAATTTGAGAACAAAGTCATCCCATTGAGAGCTATGACTAAATATTTATAGACATGCTCCAAAGTTTGCAACTTCTACCGCCCACTTCAACAACGATAATTAGAATTCAACTTACTTATGAAATGATATTCCAGGTTCTTTCCTGTCTGGTCTATTTGTGCAACCGTACGCAACACAACATGGCATTATAAAACACTTATACACATTACAAAATGAAATAATCACTACATCTAACACAATGTGAACATCGCATTTGTTTGGAAGCGCAATATCGCCGCTGCCGCCACTGCGCATGCGCTAGAGTTTAGAGCCTACTTCACCGATTTAACGTCACTTCTCCTCCATATATTTCCTTCCTCCATGGTCGGAGCAGGGTACATCGGGGTATGTAAGCAAATGGAGTGAGGTGTTGAAAGATCATCTTTGGCAGTTGATGTCAAGAAGGAGTACGGCAAGAAAAGATGGAAGTATAACGGTCGAATTGTATGTCAGGATATACTGTTAATGTTTTTGATAGATACTAAAAGAAAATTTCAGTTGGAAGGACAAGTGTGGAACAATAAAGAAAACGTTGAACCAAATGTGGTGTTGGTGTTCAATAAACTGTATAAGTGGTAGAATGATCAGAAAGAGAGTTATTCTGTTTGTGAAACGATGGAATAGAAAATATCTGAGGGCAGTAATGTTTTTTCTGGTGCCTTGTTCTTCTTAAAAATGAAATAAGTAAAGCGTGTTTTGGTTATTTTATATGCTGTGTTTAAAAAGTGAACTCATTAACTCCCTAGTTTAATTTGATTTAAGTAAAAGATACTAATTATTTGATTTTAGAGAAATAAGTAGGCAGCATTTATAATACGAGAGTAAGAAATTACTTCATTGTCTTCGGAGGTGAGTATTACCACCAAAAGCAACCCAGGGAAAACCAAATACGGGAAATTCTACAGAAAAAGATGAGTATAAATTTACAATTTTCGTCAAGTTTTGCAGAACAAATCTTTTTAAATCATCTTACTGTAGTTAAACCTGTCTTTTTGTTTATACTTTGCATACATGTATTGACTGGGAATTTACATTTAATTAATTAAATTACATTTATTAATTAAGTTAATGAGATCCTCCCCGAGTCTACCCGTTCTGCTTTTCTGTTACAGCTGGTTGGTGGAGGGAATGGCTCTTTAGTTTCCGGTTGCACTGTAGCGCCATTCAGTTTCACTTACGTAACGTAAACTAAACTTGAGCGGGAAGAACCAAAGAGTATCTTTTTTTCCCAAAAAATTTTACTGTCACAGAGAACTCATGAAAACCCAAAATGTTTTTAAATAACGCTATTATACATTTTTTTAAAGTCAATTAAATTTAAAAAAAAGAAAGTGCTTCATGATCAGACAAAACCCCTCTGTATACTTGGGATTCAACTGCATTAAAAAAATCTGCTTTTTATGCACCTCCTTATCAAATTTTTTTTAAGTATAGTAGTCACATGAGTCATTTATATGAATGTAATACTTAGATAATTAATCATCACTGTTTCAAATATCATATCATCTTCCCATCTCGATATTGGCAGAGTTTTATTTGGATGAAATGATATGCCGACACAACTCGGTGATATCATTAATACCTCTTCCCTGTCAAGATATATTGCCTGGCTGCAACTTATGGCTAGTTTTATGAAATATCAGTGTTAATATTTAATGATGCTCTGTCATTTGTTACCTTGATTAATAAAAGTTAGTCAGAGCTTAATTTGATAACGACAATTGTCAACTAATTCAACATAATTAATTCGGCGGCCCGGTGTTTCATTATGTTTTCCACTGAGGTTTGTAGTTTCTTGTACTCTTAAATATCTCGCTTATACGATCGGGAACGGATCCACAACGGGACTAACTTTCTGGTTGGAGGTCTACTAATAAAGATTAGTTTACGGAGCCCCTTGTTAACAGAGCAAAAACGTGCAATAACCTGTTCTGGAAAGGTTTGACCATAGGCGAAAATCATGTTAAGTGTCAGGGCAAATTCCGTGCTAGTATAGAATCAGAAACTACGGCGTTTAATTTAGAAGCCTTAACCATAGAGTCTAGTCGAAATTTCACAATGAACGAACGGAGCGGTGTGGTAGCTCAATGTCTAAGGCGTCTGGCTGGAGATGGAAGGATCCCTGGTTCGAACCCCTCTCTCACCTTGAATTTTTGAAGGTCCATCATCACCACTGGCACGCTTGCTGTGTAATGTGAAGTACGCCAGAACTATCTCGTGGCCCGGATTCCACATTAAGCTGCAGATCCACTATACCGTGGATTCCGTGAGGTATTTGGCCGTCTGACAAAGCAACATGATATGAGACGTGCACGTAACTTCCTTTGTGGGTAAAACTAATGCTAAGTTACAAATTTATATGCCGTATTTTAAAGAATTGCAACTCTCATTCAAAAGAAATAGCTCTTTTGCGTCCACATTTGGATTACTTTTGTGGAGTTAGGGTTCCTTATCGCAAGGGATTGATTCAAGCTATAGAGAAATTACAGAGAAGAGCCGCTCGACTTGTGCAGCCCTTACGAAGGCGGCACAGAATTGACACATTGCCTGGCACACAAACGACGTCGGTTTCGTCTGAATTTGTTGTTGTTGTTGTTTTTTTTTTTTTTTAAACTGCTTAACGCCTCTTAACAGCGAGGTCTTTAGAGATAGGAAAGGATGGGGAGCAAATAATGGGAAGGAATTCGGCCATAGCCTTTTGAAGGAAGCATCCCGGCATTTGCCTGTAGTGATTTAGGAAACCATGAAAAACCCAAATCTGGATGCCCGGACGGGGATTCGAACCGCTGCCCTCCCGAATGCGAGGCGAGAACGCTAACCGTTACACCACCACTCTCTGTAATTTGTGGGCGAATATGCGAAATTCTTCTTTCATTTACGAGTGCAATGAAATACTTCATCCACCAACCTATTTAGGTCGTAATGACAGAAGAGTCAAGATTAGGGAAATAAAATGCTTTATTGATGGTTATATACAGTCTTTCTTTTCTCGGTCTTTTCGAGATTGGGTTGCCAAGAGTTAATTTTGATTCAAAGCACCCTCTGCCAACCAATATATTTGTGTTGCAGAGTATGGATGAAGATGTAGACTTACTGGGTTAGATTGGTTAACCACAGCAAGAGGCAAATTACGCGGTCGAAAAATCTTTCGGGATCTCGAGGCCAACAATGTCACAGGATGATTTGATTTAAGTGATCAAAGGATGATTTATGGCGGTACTACTTGGTTCTATGAGTTAAATGAGGTGAGAAGTTTTCCGAAAGGATATGGTCCCCAATTTTTTGTTGATAGCCTTTCGGAAACAGTATTCTTCGGACATAAAACATTTCAAAAATAACTTTTTTAACTATTTTGTTTCATATTTTTATTCCGATTCCTTAATAATTTTGTTCAGCCACAGGTGTAATACGGGTCGACTAGTAATCTACGTGAATCTACATGGCTTCACTGTCTACGAATTACTCGCTAACGAAGCCTTTGTAAGCTAGTATATTATGAAGTATCTGTCAGCTATGTACTGACATTATTCACTCATCACGTATTACCTTTCGCTGCCATAACTCAGGCCAGACAATAATTTAAAAAAAATTATAATTTAAATTTAATCGTTACTATCTTTTAAAAAAAAAAAAAAAAAACAAAACACTATCTGAATTTGTTCCTACATGTTCAACTTGAAGTAACTTCCCCATGAATATTAATAGGAACAACACATTGCATTATGCTATTTACATCGTAGCTCTTAGTTCCTTCGACACCCGTCGTGGCGCTGCTACATGGATCCTATTACTATACCCGCGGCTCATCCAATTCCCCCACCACAAGCCTTTGTTCAGGGGTAATCACACCTGGGATCTGCGTTAATGAAAGGCCATTGTTCTGCGGCCGTGTCATAGCTCGTGTAATGCTGAGGAGGTCGTAAGAGAAGGTGATTGTTAGCTAACAACATCAGGAGGTAATTACAAACACGCTGCTCTGAATTACAGCTACAGTCAGCTAAACATGTCTTTATATACCTGTTAATAATGGTGTGAGACAAGGTTGTAGTCTGCCCGCCTTAAAGCAAGTCAAAGGAAAATTTGAAAGTAGCATAAGTGTTCAAGGATAATAAATCAGTATGCCACGATTTGCTGACGACATTGTCTTGTTATCAGATCAGACTGGGGACGTTGAGAAGTTACTGAATGGAAAAAGAAAGTACTGAAGGAAGTTTTTGGATTAAATATAAACCAAAGCTAGACAAAAGTGATGAGATGTGGCAGAAATGATACTAATACAATTACACTAGATCACTCGTGCGAAAATTTCGCAAATACGATGAATAGTAAGATTGATGGTGTGTAATAGGATGAAAGAAGAACCGCCTTTATTTGTTTCAGTTGTTTATTTGTTTAGTGTAATAGGTACCTAACAAAAGTAGACGCCAGTGACACAGTTTATTAATATCTCTGTGTTATGTGCTGCTGCTTTCTAGCGGCTTGGCTCTGAACTGTCTCATACGCGTGACATTCAAGTTTGTCCTTTAAGGGTCAAATTCGGAAAAATTCCTAACTTAATATATGATGTAATGAATGAAGAGAAATTAATAGTATAAACGTACTTCATTTATCGATTTCCGTCAGGTATTCAGGGAGATAAATAGCTTGTGACAGAAAAAAAAACGCATTTTAGAAATATTGACATTTTTGCCTTTTAAGGATCGAATAGAAAAAAAAAAAAAAATTCTTAAAACGTATTATTATCAAACCGGATACCTTTATCCTTAAAATGATACTGCATTTATCGATTTGGTTTGGTATGAAGGAAGATATTGTCTTGTACCAAAAAACAGCTTAAAGAAATAATATAAATGATTAAATATAAAAATAGCATCAGATGCTATAGAAGAGGTAAGTGAATTCTGCTACTTGGGAAGTAAAATTACAACCGATGGCCAAAGAAGGAATGATGTCAAAAACAGAATAGCACAAACAAAAAGAGCCTTCAAATATTGATCTAGGACTTACAAATTATTCTTTTGAAACTTTATGTGTGGAGCACAGCACTTTATGGTAGCGAAGCCTGGACTTCAGAAATACCAGAAAGAAAAAAAATTGAAGCATTTGAAATGTGGCACTATATGAGGATACTGATAATTAAGTGGACGGATAAAGTACGAAATGAACGAGTTTTGGAAATGATAGGTGAGAAAAGAAGTTTGTGGAAGAGTCTTACAGAAACAAGAGAAAGGATGGTAGGTCATATTTTGAGACACGCAGGATTGGTTAATTCGTTAGCGAAGGGGACAGTCAAAAGTAAGAACTGTAGAGGTAAACAAAGATTAGAATATATGAGAAGAACATGGGTTGTAAGGTTAGCGCAGGATAGAAAAGGATGGAGGATTGCATTATACCAGCAATAGACTAATAAGAGGAAAAGACAGCTGTCACATAAAACTATCCTCAAGATGAGAGAGTTATAGAATTTTAAGTCTTAAAGATCGTGTTTTATTTAAAGTGTCACCACGTTGTATTCATATTAAAATACCGCCTCTCCTCATTGTAAACAAGAAAGTTATGATTCATTAAAAAAACCTCCATTATTTTGTGATTAATTGAAAGGGACATTTCTGCAATCATTAATTACATACATAATTTTAATAATAATTGATTACACATTAATTAAACCGTGAAAGGGGAATTCGAAATGAAAGTTTTCAAATTATACTTTATAAACTGGATTTAACCTACACTTAAATCTCAAATGTAAGTATTCAGAAAATAACAGTTACTCAAGTATTTACCCATCATGTATTTAATGTCATTTTACCGTGGGTCTTTTCCAATTCCTAAATCGCATTTTGCCCATATCTTTAAATCAACTATTATTTATCCCCTATATTTTTTTAAAAAAAAAGCGTGAAATCAATTTTACGTCACAACATAATTTAAATATAGACAAAATCAAATTCATGGATTCACTCAGGTTTCACAAAGACATTGATTTAGACAAATAATGAACAAAAAATCATATCGGTTGAACTTTGAAATGCAATTACATGCGTAAATTTGGGGATTGAACATTTGAGCATTGAGACATTTAATAACCACACGGGCGTCATAAGGTTCTGGGGTATCATAACGTGGTAATAAAACCACGAACTGCTCAAATAGAAAACTGATACAGCAATTTAACAACGTACAATTTACAGCTTCTCGGGATATAATTATTTACTTAGACTAAATGGCTGGTTCACTCACTGGGAAATTACTAATGACCTTTTGGATCCATCTTTTACCTAAAATATGTAAGATAAAAACCATAGAGTTTGGCTAACCTGCAACAAATGTCTGTAAAAAAGTATTATCGCTGAGTTTGGTATACGAAATTGGTATATTCGTTGTTATGGAAAAAGTTTGTTGAGTCTGAGGACTAAAAATTCTGTTTATGAAATGCATAAAGAATGTAATTGTGAATGGTTGAATGCAGTGGTGAAAATAAATGTTTCTTAGGTTTAAAAAGGTGAAAAGAATTGGTTACTGTGAAGCAGATAATTTACGAGCAGCAAGGCAGCTATCGTACCTCATTTTGGTTGCGAGTCCAAAATGCATTACGGGCTACATCTAATAACAAAATAACCTTGCAAATTTGGCGAAGCCTCGACAGGACAAAAGCTACAGGAAATATAGAATTTACCTTGCAAATATAGCGAAGTAACCTCTCTTAATCCACACGTTGCCTTCAACTAATAGCACTTCACTAAGCGACCTATTCACAGGATACCTGAAAAGAAAAAAAATAATGCAACTAGTAACCAGTACCTATTCCTCCTTACTCTCATTTAGTATACAGCATCACATACAAAGAATCTCCTTATATGTTTATTCATCTTACTCCCCAAAGATATTTCAAGGGTTCAGCACAGGCACATTGGCTCACGGAGCAAGACTACGCATTCCACCGACAAAAAAAATTACCAGCAACCGCACATCACTGAGCTCGTCACAAAGACCTGACGCAACCAAACGCGCTCTCCAGCCGCTAAGTAATGAAAGGCAGCATTTTAAAAGATGGCCTCTACTTATGCCCCTTTCACAGATTTCTCTCTCTGATGCACCTTCTAGAGAGATTACGCGGCGGTCACTTTTTCCTCTATTTCCTAGGGCACAACAAATTGCCCTCCAACACAAATATTGCTCTAAGTGCTAATACTATTAAAACTAGTTTTTAACTCTCAAGTAAAAAGTTATCACAGGAAATGAAATAAAAATTCAGATGAAAATTAGCTAGTCTAAAAAAAATAATGTAAGGCAATCAAGTCCGTCCCGTTGTCTCAGGTAGTTGTAACACCATGATGGTTTCCGGCACTGACACTGGGTTAGCTGGTTCCAGTCTTGATAAGGGGGGGGGGGACATTTATCATCACGACTTCGCAGCCAAACCTCTCCGCAGTGCGTATGGAATGGTGGCAGTACAACTTAAATGAATTTATTAAAACTTAAACATGGCGAAATTGATGTAAACATGAATTTTAGTTTATTATCGTTTGAATAATTACGAAGATAGATAGATAGATATGTTCACTTTGATCCCATGTGAGAATAATCTCGGGGATGTGGAACAGTACATACACTTATTAGTAATGTCAATATTACTATATAATTGATAATATTATTATATATTGACAACAAGTTAGTTACAACCCATTACTATAACCAATATATCCTGTAATCTACAAATACAATCCAGAGTTAATTAATACTTATTATGTGGAACAGTGTATACACTTGTTACCAACATCTAACAACCAGTTATTTTCTTACCAACCAGTTAGCATGATAAGTTTCACTGTAATTTGAGACTACATATTATATCATGTTAGTTGCTATTTATGTGGGACAGTACACACACGTATTAACAATATCAATTATATTACCAACAACTCATAAGCAGTCAATTATGTACTTAAAAACCTGTTAGTATCATAATTTTTCACAGCAGTTTTTGAATGCATGCTATCCCATGTTAGTTACTATATATGAGTGAAATTTTGTAAACAGTGTAATTTCTTCATTTGTCAAAAGTTTCATTGCTCAATGTCTTTGATTTAAAAACAGTTATGTAGTGACCCGAGCGTATGCCGCCACAAACCCTAGGTTCGTCTTCGATCAATCACTCCCTGGTTCGTTTTATCAGAGATATATGATCGAACATATTAGACTCCTACTTTTACTTATACTAATAAATGAGCAGGAATTCAGTGTTAGCAAATGAAATAGTTGGGGAAAGATTAAGCAACTATAATAAATTCACTGAAATGGGATACACGGACAAAAATATGAAAATCATAGAAATAATGCATGGAAATATTGATTTGATTCCGTTCAATAAAATTTACTAATGAAAATCTAGGCCCTTGAAGTATCTTTCCCAAGACAGCAGAGGGTTAGAAAATGCATTAGTCAGTACCGGTAATACGTACGTTAATGAAATCTGGATGTACCTTCAATCATGGTGGAGAAGAGACTATCGGAGAGTAAAAATGTGACTGCGCTCTCGGGCTTAGCCTGGAGTGGGGGAAATAAGTTTCATTGGCTATTCACCACGTGTCTAGCAAGTAGTTATCCATAATTGGCTCATTAGGTCTTAGTAAATACTTAGGTACTGGTAAAGTGAGACAGCAGTTTCTCACGTTATGGACAACTGCTAGTCTTGAAACATGCTTAACAAAAGAATTATGTCACTTGCCTCCAAGGGTAGATGGAGTACTCGCAGTCATGTCAGTGGAGGATACTTGCTGCTGTACCAGTTGAAAATGTTCTTTCGTCCGTTCCTTTTCCTCCGAAGAACTCTGTACTCCTGGCATCAGTCATAACATTATGACCACCTACCTAACATCGGTATGTCCGCCTTTGGCAGGAACAACAGTGGCGACGCGTCTTGGCATTGAAGCAATGAGGATGTCCAAGTGAATGTTCTTCAGAGCACAATTGAGCCTCCACCAGCTTGTCTCCGCCCCGCAGTACAGGTGTCAAGAAGCTGTTCCCCTGGAAAACGACGCATTTGCGAAGAACGTATCGGGATTCATCAGATCATGCAATGATCTGCCACTGTACCAACGTCCAGTGACGATTGTCACGTGCCCATTTCAGTCGTAGTTGCCGATGTCGTGGTGTTAACATTGGCACGTGCATGAGTCGTCGGCTGCGGAGACCCATCTTTAGGAGTGTTGGGTGCACTGTGTGTTCAGACACACTTGTACTCTGCACAGCATTAAAGTCCGATGTTATTTCCGGCACAGTTCACCGCCTGTCCTGTTTTGCCAGTCTGCTTAGCCTACGACGTCCCTCTATGATTGGACGTGGTTTAATCTCGGTTTCGACAATTCCTGGATACACCATAGCACTCCTCGAACACCCGACAAGTCGTGCAGTTTCCGAAATGCTCGTGCCGATCCTCAGGGCCATCACAATCTGCCCTTGGTCAAATTCAGATAGATCGCACGCTTTCCTCATTCTAAACATGGATGGCGCGCTCACCGTGTGTGTGTCTGACTGGCAGTCATTCATCGTCAGGTGACACTGCTATCGCCTAGACGGGTTTATATCAATAGTTCGAGTAGATAGGTAAACCTAATTTTAATAATATTGCTAGCGAGCTCCTTAAGTGTCTGGATTATTCCGACCTCTCTTTGAGCGTGCCACTTTACTAGGAAACGACATTAAGGTCTTTTTTTGGTCGTCCGCACCAACTAACGACATTTGGTGGGTCTCTTCCGAAACGTGCCCAAATGGTAAAACAAACCTTAAAGCTATTTATGAAGGGCAATAATTCCATTTAATGCCCAAGCCAAGTAGAACGTTCAGTCACCCACGGGACATGTAAACCTGAGAGTTTTGTTGCTTCATGTACTGTACCACTGTCTGTTTGAAGCATGCCACACCGCCAAAATTTCGCAGATACTATACAAACACTCGGTGCCTAACAATATTGACGATTTGTACTTATTACTTCATTACATTATGTACGGTCAGATATTGCACACTGTAGAAATAACTAGTTTAATGTCTGCTTGTAGGACGCTTACGTACGGTTCACTCAAGTATGATGCTATGATTCATTTTCTTCTTCGTGTTGTGGGGAACCGTGAGAGACATGCATCAGTTAAAAAAGGTGTGAGATTAGGTTGTAGTCTATCCCGTTAATATTCAACTTGTATGTAGAAGAAGCAATGAAGGAAATAAAATAAAAAATTTCATGTGGCATAAGTTATCAGGGAGAAACAATCAGTATTCTACGATTTGCTGATGACATTGTCTTGTTAGCACAAAGCGCTGAGGATATTGAGAAGTTACTGAGTGGCATGGACAAAATACTGAATGAAGATTTTGTACTGAATATAAATCAAAACAAAAGTGATGAAATGTAGCATAAATGATAGCAGTACTAGAAGATTAAATATAAAAATAGGATCGCATGGTATTGGAGAAGTAAGTGAACTCTTCTACTTGGGAAGCAAAATTACAACAGATGGTCGAAAGAAGAATGATGTCAAAAGCAGAATCGCAGTAACAAAAAGAGCCTTCTTTAAAAAGAGAAATCTTTTAGCTTCAATCATTGATCTAGGAGTTAGAAAGAACTTTTCAAAAAAAAATGTGTGGAGCACAGCAGTTTATGGTAGCGAAACATGGAATTTTTCCGAATACTAGAAAGAAAGAAAGTTGAAACTTTTGAAATGTGATGCTACAGAAGAATGCTGAAAATTAAGTGGAGAGACAAAGTAAGAAATGAACGAATTTTGGAAATGATGGGTGAGGAAAGAAGTTTGTGGAAGAAGCTTAAAGAAAGAAGAGACAGGCCGGTAGGTCGTATTTTGAGACATGCTGGATTGGTTAATTTGTTAGTGGAGGGAACAGTCAAAGGTAAGAATTGTAGATGAAGAGAGAGATTAGAATACATTAGAATACATTAGAATACATTAGAATACATTAGAGACATTAGAATACATGAGGGCGCAGGTTATAAGGAGTGTGTAGACGTGAAATGGTTAGTACAAGAGAGGAAGGGATGGAGAATTCCATCAAACCAGTTATTTTTTACCAAAAAATATATTAAAAAAATGTAGTCACGGTAGTTATAAAACTTTAAAAAAATAAATTCTGGCATCCGTAACTGTCCATTTTAGTTCATAAAAACTTGTATTTACTTTTCACTAATTAAAATGATGAAGAGTGCATTATGAATTTATGAAATGACCTAGATAGCACTCCCACTAATTTGACGAAGTGAGATTGCAGTTTTTTCTGTTCTAGCCAATTACTCGATCAGCGATATTGTGCTGCTACTCTGTGGTTTGCGTGTGCAGATGTTATCTGCGCATTTGCCTAGTGATGACTGTACTGGGAATCGCTAACCCACCTGACGCTAGCGAGTGAGTTTGTCTGTTTAATTGGAGTTCACAACACGTGTTTGTGATTGGAAACTACGCAGCTGTTCAACACTACATGTGATGCTTTCGAATCTTCAACACAATAAAAAAAAAAAAATTGTTACTTGCTACGCTATTCCGTGTCGCTCGCTAATGCAGGGTATTATAAAGTGTTGTCCACATTACAAAAATCTCGATTTGAAACTATAATTTCGAAAAGGCCTACTTTTGATTCTAGTGTTTCGTATAACTCGTTATTTATTAATTTTGCGTATGATGCTTTTACCAACATTCAACAACAATTTTAATGTATTCAATGAACATTCTTGTTTCAAACAAAGTAAACACACATAAATACACATAGCTCAGTGGACAATGCCCGCATCCGGCCACTGAGCCAGGATCTCTAGTCACAACCACTACAACGTGAAGTCCGGCGTGGCCAAATTTAAGTCTTCCAGACTACCAGGAAAGGCACGCAGTGGGCAGTCCTGCACAATGTGAAACCTCACCGCAGTCACAGTACGGAGAATCTGCCCAGCCCCAGGTGTGGAGAGTTGAAGCAGTTCTTCCCGTATCACATCTAACCCGAGTTAATTTACACAAAATTGACCGCGGTAAGTTGAATCCTGGTAATTTTGAGAAAGGGTTGGTAATTTGCACTATGTGCACTGTGGTGTTGACGATGACTATATGTAGGGCTGAAAGAGTTAGATGTTAGATTGGCAGCAGACTTCCAGGCAGGGCGACGTGACTTCAGCCGTGTTTTATATTCCTTAACATCTCCATGGATGGGAAGAGCCTCATTGTTCAGAATTCTCGACCATAGTTTTATTAGAACCTTTTTCCTTCTGATATGAGGGGGTGGGACGTTGCTGAGCACCGGCAGCCACTGAAGAGGCGTATCACTGGTGACAATTTTTTTTAATGACTTTATGCCTCGTCGACGTCGAGGTCATTAGAGACGGGACAGGACTGGAGGTAAGGAACTGGAAGGAATTTTGCTATATCCTTTTATAGGTGCCATCCCGACATTCACCTGGAGTGATTTGGGGAAACCATGAATAACCCAAATCTGGATAACCGGACGGGGATTCGAACGCACATCCTCCCGAATGCGAGGCCAAAGCGTTACCGACCACTCATCTCGCTCGGTACTGGCAATGAAGAAACAACTCGACAGTGAAAAAAATTATGTAATCAACATAAGATCTGGTACTGGGATACTTGAATGTTTTAAAATTATTTCATTAATATTAATTTTTAACCGGTGCTTCAGGTGTTTGCTACTGAATTTGAGGTTTTATTGGTTTCCTATTTAGTATAAAGTATTTATAATGTTTGCATTGCACTTAATTTTCATTTATTTGCTACTTGAGTAATAATTTAAGCTTAACAAAGAGAAAAAGCAGAAATTGCCAATGTTGGTAGTGCTTCAACAGTCACCCTTAAAATTTCTTTCATTAACCAGTGAAGAGAGCTATTCGATATATATGTGTTTCATGAGGTGGAAAATTTTTTTACCATTTTTATATTTTACTAAAATGGCGTGATACCGTCAATAATTCCTGAAAGTCTTAATGGATAGTCGCTCCATGTAATTATTTCAAGCTTAAGAGTCTAATACTCGGATAAAAATTATATTACCGAGAAAGTGTCTAGACCATATCTTCAATTGGCGATAAGGTATATCAAAAAAAAATCTCTTCCTTTTTAAGATATATATAAATTGAAATGGCGTACGTGACCAAAACTAAACTTTCAGAAAACTGAAAGAAAAAAAATATCCAGAAGCCTTATTATAAATGTTTGTTTGGCTTTGTATGGTATTTTCATATGGAATATGTTACCTTAACTTGTCGCACTATGCCTTTTCAAAATTAACTGATAGCTGCATCCTCCAAAACAAAAACAAAAAAAAACAAAAAAAAAAAAAAAAACCGCTATGGAGGATAAAATGTGATAAAAATGTCAACAAAGCTCTTTCAAAAAACGCTGATTCAATTCTTTTACAGTCTTTACGGCTGATCGACGTTGAGGTAATTAAAGACGAAGCAGGATAGAGGACAAGCAACGGGAGGGAACTATTATGGTATTTACCAGGAATGATTTCAGGAAACAACTGACAATCGAAATCTACATGGCTGGAGGGAGATTCTAACAAGCCTCCTCCCGAATGCGAGGCCAGAGCGTTATCGCACACCCACCGGGCTTGGTATTTCAAAAAGAATGGAAGGAAGGTTATAATGGGTATTGGTAGTATTTAAATTAATTGGGTTTTATTACTTACAGAATAAACAATTCGGTGTAATCTAAAACTGATGATTACACAAATCATTATGAAAGCAGTTTGTAGCTTAAAATACAACAAGCCTTTACAAAATAAATTAAATTTTCTGAAAAAGAACGCTTAAATGCTAAACGTAACAAAACATTTATTCGCCAGTAGAATTCTCCAGGTGAAGCATAATTTTGCGCATAGCCAAAAAAAAAAAAAAAGGCTCACCAGCTTATGCATCCCCATTCACTGTACGAATTATAAATAACAGTGGTGTATACCATCATTCCGTACTCACAGCAGAGGGGTTTAGCATTTCACTGCCGCATTTTCAACCTGCTGAACAGAAAAATTTCTTTTTGCACCGCCATCGAACCAACTACCTCCAAGTCGATTTTCATGCGAGTCAGAGGTCACAGCCAACGAGGTGGTTATTCAAACAATTATCAATTTTTTCGGGTGGACGGCGGTTCGAATCCCCGTCCGGGTATCCAGATTTGGGTTTTCCATGGTTTCCAAAATCCCTCCAGGCAAATGCCGGGATGCTTCCTTCAAAAGGCCATGGCCGAATTCCTTCCCATTCCTTGCCCCCCATTCTTTCCTGTCTCTAAAGACCTCGCTGTTAGAGAGACGTTAATCAGATAAAAAAACTTATCAATTCTAAATAATTCCTCTAGAGTTAAATACCTGATTCATTGACTTATGGAAACGTAAAACAATTTTTGAATATTTCTAGAAAGATTTTTTAATTTAAATCCGTGCTGATAAGGTTCATTATACAAAATTAATCAACGAAATATTGTAGCAACATAAGAAAAATATTGGCTTCGATATTTAAACTAGTTTTTATGTATAAAGTGATGAAAAATAGCAGAAAGATACCAATAATAGTTGATTGAATGTGAAAATATGATCGGATGCGTCAGAAGAAGTAGGTAAACTCTATTACTGGGCAAGTAAAATTACAACTGATAGCTGAAGCAGGAATGATGTTAAAAGCAGAATAACACTATCAAAAAGAGCGTTCATGGAAAAAAAGAAATCTTTTAGTTTAAAATTAGATCCAGGACCCAGAAAGACATTTTTAAAAATCTATGTGTGAACCACAGCACTCTATGTTATCGAAGTACGGACTTTAGGAATACAAGAAAGAAGGAAAATTGAAGTATTTGGAACGTGTTGTTATAGAAGGATGGTGAAAATTAAGCATACAAATAAAGTAAGAAATGAACGTGTTTTGGAAATGATGGATGAGGAAAGAAATTTATGGAGAGTCTAACAGAAAGAAGAGATTCTATGGTGGGTCATATTTCGAGGCATGCGGGATCTACATCTACATTCATACTCTGCAAATCACAAACATTGTGGATGGCAGAGGGTGCTAAGCACCAATCCTAAACCCGCCCATTCCAATCCCGAATAGTGCGAGGAAAGAAGGAATACATATAAGTATCAGTACGGCATCTTATTTCTCTAATCTTATCCCTCCGGTCATTGCGACCTAAATAGGTTGGCGGAAGAAGTATTTCATTGCACTCGAACTTTAAATTTTTTGGCATATTCTCCAATAAATTCGAACGCAAGCTATGTCGTCTGTCTTCCAAACTATCCCAGCCCAATCTATATATCAATTCTGTGACGCTTTCATAAGGGCTGTAACAACAAGTCACGAATCTAGCGGTTCTCCTCTGCACCCTCTCAACTGAGAGTCAATCAGAACCTTGCGATACGGATTCCAAACCCCATAACAGTAATCCAGATGCGGACGCACTAGTGTTTTAAACGCTATCTCCTTTGTATGAGCATTACAATTCCTCAAAATTCCTTGCCTACGACGGAAGTTATGTGCATGTCCCATTTCATGTTGCTTTGTACTATCACCCCCAGATACTTCACGGAATCAACCGTGTCAACAGCTGAATTGTTTATTTTGTACTCGTGAGCAAACTGATTCTTCTTGTTACTTAGGCTATACGCATTGCCTTGCACTTTTTGCAATTAAGTGTAAGCTGCCATTTACGGCACCAATCGAAAATAGCACCCAAATCGCGCTGCATTTCTAAGCAATCGTCGGAGCACCATATTTCACTATAGATAACCGCATTCGTTAATTTGTTAGTGGAGGGAACAGTTGAACGAAAGAACCGAAGAGGAAAGCAGAGATTAGAATATATGAAGCAGAAAACAGAGGACGAGTGGTGTGAGGGGTATGTTGAGGCGAAGATAAATAGCTCAAGACAGGAGAGGATGGAGGATTGCATCAAACCAGTCAAGAGATTTATTAGTGATGACAGCAAAATAATAAAAAATTATTTAAAAAATTGTATAAATGTAGTTACATAAAGCTAATATCACATCACTATCTATCTCACTTACCCTGCAGACGAATTAGAGGTGGGTAAAACTTCAACCGTGACACCGCTTAACCTCATGACAAGTATCAGATATTATGGCACTTCAGCGATCACTGTTATGAGGCAGGTATTCAACCATACCACCCTGCTGTGGACGACTTCACATCTCTAGCGGCACTTACTTTGGCAGCGAAAAAACTGGTATATTTGTCAGCTGCTTTGCGTCAAGTCTAACCGGATGGAAAAACAACTGCCTAACTTGCCGAATACGACATGTGTGAAATAAAGTAAGCATGGTCAACGCAATAAGTGAGATAGTCTAACGGCAGAGGCTGTAAGATGCAGGATACTATTTTTGCTGTGAATTTGTGGGTAGGAACGCATAGCCAGAAATTATCGACTGAAATACTGTGAGCTTCCATTTCTGACCTGAGTAATACAAGGGGCCGAACGGTTATACTTGAATTTTGAATCCGAATGTATTCCAACGTTTAAAGTCTAAATGGCAGAGCAGTCCACAAACAATTTTAGACATCGTGTAACGTAATATGGTTTAGAGGAGGTGATAACTATAGATATGACTCATAAATGTTCTTAAATTACTATTAATACACTACGTAATCAAAAACACAAACTACGAAAATAAAAACACAGAGAAATGGGGAAAACAGTTTTATTCATCACACTTCAATTGAAAGTTCGAGTTCACAGTTTGTTCACACATGTCTCGTATATGGGCGGAGTCTCATTTCCAGCCCGGCATTTGCCTTTGGCGAATGTGGAAAACCGCCAAAAAACCACATTCAGGCTGGTCGGCATATGACGTGCCTTATAGAGAGGATCCAGTTAGGTGTTGCTGCAACTCCTCTATCGCCGTCGTTGGTCCATACGACGCCCGCCACTGTGTTCCTTCCAGTTCGGCCCAGCACGCTCCACGTCCGAGCTGGACCACGCGTGTCCTGGGATCCCATTCAGGCTGGTCGGCATATGGCGTGCCTTGAGACAGGGTCCCATTAGGTCTTGCTGCCTCTCTTCTGTCGCCGTCTTTGATCCTACGACGTCCGCCCCTACTGGACAACGTCCTCCAACGACAACGCCGACACTCGCAGACTCCAGCAGCAGATATCACCTTCCAGCTCGGCACAGCACGCTCCGCGTTCGAGCTGGACCACGCGTGACCTGGGATCACGCGTGGCAGCCCGGCCGACACGCGTGCTTAGAGCCGAGTGGAGGCATCAGCTGAAACACAAAGCACAACACAGCAGTGAAAGCAACCAGTGGACAAATACCTTACCTAGAATCCTCGTAACCATATTCAAGCAATCAATAACCAAAACTACACTGGGACATTTCCAGGTCACTGCACGTATATACATTAACTAAAGGTCGCCACCAATGCCACATTTCTGTAATAGCAACTGATCACAAACGAACGGTCACATAGTCTTTTCAAGACTGGTTATATGACCTTTGTGCTCCGTATCCCGTCCACGTCAGTACTGAGCTCAGATGCCGCAGGAGGCCTCCGTTTATACCTTATTGACAATGCCGTGACATCATTTCCTGAGTAACGCTATTTGACGTCAGCAACAAACGATGGTTTCCGTGGTTGCTGCGTGCTCCGTATTTTGTAACGCTGTATGTAATAACTATGCGATATTAAGTATTTACTACATTGTATAGACTGCAAATTTAAGAATAGTGTTAACTCAGTTTCACATATAATTTTCATGTTATAAAAATCGGTAAGAACTTACTTTTTCGACTACTATTCAGTGTTGTGTTTGAATACAGTTGTATCATTGTGGAAGAACGTATCATCAAAGCATCATTGCTAATATCAGCTTTCCCATTTGTGTTACGACGTAACCATTTTAATGATATGATGGAGACAGAAGCCAACAGTGGCTTGTGAATGAATTGAGCCATATTTGACGTACTTATATTTCTCACTCGAGCCTGGTAGTGCAGCATTAATGTTAGTGCCTGGCATTTCTGAGGACAAATATCTGATGGCCTGTTCAGCCTTTAGAATTTCGATTTCCCGTGCTCTCTTGAAGTGGTTTAAGCTGAATGCCAATATTCTTCCTTCAGTAACAGATGGATAAATTCCTTTCCCATTTCTTGTGCACAATCCTTCCTCATCCCAAATAGCTACAATGTCATATGTAAATCCACAGGTAAAAAAGAAATCTGGATAATTTTTCTAAAAAAAAAGCGAAGAATCTTTTTGAGAATGTGCATCTTATGTGATTGATAAGTAGAATTTTAATAGAAAAAAAGACCACTGTGTGAATAATCATCTATTATTTTATGTTACGCGAAGTTTTTTTTTTTTAAAATAGACTTCAGATTTATGGTCTAAATAAAATATAGTTTAACTATAATATGCCTTCTTCAATACTCCAGTTACTTCATTTTTGTAATTATGTATTCATATCCAACATATTACTTTCAGTTAGCTGCAAAAATGATTAATAGGAAAGTTTGATTCACAAATAAATTGAAGCAGGGAAAATAACACGCGATTACTAAGTAATTTCAGAGACTATTTTTAAAATTTTAAAATATAATTGCTGTCTTTTATTCAACATGTAAGTTAAAACAAATTAACAGAATACAGTGTATTACTTTGTTTTTCATTCTAAATATTGTGTATGGCAATAGCAAATGTAACACATTTTTTTACCTATTGCAGATTGAGCATTCACTATGATAACACTTTTTATTTGTTTTATAAGACAAGTGTAAACAAACAAGTAATAAGAAAACTTAAAAATACTTAAACTGTTCCTCAAATAATTCTTAACTGCTTGACGAGGAAGACATCTTCATTTTTTAATTTTTTTTCCATTTTCTGGAAAATTGTATTTCTTAAAACATAAGTCATTATTTTTAACACGTTTGGTGTTCATTGATAATCTCTTAATGTATACCAAGTCTAATATTTTCAAAAATATTTCCCAAACATCGTGCGTCGAGTCGGTTTCAGGTCTTGAAAGATGTTAGCGTTTCAAATTCCGAATCCTACTCACAAGCTCCTTTCAATGCGGTACGTAATTTGATTGAGAGAAAAACAGTGCATCGGTTGCTGAGAGATAATTTGATATCCAGTGCTCAAAGAAGAACGCACTAAAAGCAGCACAAATCCTATCCGTTCTTGGAATGGCCCAGTTACACACACTAACTAGGAAATAAACTAAATTTTAAAATAATATTTTGATTTCTTAGCTGCCTAACTCTGTTGGTCCCGATTTTACAAACAGTTTATAGATTTACTCAATAGTTTTATCGGATTATGTTAAACTAGAACGAGGGCAAATAACAAGATATTCTGTCGTAGCTATAAAAATAATTTAATTTTCATCTTTACAGGAGAAATATTAAGCACATTTAATGGAAACTTTAAACTTGTACAGTATTATGTAAATCAGGTTTTAAATTAAAATAAAATTATAATATGTAATGAAAAGTAAAATATGCTGCATGTTTAACATGTTGGAGCAATTTATGTGAGATATGATGTATAAACAGTTACGACGACGCTGCACAGTAGTAACTGGGACTTGTAGTAGCAGTTACCAATATAACAGCCGCAAGAAGTGGGTAGTCGACGCCAATATTGCGTCTGCAGTTGTCGTGGAGACCTTTGATCACGTTCCAAGCACATTCATGTCTCTAACTCAGCAGTGCGCCGTTAGGAGAGAAATAATCTAGGAACCAACACTGTCTGCATAGCTGAGAATCTGCTCCCAACAGGTAATTATGCAAAGGGTCTTGTGTGACATCAAACACTTCCCGGACCGTCCCTGACAAAAGACGGCCAATGTCTGTTTAGCGTCATCATTGAATCTGTCGATAGTGTGTGTTCTTGTGGAGTTTACTGAAAGACGATGGAGGCCTGTCAAGTATCTGAAACAGCACACAAGTCAAACAGGAGTGGTCGTAAACATTCAACTTCTGAGACTAATCTCTCCGTAGAGTCCAAAATATCTCTTTGAGGCTGAGAACCTTAAAAACCTCTCTCATATTATCAGACATATTATTTGAAAACTCTGGTCCATATCCTCATCGTTCTCGTTCCTACATTAACACCTCCAACGGATGTTATTTTCAAACACCTTGCCTGTTTTTTTTTTAATATTATTTTGATCTAATACGTGATCAATGAAGACATTACGCATTATAATTCAATTTCTGTTTCTTTGTAGCATCATATTCAAATAAAAAAAAGTTTTAAATATTTCCTTCAGGTACTTGTAATTCTGTGCGTTGGAACTGCCAAATAACATTTTCAGCATTAAGGTATCTATTACTTTTGAGACATAATGTTTTAAATGAATTATTCAATATTTATAAATGTCGGATCGGGAGTATGGGGCTACGCTACTAGATGGCGCCACAGACGCAGCTAGCAGGTTGCCAGCGCCACGGCGACTGCAGTGACACGTACGAGGAGCTAGTTAACGGCAGCACACAGCACACGAAGCTCACCTACCAATCTACTATACAGCCTTATAAAATTCCCCCACATCCTCATCCACCTCGAATCGCTCCGTATCAAATATGCTATCAACAGTATCCATAACAACAATCCTATAACCTTAAAGCTAATCACCGAACCACCCCATCTCCCCAACTTCTACAAACAAATACCTCCCACTCTCCACCTCCTGAACATCCTCATTCTCACCCAAAACATCGACCGACCGCCACCCATATCCGAGCGACAGAAGCGCCCAAAAATATATCCCACACTATAAGCCAATCAGCCTGAAGTACCAACTCCAGAACCGCTACTAAAAATAAAAAAAATAAAAAGTAAAATACAACTGTAAATCCAATTATAATGTCTGTTTGTAAGCAATCGCATATGTAAAAACAAATTGTATATCATGTAACTCACTAGGCTGAAGAGCGCTACCAATGCGCTGCCAGCCCGCCTTCCCCACCGGGGAAGGAATGAAAAAACAATAAATAATAATCATAAACACACGAAGCTCTCTTCATGCCTGACCGTGGCAACATTATTCCGGTATTTGTCATTGTGTATTGTGAGCCTGAGCCTAATAAACCACATCCTTGTGTCAGCTGTGTTCTCGTAGTTACTCTCCACTGTCCGAGGGATATCCACAGCCTGCCTTTGTTAATGAGCCATCCACCTCGAGCGGAACTCACCCGATTCCTGATCTCTCCCGAATGGATTCAACATAAATAATTTCGAAATCTTTCAATCATATTTGTTCCTACTGACTTCTCTTATCTGATCGATATTATTATTTTTGTTTATAAACATAAATTTTGCAAAGTCTTGGTTAAATGTCTGCATCTCATAATTTTTTAATTAATGTTTTCGGAAGATTACACAAAGTAAATGAAAGACATTTATATTTGCTGCTTCTCCCCATACCTCGCTGCAGTAAGCAACTGTTATTGGCAATCGATTTATTTCCTTATATCCACTTGGCTTTTCATCTAAAAAAGTTATGATTTAATTAATTAATCGATAACATACATTGTAATCTGAATTATCAAAACTAATGACTCTGTAATTTTTAAAACATTACTCTCTTCTTTTTGAGAGTGATAAAATTTAGAATAAAACCGTCCTACTTGTTTTTGAACGTATATTCGGTATTTATATAAGTCTGCAACGAAATGTCTCCTTGCATGTTTAAATTTTTACTATTAGTGTTTTACCTTGTTTTATATTTCCGTTTGGCGATGAGTCTATCTTTACGTTCATTATATCAAGTAATTCCTCTTCTTCCATATTCGCTGCTATGCGAATATTTTCTTAAGGATTCTCTCTTTGACACCCCTTTTGAATTATTATACAATTATTTAAAAACTTGTTTAAACGAATATCATATCCCATTTCATCAAAAATTCATCCACAATTTTTGAGGACCTTTACACGTTGCTCCTTCATTTTTTTATTTTTTTATTTATTTATTCTATGGTCTTTGGCTTTCGCCAATTTGACCAGCTAACAGAATTGCTGCTTCATTGTTTTTGTTACTTTGAGTTTTGTTGATTTTTTTTATTCGTAGAAATTTCATTTTAACCGATTACCATCCTGCAAAAAAGATAGTAAAGCTGCTCAAAACCATCTAAGGCTTTCCTCATTATTTATCCCCATATGCGTTTTATTTCTGTGACCACCGTAACAACTTTATAATAGATTATTATTATTATTTATACTGGGTGGATATGTCAAGTTCTTGATGTGAGGCAACTGGTAGTGCCTCATTGCCTGTTGGCGAGCTCAACCGATATTTAATGTGGCTGGCATGCATTGCAGGGTCAAATGAGATAAATGAAAAATGAGGCATGATTCAATATTTATCTCTAAAATACGGTCATTGTTGAAAGCTGTTTGTAAACAAGGTGTTCGAAACGGTATATCAGAGATGATAGTGCTGAGATGTTACTTGCGTCCTATTCAACACGCCAGATGCAGTCTCCATAGCGCTTGGCCCTGTTACCGCCAACCACATTAAATATCGCAGTTTACTTCCAGCGCTCCGAATTCCAGACACACAATGGCAGCCGCTGAGCGCCAGTTCCAGTATTGGCTTCCAGCGGCGGGCTCGCCTCTCTGTGGACAAGGGCGGGACTCCAGCTGAACAAGATTCACGGACGTCATGAATTCCGCTTATTGCCCCGGCGCTGCAGCTGCCAGATTTACGACCTAGAGTCGCCGCTATTGTACGAAACGGCTCTCTAGGTTTCTGCGCTATCTAATGACCATCTCAAAAAACCACACAGATTTTAAATGCGATGAAATTTATGAATCTAAGTTACAACAACCCCGAAGCGTCAGTTATCAACGTTTTAAAGTAGGTATGGGCAACCTTTGCTTAGCTGAGGACGTAATTTCTGGACTTAATCAGGTCGCGGGCCGTAGTGTAACGGGAGGGGGGGTTCTTGATTTTAATAAGAAATTAATATTTAGATAGCAAGGATCTTGATTGCTGTTGATAAAACATATATAATGCTGAATTTATTATTTTCCTATTGCTTGTACATAGCCGGATACATTTAACCCTTTGACTGCTGTTGACGTCTATACACGTCATGCTGCCTGCGGGCCCCGAGTGTTGATGACGGGTATAGCCGCAGCTGCCGGTTTTCCCCTGTGTGCTGATGACGAGATAAGCCGCACCCGCCTGCCACTACCTGTGTGCTGATGACGAATATAGACGCGCCGCTACCTGAGTCGTAAAGCGGACTTCTCCCCACATTTCTCAATAGCCTTTCGCAGTTTTGGTCGCTAGCTTATCGTACGAATGTTTGTCTGCTGGGAGCCTAGGCTTCGCTCTACAGTTCACTGTTCAACGAAAATTACATCAGTGTTCTTTGTGTCCTGTATTTTATAAAGAAAATTGAAAGACGTCGTGGGTGCATTGAGGAATAAATCATGGCGATTCTTACGATGAGCGACACTGTGGACGAACTACTTCATTTTGATGGAAGTGATAGCTTTTCAACAAAATCGGAAAGCTGTAATCCTAAAACATACTCGTCAGGAGGGGTGACAATGCAGTCTCATGTTTCAACAAGTTAGTTGTTCTGAAGAATCAGAAAGTGATAGTGAAACGGCTACGAAGAAATTACGTCTTGGCGATAAATCATTTTCGTCCAGTTAGTCACGCATTTGATGTTACACTATTGGGACATGCGTGTCAAATAGGGAATGTGTCAAGTATTCTCTCAGTTTTCATGTTATTTCTTACAGAAGAACTGACGAAATATATAGCTGATGAAAAGAATCGGTTTTGTATAACCACTATGAAGAATACTCCAGAATCAGAGCTTTCTCGAATATCAAAGTGGAAAGATACTGGATATGATGAAATGTATTGTTTCAGATCTATTTGTCTTCTGATGCCTAGCGTGAAAAAAATTAAAAATTAGGGAATATTGGACCAGAGATGTCCTTCTAAATACTCCAATTTTTAGTGAACTTATGTCCAGATACCGCTTTTTGTTACTCTGGTAAGGTTTCGTGCGATTTCGCCGCAACCCGCCCCCCCCCCCTCTATTTCACATCACGTAATTAATGGACAGACACTTCATAGCTTAGAAATGAAAAATCTGTTGAATACTTATGTGGAACAAATTTCATCAAAGAAACAAAATTACGTATAATCGGGTAATTACAGAGCGCAGCAAACATTCAGTCAACATCGAGATATTTTGGGTGTCTACATCTACAAAGATATTCCGGAAACCAAATTTCGGTGTGTGGGGGAGGCTGCTTGAACAATTATCATTTTAAGGTCTCTTTCTATATTCGTGAATAGCGCGAGGAAAAATCGGATGGCTTTAACTCCCTGTATGAGTTCGAATATCTCTAATTTTACAGTCGTGGTCTGAACGCGGTATGTAAGTGTGGAATACAATATTTCTAGCATTTTTTTCGAATCAACAATAACACTCTAATACAGTAAGGGACCTACAGAAACTGCCAAGAAAGAACTGTAAACTATTGACGTAAATTTAAGAATCACCACGCTTTCGACATAAGCTGCAAAAATCGAGAGAAAAATGCAAGCAAGAAATAATTATTAGTTATGAAAAATAGGGTTAATGATTCAGTTTTATTCTGTAGTAATTTATTTGCAGAGAAACTATGTAGTGAGAGCATTTATTCTGTATCAGTCGTGAGAGGTCACAGTGCTTCGCCAGAAACATTCAGCACAGGGCGGGTGGAGCCGCTCGGACGGCTCCGTCCCCAGGGATAATCACTTAGCGCAGGTAGCTGGCCACAGCGCGGAAGGTACACGATCCGCCGTCAGCAGTCAAAGGGTTAACGTTACGTTAGACATTACGTGTATCTGCAAGCAAAAGCACTATCCGGCTTTACAATCTGCCTGAAGATAGCAAACATAAACTAAATGTTAAATATTTCATTCATAAATTTAAATACATGATAACATCGTGGCCACAAGCCAACGATAATATGTTATATGTATAGTGGATAAAATCCCTTGGGCGCCTTTTTAATTAAAATATGAATATGAATAAGGCTCAACTGAATTTACAAGGAGCTTTAAAGTTCATGAGGTTATTTGCCAGCTAGCTTTTAAAATGTAACTGAGCAGAGATCCTGTCACATGGGTCGATTACGGATTCTTCAAAGTCTTTGCAAACCCTGAAACGATCATGGGCGATGGAACACGTTACCATAATCATCAGCAACAGCAGCGGTGGCGTGTGGCGGAGACCAGTAAATTGCACCATCAGTGCATGGACAGCATCAAACGACCAGCCTGTGGTCGAAGCCAGAACCCTCCAGCATAGTGCCACTCTGCGCTATGACGTCTGGACACGGCGACTGCTGACTACAGAATGCCCAAGTATGGCCGCTTCTACTTCTCTTCCGAAACTTCTTCCCGAAGTTTCGTTACATGAAAAAGGAAGCCATGAATCAACATTTGCAGACCCCGTATATGATACGGCATTGAATGTCTAACTTCTTCCCAAAACCACGTGAGGTTTGGCGTCACCCCATTCGCTCTGGCTTCCGCGCGTTTTTCACCCCTTGTGCTGTTCAGGTATCCTTGCGCAGGGTCAACGCACTGACCTTGGGGTTGGCCGTTGTATGCGAGTGGACAATGGCTCGCAGCACCCCCGCCATCGGTAGAAATACCGTTACTAGCTTCAAAATCCCTTCTGCTCCCCCAAGTAGCAACCTCTTTACTCAGATAAATTTTAAGAAAATATGGCAGCCTGGGATATTCATTACGCGGATCGGAGAATTAAATTACTAAATATTCATTAAATATTAATATAATCTGAATATAAAAATAACTAAATATAAATATTTACATATTTTGTAGTACGCCACAATCCTGCGTGCTACAGTAGGTAAGAAAGAAGTAGATAGTAGTGATTAAAAATTCTATAAAAATTTATACATATTTTATTTTCTAGAATTACAATAGGATAATCAAACATACAAAAAGCAAATTGACAAAACAGATAGAAAAATCAGATAAAGATTAATGGGAGACTTGAGTTTGAAGCGTTATTTGAAATTTCTGAATCTCTCGCGGGCCGGACTGAAGTTGGTGGAGGACCGGATCCGGCCCGGGGGCCGTGGGTTGCCCATATATGTTTTAAAGCATTAAAAAAAGTAATTTCGTAGCTTCTGCTTTATCCATCTACACGTATATTATAAATGCAAAAGTATCTTGGTCTGTTCAGTATTCAAGACGAAACAGCTAAACTGATCCTGATCAAATTTGACAAGAAAATACTATGCTTCATTAGGAAGCACATAAAGATACATTTTTTTTCAGGATATGTAACATATTTTGCCACGAAATTTTGGAACCTAACCGAAGGTGACAGACAGAGGTAAATCGTGTGTAATTCTTTGTTATATCGGTTGCTCAGGCATTGTTTCTATCGCAGCCGACTTGCATATGATCTGTTCAATAAACTTCATATGCAGACAAACTTTTTACATAGTGTAGATGAACTATTCTGCCACATTTAACCCCTCCCCCTTACTTTGTGACTATTTCTAAACATGTGGACATTGGTTCTCTTACTGTGACAGGCGGAGTTGTAGAATGGTATAGTAATGGTATCCCCGTCATATTATTGGGACAGATATTTTATTTCTATTTTTTATTTATTTATTTATTTATTTATTTATTTATTTATTTTATTTTTTTTGCTTATGGATTTACGCCTTTTCGACGTCGAAGAACATTAGAGGCGAGAAAGGACGGGGGCAAGGAACGGAAAGGAATTCGTCCATGGTCTTTTGAAGGAAGTATCCCGGCAGTCTCTTGGAGTGATTTGGGGAAACCGCGAAAAACCCAAATCTGGATGCCCGAACCAGGATTCGAACTTGCATCCTCCGAAATACAAGACCAGAGCGTTACCGCTCATTCACCACGCTCTGTATATTTTAACGCTTCTCGTAATCCATCGATTCTCAGAAGAAATAAACGCAATGAGGGACTGGTGGAGAAACTATTTTATCACTTTCACTAATTATCAAACATATTAATGTAAAGTCGAAGCATTTAGTAATAAATTACATAAGTGCTAGCAACAATAATGTGATACACTTTGCATAATATCATGTAGCTTCTACTGATTCTATATGCAGAAAGTTATTTAGATATTCACAAGAAGTTCACGATTAAATATTTCAGCAAAATGGTCGAAAACGTTACATGAAAAACTGCCTTACCCCAGGTATCAATGTTTGTTGAGTGAAATGCTAAGTCATGAAAAGGGCATTTCAAGTCTGTGCGGTTTTTTAATACATGCCGAGACTACGCTCTTAATAGCCTGTTTCTAGTTTGAGGGGCGGAATTAGTACAAACTTAATAAAAATTTGAAACAAAGGTATTTTAATTTCTTCAAGTTGAAAAATGTCCGATTGTTACAGTTGGCTAAGTCATTAATTCGAAACAGCTGAAGTGAATAAAAGAAAAGGGGATCTTCTAATTATTAAGCTAGAGTTGGTGTAGCGAAATTACTGCATGGGCGTTCATTTCTAATTTTAAAACAAAAAGTCGTAATTTTTTCCAGGAAAGTGTGCCCTTTGATCCCCACAGGGTATAAATGTAATTGCGGTTATATTAATGTTTTATAAAAATAATTAAAGAAACAAATGTTAATTTAAAATGAAACGTTAATTGCATCGCGCAAAATTAATGTCCTCTGGCCGTGGTTTGTCCCGAGTTGGAAAAAAATACGAGTTAGGCCCCTCAGCTGTCAGAAACTTTACGGTAATTATTTTTCTGGCATAATTAGGGCGGAACCACACTCAGTATTCAACTTCCTCATCTGTATTAAATTTAATAACGGTCGTTAAAAGTCATGAGGTTTTCGTAACAAATGTGTTTTTATCAATAAATATTCGCATTGTATCGTTTTATTTGAGGAAGCTGTCATCAAAATTTCCCCATTAGAATAAAATTAAAGGATGTATTTAAAATATGATGATAACGTTACATTATTACTATTGGTGCAATAGAAAAGTTTTGTAAAACGATAATTGAAGAAATAAGATTTTCTATAACTTTTTCTTCATGCACTTTTTAATCAGTGATAGTAACGGAATTAGTAGCGAGTTTTTGTTTGCCTCATGCACAGAAACTCTATTCCTTATCAACATTTAATAATGCTTATTCTAAGTTGCAAATTATCGGCTAATGTGGCTCAGTGCGCTGAAGTGACACACACTGGATCGGGGAGATTCAATGGGACCTGGCACGAGTCCAGGCACTCGCATACCGGCCGTCCTGACTGAGAATCTTTGGCGGTTTCACGTTATCGTCTATGCGAATGCTACGATGGTCCATAATGTCCACCTCATCAACTACACTTCTACTTAACGAAGAACACTCTTATAGCACAAAGTTACACAATTCGCAGCCACTTAGCAACTAGTTTTTCCTACAATAGATTATTCCCGGCAGAATTGTAAAAAAGGGGAAAATATGAGTTTGATAGGTAACTCGTTCTAAAATTAGATAAATAGTCCAAGAAGATTCAGATTCAAATTTGTTTATTTTTCTTTAAGACATCAGACTCCAAAGATGCTAGATGCAAAACGTAAACAGATGTTCCAGCGGTAATAACATTCAAACAACTACCTCTCACAATACCTTGAAGAACTAAATACTCGTCTCTGCTTATCGTTTATATAGATTATACAGAAAATTCCAGAATATTTCAAAGACTTCCGACAACCGTTTCTGGAATTCTGACAATACTTAAACAATTAAATTCATATTAAAACGATCAGAATTAATACAAAATCATGCAAAATTATTTTGAATCGCACAGAAACAAAAATTAAATATATTTACTCACAAAATTATCCACATAAGTCAGTTCAATCTATCGCAAATTGTCGTCTAAACATCGTATATCATTGCATTACTTAGAATTAGAAACTTTTAACTAATATTTCTTGCATAGTACTGTCCTTGAATATATTAAATATTATTTACATAGTTTATTTCCATAAAACAAAGTGTATTCACAAAAAATCACAATTAATTGCAAGAAAAATTTACAAAATCATATTTACTGAACTCCCAGCTTGCTACAAATAATTCTTAAAATACAATTTCATTACATTTCTGCGTCTTAGGGCCGTTATAAGTTGTAAACATATTTACAAATAAATACGCAAAGAATAATAAAATCACGCTGCCATTGAGTCATGGTAACACAACCAGAATTTTTTTTATTTATATAGGCAGTTTGTATTCTTAAGCTACTAGATATCTGAAAGCACAGCGAAAAATCTAATTTTATATGCATAGTTCCGAGGCAGCAGGGAATGTGTTGTAGAAGATACCTTGCGTGATGCACGTTGCCCGCCTCAGAAAGATATGAAGGAAAATAAATAACAGCCGGGACATAAAGAAGAAGTGTCTGACGTTTCTCGCCACGCGATGTCTGAGGCTCTTTTCTTGAATGCAGAGTTTGCCCAGTTTCGCCGTGTCGCCTTCGGCGGCGCTGCGTGTTAATAACCTCCGGGACGCAGAAGGCGCGGAGATCAGCCGTAATGAGGGGCGGCTTAGCTGGCTCGGGATTGGTGGATCAGCGGGATTACCCGCGAGCCGGCACCTGTCGGTCTAATGCGCCCGCTATGCGCCTGTAAACAAAGAACACCGGCTCAGCCGGAGACTGCTTATAGCCACCGCCCGTCCGTCAACACTGTACAGCTTATCCTAGTGACGCAATTTCAAACGACAAGCGAATATTAAAATTTAACACGATGTTGTAATGTGACACACTCTATTTCCGCACTGAAACTCATTTTCAAGGCTTGGATATTAGATTTTCCTTACTTGGTAAACTTTAACATTAGCAGTGTTAGATTGAATCCATCCAAAAAGTGACAGTCTCAGATCCGGCGGCACTATCTCTACGTGTATCTGTTGTTTAATTGAAATGGAATTTTTATGTAGGGCAATAATTAGTAATAGCAGAATACGAATTTGAGAAAACTTGGGTTGCCACTGTAAAAGTTGCAACAAGTAGGTATTAGCAGCTGTTAAAGTTGGCGCACCAAAGTTCCTGATGGATGGTGTGGCGTGCTAACTCTCTCTGGATGTTACTTATTCTTTAACAGCTGTTATAGATATGTCTGATGACAGGCGTGGTGCACCAAATCTCTCTCGCTCTTAGATATCTTCAATAGACAATCACTATTTGCGGCCACTTTTACACAGGTAAACCCAAAAAAAAAAATCAAAGTAAGTTCTTTACTTGTCTCTCTTTAAAATGAATTATAACTTATTTTTAAAAAAAGTTAACAAAATTTTCTGAAAAATTAATTTTTCAAATTATAATTAAAAATATTTGTGGGCATATTTTGATAGGCCACTCGGCGGAACTGTATTTTACTATTAATAATTATACATAAAATTGCATTTCAATTAGAAAAACGGACTGATATAGAAATCATGAGGTTGGATCTCAAGCTATTATATAAGTAGACAATTAAATGTGTCTTTGGATCCACTTATAATTCAGATCACACTCGTTACTTAAATGTGCTACAAACTCATAGTTCTTTGATTTTTTTAGGGGGTGCGCATTACGTGTCGTTGACGTCATTAGAGGAGCGGGAAAGAATTAGGCCATACAATTTTGAAAGAACCATCCCTGTATTCGCGTGTAGTGACTATGGAAAACTATGGAAAACAGAAATCTTGTTGGCCGGTCGGTGATTTAAATCCACGTCTCTCGAAGTACCAGGCCAGAACGACACGGTTCAGTGCGTTAGGGGAGTCGAATTTTATCTGATTTTCCCCTTCGTTTAAATTCTGTCGCCTTTAATTTCTTTCAATATTTATGTACTGAAATCAATGACAAACTGTTTTGTTGGTATCTGTCGTAATTAGAAATAATCATGTATTTTCTTAAATTTATCTTCTGTCACTAGTCTACATCGAAATCATTAAAGCCGGGAGAAAATTTGGGGGGGGGGTTATCAACTGAATGCATACAACGGCCACCAACCATTAAGGATTCGCCTGGAGTAATTTTGAGAAACAATGAAAAAATTGGTATGCAGATAACTAGACCGGGAGTCGAACATGCGTCCTTCTATTTGAAAGACTCTAAGGAAAACCGCCAACGCCCCAGCTTTAGTAAACACAATAAGACAATTCTTTCACCTCAAAATGTTTGCGTGTAATTAGATTATGGAGTATTCGATAAAAAACAAGAATTACGGTTCCGCAATATCTGAAGTGGGACTGTAGGTTACTGTAGCTTATACCATCTGGTTAAACTTGACAACATTTCCTCAAAGGCTGCCTGATTTTGATGGATATGGTCAACATACGTCTAATACAGTAATTTCCTATCAGAGTACTAAATTACAATGGCAGCTGCATTGTTCTATGTGTGTAGCTGCCCAAGGGTGCTATTTCGAAGAAATTGTAAACACATCTTCAGTAAAAATTTTATTAAAAAAAAAAATAAGTCCTACTACTTTTGGTATTGACCTTGTAGCATCAACAGTTCGGTGCTTAAAATCAGTTTGCGCGTATCCCATGCTTCCAGATAATATAACCAAGTAAGACAAGAGGATGTACTTTTGCACGTTGTATTGATAATTGTTTCAAACTGCAGATACCGTGGCATTCTCCGGGTAAGACTAAAAAGTCTTTGTTAATAAGGTCCTACAGAGTTTACAATGTTAATACTTACGAGAAATTTCAAACACTAGCGAACACACACTTTGCCATCTGGTTATTAGTATAGTACACTGCCTGACCAAAAATAGTGAGGTACCCAAAGGAAGAGGAGGAAACGAAATGTAACTTCACAGATTGAGAGGGTATGCGATATTATTTTAGTGATTGCAAAATCAAGTCAAATTTATAAAGAACTTGGCAGTATCAGCCCATATATCAGTATGATGGTGTACACTCTCTGGCCTAAATGTGTGCACTGCTTTGGTTTGGTAATGGCATCATAAAGCCGTTATTTACTCTCCTCAGGAAAGCTGTCCCACAGGATAGTGGCACTGGGACGGAGTTGACGTTTGGGCTGGTCCCACACCTGTTCTATCGGGGACAGATCTCCGATCTTGTTGGACACAGAATTACCTCAATACCGCGTGTGTGTACATGAGGACGCAAGATGTTCGTGACGTATCGTTGTGCCGTCAGAGTTCTCTCAATAACTACCAATCGTGACCTGAAGCCGTATCCAACGGCTCCACCGACGATGTCACCAGGAATAACACCGCAGTGCCTCTCCAAAACATTGAAAGATTCAGACCACTCTCCGTCATACTTGCCGACGATGGTAATCCGAGGTAGTTCAGAACCGCTATTCACTGGACTGCTGATGAATTGCGTCGCAATGTGTTCAACTCCGTTTTGATTCCAACCCGGTAATATCTTCAAGAGGAACTGGCCGCAAATGGCTTGCAGGAGCGAATCAGCAGGTTGTTAAACATTAATTGAAAATGATCCTAGGTGCCGCCCGAAAAGAGATAAGAACTGACACACGGAAAAATCTACCCAAAATTTCCTTTAAATTTGGTAATAACTGTGTTAAGCACAAATTAAGTAATAATTAGGCAGCCAACTTACTCGAAGAACCTAGTATCAGTAAGTAAAAACATAAATTGCATCTGTTATTGTGTACACGCGCAAGAAGCGAAACTTCTATGGAACATACACACATCTTTCTGTGATTTTTCCTGTGTATTTTTTCTGAGGATTTTTTGAATAGTTTTTGATGTTTCTTTCGGAATCGAGAAGACGAACTATACTATCTTTATCGAATTTCTACAGCAAATAGGAACTTAGTTGAAATTATCTTCGTAAACAAATGAATAATATTAAAATGTTGAAGCACACTTATCTAGATTGTGGAATAATGCATCGAGACTTAGTCTGTATTTTAGGTTCAGAGGTTTTGTATTGGAGGACAACTTGGTCAAAGCTAACAGATAACCGTTCTAACAATTAATAAGATACGTGAGACATCAGCAGAATAAATTTTTGTGTGAACTAACAAAAACTTTTTTAGTATGTAAATATTTACAGATATGTTGATGATGATTATTTTATTGTAAAAGTTCATTTATATTAAAACTAGCTGGTACCCATGACTTCGTTCGTGATTGTAAAGAATTCGTATTGACAGCTATAGACATCTAACCACCATAGTGCACGATGGGAGACTCGATACTATTATCACACACAAATACCAGTCTTCTGCGCGATGTAGTTCCGGCAGCAAAGTAAAATTTACGGATACACACAAGTCTTTGGATTAAATACGAAAATATTCATGATCGACCAATTTCAAACACCATATCTCACACACTCCCACAGTTACCGAATTTCGGCCAACGCTGTGATCGATGGGAGACTCTGTGTTACTACCACACACAAACGCAAGTGATCTGCGATTGATACTTTTAACTTATAAGTGATACACCGTGACACATGCGTCTTTGCCAGAAATATGAAATTGCCGCAGGTCGACCATTTTCATCGCCCATATCTTCCACACCCCCATAGCTACAGACATCTAACAACCATAGTGCACGACAACAGACAGGATTCTACTACCACACATAAACACCAATGCTCTATGCTATGTAGTCGTGGCAGAAAAGTGAAATCTGCGGAGACACATGCCTTTCGTCGAAATACGAAAATATCCTTGGTCGGCCACTTACAACCACCATATCTACCACAGTACCACAGTTTCTGAAATTCGGCCGCTGTTGTGATCGAAAGGTGACTCTGTGCTACTACTACACACAAACGCCAGTTATCTGTGATCTATAGTTTTCGCTGAAAAGTGATACACCATGACACTTTTGTCTTTGGCAGAAGTATGAAATTGCCACAGGTCGACCACTTTCAACCCCCATATTTCCCACACCCCCATAGCAACCGACATCTAACAACCATAGTGCACGACAGGAAAGACGATTCTACTATCACACACAAACACCAAAGGTCTATGTTATGTAGTTGTGTCAGGAAAGAGAAGTATACGGAGATACGAATTTTTGGTCGAAATATGAAAACGCCCTGCACTGACCAACTTTAATCATTATATTTTCCACATCCCCACAACTATCGGCATTCGGCCAACGTTGTGCACGACAGGAAACTCCATGCTACTTCCACCCACAAACATCAGTGATCTGTGCTAGGTAGTGGTGGCTGAAAACTGAAATATAGGAAAAAACACGTCTATTTTTATATATATATATAATATTACTGCTGTTATTATGCTGCTTCCGTTGTATTTCGTGAATTTGCATCATATGCATTTGTAATCAAAAGTTTTTGGTAACTGTAATAGAAAACATATGTTTCTATCTTAATATGATCCACTGTTTAACATGATCTTGAGTGACAGCAAACACAGTCGTAGCTGCTTGCGTCAAAAATTCGTTAACTGCGCATGCGCAGAACGTTAAGTGCGCATTCGTAGAACGTTGCGACGCATGCACATCTGACACGTAATGCTAAAAAAATTATGTCGAAATAATTTTCAGATCAAAAATCAACTGATACTTCATGTTTTGGCTGGTAAAAAGCGTTTTCTTCAAGTCCTTGTGTCTGGCGTCTTGCACGTGGCTGTGGCTGCTGGTGCTAATTACCGCGGGCTACCTCTGCCACGCCGGGTGAATGCGAGATATTCTGCGGGACGCACAGTCAGCTGATTACGGCTTCGTTAGCGGGACCTAATGCACTGCTAACGAGTCGGCTGGAGACTAACCACCCGGCACAGGCCGGAAATCAGGTTCCAGAAACGGATTCCGAAAGCGAATCCGAGTTCCGCGCGGGACCACAAACGACATTAATTCGCAGGCATCGGCATCAAAGACGGTGGAAATCACGGGCCACATGCATCCCTTCCCTCACCAACTACATACAAGAGACGCAAATCTGTATGTGGAACTGTATAACTACTTTGATCATGTATTATTTATTGGTTTGATGAAATCCTTTCATTTAAAACTACTCACTAAAAAATTATCTATTTTATATGATGTAATCTTTGATAGAAATTCTTCTCTGATGTTCTGCCGAATAATTTCTGTCATACACAACGTTTCGATAGCTACATCCGCTTCTTCATCAGTTGAAATGTTGGTGTAGGTTGATACTGAGACTATACCTCACCGACTGACATACGCCTACATTTCACCTGATCAAGGCAGTAGAGGTTACTATTGAAAAGCCGTGTATGGCAGACATTATTCGGCAGATCACACGATAAGGATTTATATAACGTGTACGCTAGGAGAGAATTAATTCTCTCTTTATCTTCGTCTATACCTTCTTCTCTATTTATGAAAAACCGAATACGAAATTTCTTTAACTACAGCATAGCATACCACCTTTTCTCCTACAAACCTCTTTACTTTTCATTTAAACATTTTTATTTCATAATTTATGTGTCCACAAAATTTTTCTTATGCTTTTTGAGTCTCTTCTTTCTGCTGTTCCAAGACCCATGCAGCACTTTTTCCTTTTAAATTCAAACAAAGTTTGGTAAAAAAATATTTCTTATTTTTAAGATGTGTTCATCATCACCATTGGTTTTATGTTGACCAGAAGGTCCATTCACAGCGAATGTCTTCCATGCCTCCATTTATACTGCCTTTGTCTCTACATATTTTCCATTTATCGTTATGTCATTAAGCATTTTCTTTCTTCGTTGACCTCTTATTTTCCCTCCATTTGCGATGCTCTCCAGGGTGGTTTTAAGCAGGCACTCATTCCTCAACACATGAACAATCCAGTTCCTTTTTCTGATTCTTATAGCTTTTATAAAGGACCTTTGCTCTGCCACTCGTTCCAGGCATTAATATCATTCATATGATCGAAGTTTCTTTCGGCATTGAGGGTTAATTAAGTCCTCTCGAGTGACTAGATAAGTGAGTAGGGCGTTTTCACACGATAGTTCGGCGATCGCAAACTCTGTCGCCATATTCTGGTGAAGATGGCGACAGAGTTTCCGATCGTCGAAATATCGTTTGAAAACACTCTACTCACTTATCTAGTCACTCGAGAGGACTTTATCAATTAACATGATTGTTGCAAGTCAAAGAACAATTTCCATGTGGCACAATCATTCAGGTAGAAAAAATCAGTATGCTACGATTTTCTGATGACATTGTCTTGTTAGCAGAACGGGTTGAGGATATTGCGAAGTTATTGAATATTATGAATAAAATACAAAAGGAAGATTTTGGACTAAATATAAATCTGGTGAAATGTATCAGAAATGATACCAATACTAGCAGATTAAATATAAAAATATGGTCGGATGCTATACAAGAACTTAGTGAATTTGGCTACTTAGGGAGTTAAATTACAGCCGATGACCGAAGCAGGAATGATGTTAAATGCGGAAAGCACTAGCTAAAGAAGCTTTCATGAAATATGGAAATCTTTTAGTTTAAAATACTTATGTAGGACTCAGAAAGAACTTTTTAAAACACTGTGTGTGGAGCACAGCACTTTATGATAGCGAAGCATTGACTTTAGGAATGCCACAAAGAAGGAAAATTGAAAAATTTGAACAATGATGCTCAAAATTAAGTGGATGGATAATGTTCGAAACGAACGAGTATTGTAAATGATGGGAAGAGAAAGAAGTTTGTTGAATAGTCTTACAGAAATAAGAGACAAGATGGTAGGTCATATTTTGAGAGACGCAGGATTGGTTAATTTGCTAGTGGAGGGAACAGTCGAAGGTAAGAACTGTAGAGGAAGACAGAGATTAGAATACATGAAGCAGACAACTGAGGACGTGGGTTGTAAAGGGTATGTAGAGATGAAGAGGTTGGCTCAAGATAGGAACGGATGGAGGATTGCATCAAAGCAGTCGAAAGACTGACGACAGCATTTCCTATTTTTATTTTTTTTTTCGCCTCGCGTCTTATTTGGTAAACAGGGATTGTGGATACCAGATAAGTGATGCATGGATTCCTGTAATTGAGGCTGCTCATCACCAACGCTCTGCTTTTTGTGTTCCGCGGGCGTCTAATGACATCTGAGATGCTGCTAGGCAACATAACAACATCTGTCGTTGCCATGCCAGTTTACAAACAACACGCTCAAGGCTGACTTCAAGGCAGACTTCAAGACTTGCAACTGCACCTGAAGATGGCGACGGGATTAAAGTCGCCGAAATATTGTGCATTAATAACAACATCACACGGTTTGTTTCCCGAGAAACGTTTATAAACAAACAACGCCGAGAAAGATTACATTAATTTATATTTCCTGTTTTAATAAGTTTCTGTTGTTCCAAAAAAAGTGTAATGCTCTTATTATTTTGATTTCTAAACGGTATCGTCTTCGAAAATATATGTTGTAAATAATAGTGATGGTACCCGCCAGTGTGTCTCAGTGCGTTGAGGCTTCGCACACTAGATCGTGGATGTACAACGTCACTGGGCACGATCCCAGACCTCCGCCTACAGGCCATTGGCCATTCAGAGTGAGGTTTTCAGCCTGTATACCGCAACTACCCAGGCGAATGCTGGGACAGTCCCCAGTATCCGTCTCATAAATTACACACTTCACAAAAGTATACTCTTGCAATACAGAACACACAAAGTTACAAGTTTTGCAGACAGATGGCAACACAAGAATTACTTCCGAAAGATTAGATGCGCCGGGCCTAACAGAGCCGGTTGGGCTTGGCCAAGGAGCTCAGTTCCTAAGCGCTCTCTCATGATTCACACTGGCTACCTGTATAAACACGTGACCAGTGTCCACGTTGTTCTCGGATATCGAATAGGAGGAAAAAAAGAACAGTAATTATTGTAAATCATTAAGTTAAGTACCAAGTTAAAGGGAAACGAAGAAGCGAGACATTAAATAGCTGCGTGATTGGAAACTTTCCAGACCAATTTGCTTCTTTGTTTTGTTTGAATTACTTGACTGACATACTCGAGTATGTCTCTATTCGTGATTGACGATTTTATTTTACGTCTTTCCTTTGCTAATTAACGTAATAACTAGATATGCGAAAAGGGACATATGTATAAAAAGAAATGGAATATGAGAATGCAACATCTGTAAAATTTATTATAACATTCACGAATCTTCAGAAAATTCAGAATTTTGACGCCCGGTTACTGGCGACGAGGAACCCAGGACTTTTGGGGGCGTCCATTAATTACGTGAGGTGTTTCCCCCGATTCCCCACCCCCTCTCGGGTGAGATCTAGTCTGACCCCCCCTCCCCCCTCATATTAGACGCGAGACTTTGATCGTGAGATTTTGAGGGGACCCCCGCCCCCTGCCTAATCGACTTCGTAGTTTTTTTGAGACCCTATTTTTTTTAGCCCCCCTCCTTTCGAGGGCGGTTTTACCCCCCTAAGGTCGGTTTTCGCGTCGTTTCTAGACTTTATACTCCCCCTAAAGTCGCCATCCGCGTCCTTTGTGGACCTTTCTTTTTATTTTTTTAGCGTTACTACTTCAAGAATTTTAAAAGCCCACGTGAAATTTCCGTCCTTTTGGTGAGATGTCGCCCCCTCCCTCCCAATTTCACCTAACGTAATTAATGGACGGCCCCTATGGCTGGGCTGGATTTTATTGTCGGCTTGTCTTCTTCTGCTCTAGTCTTTTCATAACAATCGGCGAAGTCTAATGAAGTCCAAATGAAGGATAGAACATATGTTATTTTGAAATTGCCTAGTGTTCATTGTGGATTTGCAACAGTCACAAAAAAGATCGCTGTTGAGATACCAATTAAACTGCGAGTCACTTCAGCTCTGATCATGACCAGCCTCCTCCAGGGACTGCAGAGGAGAAACTGATGTTCCACAGCTCAATGCATTAGGCTTCCTCCTTCAACCTTTTTATTTATCTACCTCTCGCTGTAATCTTCTTCGCGACCGAGCGTCATGGGTGAGCGTTTAACATTCTGGCCCCACATTCAGGCGGACGCAGGTTCGAATCCAGGTCCTGGCTTCTAAATTTGGGGTTTCCATGGTTTCCCCATATCACTCCAAGTGGAAGCCGGAATGCTTCCTTCAAAAGACCATGGCCGAATTCCTTCCCATTCCTTGTCCACAGTCCTTTCCCTCGGACATAAGTTAAAAAAAAGAGCTTTTTCGTCGTTTCGCCGCTATTCTTAAACTTACGTATATTCCTTAAAGTCTAATGTCCGCATAAGCAATTCCTGGGATATGTGTTGTAATGTAACTATTTTTTTAAACAAAGGTAAAGTTATAATTAAAAAGGTTAAAAATTATGCTTGGAATATTATAATAATAAAAATTCCTGGAATGAAAGGAAACCGTAATATTAAATTAAATGATAAAATAACGCCAATGCAACTTTTTTTTTTTGTAGCTTTATTGCCGTACGCGTTTCGCCTCTCATCGAGGCATCATCAGCGGTGGATCTATTTTAAAATTTTACATTGAGTATTACAAATTTATTCTATGATGTTTAACCTAATTCTAAATTGAAACATTTTCTGATTATTTACAACTTACTATTTACATAATTGGTTTCCAGGTTCGTACCCACACAACTCTGATTTGTCTCCAAAGCATGTTTCCGCGAAAAGTAGAGTTGTGTGGTTACGAACCTGGAAACCAATTATGTAAATAGTAAGTTGTAAATAATCAGAAAATGTTTCAATTTTGAATTAGGTTAAACATCAGAGAGTAAATTTGTAATACTCAATGTAAAATTTTAAAATAGATTCGCCGCTGATGATGCCTCGATGAGATACGAAACGCGTATGGCATTAAAGCATTGGCGTTAGTTTATAATATAATAGCTGGTACCCACGACTTCGTTCGTGATTGTAAAGAATTCATATTGACAGCTATAGACATCTAACCACCAAAGTGCACGATGGGAGACTCGATACTATTACCACACACAAATACCAGTATTGTGCGCTATGTAGTTCCGGCAGCAAAGTAAAATTTACTGATACACACAAGTCTTTGGATGAAATACGAAAATATTCATGATCGACCAAGTTCAAACACCATATCTCACACACTCCCACAGTTACCAAATTTCGGCCAACGTTGTGATCGATGGGAGACTCTTTGTTACTACCACACACAAACGCCAGTGATCTGCGATTGATAGTTTTCACTTAAAAGTGATACACCGTGAAACATGCGTCTTTGGCAGAAATATGAAATTGCCGCAGGTCGACCATTTTCATCCCCCATATCTTCCACACCCCCATAGCTACAGACAACCATAGTGCACGACAACAGACACGATTCTACTACCACATATAAACACCAATGCTCTATGCTATGTAGTCGTGGCAGAAAAGTGAAATCTGCGGAGACACATGCATTTCGTCGAAATACGAAAATATCCTTGGTCGGCCACTTACAACCACCATATCTACCACAGTACCACAGTTTCTGAAATTCGGCCGCTGTTGTGATCGAAAGGTGACTCTGTGCTACTACTACACACAAACGCCAGTTATGTGTGATCTATAGTTTTCGCTGAAAAATGATACACCATGACACTTTTGTCTTTGGCAGAAGTATGAAATTGCCACAGGTCGACCACTTTCAACCCCGATTTCTCCCACACCCCCATAGCTACCGACATCTAACAACCATAGTGCACTACATGAGATACGATTCTACTACCAAACACAAACACCAATGCTCTATGCTATGTAGTTGTGGCAGATAAGTGACATATGCGGAGACAGTCGAAATACGAAAATATCCTTGGTCGGCCACTTACAACCATCATTTCTACCACAGTACCACAGTTTCTGAAATTAGGTCGCTGTTGTGATCGAAAGGTGACTCTGTGCTACTACTACACACAAACGCCAGTTATCTGTGATCTATAGTTTTCGCTGAAAAATGATACACCATGACACTTTTGTCTTTGACAGAAGTATGAAATTGCCACAGGTCGACCACTTTCAACCCCGATTTCTCCCACACCCCCATAGCTACCGACATCTAACAACCATAGTGCACTACATGAGATACGATTCTACTACCAAACACAAACACCAATGCTCTATGCTATGTAGTTGTGGCAGATAAGTGACATATGCGGAGACAGTCGAAATACGAAAATATCCTTGGTCGGCCACTTACAACCATCATTTCTACCACAGTACCACAGTTTCTGAAATTAGGTCGCTGTTGTGATCGAAAGGTGACTCTGTGCTACTACTACACACAAACGCCAGTTATCTGTGATCTATAGTTTTCGCTGAAAAATGATACACCATGACACTTTTGTCTTTGACAGAAGTATGAAATTGCCACAGGTCGACCACTTTCAACCCCCATATCTCCCACACACCCATAGCTACCATCATCTAACAATCATAGTGCACGACAGGAAAGACGATTCTACTACCACTCACAAACACCAAAGGTCTATGTTATGTAGTTGTGGCAGGAAAGAGAAGTATACGGAGATGCGAATTTTTGGTCGAAATATGAAAACGCCCTGCACTGACCAACTTTAATCATTATATCTCCCATATCCCCACAGCTATCGGCATTCGGCCAACGTTGTGCACGACAGGAAACTCCATGCTACTTCCACCCACAAACATCAGTGATCTGTGCTGGGTAGTGGTGGCTGAAAAGTGAAATATAGGAAAAAACACGTCTATTTTTATAAATATATATAAGATTTACTGAGTAACTGCGGAATGATGGCCTACAACACCACTGGATTGAAACCGTAATATTGTGTCCTCATCTGGAGTATTGTTGTGTCATAAGGGATCTATACAGCAAGGTTCTGAGAATGTTAAAAAGAGCCTAGCTATATGTGGCTCCTTGCGAAAGTGTCACAGAACTGATTCAGAGACAGTGAGTTTTCGCATAACATGTGAGCAGCTTCTGCCATTGACGAATGCAGTGAAATAATTCTCACACTAATGAACTTGGATTACAATTTTAAGATCGTTGAAATATGATGATGCGCAGATGAGAAATTAGTTTTGGTGTCAGCACACTACAGCTTTTTGTAAATTGCAGACGATAGATGAAGAAGTTTTATAGTGCTTCTTCATCTCTCCTGAAATAAGCATCTAGCTCGCCGCACTAATCAAAATTACAAATAACAGTGGTAGAAGAAAATATTATGCCCCTACAACTGAAGTTAACTATGAATCAGTCAGCTGAAGTGCCGTTTTAAACATTCAACCGCTTTCGTGGCTTAACTGTGGGTTTACAAGTTACCAAGACACATGAAGAAGTTTGGACGACGCGAGTTCCATAGCTGTTCACCACCCTGTGACGTCATATGAATGGTGTCCAGGAATGAAATGATAGTCCTGCAACCGCAAATAGCTCACATCATGTCCTACAATATGTCAAAATTTTATTTCAGTAAAAGTCTAACCATTTTCGAGATATTTTTTTTTAATATTTTTTTTTCCGAGACATATGACTTTGTTCAGTTTATTCTATGCCATTTCTACAAATTAAGACTTTTTGACCCTGTTTTTTTAAAATTTATTCAAAGTTATTTGAGTCATCTAAAACAATGTTATTTTTCCTAAAAAGTTATAAAACCTTATTACAGATCTTAAATAGGACAGTTATTTTATACTTCCTTTAAAATTTTTTTTAAGGCTGTTCAATCAGCCAAAGAAACCATTGTGAAATTTTAACATGTAATAAAAATATGATAATGATTTAAAAATATTTTTTAAGGTTTTTTAAATATTTTTTTTTAAAAAAGGAACATTGTTTTAGATGACTTAAACATCCTTGAGTAAATAAAAAAAAACAGGGTCAAAAAGTCTTATTGTGCAGAAATGGCATAAAATAAACTGTACAAAGTCACGTGTTTAAAAAAAAAATATGGATATCTCGAAAATGGTGTTACTTACTAAAATAAAAATTTGTTATGTAGTAGGACATGATGTGATTATCCTTTCATTCCTGGAAACCCTTATAAATCGCATTTGTTCTACAGTTCAGTACGATGTACAGCCTTTAACGTAATGTAATCTGCCAGCTGCAGGTTGATCTGAGTTAGTATCTTTAATTATTGAAAGTGGAGTGGTATACGGGACCGAGTACAGCGCGGAGTAATGGCCTATGCGTTTCGTGAGTGTTCTTTGGAGAGCTAAATGCCAACAAGAGTCAAATTATTAGGTATACAGATGAAAAACTGAAGGTTTAAAGTTAAACAGTAGGGACAGAATTGCTTACTGAAAGTCTAAAGAGCAAATATCTTTGATAATAAACTCAATTGGGAAGAACACATTAGGTACGTGGCAGAGAAAGGCAACAAATCCTTTTACTAGAGAGGGAGTACTAGAGAAGGGATTGAATTGGTTTATAAAACTTTGGTAAGACCATCGCTTGAAAATGGTGGTGTAGTTTGAGATTACATTTTGGGTAACAACTACAGGATTTGGAGGGCGAGCAATGGAGAGCAACTAGATTTGTGGAAATTATTGCAGGACCCAGTCAGTATCTGATATGAAAAAGGAGCTGGATTGGAAGCCATTGTAAGACAGGAGAAGTGTGAAGAGAGTGATGGGAGTGTATAAGTTGTATGTTGGTGATAAGATCTGGTAGAAGAATTAGGAATAGTGTATTGAAAAGAAAAGCTGATCATGGACACAGACTGGAAACCGATTACAAGAATAAGCGAGTGGGAAAATTTTCTTTCTTGGGTAATGAAGTCAGTGTTTGGAATAAAATACCAAGGGAGGTGGTGAATAATTTAACAAAAACGCTGAAGGAATTTAAACTTAAAGTTCGTAAATCCCAAAAGTAAATCAGGGACGCATTTAAAGTATATAAGATAATATTAAAAAATACTGAGGTAGTGGTAATTAGATGACTACGGAAATTGCCACCGGATCATGTGCTCCATTGCAATTAACCATTCAATTAAACTCGGCTGTGTGTTGTAATTTATTAATAGGGCCGATTACGAACTAAAAATTTGTATCTATTAATGAGTATGTATCAGTGATTACAGTTGTTTGCTTGAAATCTGTTATTAGATGGTTCATGGTTTTAATTAATATGATAAATAACCAGTGCACCAAATAGTTCATTTAAACTTGATTTTATGTTCATAAACAGGACGTCAAAAATATTTGTTACATGCATACATACAATCCGGCGATTGTAGACAACACTTCTTCCACAGACAATACAGTCCTTGGCTGCTGTAAATTGAGTCTGTGAAAACTGTTTCTCTGTCTCGGATGTTCGCTTTATATAAGCTCCATCGAAATTTCTAGAACATTACAAATGGTTCCGACAGATATTTGTAGAACATTAACAATACTTAAACAATTGAAACATATTGAAAACAATCAGAATTAATACATAATCACACTCAATCATTACAAAATGGTCAGAAGTGGAAATTAAAGATACTTAAACACAAAATTATCCACAGAAATCATTTTAAATTCTAGCAAATTGTCCTTTAGACATCTTAACATTCCTTAATACTTGAAATTTTAAGCTGTTACATTGTGTCGATATGTTGTGAAGGTTTAGAATAGTTCATTTATACAAAAGTAATAAATAGATGCGCCGAATCATAGTTATACAAATTACCAGTAATATCGTCCCTTCATAGAAGAGCATCTTAATTAACTGTATTACATACATAAATTACCAACCGCTTGAATGTGTTCGTTAAGGGGTGGGCCACTCGTTAACAACATACTATTACGACTTTCATATGTGAATGGTGGAAAAAGGCTTACATTTCGGCCATTAAGTATTAGCAAATCAGCAATTAAGAAGGTGTTGAGCGTACAGAGTTTTAAACATCTTAAAAAGTTTTAGAAAACTCAGATTTCACTGAGCGATCATCAAACGCGAATTCATGATCAAATTAATAAAATCACGAGCCTCGCTTCAGTCCCTTGCATCTGTCCACAGTACAAACATGGCGGAATGGTACTGTGGTCACGAAGCCCTGATGTAACAAACTATGCGTCGACAAGAGACGGAGAGAAATTAACTGAGAATACACGAAAGCCATTTTTTTTTCAGAAAAATCCCTCGTGGCAATCATTACCTAATAATTAATTTATATTCGTAAAAATTATATGATTTCGCAGAACTACGTTGAAATGCGTTTAACGCGGCCACACCCCTCTCAATTTATAGTTTCGTGGAAATGCCAGAACTGTCATTATCCAACCCAATGAATACCATACATTTTTAATATTTTTATAATGGAATGTGAAATTTTTATATTGGAATTCGGAAAACTGTTTCAGTATTCCTTTAAAGTTAATTAATTTTTCCTCGTCGCCATATTGAATATTTCACTGGATATGATAAATTATTTCTGGGTGAAAAGAATAAAAGTGAAATATTTACACATTTTTTAAAAAAAAATTCGTTTGCCAATACAAAAAAAAATATATATTGGCTTGTTTCAAAACGTAATAAAATAATTTCAGGTGCACTCACTTTTAGCGATGCAGATAACCTACTCTTTCCCTCAACCAATCTGCTTGCAGGGATCTACATGTAATATTATTGCGTGAAACAGATGATAAAATAAACCACTGTCCTCATACTAAAAATTGCGAATTTGGTGACGTATAAAGACAGCTTTTCACAACTGCTGTGTCATGTCTTCTAGGGCACTCTGACAGCAGTGTTAAAAATCAAGCTTTGTGTATAGAGCTTTAAATTATTTTAAATCAAATAAGGCAGTCGAAACTGATGAGTCTCTTGCGCTAACCTTTTCATCTTAACATATACCTCACAACTCACGCCATCAATAATCTGGTTCGTATATTCTAATCTCTGTCTTCCTCTGCAGTTCTTACCTCCGACTGTTCAATCCACTAACAAGTTAATCAATCCTGGAATTACCTACCACCCTATCTCTTCTTTCTGTAAGATTCTTCCACCATCTTCTTTCCTAGCCCATCATTTCTAAAACTCGTTCGTTTCGTACTTTATTCGTCCATTTAATTTTCAGCATCATTCTTCAAATGCTTCAATTTCCCTTCTTTGTAGTATTCCTAAAGTCCATGCTTCGTTGACATAAAGTGCTGTGCTCCAAATATAGTGTTTTAAAAAGTTCTTTCTGAGTCCTGGATAAATATTTTAAACTAAAAGGTTTCTCTTTTACATGAAGGCTCTTTTCGCTATTGCTATTTTGCTTTTAACATCGTTCCTGCTTCCCTCATCGGTTGTAATTTTACTTCCTAAGTAGCAAAATTCACTAACTTCTTCTGTCTTATCCAACCCTATTTTTATATTTAATCTACTGTTGTTGGTATCATTTCAGCTACATTTCATGAGTTTTGTCCTACTGTAGTTTATATTTGGCACAAAATCTTCCTTCAGTATTTTGTTCATGGTATTCAATAAATTCTCAATATCCTCAATCTGTCCTGCTCAAAAACAATGTCATCAGCAAACCATAGCATACTGATTTTCTCTCCTTGAACACATATGGCACAATGAAATCTTTCTTCCGCTTCCTTTATACAAGTTGAATATTAATGGGGATATATTACAATTTTGTCTCACACCCTTTTTAACTGAAGCGTGTCTCTCATGATTCTCTACTTTTATTATAGCTACTTGATTCTTATAAATATTATAAAGTATTCTTCTATCTCCGTATTTTAGACATGATTTCTTTGAAATTTTAAACATCTTGTCCCACCTAACATTATCAAAAGCTTTGTCTATATCTACTAACACTATCAAAGTATTTTTTTTTCTCCCTTGATCCGCCCTTCAAGTATTAATCTTAACGCCATAATTGCTTCTCTAGCACCGAGGATTTTCCTAAACCCATTCTGATCTTCATCTACTATCCCTTCTACTACCCTTTCCATTCTACAGTATTTGATTCTATACAGTAATTTTGAAGCATGCGATATTAGACTTATAGTGTGATAATTCTCACTTCTTCGGAAGCGTGTAGATGACACGTTTATGAAAATTAGTAGAAATCTCTCCCTGTTTCTTAACTTCTGATGTAAGTTTGAATAATCTTTTGATTCCTTCTTCTCCTAGGGATTTAAGAAGTTCTACGGGAATCTCATCAATTCTAACTGCCTTATTATCAACCTCATCTCCGTCAGAACATGGAGTTATATGCGATGTTTCAGAGTTAGCATTTACCTTAGGCCCCATCACTCCCCATTCCATTTCCTTTAGGAGAGACCGAGATCGTTTTATAGTTTATACGTTGTTTCAGTTTTGATATTAATCAGTATCTGTATACACGCCAATGAGACTCAGTGCTCTGAGACGCCGCACAGTGGATCGGGAAGATACAACGTGACCGGGCACGAATCCAGGTCCCTGCGTACTAGCCGTCCTCATTGCGGTTTTTCGGACGTGGCGACTATCGGGACACCTCATAAATTAAACTTTTCGCAAACAATAAATACGCTTACCACGCACTAACATAGTTTACCATACCGCAGACAGAAGGAAATATTTTACTTCATCCGATACTACGAATTACAAGTAGGTACAAATCGCTTGTTATCAGCAAACGGCATGCGACCGGAAAGTAAAAGCTCAAAATTTGACCATGCCATTGATTTGTAAAACTCATCGAAGTTAGCCGCCCCCTAATATTGGAAATGATGGTGAAATAGAATAAGAGTACTCTGTACCGTATTATTAATTGCGGCAGTAACTGATTAGCATAACCGAATTAAGGAAAATACACAAGTCTGTCAAATTTATAATCATTAACCTATAACAGAAGAGGAATCATGCATATAACATGGTGATTATAAAATTAACAAAGGCAGGTTTTATATGTTTGCTGCCACAGCCCGTTTATTAATGCAGCTGCATATTAATTTGTTATCATATGCCATGATATTTAGTAAATAAATTAAAAATTAACCAAGTGGTATTTTTTAAGTTAGTGTGACATATATCTTTCTTCAACGTTTAGGGCAACAAAACTTTTGCTCAACAATTGGGACTCAGATCGACGTAAACGACTGATTATTACATCTTGCACTTGGTGTGTATGTACTGTTAGCATATAAAAAGTAGTGATGTGCCGGATCGTCAAAACTGTATATCCGCGGATACGGATACAGATACGGATCATTTGTGTCTAGATCCGCGAATACGGATACGGATCTCAACTTTCTCAACTTGGACCGACAGTGAAAAAGTCGTCAACTACGATCTATTATCAACGAACATCCAGCATACGCGACGTGTTTTGACCTTGCACTGTGTGTGTTTATGTTTATATTTTAAGATTGCATAGGATGGCGTAGATTATATATGCTTGTGTTTTTTGGGAAGTTGTAAGTTAAATTAAAATAAAAACAATTTCTACAAAAAAAAAAAAAAAGAATAGTAGTGTAATACGGAAATATTGTACGATAGTAAATGACGAATCTGCTAAATACAAATTTTGTGAATGAATGTATTGACAAGGTACAACTTTGTTAAAAAATCACCTTCAGACGAAACACTCACAAAAATATTAGTTATTCTTAAAAGTCCGCTAAGAAGATAGCCGATGGAAACATTCAGCAGGGAACGTCTTTAAAAACGGCAATTAGAGAATTCAGAAAAACATTTTTAACGAATACATAGAAAAAGTCAAAATGTGGAACATTGCAAAATAAAAATTAACTATTTAATTGCAGAAATGATAGCTTTTTCTGGATTACCTTTTCAACTCGTAGAAGATTTTGGGTTCCGACGATTGATGGATCATGTTGTTGCAAATTATGTTTTAAAAAGAAAGGAAATATTTTACGTAATTTATTTGCAGCGAACTTTACGACCGAAAATAAAGAACGTGTTGAAGGATTTTGAGAAAGTTTCCTTCACATCATTTATCTGGTAGGCTTTTTGGTCAGGTGTTTCATTGTTATCCTTAATATTACAAAATAATTTATAGGAAAAAATATCGCTTTAAAAGCGAAGATTTCGGCAATATTTCAAAGTTTGTTTGAAGAGTAGGGAATCCCAAACAGAATGTGCACTTTATGGTAAGAAATGGGTGATCCAACATGAAGCCCGCCTGCACTTTATCTGACGTAGATAATATTCAGTGTACAGCACATCAACTGCACCTGGTTCTTAAAAAAGCTGTTAGTAATAACAGTAAAAAATTTGGAAGTCTATGACACATGGCACGCACATATTTATCATCACCTGCAACAAGCGTTCCAAGTGAGCAGTTTTTCAGTGCAGCAGGAATTATTTATTATCCTCATCGCAATAGACTTTTGGGTGACAAAGCAGCCAAGTTACTCATTTTGAAGTACAATTTACCAAACTTAATTTTAAATATAACATTTTTTTTTTTAAGTTTCTGTAAAAGAGATGTAAACACTTTAACAGTACCTGAATAACAATTTCAGCTAACAAATCACAAAGATTACAGGTCTGATCTCACCATGAAGTTGGTTAAAATAATACCTTAAAACTTACAACAGTCGCAAGTTGCCAGTTACCAGTGACCTTTGATAACCTAGTAAAATAAATGTTTAAATAATTAATTTTAGCAATACAAAAATGCCAGATATGAGATTTTAACAAATACAAAGTAATTGGAATTGAAGTTAATAGTTTTTCATTGTTACCTATCTTTAAAAATTTATATACGTGTTTGATGAAATTCTTTACAAAAGTACAAAAGATCCGTTTAACATCCGCTAAAAAAAGTAACGGATACGGATAGGGATACAGATCTTTTCCCCCCGCGGATATCCGCGGATACGGATGCGGATACGGATATCCGGTACATCACTAATAAATAGTTAGAGGACAGTCGTTGAAGAAGCACCTAACCTAAAAGTTTCGTTTAATTTCTCTCTCAATATTTTTATCTAACTATTAAAACTTGATGACTTCATGGTGCTGTAAACTTATTTTCCGCTTATATTTGACTTTTACCTAAACCGTACGTTTAACACGACGGGGTAAATACATCCGTTGTTCTGGATGTTACGCTTAAACCGATGATGCGATAATACCGCCATTGTGGCTCACAGCGCTTCCTTGCCTCATCCCGCGCAGTTTGTCGGAACCCGCTAGCTCCAGCGTCAGCCGCCAGATGTCACCGCTGAGCGCTCAGAGGACAAGAGAACGTCGGGGCGCGTTCGCTGTCACAAAGTTAATTATCTGGGCGCGCAACATCGTCGGCGGCCTTAATCTGGCGTCTGTTATTAATTCGGATTCGCAGGCAGCGAATAAAGCGACCTGACGGGCAGAGTCCGTTAAAATTTCACTAACTTTCACTTCAAATCCCCACCACTCCATCACCAAAACATCAGCTTCCAGTCACAAGCATCCGTTGCTGCATGTAGAGGGCGCAACGGACGTATATTTATGATATTGACAATTGCTATAGTGTTTTATTTCGAATTAAATAAATTTTGTTTGGGGTAATTTAAATGGTACTAGTAAAATTATATTACTCATGCAACACATGACTGGAGTTTCTCTACTTGACAAAATGATACACAGTATCCATTTTGTCAATGACCACGTATTTTATGTATTTTGTTGAATCAGCCAATCTATTATCCATATTTCTTCTGCTTTACACTTCTCGTAAACTATTTTTTTTTAGTAGTTTCTCTGTACGTAATTTCAAAGTGTCTCATCCCATCCTCTCCTCTAATTTCTTCTCCGTGTTAATTTGTTGAGTTTTCCTCAATCTATTCATTCTCTTTTGTTTTGAAGCTAAACTTACTTCTCGCTCCTCTTCTGTTCTTTCAGTTTCCGTACTTTCCGATAAACCACTGGCAAGATATCCTGTTAAATGTTAATATTATTTAACACACTAAATTCCACTTAATACACAATTCACTACCTTAAGCAATTCATATTCGCTTATTACTTTTAAACATTTTCACCGAAAGTTATTTCACTTTCTATCATTTTCTATTTTATTTGACCCACTCTAATCGATTTCCAAACGTATACTGACCCATACCTCTTGCCACCGACTATGTATATACCCTTTTTTTGGCCTTGAACCGCGAGAACAGGCTAATGGAACATTCAAGAAATCCGTTTTCAGTTTGTAGAAAATTATAGTAATATATTTTAACATTATATTACATTCTTCAACTTTCTAGATAATGCAGATACATTCTAGAACATTCTGGACAGTATCTGCATCTTCGGCTTTCGATTCACAGCTGTTTCACTAACTTCCCATAAGAATTCCACTGGTGTTATGCCCTCTGCGATGGCCTCTTTTGATACCCACAATATTGAACCCTAAACTGCACTTCTAAACCGAAACCTTTTTCATGAATGTGGTATAGTGGGCTGCGAACGGCAAGGTTTCCTCTTCGGCCTGGTCCGTGGCATGCACCGCGTCCCCGTCGCTCCCCGTGGGCACACATATGGTTGGTGAAGTGTGCCTAGCCTCACCATTCCCGCTCTAAAGGCGGGTATTTTTTCAGGGTCCGCTCGCTGATAGTAGTTTTCTCTTGTGGTGGGTATTTGGTAGGGTCTGTGTGGGGGGCTACGAGTGTAACCTCCGGGACCTTCCGTTAGTAGCAGTCCTTCCATGTCGCAAGGAACTCCATACCATATAACCCCGTGGAGCTGTGGTGGTGAGTTACGGAGTTATAACGGCACAAACGAAAAACCAACCATACATTTATTATGTATATAGATATAGTTTACTATTTTCAACGCTCGCTTATTGTTAAGCTGCTGCAAGGGAACAGCAGAAAAAAGTTTTTTCATTTAAGGTTTTTTTTTTTTTTACTCCTTGTCGACGGCTATGGTCATTAGAGGCCAAACTACTATCCTGCAAATTTGTCATCCACATGCGTCTGTAATTCCTTAAAAGTAGCTATTTGTACGTCAATAATACAGACATTATAGAAGCTAATGTATCCTCCAAAATTAATGGCCCATAGTTTAAAAACAATGAATTCTGTTTTGCTTACTGGTCTGCCCAATTCTATCATCTTCAGGATGAACTAGAAAATCACATTAATCGGACAGTAGAAGAGAAAGGGTACAAAAAGACAAATATTATAGCATTGGAGAGTAGTAAATGCCATTATCAAATTCTAGTTTACATAGAGGACGAGAAATGAGACAGGACAATGCGAGCTGCTTACTGTATTAATGAACGGCGAGTTGTGGGTTGTTGACCCCCTGCCACCTCTAACACTGCAAGCCGCAAAGCTCTTGATTTTAGTTACCAATAATTAATATCGCGCTAGCAAGCCATACCGACGATATTAAAGATTCCTTAGTATAACTTCAAGAAATCAAACGCATACTTCAATTAACACTGACCTTCAGTTTGACACTCTTAAAACGCAATCTCTACACTGAAAATAATTCTACCGCACAACATTTTGAGATTATACTCTTTAACAGCAACTCGCGGAACTTACTCTTGAGCCTTCCTGAGCAAGTTCTTAACCAAAGATAAATTATTACTAGACTTATAAACTAATATACTATTACTACCCCATTCACTACACATGTGTGGAAACTTGTCTACAATTATTTACATTAATCTTACTTGGAACATTGTTAAACACATAGTACTAATACAAAAATGATTATTTGCCAAGCAGAAAAATACAGTACAAAGAGGTTAGACATAAATGTCACAGCAGACATGTTATTACGGTCTTCTTCGGATGATTTGATGACTTCGCGTCCTGTCACGAGTCACCATATTACGTTCTTCGGTGGTTTAATTACTATATTGATTAGTTAAAAAGTCCACCAAAAAGGTTATGTTGATGTCTGTTTATTTGATCAAAACGAAGTCAGCGATATTCACAAGCATAGATAGAATACAGAGATGCATTTCTGAAAAGTCGCAAAGATAATCTCTGTGAAAACTAACTGAATGAAACTCTCTGTAACACTGAATGATGTCAACTAACTAACTAACTGTTCTGTCCAGCCGATCTGTTTATATAGACTCTATCGAAATTACGAGAATTCTTCAATGGCATCCGCCCGATATTTCTCGATCATTAACAATCACTCAAACAATCAAACATATTTAAAAAAATCGGAATTAATACAAAATTACTTAAGAACATTACAAAATGATTAGAAATGGTAATTAGAGATACTTAAATACAAAATTATTTGCAGAAATCATCTCAAACTATAAATAATTGTCCTGTAGACATCATCCCTTGCATTTATACATGGAGTTACAAACATTTAAGAAATTCTCTTGCACCATTCGGTTCTTAAACATATTAAATGGACTTTAAATAATTTTCTTAAATAAAACAAATTCTATATACACTGATTTACAATAAATTACAAAACAAACATACCAGATCATATTCAAGCAAACTTTAGCTCACTACAAATACTTCATACAGTACAATACTATTCAAAATTTAGGTATGAGGGCTGTTACAATGTTTTCAATTATATATAAGGCATTTGTTTAATATCGTCAGGTACGATATGGCCTCAGAAAACATGACCGTGAAATAACATTTGTTTGATGATATAGTTTTATTTTGTAAAATCTATGGTATGACGACTACCACAGTAGTCGTAGTAATCTATAAAACAATGACGTCATTACCTGCAACAGGACTTTATTATACTAATATAAACAAACAAGATGTAATTTGAAAAATTGCACTTACTTGTCTTTTTCTTCGGGGTTTGCGCTGCGATTTTGTGTTTTTATATTGCGTACGTTTCGGCACCAACCTGGAGTCTTCGTCAGGGCTTCTCTCTATATATCCGTTTTTTTTATAAATGTGATCAGTGAATTAAGTTAATCGCGGATAGATAAAGAGAAGCCCTGACGAAGGCTCCAGGTTGGTGCCGAAACGTAGGCAAAAAAAAAAAAAATGCAGCGCAAACCCCCAAAAAAGTGCAATTTTTTAGTAATGTCGCCTGCGAAAAGTGTGAAATTTTATAAGAAGTAAGTTGTTCATATTAAATCCGGTGATTGTGTTGAACCACCATGAGCGATTCCGATAATACTGTATACCACTTGGAAATTTGTTTTTTTCGACGCTACATTTCTTTGTAATTCCGATCTGCCTTTTTGCGCACTAAATCTCGTGCAAGCATTTCTGAAACACCCTGTATTTCATTTCCATAGTAAATGAAGTTCATGCATTAATGCTGAGGCTGAATGCAGTACGTACGCCTGTACGTGGTCTGTTGTACAGAACAGTGGAGTTGTAAAATTAGCGTGCCGTTTTATAAAGTTGGCGGATATGCAGCGCCCAACAGCCACTGCGTTGCAGGGTACCGGAACACCGCGGCGGGCCGGAGGCTATTCACCAACACGCACCTGCGCAGTTTTCTGTTTCCCCGGCCTCCGCGTGTTGACCCCCGGCATTACGCCAGCCCGTGTCTGCTGGTGCGAAACAGCTACCTCGCTCCTAATGACATCTGTGAGGTCACATGGCGAGAATAACTCGCTAAAAGCGATCGGCGCAGGAAAAAAATATTCCCTCTCCGCTTTCTGATGCGTTGTCGTGGATTACCGGAGGCCGTCACACAGAAAAATTGAATAAACCCATATACGACAGGTGAACAAAAAGGGAAAAGATTATTACTGTTCGCTGGGGTGGAAAAAGGTCTGTCGCTACGGCTTTATTTTGTCTAACTCTCTTTTTTCTTTTTTTCTTTTTTTTGCTATGTGCGTAAATTCATTAATGAAATCAAAAAGAATTTTCCTGTCCTGGAAATTTGCTACATGTGACACGAGCGTAGGTCACTGATGTGTGCTCAGTCTGAATAATGGGTTTATAGATTTTTGCTTTCGTAGTTTGAACTTTTTTTGACGAAGAGGTTTTAAGAAAAATGGGACTTAAATTAATTCGTTTTTGTTTAAAGTGTGAGAGAACTTTCAACCTTCAAATAAGTATTTACATTAGTTCTTTCTTTTCCCAACATTAGGGGATGGTTTGCTTTAATTATTTTTACTCATCGTAGGAATGGTCGAATATGGAACTTTGGTTTTGTTCTTCTTTGAAACTGTCGTATATGGAGCTTTGCTTTTACTCATCCTTGGAATGGTCGAATACAGAGCTTTGGTTTTACTCGTCATTGGAATGGTCGACTATGTAGCTTTGGTTTTACTCATCACTGGAATGGTCGATTACGGAGCTTTGGTTTCACTCGTCAATGGAATGTTCGAATACGGATCTTTGGTTTTACTCATCACTGGAATGGTCGAATACGGAGCTTTGGTTATACTCATCATTGCAATAGTCGAATACAGAGCATTGGTTTTACTCATCATTGGAATGGTCGAATACAGAGCTTTGGTTTTACTCGTCATTGGAATGGTCGACTATATAGCTTTGGTTTTACTCATCATTGGAATGGTCGATTACGGAGCTTCGGTTATACTCATCATTGGAATGTTCGAATACGGAGCTTTGGTTTTACTCATCATTGGAATGTTCGAATATGGAGCTTTGGTTTTACTCATCACTGGAATGGTCAAATACGGAGCATTGGTTATACTCATCATTGGAATAGTCGAATACAGAGCATTGGTTTTACTCATCATTGGAATGGTCGAATACAGAGCTTTGGTTTTACTCGTCATTGGAATGGTCGACTATGTAGCTTTGGTTTTACTCATTATTGGAATGGTCGATTACGGAGCTTTGGTTTTACTCATCATTGGAATGTTCGAATACGGAGCTTTGGTTATACTCATCATTGGAATGTTCGAATACGGAGCTTTGGTTTTACTCATCATTGGAATAGTCGAATACGGAGCTTTGGTTATACTCATCATTGGAATAGTCGAATACAGAGCATTGGTTTTACTCATCATTGGAATGTTCGAATTTAGATCTTTGGTTTTACTCATCATTGGAATGGTCGTATAGACAGCTTTGGTTTTACTCGTCATTGGAATGGTCGATTATGGAGCTTTGGTTTTACTCATCATTGGAATGTTGGAATACAGAGCTTTGGTTTCACTCATCATTGGAATGGTCGAATACAGAGCATCGGTTTCAATGAGTGTTAGTCACAGCTATGGATTTAATACCAGAATTGGTAAATGCTTCCTTGTACTGACAAGCTGTCTTAGCCTCTCCACTACCAAAGTCGTTTACTACACCTTTATTGGCCTCGAAACGTTCATTGTAAAACAGTACAGCTACAACCCACGTAGCTCATTGAATTACCAATGGTTCCTGAGGTAAAGGCACATTTGGAAATTATTTTTATAGGCATTTCTACGAGAACGGGCCTTATGAAACACTTTCTTTGTTTATGAAAATAGTTTACTTACATTCCCAAACGTGGGTCGTAGTTCTTCAGCGAGTCGTCGTAGACTAAGTGCTATGCTGCTAGTAGGTTTTTCCGACTACAACGTAAAATTGTATCTATTAACTACGTCACTACCGAAAAATGTTGTAAATGTAGCGAAAATATACATCATCGCTGGGTTTTAGGTGAAAATTGGCAATAACGGGTAAAAATTAGCTTAATATGCAGATGCATATGCAAACATGCAAATGCGTATAATCCGATCTCTAGTGATAAGGGTAGGAATATTTTTTGCTTGTAAAATGTGAAGTTAATGTGGCTACGGTGATGTCCGTCCGGGCATTTACTTGGATGACTGTGGAAAATCACCTAAAAACCGCATTCGGAACGCTGGCAGGTGGGTCCCAGGGCTCGTGCCAGGTCTTGTTGTATCTCCCCGATCCATTGTGTGGCACCTCAGCGCAGTGAGCCACATTGGCGGATTCTGTCACTCTGTTCTGGTCAGTGGTACTTTTTAAAATCGGCTGTTTTTATTCGAAATTTCAAGGAACGAAAGAACATACTTTTTTTAATACCTTCTATGTCAATACCGTTAAATAATTTGCTAAAATTCCTCAACTCAAATTAATAAGACGTGAGAAACTTGCAATTATGTAATAGTGGAGCAAAAGTCCTCCTGCACCATAAATTGTGCAATGTTTCCACAGGAACATTATCGTTTTGCCTTTCAGCTTTCAATCTGATTCATTCTCTTACATCTTTCATTAGTTGGTTGGTCAGAGATGCATTTTTATTTTTATAGATAGACATACAGTTGTTTTAGATAAACTTCATGCACAAAGTCAGCTGTAGGATGAAGAAAAAGCTACATCAAATGATGCTTGCAGGGAGAAAATGGAAACTGTGAGTATACAAATGTACTTTGAAATTTATAAATCAAGCGGCATAAAACAGTATCCACAATCTCTCAGTAAGAAAGATTAATTCTTCATTTTCTCAGACAGACTTCTCTGTGTCTTCTGAGTGATTCGTAGTGTTCCTAAAATGTTCTGCAGCAAAGATAACAAAACAAATTATAAACAATACTTTAATACTGAAATACGTTGTTTGAAACACGTACACTTCATATATAAGTGTACCATAAATCGAAGACGCAGAGTATTACTATGTTGTGAATACGTGTAGGACAAGCTTTATCTTTATGTAACAACCTCAATAATGGCTTCATGGTGAGTTAATACCTAGTGAGGTAGTACAAAAGATTATCGGTCCAAGATAACTAATTGAAGAATTTATTTGTAGTACGTGTTTAAATTCGTATACTCTGCTTGAGTTACAAAAGACGGTGAAAAAATGATTTCCCAACTTTCAAAGTCTATAGTTATAAAATGAAGAAAGTTACAGCTTTAGTTCATAAATCACATCAAAAATAATAATGTTATTCTCGTTTTTATTAGGTGAAGATTTGCCGGCCTAATTGGAAAAAGAAATATATCACAGCAGATTGGATCAGTCCTGTTCGTGATTTGTTCTGAGACCAATTTATATCTTCATCCACACTCTGAAATTGGAGCGTTATACTAGATAAAAAAGGAAGGCATGACCAAGCTACTGAAATACACAGTCCAGTCACATTAATGTGACCACCTCTCAAAAACCAGAATAACCACCTTTGGCAGAGCGGACCGCTGCGAGACGTGCAGGAAGAGAGTCAATTAGGTTTCTGAAGGTGTTCACTGCGATGTTGAGCCATGCCGACTCCAATGCCATGGCTAGCTGCGCTAGATTACGTGGTTGAGGACCCATGGCGCGAACAACCTGATCGAGGTAGTCCCACAGATTCTTGAATGGGTTTAAATCTGGTGAGTTTGCTGGCCAGGGGAGCAAGGTAAACTCATCCTGGTGCTCTTCGAACCACGCACATACACTGCGAGCTGTATGACACCTCACAATGTCCTGCTGGTAGATGCCATCATTCTGAGGAAAAATTATTCGCATGTAGGGGTGGACATGGTCCGCAAGGACAGATACGTACTTGTGCTGATCCATCATGCCTTCCACAATGATGAGTTCACCCAGTGAATGCCAGGAAAACATTCCCCAAACAATAATGCTTCCTCCTCCACCCTGGATCCTTCCAGCAATTGTTGCATGGTGTTTGCTTTCAGACGTTTCACGCTGTATGTGCCAACGTCCATCTGTCGCCACTCTGTGGACGTCCAGTTGCGGTACTGGCGTGCAAATTCCAGCCTTCGTCGCCGATGAACAGCAGTCAGCATAGGTGCATTAACCAGGCATCTGCTGCGGAGGCCCATGCGCAGCAACGTTCGCTGAACCGTTGTTGAGGATACACTCTTGGTAGCCCCTTGGTTCATCTGGGTGGTCAGTTGCTCAACAATTGCACGTCTATTTGCCCAAACGCATCTCCGTAGCCTTCGTTCGCCTCTGTCATCTATAGCCTGTGGTGCACCACATGTTCCACGCCGCTGATTTTGAATAGTGCCCTTTTGCCATGCACGGTATACTTTCACCACGGCGGCACGTGAACAGCTCACAAAATTAGCCATTTCCGAAATGTTTCCACCCTTGGCCCCAAAGTCAATAATCATGCCCTTTTGGTCGTCGGATAAATCGCTATATTTCTGCATTACGCCAATGATTGAAATGCTTTCAGATGCCCTAGGACATTATTTATATACACTTCACTGTAATGTGCTGTCAGCTGCCTTCTGTGATTGGTTATTTCACGTTGACGTCGAAAGTAGGTGGTGGTCACATTAATGTGACTGGACTGTGTAATTGAAAGGTCTGTTGAAACCAAAAAAGATGTTTGGGATGCGCTGATGGATGAATGGCAGCAAACATGGACAAACAGCAATACAGGCAGAAGGACCTTCGACATGCTTCCTTGCGTGAAAGAGAGACTTAACATGACCCATCTACAACCATCGCCAGGGCTCATACACTACATATCTGACTTTGTTTCATATAACAGTTTCTTAGAACAGAGAGGCCTCAAAGAAACTAACAGGTGCGACTGCGGCAAAGTAAGTACTCATAAGAACGTGGTTTGGGAGTGCAAACAAACTGAAGAATCAAGAGCATACCTTCAAATACATCTTCAGAACAGAAGAATATACGACATACTTCGTGATACCGAGCTCTGGCACTGGCTGGATGAAGCTGCAAACCTAGCATCACTGCACGAGAAGGCAAGATTTGCTGAATTGAAATTAGCAGAGCGCAGAAGGTGTCGCGAGCAAACGGCATCAGAAACAGAAAGAAGAACAGAAGAGGAAGAAACTCAGGATGAAAGAACCACAAGCACTGCCCATGACTAAGGCGGTGCCTACACCAGGAAGACGACATATACTCAATTCATCTCAGTGCCTCTGGAAGCCAGAGGCACCTTTTCCAGGGCTCAGGGGGCGGCCTGCTCTGATTCCAGGAGGGAACTCCTGATGTGGGAGTAGGTGCTCCGGGGACAAACCGGAGAAGAACGAGACCACTACCTGGAACGTGAAGCTGGCTGAAGGCACTTTGTGGTCAGCATGTTAGCAGTCGCCCCGCTGCATCAGAAGAGACAGCTGGCGGCCTGGATGTCGACGCAGGCCAGCAGTGGTGCAGCATGAACATTTACAAATATAAGGTTCATTGATCGGAACTATGAAAATACCTTGACAATTGCTGGTTTTTTTGTGAATTAGTGTGATGGTAGATTAATTAGTAGTTTAGTTGGTAGATTAATTGGAATATTAATATTAGAATAATTAGTAGATTAATTGTTAGAATACCTTAAATCCTTAAGAATAAATATCCAGATCTATTTTTACAAAAGTAAATTGTGTCAAGAATAAAAGCTGTAGAAAATAAGGGTCTACTTTAGGTAACAAGGTGGTAGGCTATGTAATATCAGGAATAAATAAATAAAAAAATGCTCTGCTATTCACAAAATTGTGGGTAGCATAGGGTACTTTACTCAAAAACTAGCTGTGTGCATTACAATTATTAATAGCACTATGGAAGAAATAATTCATATAACCTGTTATTATTACCAAAATAAGTTGAAGTACGAAATTTGGTCGCACTCGTAAATGAAAATTGCTGTTTGTATTTTTAATTTGATTTCGATGGAGCACAAGCACCTGTGGCAATTTCCATAAGCACCCATTTTTTCCATTACTGTACCCACCTACTTTTGCCCCCTACCAATTTAAATTTTAAATTCTTTCAACGTTTTTGGTAGATTATTCATCATTTCTCCTGGTAACTTATTCCAGTCCGTGACACCCTTACCTACGAAACAAAATCTTTCCATATCCATCTGCCTGAAATCACCAGCCATCTTGTGGTCAGGTTAATTTTTTCCCTTCCATGCATTACTTTCAATTCTTACACCAATATCTTTCCTTGCCTCATCACCAGTATGCGCCTTGTACACTCCCATGACCCTCTTCAGCCTCCTCCTGTCTTCCAATGAATCCCATTTCAGCTCTTTTATCATATCGGTTACTGATTGCGTTCTGCGGAAATTTCCAGAAACAAATCTAGCAGAAATTTTTTTTTCACCCTCTCCGACTCCTGTATTTGATATTCAAAATGTGGGTCCCATACTACACTACCATATTCAAGCAAAGGTGTGACCAAAGTTTTGTAACTGAGTTGCTTCACTTCTCTCGTACATCACTTCATCACTCTCTCCAACAAGTGCAGGATTATTAAACCTTATCCTAAAAACTATCAAATGTGTCCTGTCCAGTTGAGTTTGCTGTCAAATGTTATGTCAAGATATTTACATTTCAAGTCTTCTGAACAAGCAATTCTTTACCCACCTTTTTATCATAATCAACCATTGGATCTCCATATCTAATAAACTAACTCTCCTTTGCATGTTTCTTCATCCCATGTTATACAGATCACCCTCCAGTCGTTCACAGTCCTCCACTGTTTTTATGTATATAGCATTATGTCATCTGCAAACAACCTAACTTCTGATAGTAAAACATCAACACAATCTTTAATTATAATAATGAATAGCAATGGTTCCAATACGCTGTCCTATGCAGGCACACCTATTTTCTTTTGATACTGCATTTACGACTCTAACTTTTTGCTTTCTACATTTGAAGAATTCTTTACCGAGAAAATCATTTCCTCATTTACTTCAATGGTTGTTAGTTTATTTACAGCAATTTTATAGTTCAGTGTGTAAAATGTAACTATCCAGACTTAATTTGAATAATGTTTCAAGATAAGGTACAGTGTCCATCCTGTTATCTTTAAGACATCCATAGTAATTATTATCTACTATCTACACCGGTCAATTATTATTATTATTATTATTATTATTATTATTTTTTTAGCTCTCTTAGTTCTTTCATGATTTTCTAAGGATGAATTTCAAATTTTTTAATCTGCTTTTTTTATGTGTCGTTAAGCTAGTTCTCCAATTTACACCTCCCAATTCTGAATCATTCTTACTAATTGTCTCACTAAATTAGTTACTTAAAATCACTGTCTGTTTCAAATAATGAGTATCTGCGTCTGCAAGCTTATCTTCCCAGGCCCATTAGTCAGTGGTCTCCGGCACCGATACTACTCTTTATAAATCCATCTTCAACGGTATTATTAATTTCTTGTTTAATTGTTTCAAACATTCCGTTCTACCTAGCTGAATTTGAACTATGTTATGTTCTGTTCCTACCAACCTCTTTAATCACTACACCTTCCTGTTTTAGTACGTAGGTTTTGTACTTCTCTTCATTGTCTGTTTTAGAATAAATATTTCTTCGCCATTTTTACAATCTCCTTGAAATCTTCCCACATTGACTCTACTGTACTTGTGCCATCCTTCCATTCGCTGAAACGTTCCCTGAAATAGTCAAGTTCAAAATCTGTGCCCTTTTATGACTGTACCTATTTCTCCCTTCAATTTTGGCTGCTGGTTTACTAATCCGCTAATATCCATCGAAACTGCTTCATGATAGTTTATTCCTTCATTAGGTTATCATCGAGCTTTATTAATAAAATATCCAACATGTATTTCCCCTAGTGTGCTGGTCTATCACTTGTGTAAATCCTCCTTCCCTTATTATGGTATTTGCAAATCTCTGTTCCTTGCGTTTAATAGTGCCCATTTTATTCCCACTTCTGAACTCTGAGTAAGAATTTTAATTTCTCCCAAAGAGAATCATCTTTATCGGTCATTCGTGCACTGCTGTAACCAGGCAACAACATATTTTTTTATTACCTCAGAAATCTGCCCGAAATAACTCATGTACATGATCTATGGCACCAGTGAACTGCTATAGTTTTTACTAACCAGTACGAAAATCCTTCCACCATCCTCTATCTCTGCGGTACACTCTGTAACCATTGGAAAAATCCTCATTGTCTAGTACTCCTTCTTTTAAGCAAAACTACACCCCTATAATTACTTGCGGTTCGCGCACCGCTATTAAGTTTTCAAATTCTATTACTTTGTTCGTTATACTTCTACAGTTCACCAATAAATTCAAGCAAAACCTATGTCGTCTTTCTGGCAGTCAATCCCAGCCAAATCTACGTATTAATTCTTTGTCGTTTTCGTAAGCAATGTGGCAGACACAAGTCAACTTGTTCTTCTCTATTCATTCTTTATTATGTCAATCAAACCCCCGTGATACGGGTACCAAATAGCAACACAGTTACCGCAGTAGTATTTCATTTGTATGTTGATTACAGTTCTTTAAAATTCCACCTATACTGCAACTTTTCGTTGATGCTATTGGAAACAATTAAATGCCATTAGGTGATGCTCCGTCCTTTTCAGATCTAAGGAATAACATTAGTCCTATAACATGACATATTTTTTTGTGTGCTTATACCATCTCGACGCGAAGTAACTGCGATATCTCATAGTGCGATGAAACACGTTCTTAGCTACATCAATCGCCAAAGAAAGGAAAAAATTTCACAACCTTCAACTCTTACTGATTCGTAGAATAACAACCTGAGTATTTTACGGGGATGTCGCCGTTCATAACAGGTGTATTCTTCTACAATCACCTTACCTACAAATAAAAATAATTCTACTGGTGTGTGGAATCTTATCGATTAACTCCAATAGTAGTTGCTGGACATTGCGAGTAGTTTGGTTTGATAATCTTGTTACTACTGTCATTGGTAACTGTTACAACAGTTCTCGATTTGCGTTCTTGCAATCAGAACGGCTTCGACAGTACACATTAACGTCTTTTTCATGTTTCTGACGTGGACCAACTGATGCGACGTTCAATTCTATCGTTCTCTATTGCCAACGATAGAACAAGCTTCAATTTTTCTTGATCAACGAAGCAATATTTAGAATCCTTATCTCCGAGATCCAAGAAAATCTGTTAAATTTTTTATACCTTGTAGCTGCAAGATAAATTGTATTTACTATTTTGTTTTGTGTACGGATGCTCACAGCAGCGATGGATCCACTTCTATTTGGCCTTGGCAATTTGATTCCAGCAGTAAGGATTTACAGCAGGAATAATTATTTTTTGATGATGTAATATAGAACCACTGTCAACAGTGAAAGTCTCATACTATACATAATAAATGAGAATTATGTAAAATAAAATGTTGCAAATAATGTCTTAGTTATTTCTTATCACTGTTAAGAATTTCATAGTATTCTAAAGAAATTTCTTACATCATATGCAAATTATAACAATGTTAATACCAATTTATTTTTTCGTAGGTATTAATATACATTGTTTGTGTAAGATATGCTAGCATATTGAAAGGTTTCTTATCTGGTTTGATACATTATCTTCTGTTCTCATTGCCATGTTAATGCTGTAAGATCTAAAAATTTTCTTCCTCTATTCCCGTTTTGATTTGTCTTCATTACTTCAATGCAGGATTTTTTTTACAAACAAAAAAAGTAACTTCATGAGACCCTCCAAACATTTTTTTATTCATCTTCTTGCTGACAATTTTCAGTTCATAATACACTCTTTACAAATTTCGTACATGATTCATGGGAGATAAAATGTTCCAGAAAACAATTAGTCAGCTTTGATGTTTCCAATATTTCACTTTTAATATTTATAACATGTAAGAGTTCGTTGTTTTTTTATATACATATACAAGCTGCTGATCAGATATACCGCAAGCATTCTTTGATTATTATCTGACAGATATGTTTTATTTTAAAAAAATCTTCTGCCTACGTCGCTAGGACATCATTGCGATGTTTGTCTCTCGTTACAGGGTTAACTGGTTCTATTAAAGATGGTAGAAGGAATTTTAATAATTCTAGACTCATCAAGAAGGCTAAAACAGATGATGGTGCACAGTTGCTAATCATTGTGCCTCAAATACCTGAGTTATGTTTCGAAACCTCTACACGCTTCGTATGGATTGAAGACAGCAAACGGCACGGCTGATGACGATCCATTCTTCCTTGGGATAATGAATAGTAATAATGGTCTAACAGGTATAGTGACAAAGTGATGTAAAAATTCAGACCGATACCGGCATTCAAAATTAAAACTTTAGAATTCCCAATCGAAGCCATCATCAATGTGCCTTCAGAGAGCTCTATCTGTGAAATGGGAAGGTAAAAGTTTACTGTCGCTGGAGTGTCCTTCGGATAAATAGGCTTGAATGGGCCAGAAGCGTATTTGGTCCTCTACTTTCTTTCGTCTTTATATGCACAATGCAGAACAATACACCAACAATATACCATGCCCAGTGCTCATCCAGCGGAATGAATCAACCAGTTATGGGTAACATACAAAACAAACTCGATATACTCTTTTTAATTCTTTTGAAGAGTTACTTTTTGCTATTTTCTAACACACGTTTTACAAAAACTGTGCAAGTAATTCGAAAAAAAAAAAAAATCAAATTAAATGCACAAGTAACACTAATAATAATAATGCTGTTAATTGTGGCTTTAAATTATTATCTGAGCTAATTTATTCCTGCTGATTCGTTCTTGACTGGCAACCCTTAAAAAGACCCGCGTTTGTATTAAAGTGACATCTAGGAGCTGAATGTTGAATGCGGTGCGCGGCGCCACTTTCGCTCACAGTGAAAAGGAGAGGGTTCGCGTATTGTCCGTGAGAGGCCAGCAGTGAAGCTGTATCGACGTAGCGAGAGGTCGATACCACTTCCTGAGTTGACCTTGACCCGGTCTGCGCACTGCGGCCTTCACACTGACCTATCGACTCTCTTCCGGTCGACTTTGATCTCAGATCGACCAACTTTGTTTGTCATTATCGTCACCTCTAGAGTCGCCAGAGTGACCTAGCCTTTTATCACTTGGAAACATGTCTACTATTGAGAAACAATTTTGTAATAAAACTGATCGATTACGAGTAAACTCTCTTGGTTTATAATAAAGTAATTATTCAACTGCACCTGTTTACAAATGAATGATCGCCAAAAATGCACGATAAAGCATTCAGGTGTGTATTTTCGATACGAAAACTTTCTTCATTCGATAGCTGTACTACAATGTATAAGTTAAGAAATAAGTTTTTATACAATTAAAATATGGGTTTTTGTCATTCGACTACCCATTCAATTGTGTCAGCTGCCTCATTTACATATATTTGGCCAAATTCCAAGACAGTTTTCGTTTTCATTAAAAAATTAAAATAATTTTCAATCAGCGTAACCAATCTGGGAAACAGGGTTGTTGGACAATTATAGTCACTATTCCCACATTACATTGCACGACACTAAATAGGTTCATTTTGTAATCCTTCCTACACTAAATTTTCATGGGAGTGAGAAATAATTTGTTCTTTGTATAGTTACCAAAAATAGATTCTGAATGGATAAGGTATTACGTTAATACCCCGTTCATCTTCTTACAAACACTCAAAATTTCATATTAGATGAAATTTTCAGACTGGGGAAATACTATATCTTTATTTCCACAGTTTTATAATCGTTTCTAAATACGCTCTTGGGATTGTGACAAATATGTATCAATAAATTTCGTCAAATAATGGCACAACTTTTAAATACGCCGAAACACCATGGAATGGTTTCTCGCAAATCACATGGGAGTTTGGTTAAGTTAAAAAAGAAACTTTCTCACGAGACGACTAGAATTTCTGTGTCATAATCCATCATATCATGATCCTACTATATTTTCGTTTTTAAGTAATTAACAAAAAAACAAAAAGACCCATGTTTTTGGCGACTAGCACCATGCAAAGAAGGAAAAATTTGATTGTTACTGCAAGATTCCCGGAAGCCGGAAGTGATACCCGCCTTTATTTAAGTATTTTTGAACAGATTTTTGTAACAAGGACATTTAGACAGAATGGCTAAATTGAGTGAAAATGTTTAATTGATTATAATTATAACAAAATCTTTCATTTATATCGATGAATATTCAAAAATAGATAGCAGTATAGTAGGTTGCAAATTTTCTTAAAGACAAACAACATCGGGCGTTGTTGACCACTTACTCTACAAGTGGTTCACAGAACACGTATCGATTTATCTGTAATAAGAACGCGGCTTGATACTGCAGTTTTGTAATGTAGCATTTAATCCTACAAATATATATTGACCCTTTTAATTCACAAAATTTGAAGTCTGGGATAATTTGGCCGTCGTCATTTTGGCACCTTGCTTCCGAAATAATTAAATGTTTTAATTTTAGAATATACTCGGAAGACAAAAATCCTTTAATTAGCTTTAATCCAGATTGTACATAAAACTTATAAAATATAAATCAATGTTTTCCTTAAATTTTGGAGAATCTTTTGCAATTAAATTTCTGAATCGCATATCTATGCTGGAAAAAAAAAAAACTTGTTTCGTTATCTGCTATTATGATATAACGACTACCTGAAATCTAAAGTGTATCTTCAGTTGAAAAGCAAAGCATTAAATCCTTAGCTTTTGTTAGACGAAATTGTTAGTTTTGTATGGAAATTTAGTTAGTGATGTTTGTAACGTTGCTAATTACCTACTTAGGTGTGCAATGCCCCTGTCCGCTGATTATAGCATACATCTAATGTTTGTCAGCGTAACTGGCCCAGACAAAGCGACCTTACCCACATTATCGGATCGTTCCGGTCCAGTCGACGTACATTTGGCAGGGTCACGACGCGGCCATGCACGACACGCGATCTCGCCATTAATTACTACATTGCCCCGCTGTCTGCCATGCTGGTTGCGGCCTCGTGGCCTGCAGGCGCCGCACTGGGGCTGCCTAGCTGATCTGCAGTGCCAACATTATGGTAGCCGTGCGTATCTTGGCAGCGCTTTTGGTAGTAAATAAATAGCACTGCAGAGTCAACGATGTGCTGTTACTATTACAGATGATAAATAATGAAAATATTTGCAGCGGCCTTTCCCAGGCATACAGTTTTCAGTTAACGCGTAATATTCGAAAAGGATTTGTAGGCGTCTTTGTGCCACCTGTAAAAAACCTGGAGAATGACTTCACTTTTATTGCGTTCTTCTATATTTTCAATCTATTTTGATTATCTTAACATGGATTTCTATTTACGATATCTGCTGCCGAGATAGTTGAGCTTTTACAGTAGATTCGTGAATGGTGTGTTTGAAAGAAGTGATTGAAGGTACCCACATGAGAGAACTTTTAGGTTTAAAAACCACACCACAGAAATGTTAGGGATTGGCAGCAAACATACTGATAATTCAGGTGCGTCCAGCTATAAGTATAAAAACATGTTCAATCCTTTCGGGATTGCAATATATTGCCAAATAAATATCATGAAATATTTTAAAAATCATTTCCGTCTTCTTCTAGTTATAACACCCTCAAACCGACACTTCAAGTGAAAATATATTTTATGAAATATTTGTAGCAAGCTAGGGGTTGGGTAGATATGATTTTGTATTTTTTTCTTGCAATTTATTGTGAATTGGTATAACTGGGCGTTGTTTTATGAAAAAAAATACTTAAATACTATTTAATATGTTCAAGTACAAAACTATGCAAGAAAAATTGATTAAATGTTTGTAATTCCAAGTATTAAGGTGAACTACGATGTTTAGAAGACAATTTGCGACAATTTAAACTGATTTATGTGGATAATGTTTTATGTAAATTTCTTTAATTTTAATTTTTCTGCATTTCGTAATTATTGTAATTCATTTTGATTGTTTTATTATGTTTGTAATTGCTTCAGTATTGTTCGATAAACATCTGTCAAAAGCCTTTGTAATATTCTGGAACTTTCTATGGAACTTATATAAGCGATTGAAAAGGACGAGTGTCGAACGGCAAGGAACAGTTTTTACGTATGCAGGGAGCCTTGTAGTTCAGCACTATGAGAGTTTATAGCAGTATTGCCATTGCAAGCAGTATTGAGTGTAATCGCTGCAGATTGTGTTTACAGAGGCATTATCTTTGGATTCTGGTGTCTTCTGGAAATGAACAAAGTTAAATATGAAAGTATCTCTAAGATTAATTATTTACGTCATTTGAAAAAACACGAGATACTTACTATAACGTTGAATGTGTTGATTGGTTAGCGGCTGTAGTCCATGAAAATCTGTCTATGGCTTCCCTCTTCATTTCCTGTTAGCTGTTACATTTTCCATCCCCCAATTTCCTTTCTATCTGATAATGTGAACTTCCACCAAGAATAGTGTTACGATTTCACCTGTTATATTCTGCAGATAATAACGGTCCTTTTCGAATGGATTGTATTTAGGTAGTCTATCCCTAGAGCATTGTCAAATACAGATTAACAGTTTTATATAATATATATATATAAGTTCACAACAAATATTCAAGAACCAGATTCTTCCATACTTCACAGTAACTCCTTAAAAATCAAAGAAATCGCAGTCTGATGGATCTTTGGTAAGAATGCTATCACAAGTGGCTTGTTTGCTTTCTTTATCCTTTTCAAAGGCGTGTAGACTTTTTTACGATCGATTATAAATTGTAACTATACAGGGTGTCCCAAAATTAAATGCCCAAACTTTGGGAGCGTATTTGGGGCTCAAAAATAAGCAAAAACTTCCTATGAAATTTTTCTTCATTTTCATTTTTTACGGAAATAATCGAGAAAATGAAGCTACAAACGGTAAACTAAAGTACAGTTCTTTTAAATGAATGTTTATTTTGATTGACATTAAATGTAAGAACTAAACACATGAAAGGATAAAAAAAGAGGCCGAGTAACATTAATAAACAATGAAATAATAGACAGAAATGAAACCTACTATTCGATTAATAACGATGTTATTCGAAATGTTGACCTTCCGTGGCATAATAGGCGTACGTAATACGTAAATAAACCTTAAGCGGCACATTAGTCCGTATATTCGATACGCCATACATCAGTCAGTGAGTAGTGTGTTTTGAGTGAGCACCGTACACAATGCCTCGCACATTATCTTATCAGGAATACGCCGATATTGTCTTTGTGTATGGTTTTTGCAACGGTAACGCACGTGCAGCCGTACAAGAGAATGCGAATAGATTTCCGGGTAGGGTAATACCACATCGCCAGGTATTTATTCAAACGTTTCGTAGACTTCGTGAGAGGTTTTTTTTTGTAACTGCTTTACGTCTCTTTTTAAAATCGACGTAAAGGATGGGGGGCAAGGAATGGGAAGGAATTCGGCCAAGGCCTTTTGAAGGAAGCATCACGGCATTTGCCTGGAGTGATTTGGGGAAACCATGGAAAACCCAAATCTGGATGCCCGGGCGGGGATTCGAAACGCCGTCCTTCCGAATGCGAGGCGAGTTGAGGAGAGGTAATCTAGCAGGCAATCGTATCCTACACCATTTTCATGATCGCCCTGCCACGAGTATTCGGAGAGCGTCAGCCGCGTTACGGATATCGCGTCAAACGGTCTGCGCACTTTAAGAGGCGATAATCGTCAAGCGTATCATATCAAAACAGTTCACGGATTATTGCCTCAGGATTTCCAAAATCGAGTAAATTTTTGTATTGGATTTATTCAGAAGAGTGAGAATGATAATCAATTTCTCTCGAGTATCTTGTGGACAGACGAAGTTACATTCACAAGAAGAGGAAGTATCAATCAACGAAACTCTCACATCTGGACTCATCATAATCCACGAGCAGTTAGTGTGACCAATTACTAGAAAGAGTTTTCCGTTAATGTTTGGATGGGTATTCACAATAATTGCTTATTTTTGAGCCCCAAATACGCTCCTAAAGTCTGGCCATTTAATTTTGACACACCCTGTATTTCCAGAACATCATGCTACTTCCTTTGCTCCAGTTAGTGGCAGAAAATATTTTGTTGTTAGTGAGATTTATTTCCATTAGTCGGTCCTCTGTCCAGGACCTAGGATTAAGGTCATGTTACCAAAATTTCATTCAAAGGTAACGCGGTATTTGATTTCAGAAATTAATTAAATACATCACTACTTTAATTTTGACTAATGTCTGGTTGGATACTCTAAAATTTTCGTCCACTTGATAATCTCCATTAATACGTCTGTCATGTCTGCTGATGGTCAGGCCACAACGACACAGTGATAACTTCCAAATAGCTGGAAGTATACAATCGGAAATACTCGTAATGGGAATCGATAAACCGCTATACATCAAATATGAGTAATTATAGGTAATGCCAAGAGAAGTTCGTAGCAGACAACTGCTCATCAAACTATAGAAATTTTGTATGAACGAAATTTCATAAATGTTCTGTCCTAGCATTCTGGAAGACGCGAGTTCAGATGACCACCTGGCTATCAAGAATTTCACGAATAACTCCGCGCCAAGGAAGGAATAATTGCTTCAAACGGCCATTGACTAATTCTTTCCAGTTTCTTAAACCCAATCCTCTCCCACCTCTAACAATATCAACCAGGACTAAACTCCAGTTAAAATATATATCCAGAAACTATATAAATACGACCAGTGATGTGGGTGAGCGGTTGTGCTCTGGCTTCACATTTGAGAGGACGGTGGTTTGAAGCCTCACAACCAGGGTTTCCCCAAATCACTCCAGGCGAATGCAGTGATCGTTCCTTTAAAAGACCATGGCCAAATTATTTTACATTCCTTTCCCTCACTCCAACCTCGCCTCTAATGACATCGATGTCAACTAGGCGCAGGGCCACAAATAATTTATCAATATTATTGGCGAAACTGAGTGTTTCAACAATAAAATCGGTACTGGTTGAAAAACGCTGAAGTTTGCTTGAAGTTAGGTTACGGGTGAGAAGTCCAAAGAGCACAGATAATTTCAATCTAACCTTGCTAGTTTCGCTTGAAGTGATCAGTTGAATGTCAAGTCTTGGTTGAGCCTACACGATACGAATGACTGTTGCGAATCTTCTTCCAGCTTCCGGTGCAAAAATCCTAATGAATCGCACCCCATCTGATTTCTCCCTACGTTTTCTTGTTACCCTTTCGTTCAACATGTTATTGCTAGGGGTGGGGATTGCTTAATACAAATCGTTAGACCAGCGGTTCCCAACCTTTATTGGCTCACGACCCACTTTTAAGTAAAAAAAATTTTCACACCCCACCCAATATGAGAGTCTATCTAATACCAGAATGGGAACTGTTGTATGACCTCGATACGCTATCGACTATCCTATCCTACGAAAAGGAAAATTTTCGTACAAAGGATATACTATCAACAAAAACAAAATTGATAATAAATAAAACAACAAACATGTTATAGACGGGAAGGCGGCTGCTGAAATTCCACGATTAGAGGTAACTCGACCAGCATATTAAAATGCAACTGATCTGTCAGAACGCGTTTTGGTGGAGACCACCTGCAGACCAGATTTTAGTGGTTGATTGGTAGGTTCATCATTGTGATTTACTGCACCAAAATGTATAGAATTATGGAAGACTGGGAGCAGGAAACCACAATGGTAAACTTACCAGTCAATCAATAAATTGGGATTTGTAGGTGTTTTATACGAAGATATAACTTGGCACATCAGTGGCATTTTAATTTGCAAATCGAGTTCTAATTAATCCTGGAACTTCAGTCGTCAACTCGATGAGGTGATGCTTTGTGCAGCCGCCTCTCGCTTTATTACAAAATAATGAAAAATACGTTTAATTATTATAAAAACACGACTTTAAAATCAGTGAGATTTCTGGCAATGGTGTTTACTGATGAGGGCATAGATATCAGGGTTAATTTTAACACTAAGCCACTTTCTACACATAGTTTATTTCTGTATTTGTTTTTCAAAATAATAATAATAAAGTAGAATAAGTTCGTTCACACAAGTAAGTCACAGCTAATTTAGAGATATCTGGGTACTCTGCTCGTATATCCAGAAGGAAATTAAGGATTTTTCCTTGAAAATTGTCTTTAAAGAAGAATCGCAAGGAAACTCTATTAGCGAGTTTTCTTCAGCTGTTTCAAATGTTAATCTTAAATAGGATTTCTTATCCAAAATTAACCATCGTCAATTTTTTGGAAAGTAGCTCCTAAAACAATTATTAGTAAACGAATAGAACACATTTTAACATATAACAAAATTTGAAATCTTTTCGGGTACTTGAAATAAAAAATAAATATTATTTTAAAATAAATGAGGCCTACAACTAAATTGCATAATACTGGCTGACTATTTAAAAAAACACTTTTCTTTTCTCACAAAGTTTTAATTTAAGCTAATGGCTTTCATGATTATTGCACTTGTAAAATATCGTGTTATATTTTTCAAATAGATTAAATAAAAGATATATTTTTGTGTCAAAAACCTCGATTGTTCCGCGACCCATAGGTTGGGAACCGCTGCGTTAGACCATGGTATTCTTCTATATCTCACTAATTGCGGTGACTATTACGTCATATCTCACGGGGAACATATTTTCTCTGCTACGTTAATGCTGGTTTATTGATTCCCACAGGCGGAATACAGATGCGTTTGTGGTTAGCACTGGTTTCCCACGTTCCGTCATTCAGGACCAAACAGCGAAAATACTTTTATCGCTGCTGTCCCGTCTACACATAACATCGCTCTTATGAACTTACCTTGAAACTAGCATTTTATAGATTTCTTGACCACTCCAGCGATAACAAAACAGCGGCTAACATGCTGGCTTCACTTTCAGACGATCGTAGGTTTGAAACCAGCGTCAATGATAGGTAGCTTTGATTAGGAGTACTGGTCGTCTTGTATTTGACAGTACTATAATTGCTACTGGAATCCTTAATGGAAACTTAATAACAAACTTACAAATTAAATAGTTGACTGTACGCCTATACACGGCCGAAGGCATTTTCGTTAAATGTTCAACTCACTCACTTCCTTATGATAAATATTACAATAATTATTACAATATCCCATTTAATATTCGTTCCATGTTTCATATCATTTTTATAACATAATTCTGCTATAAATTATTACGTACAATCTATTCTGAGGATCCACCAACTGCAATTCTGTCGTAGATAAAGCTAATTCTAGGTCGTATTTTGAATAACTGTAAATCTCATTTATAGGAGATAGTGTACAAAACTCTCGTGGATCCACATTTTGATTACTGTCGTGAAGTTTGGGATCCGTATCGGAAGTGATTGATACTATAGAGAAAGTACAGAACAGAGCAGCTCGACTCGTGACAGATTGCGACAGTCCTTACGAAATTGTCATTCATAGATTAGGCCGGGACTGTTTGGTAGCCAAACGACGTAGTTTTCTTTTGAATGCTAAAATGCTAAGAGCTTAATTCATATACGAGTGTTATTTAATACTTCGTTCACAAACCTATTTAGGTCGCAACTACAGGAGAGATAAGATTAGAGAAATAATATGCCGTATTGAAGTTTATATGTGTGTTCTTTCTGCCCTCGTGCTGTTTGAGATCGAAATGCACAGAATAAAAATTACATTTTGTGCAATACACCCTTTGCCACCAACAATAATTCGTAATTGTAGAGTATGAATGTACGGTAATTGTATTGTACGAAAAAAATCTGCAATCTAGGCATAATGAATTTGTTTCACAATGATTTTGTTTTATTGCAGGCTTTAGCTTCGTATTGGTTTCAGTCTTTTCCTGGATGAAATTCACCGAGTTAGCTGGAGTTTTGCTCTAAGACCCTTTCATCCCTCTCCTCGGTGTTTATCAAAATTGAATGATTTATCTTCCAACGTAAGCCAATATCCTGGTGTCTCAGTAAGACTGAGGTAGAGTTTAAGGCCGGAGATTGGATTGCGTCATGAGGTCTTCGTTGCAGCTAAATGCAGGAATCGATTCCCGATGAATATTCAAGCGACCGCCTCCACTGATGTGAGCCCACGTTCCATTAGAGTTTAGGAGAAGCCTCGAGGGACATATGCATGTAGTGTGTCTAAACGAGGAACAGATTCGGGAGATGTAACTAGCGCATTGTCTCAAACGTGCCAATAACTAACGACTGCAAACACTCTGAGACAAAAAGAAAGTAATCAATATATATGAGACAGTGATCTATTTCGCTTGGTGCGAGAGGTAATTGTTTCAAAATCAGTAATGAAGAGGAAGCTACATTAATTTAATACTCAGGTATTGCAAGTAAACCTCTTGATATGTCTGTTGCACATAGTGGAAGTGAAACATAAGCCTTAAACATATAAATATGAAAGAATAGGCTTACAAATATTGTTCCAAAAATACCAAGTTCATCTGCTGAAAACTCCACACTCAAAATTTGCTCACAAAGTATCGACAAATTCAGAGAGTCCCATATTTGAAGTACAGTATCTGGGATAAATCAACGAACCCACAGGAGGAGAGAAAATAGCACAGAAAGTTCGCATGCAAAAACTTAGGAGAGCCTACGGTAGAACCTACAACATATATAATAAAAAATGTTTGTCCATATATACAAAAGTCAGACGTTACAACACAGTTATCAATCCTGAAGCCCTGTATGCCAGCGAATCTTTAATACTACACAGGAAAGGTGACGTAGAAAGCATTTTAAAAGAAGAACGCAAAATTATAAGAGAGATCCTTGGCCCAGAAAAAACAGATGACGGATATAGACTTAAATCTCGAAAGACAACAGAAATGATATCAAACCTCGCGGCAGATATCAAGAAACGAAGATTAATATTGTATGGACATATCCACAGACTTCCAGCAACAAGACTGATTCATAAAATTGTGACGTATATAGAACAGCTAAAAACTATGCCCTGGGTCCAGGAGATCAAAAAAGACATGGAAAAAGCCCACATAAACTCATCAGAAATCGTAGACAGACAAACATAGGCTACACAGAAAAAATTAGCCCGAGAATGAAGTCATTAAGAGACGGGGGACGAAGTGGACTGAAGAAAGGAAGAGAATCCACGGAGAAAAAATGAAAGTTATAAGGAAACTTAGAAAACTGAATCGTTAAGGCTCTGCGTGATCCGACAGGGTTCAATTGCAGATAATAATAATAATAACATATATATATACATATTCTCTGTGAATAAATTTTTTACCGTGATAAAACAATATCATACCTTCTCACGGCTAACATCGATAATTCACCATGTTGTTTGATAAACAATTTACTGGGTGCGCACACTTCCACGGTCGTTGTCGATGTTATCTTCGTTGTTCGGGTTGAACCGCGTCAATTTATCGAAACATAACGTTTCGGCCATCATTTTGTATCCTTCTTCAGAGGACTGTCATGGCCGAAACCGGAGCCGCCTATATATAGCTCCCGAAGAGTGAAGTTAAACCTTCGGAGTGACATCACGCAAACTACCGCCCCCATCGTACCGGCCACGCTGGCTGAGGTAGCTCAAGTGACGGACTCCGAAAGATTAGCGCGCCTGTCTGTAAACTTTATTGAGAATTTTCAATATTTTCGGGCGTGAAATGACATTTTATGTGGTTTTTCGTTAAAATCTTGCATAAATTACGCAATATAATTGAAAACTCAAATATTTTGTGAGTTTATGCATTGTTAGCTTTCATTTAACACTAATGAAATTTGTGTGACTGAGATTTTTCTTCCGGCTTTGCACAAAATCATCCATAATCCTTCAGCGTTATCGTGATAACCTGGGATGATAATTCCAGCAGTGAGTCAAGCAGATTGGGTAAACCGGTGTTTTCCCTGCTAGTGGGTATCAGGCGTTTCACCTGTAAACACACGTGGTCGAGCGTGTGTGTGAAAGAGAGTGGTGCCGAGCGATAGGCTTTGCGGCCGAGATAAGGACGGCTGCGGTCAGGAAGTGGATACGGCTTGTGTCGGCTTCCAGTGCAAACACTGTGCTCGCCGCGGTAAGTCGTGCCAACCTTGGACAGCAAAACGCACCACCTAGTCACTACGCGACGCCTCCCGGCGGAATATCCAAGTACACCTGGTGAGGAAAGTATATTACTATCACTAAAAAACAACGGAATTCGTATCTTAACATGATTCGGGTTAATATCATTGAATACTTAAAGTCAAATGTTACAATAATAAATCTCTTCAATTCCGTTGATCTACGTGTGAATTTACACTGAATGAGATTTTATCACTAAAAATAAACAGCATATACCTATTAGATTCTCTTATACCGCTGCCTTACGGACTTTTCAGGCTCTAGAATTCTAAGTACACAATTTATCTTTGTAATGAACGAAAAATAAGTTTCAGCATTGTTATATTAAATTTTATTTGTTTTTTGAAGAATGATAATAACCAAATTTTCGAGAATTTTTCTTCTTCATTTTCCTTTCGTAAAACTAATTAAGGACCACGTGTCAATATCATTTCCTCATCTGTTGTTTCATCTATCTTTCTTCTCAGTTCTCCTTCGTTATTGCTCTGTTTTTTCTCTCTCCTCAGAGCACTTGGAACCGATTTCTTCCCCACTTTGCCTCGATATCTGCCATATTCAGTATTTGCTTTCGGAAAAATCTCTCTTTCCATAAAATCTTGTCCACTGATTTTTTTTAAAGTTTTTTTTCAACCCTTGAAACTAGCTTATAATTGATTTTTTTTTTCTCCCAAATATATTTTAATATCTTTTTTGTTAGTCTAGTGTCATTTATGTTAGCACGATAACCAAAAACATGTCCAAAAAGACTATTCTCCTTTTTAAGATTGATTCTGTTATTTCTTCATTGTTCTGATATATTTCCTCATTTCATTTTAATTTCTATAGTACTATTTTTTTAAGAAGGATCCAAAATTTTCTTAGTAATTGTTTTTGACATACGTTTTGTCCAGTCTATAGTTTATATACTGGCATTGAGTTGCATACGGGCATTATGGTTTCACCACTGTATTATAGGGTCTTATTTTAAAACTTTCAGACACTTTCCATTTTTAATATTTTTGTTAATATTACTAGTGCGTATGTTTGAAGCCGAATGAGACTATATTTTGATAGAAATCATCGCTTCTACAATGTTCGTATGATAACAATATCTTTTCCAAAATGTTAGTGGAAAACTGAACTGTACTGTATCTGGATATTATCTGTTCTTGAATAACACACAAGTCTGGTAAATAGCATATCAAGGAACGACTATTACACAAGAATTAAAATCATATCGCCACTGTATTTATTCCATTTTGATTCCTTTGGACTCAACAAAAAAGTGAATACTTGATCAAGATTTGTCGACTTTGTGATACGGGGAAACAAAAAGCCTAAGCAAACGTTTTTCTCATCTATAACTCAGTTTGTTAAGATTTTTCTTTCCTTTAGTTGTTTATAAGGATTTAAAATTATTGTTGCTGGAAATATCAGGGTTTTTTTTTCATATCACCTATGACCATCTTCAAAAATTAATATGATACTTTACTTTTTCTGCCTATAAATCTTCGTCTCCCAATTCAGGAATGCTGTGTACTTTCCCTCCTTTGTGCTGGTCTCTAATAGTGTACTTGGAGAAAATGTGCTTTGATCTCTAATGATCCCGTAATAAGAACTAAAAAATAATAATTAAAGAATCTTCTTGAGAACATTTTAATTTGTTTGCAGGAATAATTGAGTGAGTAATTTTTTACATTTTTCTTTTATTTTTCAGTGTTAGATCGAGTGGCAGTTTAACGCGTGAACGAATGTTATGATACGTATTTCCCGGAAGAAATATCTTTCTTTTATTTTGCTTACGACTTTATGAATCGTTGACAAGTAGGACTCTAGAGACCAGAAAAACAGGGTACATGGAACCGGATATTATTGCGGTCACGGAATTTTGAAGGAACCGTTTCAACATTAGCCTGGAATGGTTTAGGGTAACAACGAAAAAACGAAATATCGATGACCGAAGGGGAATACATACCCGCCTCTTCCCGAATGCCTGGCCGGAATCTTCGAGGAAGATATGTGGTGTTATAGTATCGTGTTGAGCGTAGTATGTTTTATTGCCGCTAACAGACGATTGGTGGGGGAGGTGACACGCATTGGGAACCGAATCAGGCCAACTCTTGCGAATGAGCTCCAGGGTGCCAACTTAAACGTCCCCACCACCAACACCAACAAGTCCTCACGCTCTCCATAGTGGATTAGAATTTTTATCCGCTCTTTGGTACATAATTTAGTGATTATCAGCAGTTCTCCGTTGCCTTGTATACACTGCGGACCAAGTCCCAAAAATAAAATTTCTACAGTAGCGTGTTTCGTTTCGGAAACATTAGAATTTGTTCGTAAGCGTATTTACCCAAGTCATACAATTCTTAATTTTGTTCTGCAGGTTGTTTTCTAACCGATCCTAAATTAAAAAAAAAAAAAAAAAAAAAATCAAGAAAATTTTAATTTTAAACTCTTCCACTAAGAAGGTTTGATAACATTTATTTTTGTCTTAGAACTGAAAATGATAGTTTTAAATTAAATGTAGATGGTAAATTATGATCTATTTTCATTTAATTATATTTATAACGAGCTGTTGCCTGCAATTTCGTTTACGTGGACTCATCATGTCACAGTTCACATACCACCAGTGAGGAAACAAAGAAAGTAAATTAATACGCCCGAATAATACGATTTAGTTCGCATGCTTAAATCAAGGTATGTATTATGACTGTGAGAGTTAACCAAATGAGAAAAGTAGTTTTGTAAGAATCGTGCTGAAAAGGAAAAAAAAAAAAAAAAAAAAAAAAAAAAAAAAAAAAAAAAAATTTGGGTACAAATCTCTTTATTTTTTTATTTTCACATTCCAACTAGCAGTTTTTCTTGAATCACGTTCAGTGAATTGTGGATACTTATTTGTTAACAAATTTATCTTAAATTTCTCAATTATCTGACATAACTTTAAAAGGAAACATACACTAGTTTACACACACGGATATGGGGTGTATATTACTATCAGGTGCATCAAAACACAGCAAGTAGATTTTGCATGAATCACACTGAACTAAAAATTAATATTAACTTATGGGCACTTTTACATTAAATTTATGATCTCCGGCTTCACATTAGATGAAACATATCCTAATCTACACCAGGAGATGCGGGCTGTACATTATCCTAAATCCCATCGTAATTCAATCAGTAGTTTTGCGTGAATCATGTTCAGCTAAATATGTGGACACTTTTATGTTAAATTTTTTAACTATGCGGCTTCACATAAAAATGAAATATGTCCTACTTTACTCACCGGGCCATAATATGTACATTATTCGAATACCCACCAAAATCTCAATGAATCAAAGTCGATTTCTCGAGCCGTGCACCCGTCGAGTCAACGCCGCCATTGCCTACCCTTTTCCCCAAGAGATTCACGACATTTTTCTACCTCGATTTATGCTGTATTTCTGACGATAAGCGCCCAAAATGTCTATTACACATAGATATGAGCAAGCTTACCAAACACAATATATTTTGCTTCGTTCCTGTTCATAGTTTGCATACTATGTTTTTGCAAACCTGTAAGCTAAGGATTGTCCTCAAGCCGAAGGTTGGACAGATCCTCCCGAAGGAGGCAAACTAAGCCTGGAATCACAGGTAGGACGGCCAATTCCCTTCCTTCTTATCTAACATAACCCAACCCAGTATTCCTACCGGGTAAAGAGGATCTACAGTTTAACTCGGAACGCGAACTATGGAAGCGATCTGGCGTACTTCACATTACACAAGAAGCTGTGCCAGAGGTGAAAATCGGGTTGAGGCCTTTCAAAATTCCCGCCGAGAGAGAGATTCGTACTGGGAACCTTGCGATATCTATTCGGACAACCACTTAGTCACCAGACCACTCTCACCAAACGCATATAAATGCTTTAAATGTGTTACTTTAACGATTTTAAAAATACACAAAAGGCGAGATTTCCCTCAGACCGTCTAGAATAAATTACATATATTATGGTTTTGATTTCAGTAAAAATTATGACAAAATCACACGAATTTTTTTTATTTTAAACCCACGATAACGACGAGTAACACCATTCTGTTTTAGAAAGTGAATACAAACTGTAAAATGTTGTCTTGTGTCAGCTAAAGAGCTCATAACTTTTTGTCACTAAACAACCAAGAGAACTGGCCTATTTTTACAAGAATTGTTTGAATGGGATAGTTTTTACTTCATATGGTCCATCCAAACAGAAAGGCATAGAGAATCTCGGTCAACTAAACGCAAGTTGTTTCTCTCTGTTGAAATGTTACAGTGTGTAATATAAAGTAAACCACGTACCTGATATATGCATTAATTCAATTCATATCCTGTTGATATAGGTGGAATAATTTTGAAATTATTTTTGAATAATTACAAGACATGTCTCTATATAGTGACAATTACACTGATTGCTAATTGTTAAAAACATGTGAAATACAAACATTAAAGAACGATTGCCTAGTCAGGTAAGCGAAATGAGCTTCAACATACTCTGAAACATGAGTATTCGTTGTACGGTATTTGAAATTTTGGTTGTTTATTGTATGTTCTATATCAGTATTTTTCAACATTAGTGAATATGCGTCCCCTTTACTAGTTAAAGAAAAAAAAACTGGTGACCCACCCATGTCCATAAAAAAAACTTTTGCGACCCCCAACGTCCATAATAGAACTATGTCAGCGATTTCAAAAACGACAAATTAATTTTTCTTTCCATTCCGACTATACTTACTCATCGAGATATCAAATGCTGTGCAAAGTAGGGCTGTTGATATTTTTAAAAATATCGGGATTTCGATATATCGATATTTTAAAAAGTATCAATATCGTCTTTCGATATATCGGAAAAAAATTATCGATATATCGATACTTTCATAAATTCAATTTCATAAAATCAAACCTTATAAAAATAAGGATGTCTACTGATAAATAGACGCGTGATTTTATTCTTAGTCAGGGTTTCTCTTGGTGATGATGAGTGTTGATTTTTATTTAAAAATTGACCTTTATGCGTGTCATAGTTTTAATAAAAATTAGTAAAATTTATAAAACTCGAAAGAGGTTCTTAAGATTGATAAGGAATACAGTTGACGAATTTATTTAGGTAGAAGTTTAGCTATTATAGCACGCATTATGGCCAAATTACATAATTTTTTTCATAAATTTTTTTCGTGAAATTTCATTTAGTTCTGTATGTTGATAGCTTACTCTTAGTTGTGTTACTATTCTTGCTTTCTAATTAGCCACTATTTGTTATTTACACTTCCCAGTATTCCTGCTGTAATACACTAATTTCCAGTTGGACTTCCCTGGACAATGCGCACGCTCATTTCAAACAATTAGCTCGCGTTCGATTCGTGCTGGGCTAGCGATGCCTTGCCCACACTGTTGCCATCATCTGAGTAAACTTGGTACCTATAAATTCCAAGGTAATTATGGAAACGTTGTAAGATTTATTTAAGCTTGCTGATCTCTATGCGTAACAGAATTTGAGGGAAACAGCGTAATTCAGAGCAAACGAAATATGATAACTTATTTTAAAAAAATATCGTATCCGATATTCATATTTCAGTATCGAAATATCGATATATCGTCCTAAAAATATCACTCATAAATATCGATATTTTCAAAAAATATCTATATTTCGATATATCGATATTTCGATATATTATCAACAGTCCTAGTGCAAAGTGAAGCAGGCAGCGCTATATTCTTTGCCGTGGTGGCGGCGCGGGAGGCGAGAAGGTGGAGTCAGCGGCCACACAGGAACACTTTATTTTCATCTGTCAACCAGTACGAAATAGCTTCGCTGCGTGCGAAAGTAAAATTGAGTTCTTAAAAGATCCGTGCAACTCTTCACGTCTGTCGCAAATGGAAGTGGCGGAAGCAAATAAATAATAATAATAAAAACCCTTCATGACGACTATTACCATAATATGAAAGAAAGACGAGAAATAGGTTCCAATTAGAACATGATTTGGTCATTTGCTTCTCAAAAATACAACCAAAAATAAACAGGAACAGCCTTCTCACTGAAAATTTTGTGTTTTTATTGTACTGTAAGAGCTACACCTCTTACTTTTTACGTATAACTGTGTTGCGACCGCGATCACCGAGGAAGACTTTGCTGCCCCCCCCCCCCCTGAGCGACGTGACCCACAGGTTCAAAAATACTGTTATACATAATTACATCCATCCAGTAAGCGAAAATTAATAAAAGAAGCGTGTTACTTCGTGTGTATGGCTGATTCAGCCTTTTTTTTGTCTGTCTTAGGGATTGACGCCTTAAGGTCGAGGTCATTGGAGGCAGGAGATGACTGGTAACAAGGAACGGAAAGGAATTCAACCGTGGCGCTTTTGAAGGGATCTTACCGGCATTCGTCTGGAGGGATTTCGGGGAATGATGGGATAGAGTAATCTGGATGGCCTGAGGTGGATTTGAAGCCACGTTCTCTCTAATTACATGCCCTAGCGTTATCACTCAGCCAGAGACTCTGTTCAGTTAATTATGTAGAGAACTAAGCATCAGTGCTATTTAATTGCAAACATTACACATCAATTATCTTAAAGATCACTGCTTAGAAATTCGACACTATTTTCGTTTCTTTAGGAAGCCTGAGAAGTAAACACACAGAATCTGTATCGCCTTCTTCATACCGTTACGCTTTCGACAGTGATGTTATACAAAATGTATGGTATTAACGAAAAATGTTGTACAAAATATAAATCGACTCTAACCTGAATGAACAAGTGCGTTGTTTGTGTTTGATATTCTTTTTTATATTTGTTTTTTCGTGTATGCACTCCAGCTCATTGGCTTTCAACAGCCTCCATAATTACCCTTTAGTTAAAAACAGTTCACTGATGTGCATTGAAGTATCCTTTGATAGCCTGCCACAGCATAGAGGTATCGTTAGCACTCAGCACAGCTTTATTTGATTCCAGCAACTCATAGTCTGGTTGGAAGAGCGCCGGGCGAGCCATGGGTTTTAATTGGCCCCTTCCCGCTCGGCTGTGCGTCATCTGGCTATTACCTGCCGTTCGTATTGTTAGTGTTGCCGTAGCGGTACCCAACAGAGGAATTTAACACGCAATCCCGGGAATAATGGTATTTCCGTGCCTGCTGGCGTTGTGGTATTTGCTTTCCATTAGCTACGGCCGTCGATCGCTGTTAGTGTGCCTGCCTGCACCACGGGGGTAAAACCGTTTTACCGGCTGCCTGCCAAGTAGACAACAGACGGCCAGGACTTGAATTTGTAGAGCACGCAATTTACGGTGCACACAACATTCCCAAATTGTGCGAGACATGCACGTTGTTTAAATCTCTTTACTTCCATCGATCATATTATTTTAGAGCATGAAGTTCAAAAACTAATTAAACTTTCCGGCCGAGCATTTGCGTTTTAGTAATTTTTGGTAAACGAAAGGCAAATATAATGCCTTTTACTTTGTACTAATTACTGACTGACTTGGATTGAGAATAATAGTAAGCAAACCGAGCGAGGTGGATGAGCGGTAAAGCTCTGGCCTTGCATTTGGAAGAACGCGGGTTCGATTCCCCGTCCGTGCATCCAGATTTAGGTTTCCCCAAATCACTACAGACGTCCCTAAAAAAAATAACATCACCGAATTTCTTCTCGTTCCTTGTCCCCACGATTTCGACGAGGCGTAAAGCTTCAAAAAAATAGACGACAACAGACCATTATTATTGTAAGTACGTACATCTTCTATGTCCGCTGGTAGGAGCTGATAGGTTTTCTCCTTCCATAAGAACTAGGGGTGGGAAATTAACTGGAATTTGCTTTACCGTTGGTGTGTGTTCGTAATAATGTGTTCTGGAAGAGAAATGAGTAAGGACTAGGGTTGAAAAGGGGTTACAGATCATACATATCGTTAAGATATCCCACTCCCAGCGCCCGTTAGACGAATCACCATTACACTAAGCTATATTCTCAGTCCAAACCCACTGCGGAGGGTTTTCGTATTTTACCTCTGAAATTACTACCCAATATGGCGATTATGAATCCTGCGTGAACGCCCATTCTGTCCTCCGGCTCAAAATCCAAATGGTCAAAATAGATTTCACATCCCGGTATTGAATCAGAATACGACACGGAGAGAATCAGAAACCATCTAATCTTTTAGTGTCCTCCGCCATGTTGAACAGACTAACTTACGAATTAAAACGTTAAACTGCTCTTGGAATGAAAGCAATATTCAGCGTACCAGAAGAAAGTCACTAGCAACAAGTAGTTAATCCTTACCAAAATATCATTGCATTACATATTATTTCATATTTTTTCATACACATGAAGAATCTAGGAGGCCGAAGTAGAAACAGATGAACAAAGATACAACCGGAAGTAAAGTGTTGTTTGCATATCTCTGAAACGTAATACAGAAAAAGTGAATTATTTTGCTTCTACCGAGGGGCTTTAGATACTTTCCACTAAAAAGCCACTAAGAACTATGGGAACTTATTGGGTGTTTCGATGTGTGGAAGTAGGTCACCTAAGCTTGGACAAAATCACCGTTAATTTATATGCCGAACAGATAGGTAGTAACATAACAATCACAGCCCCTCATTTAAATCTCAATTAGCTGATTAAAAGACAATAGGTTCCATAAGGTTTTTTTTTATCTGATTAACGTCTCTCTAACAGCGAGGTCTTTAGAGACAGGAAAGGATGGGGGGAGGTGGGGAAGGAATTCGGCCATGGCCTTTTGAAGGAAGCATCCCGGCATTTGCCTGGAGTGATTTGGGAATCCATGGAAAACCCAAATCTGGATGCCCGGACGGGGATCCGAACTGCCGTCCTCCCAAATGCGAGGCCAGAACGCTAGCCGTTACACCACCACGCTCGGTCCTAAGGGTTTGATGTTCTTTGAGAGCATATTTTTCTGATGCATGATTGAAGTCAGTAACTTTCTGTTTCACCAGCTGGCTTTAGCAAGACTTGTAACCCTCAAACCAAGTACCTGAGTCCTCGGTGAAATCTTAAATCATTCCGCATACCTTACGGAATGTGTGGAATCGTTTGTCTGATGGTTAGTTTAAACTGGGAGGATCAGTTCATGGGTTTTTGATAAGGAAGCCTACAACGCGTCTAGCCTCTTCGATCTTCATATTCTTAACAATGACGAATGGGACGGTACCTCTGAGTCATGTCCTCAATGGCTCAGTTTAATGTTAATTCACTGGGGTGACTGCATCGCTTTCATTTTTGTCTGTGTTACAGTGTTTATTCACGAATGAAATCACCGGTAAAGGTGAAGGCCACGGGGTTTATACGGCTCCTGCCGCTTCCTGTAGGATTCGCGGAGGTAGAGTTCCGCATTCCCATTACCACCGTTGGCACTAGAACAGATGTGACAGGGTCAGTGCCACGTTCCGGCCATTCTTTACCTTCCCACGGAGTTTCCTCCACGGTACTCATTGGATAGCATGCTGAGTGGGCCTTGGGAGCCGTTCCGTACGTTCAGCTTCGAGGAAAAATCCTCGGGTTCGTTGTGGATCAAACCCCGGTTCCACCCGCTGAGTTACGCGGCTGATGAAATCACCGGTATTAAACCTTTACTATACCTTCTTTTATATAGCCTTATAATTAGTATTTTTTCATGTTTCTTTTTTTACTGTCATCAGTCTTTCGACTGGTTTGATGCAATCCTCCATCCTTTCCTATCCTGTGCTAACCTCTTCATTTCTACATACCCCTTACAGCCCACGTCATCAATTATCTGCTTCATATATTTTAATCTCTGTCTTCCTCTACAGTTCTTACCTTCGACTGTTCCCTCCACTAACAAATTAACCAATCCAGCATGTCTCAAAATATGACCTATCAGCCTGTCTCTTCTTTCTGTAAGCTTCTTACACAAACTTCTTTTCACACCCATCATTTCCAAAACTTGTTCATTTCTTACTTTTTCTGTCCACTTAAATTTCAGCATTCTTCTGTAGCACTACATTTCAAATGCTTCAGCTTTCTTTATTTCCGGTATTCCTAAAGTCCATGTTTCACTACCATAAAGTGCTGTGCTCCACACAAAGAGTTTTAAAAAGTTCTTTCTAATTCCTAGATCAATATTTGAAACTAAAAGGTTTCTCTTTTTCATGAAGGCTCTTTTTGCTAGTGATATTCTGCTTTTAACATCATTCCTGCTTCGGCCATCGGTTGTAATTTTACTTCCCAAGTAATAGAATTCACTTATTTCTCCTATTGCATCCGATCCTATTTTTAAATTTAATCTACTAGTATTGATATCATTCCTGCTACATTTCATCACTTTTGTCTTGCTTTGATTTATATTCAGCCCAAATTATCCTTCAGTATTTTGTTCATGCCATTCTGTAACTTCTCAATATCCTCAGCCCTCTCTGCTAACAAGACAATGTCATCAGAAAATCGTAGGATACTGATTTTTTCTCCCTGAAAACTTATACCACATGGAAGTTTTTTTTTGACCTTCTTCATTGCTTCTTCTACATACAAGTTGAATATTAACGGGGATAGACTACAGCCTTGTCTCACACCATTTTTAACTGATGGATGTTTCTGAGAACATGCAAAATCTGTCGTAACAGATAGCAAAGGAATTTTTAACACCTTAAACAGGATTTAAAATGTTCTAGGATGTTTCTTTAGTTATATATATATAAATTTGTACTTGTGATATTAAAAACTACAATGATTGTTACGTTATCGTCAAACTAAATTTATTCCTTCGCTCGGCATCGAGGTTGCACAATTTTACGATTAATTTTCGAAGATTTCTCAGCGTAAACAGATTCAAGTAATTATCTGCCACATATTACGGGTAATTTACAAGTTTTTGAGCCGAATATTAGAAACTACGGTAAAACACATAAGATTCTTAACTGGAGCAATCTATATGTTGGGAGCTAGACCTGAACATGGGTGTGTAATATTGCGACCTTTTAATATACGATTTTATGGATGGTAATTCATGGAAGGGAATGAAAGCGGTGGGCGAAAAAGGAATTAGAAACATGGGTAGGGGAATTAACCCACCCGTATTGGAGTTATTCATTCGCCTATCTGTTTTTTTTATACTCTGATTTATCGACTTATCCGTGGCCGACAAATGGAGCTTTTAATCCCACCCCAACCCACCAGTGCGGACCATACCATAGCCTACTGCAGTGTGCCGGCTTTAAATGGCGCCAGTAATAGATTGCTAATCCCGAGCTAAAATCGAATTAAACTAACTCGACAAAGGGAGGGTAAAACAAAAGCCGCGGCCAGTGATTCGAAAATGGCCTTACTGATCTCCAAACATCTGCCGTAACTAGGACTGTTGATAATATATCGATATATCGAAATTTCGATATTATTTTTTGAAAATATCGGTATTAATGAGTGATATTTTTAGGGCGATATATTGATATTTCGATACTGAAATCTGGATATCGGCGTCGATATTTTAAAAAATAAGTTATCATTTTTTGTTTGCTCTGAATGACACTATGTCCATCAAATTTCTGTTACGCATAGAGATCAGCAAGCTTAAGTAAATCTTACTACGTTTCTATCATTAATTTGAAAGATATAGGTACCAAGTCTACTCAGATGATGACAACAGTGTAGGCAAGGAATCGCTCGTCCAGCACGATTCGAACGCTAGCCCATTGTTTGAAATGAGCGTGGGTATTGCCCAGGGAACTCCAACTTGAAATTAGTGTGTTAGCAGGAATAGTGTGAATTGTAAATAACAAATAGTTGCAAATTTGAGATCAAGAAAAGTAAGGCAATTCAGAATAAGTATCAACATACAATACTAAATGAAAAACCACAAAAAGTTTTGAAATAGTTATGTAACTTGTCCAGAATGTATGCTTTGATAGCTAAACTTCTACATAAATAAATGCCTCAACTGTATTGTTTATCATTCTTAAAAACACGCAAAATAAGATTTGCCTCGAACTTATTTCGAGTTTTATAAATTTTATTAATATTTATGAAAATCATGACGCGCATTATGATCAATTTAAAAAAAAAAAAAATCAACATTCATCACCAAAAGAAACCATTTGAAAGTGAAAACTTGAGTGAGAACAATATCACACATGAATTTGTCAATGGACAGCTTCAGGGGCGGATCCGGGGGGGGGGGCTAGGGGGCTCAAGGCCCCCCCCCAAAGTATCTTGCTCTATGGATTTGTGGCCCGAGGAGCAGTGGCGGATCCAAGGGGGGGGGGGACTGGGGGGCTGAAGCCCAGCCCCAAAGCCCCAAAAGCACCAAGGTCACCCCTGACGACATGGTTTTTGGGGACCTTATTTTTCTCTCTCTCTCTCTCTCTACAGTTTTAATAAGGGCGGGAATCTGGAATAATGAGATTTCTGTCGGCGAACCCTTCCTCCCCCGAGTAAAGCCCCCCCCAAAACCAAATCCTAGCCCCCCCAAACCAAATCCTAGCCCCCCCCACAACTAAATCCTGGATCCGCCCCTGCGAGGAGGCTATAAAGACTACCCCATGGCCGACTCAAGCCCCCTTTCCCCAAAACCAAAATCCACTGAAGGCAAGCCCTCTGAACCAAAATTCACTCAAGCCAAGCCCCCCCCCCCCCAAACCAAAATCCTGGATCCGCCCCTGGACAGCCTCATTTTTAAAAGGTTTGATTTTAAGAAATTGCATTTATATAAGTATCGATATATCTGATACTGTTTTCAGATATATCGACAGCCGATATTGATACTTTTTAAAATATCTATATATCGAAAATCCGATATTTTAAATATATCAACCGCCCTAGCCTTATCTGAACGGCAATATCACCAGTTCTAAAACATCGTATTTGCTAATCTTATATCTTTAAACGAGCAATTCTTGTATATATATATTTTGGATCTCGGGATCGGCACCAACGATTTGGATGAAATTTCATATTTAGATAACGTTTTGACTTTTAATATTATCTAAATAGTGTTCCTCCCTGAAAAAAATTTTTTTTTACAAAATACGAACAATTTTTGCTTTGGTATCTCGAAAATGCTTCGGAAACGGCTCTAACGCCATCTCGTAGATGACTCAGGTACCAGGAAGCTAACTAATATTTTTTTCTTCGGTTTCAAGGAACTTATATATTTAAATGAATATTTCTTGTATGCTAGCTGACTTTGTCAGAAGTGATACAGATATTTACATAACTTCTTTGAAAAAAAATATTGAAAAAGTTGTTATCATTAATTACTACCAGTTGCATTGTAAAACATCTAAAAAGAAGATATTTAAAATTTGGCTTTGTCAGATGTGATACTTTATTTGACAAAAACTTCTTAGCAATTATTATGTAATCATTTCAAGAAAACCTAATAGAAAATTGTCTCAACCAAGTTACTCAAATTTCGCCCAGTGAAGACTCAATTGAAGAAAATCCTGACGATTATTCACGATATTTATTTAACCGACTGCAGTTCATAAGAAAGTAGGAAGGAAATATATTGACTGTACAACAAATATGTAATTAGTGGGGGAAAAAAGGTGGTTACTGCACTAGCTGTTAAAAAATTCTGGCTACGATCCCGGGTTCAACTTCCGGTGGGATCAAGAATTTTTAAGATTTGTATTTAACCATATGAACTACGGTGGGGCGTTCTGTGTTTGGGATTCTACGTTAAATTGTAGGTCCTTCTATCCAATCTAATACTATTATATAAGCAACTCTTGAAAATAGATAAAATGGGGGCTGTACCACTTTCGGAACCTCGGCGAAATTAATGGTAACCTATTGAAATTTTGCGCTCTTGCTTTGCGGAAAAGTCGCTAGAAAAATTAAAATGCAGTGATTTTTCAACGCTGACGGCATCCAACGGCTGTGCGTCGCTGTCATATTTCGGCATTTTAAATTCCTGGGAGGGCGCTAATGACCCCGCTGTCGACGCGCCCTAAAGCAACAACAACAACATAAATTCCTGGGAAGTTTTCCGCAAAGCAAGAGCGCAAAACTCAAAGAGGACATAATGACGAATCCATTAAAACAAATTCGCGTCGGTTCCGAAGGTGGTGCAGTCCCCGATAAAATTAATTTCTGCCAAACGTCTCTAAGGATTTTGTGAAATCTTGCATACCGAACAAAAATCGAAAGATGCCGAGCGAAGATCGGTCACCCAGGTACTTAAGTCCTAATACAAGAACCTTGCTTTTACATACAAAAAGGATGAACCAGCTATTTTTGAACTATTACTTCAGAAGGTGTTTAATAATAAGTGAATAGGGAAACTCTCATAGCAGTCGGACATTAAAACACTCTATTCAAACAGACAGACAGACAGACAGACATCTGGTTGGGCCGAAACCCATGTAAGAACTAAAGTACCAGGGCATTGTAGCCCCCTGACTTTTGACTGAATAGGGGGTTGTGAGCTGGCTTTTTATGAAAGTCATTGATTTGTTTTGTTAAGTTATTGTTGTTGTCAGACCCTATTGTTTCTAGTTATAGTTGTGATGGGGCAATTGTAATGAACGGCGTCATTTTGTTGTCCTATGTTTTGAATTAGTTGGTGGGGCGAAAGCTGTGATTTCTGGTAGAAGTTAGTCGATTTGTCTTTTATGAAGTCAGTGATTTTTGGGATGCCTAAGTCGTGATGAATGTGTTAGTTCGACATGTACCGGGGAGCGTCTGCTATAATTCTCAGGAATTTGTTTTGTGCGGTTTGCAGTTTCTTTATATTGGAGTTTGCTGCCATACTAAATAATTCTGACCCATAGAGCAGGGCAGGTCTTATAACTACGGTGTATATCCTAAGTTTGGTCTTAATGCTAAGTTTCCTTCCCTTGAGGAGGGGGTACAATTGGTAGAGTCGAGCCGAACTTATATTACATGCGTTTTTGATGTGGCTGAGCCATGTCAATTTGCTATCAATTTTGAGGCCTAAATACTTTACTGAGCTGCACCACGGGAGGTTCACCCCGTCGAGCGAAATTTTCTGGTTGGGTTTTTTGAATTTGTGTGTAAAAAGAATTGCCTGACTTTTATCTGGATTAATTTTTATTTTCCAAAGGTTGCACCATTGTGTGATTGCTTCGAGGTGCTGAGTTAATTTACGAGCAATGTAATTTAAGTTTCGGCTCGACCTATACACGGTTGTGTCGTCCGCAAATAGTCCCATTTCTCCGCCTGGTTGGTGGGGTATGTCGTTAGTATACACACTGTACAGGGTTGGAGCTAGGGCTGTTGATAAAATATCGATATATCGATATTTTTTTAAAAAAATATCGATATTTATGAGTGATATTTTTTAGGACGATATATCGATATTGAAATCTGGATATCGGAGTCTGATATTTTTTTAAAAATAAGTGGTTATTTTCCGTTTTCCTCGTAGAACATTCCAAGTTATTATTGGAGGGAAAACGATTACCTGTGTTACACATGCAATACATTTTCATAGATAGAATTTTAAGAAACAATGAACGATACGAGCACATGGAGAAGTAGGGTCGCCGTAAGTGGGCGTGCCAGGCAGCATATTATTTAGCGGGCGACCTTTTTTTACTAGCTCAACAGCTGCTTCGGGCGGTTGGCGGCGACACTGGGGATGGCAACAATGGGGGCGGCAATCTCACAGTTTTTTGACCCGGTTCGGAAATTTCCTAGATCCACCACTGGCTGTAGTTGGACAGGGGGCGGCATAATCGCTATTGCACGCGGGCGCTCAAACAGCTAGCGGCGGGCCTGTGGAGAAGTAAAAAACGAAGGTAAAATAACTCATTCAATATTCATTAGAATTCTTGTCTGGACATTTCGAAAAGTTGTCTTCAATCAATGCAAAAGTATTAGCATCAAGAAACTAATCGTAATGTACCAGGTATGGGTAGGGTTGCCAGATAGCCTGAAAATCCGGGAATGTTCCGGAATTTTGTGTCTGATCTCGTGTTCAGGAATTATGCGTTACTGTCGCAGAATTGCCGTATACTAGTTTCTTTTTTCTCACAGTTCACCACGGTGGTCATGAGGCCAAGCCAAGTATCCCATGCTTACAGCGGGAGGATGGAATGTCCCTTAACCCTTTGACTGCTGTAGACGCGTTAACGCGCGTGGCTACTACTGCGCCCAGGTGCTCCAGACGTGTATACACGCGCCGCCTCGCCGCCCTGTCTGTACTCCAGACGTGTTAAGACGCTAGCCTCTTAGCGGCCTGGCTATGAAGCCATATTTCCACCCAGGGTGGTTAGTTGTTTTCCTCATTCGGCCCTTGAGGATTGGCAGCTGCGATCTAATTTGTGTTGCTATTTTCCTTTTAGTTTTCGCTGAGAAAATGGCATACAGTCATTATTTTTTTTAACTGCTTAACGTCTCTTAACAGCGAGGACTTTAGAGATGGTAAAGATTGGGGGGCAAGGAATGGGAAGGAATTCGGCTATGGCCTTTTGAAGGAAACATTCCGGCATTCACCTGGAGTGATTTGGGGAAACCATGGAAAACCCAAATCTGGATGCCTGGACGGGGATTCGAAGCATCGTCCTCCCGAATACGCCGTCGTGTTTGTACCGCGGAAGAAATCATGGAGATTCTTACTAGAAGCGACAGTGAATATGATCACTTTGATATGGATGACAGTGATAACCCTTCGACAGGATCTCGATGTAATTTTCCTATGCTGTGTACATCAGCTAGTGGAAAATGACCATTTTTCAGAGTTTGAAGCTACAGATTGTGCGAGCGAAATGTGTTGAAAAAGAGAATGCTTTAGTGACGCGTTTGACAGTATGTGCTTGTCGATTAAGCTGCAGGACACAAGTGTGGATTACGTTAACATTCCAGCAGTTTGTCATTTTTCCTGATATTTCTAACGGAATATCATATGATATCTATTGCTGATGAGACCAACAGACACGCGAGAATCAATTCACACTATATTTTCACTATGAAGTGGTTTAAAAAGTTCTTTTTCCACATTCTCGAACACTGCATTTTAAATGCTCACGCTCTTCACCGCGTAGTAACCGGACGAAAAATGCCAGTTGCAGAGTTTCGTCTGTTGCATCCATAAATTTAAATTTCGTGAGGTATTTTTCAGGATTTCCTGACACCCCCCCCTCTCCCCGTCTTGTAAGATCAGGTCCGTGAGACGCCCCCCCCCCCTAGAAATCGCCCTCGCAATTTTTGAGACCTTTTTTTACAAATTTCATTCATATTGCAAATTCAAAGAAGAGCACGGCAATGCGTAAATGCGCTGTATGTTCGATACAGAAAGTGCGTCGAGAAACCAATGCAGAACATGTAATGTATCACTGTGTGTTGCACCATTTTTCAAGGCTTATCACACAAAAAGAATTACTAACCATGGTTAACTGCAGAGTTATAATTATATTACATTTACTACGCTCACAAACTAAAAACATTTCAGTTGCTGTAATATCTATTTAGTATATGAAGTACCGGCATGTTTGATTACGCAGACACTCACTTTTAGAGGAGTTTTAAACTGAAAACCTTTAAATGTTATATTAACTGTATTTATTTTGTATCTGCGGTTTCAAACCGCAGAGCGACAGCAGAAGAACGCCACACACGACGCTCCAGACGTATTCAGCACACAGCGGTCCGGTCTAACGCGGCAGGCCAGCGCAGGTAAACAGCTTAGCCGTAAACAAAGCCGCACTCGGCGAGGGCTCGGCCGGGCGAACCGTAGCAGTTAAAGGGTTAAATCAGAGAAATTGAAACTAACAGGAAAATACTCTTTGAATTTTCTGGGACTTTGAAAATTCTAGATGCAGTTAACATTAACTCCCTTTATACAGAGTTCACATGTCTGTAACGTGTTTTTCAGGTCCTTCCAAAAGGCTTTCCAAACGATAACATCTGGGCCAATTTCTTTAGAACAAGCGTTTTTAATGATTTTGAATATTTTTTTAAAAAATAGTTGGTTTTGATTTGTCAATTCCAACAAGCAATGACTTTAACGAGACAAGTTTTAGCCCGTTGAATAATTTATGAAATAAGAGCGAAACAGAACGTTCATGGATTCGATCAAGGCTGAACTGCAAACTCAATCAAATTTGAAGACTCTTGCTGAGAAATTTTATCAGTTTTGCAAAGCAGTGACGGAGAAATATTTATGAAAATGGCAAAATCTAGTAATAAATATTTTAAAAGTATTTGATTAAGATCTATTTTGATTGATGTTGATTTTGATTTAGCAAAAGGTAGATGCTAATTTTTTATTATTTGTTGATAAATCTGATGTTGATTTTCTGCCTAATTTTAATTAATGAGCCTAACAAAAGTGTTCAGTTTTTGTTTAATATTTTTGAGATTTTTACTGATAATACCCGATGTTGATTTTGTACCAAAGTAAAAAATTCCTAACGAGGTGGTCAAGTTTTGTTTTAAGTTTAGTATTTTTCCTTTTGATTCATAATACCTGATGTTGACTTTCTACCAAAGTTTAATTAATAAAGTTAAAAGAGGTGCTATATATACGTTAGATAGCATATTTACCTAAAATAGAATTTTTTATTAATTTGCATTTTTGTTGACTCTTTAAACATACCGCTAAAATACTTTTTAGACCCTGAAATGTCCCGGAAATTATAAGCCTGTATCTGGCACTCCACAGTTAAATATTTCGCGCGAATTGGATACGCTTCTTATTCCATACCAACAGAAGAATTGAGCTCCAAAATTATGTCACAGCCAGTTTTGTTATATCACTTACGAATTTATTAAGATAAGAAATTGAAAAAAAAGAATCTACCACTTTTGGATTGCCTTTACAAAGCGCTATGCTAAAAACTTATTATTATAGATTGGTGCCTTTAAAAACGAATTTGTTAACGCCAAGGGAACTGCCTTGACAGTAGCGGCTCTCGGATTTTTCCAAGCCTGGGAAAAACTGATATTGCCACCTCTTCAAACATTGTTGCCAGCCAGACCCTGAGAATCGCCTCCTTGATTGTTGGCCAAACGCATTGATGTCGCCACTTTAACTGTTTGCCAAACGCATTGTTGGACACGATTTTATCGCCCAGAGCAAGTATCCCGGTTTGCCCCCACACCTCGCCTTAAATCCTGCATTCCACCTAGAATCTCAGCTTTATAAAATTGTATTATGGTAAAGCGTTACCCATTTGCGAAGCAATATCAAAGAAGGGGAAATTTTCAATTAATGTAGGGAGTTCTCCATTCATAATAGAAGAAACAACGGGAAAAACATGAGTTCATGATCTTGAAAAGTATGTCCAATAAAGTTTCTGACATGAGTTTTGGTGCAAAATTTTACTTCATTCACCACCTTAGTTAGGATTTTTTTTGGATCTGAAACTCTTTTAAATAACTATGACGTTCTCTCATCATAATTCTATGCAACATCCAGTTGTCCTAGAAAATGGTAATTTGGTACACATACTTGGTTTCATCCCCATAGTATAAGAAAATATCCTGTGTTTTTTCAATGCCAATCTAAAAGCTGAAACGTCTTAGAGAAAATTTGTAGGTTAATTGATTTCTTCTTGATGAGGCTATATGCCTTGAATTTCAGTTTTGCACAAAGATCAGGAGCAAAAAAACACAATTAATTTTACTTTGTTACTACATTTAATTTGGGAGTTATTGGTAGTCCTACACCGATGGTAACAATGCAGACACAGAGAAGCTCGAACAGAACGAATTGGACTCGAGCCCGTTATTTTACATGAGCGTGCGTTGTCGAGGAAAGTATTTTGACATGAAAATTGGATGTAAGCAGGAAAATTTATAAATTCGGATACACAATCTTTGCTAAGGTGCAAACATTTGGTCCAAAAAAGTAAGAAGACTCAGAATAAGCTATCAACCTACCAAAAGAAATTAAATTCCACATAAAACAATACTTGTAAAAAAAGTGACTTGTCATAATGCAAACTCTGATAATAGAACTTCAACCTAAATAAATGCCTCTACAATGTTGCATTATTGAGCTTTTAAACTCACAAAAGCCAAGATTTCCCTCGATGCTCTTTCTGGATTCACAAGTCTTCGAGTAAATCATAAACATTCTGCCTTTCCGTTTAGTAGTAGTATAATGGCTAAATCACAATTAAAAAAAAAAAAAGATTTATCTGTAATGTCATGAAAAACTATTTTTCTTTTCAGAAAATCAAAACTTGATCCAGAAAAATATCTCACAACTTTTCATCATTAAATAGCCACAAGACTTGGCCCTTTTTTAAAATGATTTGTTTTTGTAACATTGGTTTTTAAATAATAGGGTCGATATATCGATATATCGATACTTTTTCTTCGATATATCGAATCCGATATAAATATTTTTTTAAATATCGATATATCGAAAATCCGATATTTTTTAAAATATCAACAGCCCTAGTTGGAGCCATAACCGATCCTTGTGGTACGCTTGCTTCAATTGATTTCAACTGGATTTCTGTTCCGTCCACCACAACGTAAAATTTTCTGTTTCTGAGGAAACTGTTTATTATTTTTGTCAAGTGTCCAGGGCAGCCAAATGTATGTAATTTGTAGATTAATCCATCGTGCCAAACCCTGTCGAAAGCTTTCTCAATATCTAGCATAACAGCGCCTGTACTGTGCCTTATAGAGCGCGCCTTGCAGATATGCTCAACCAATCGGGTAGCTTGGTGGATGGTACTGTGCTGTGCACGAAAGCCGAATTGTTGAGGGATGATTATATTGCTGTCGTCAAGGAAATTTTGGAGTGAGGTCATGATTAAACGCTCATGGATTTTTTTTTTTTTTTTTTTTTGCAATTTCATTCCTCCCAGCAGAAGGCTGGGAGGCGGGCTGCTGGAGAGTCATAGGGGACTCTTTTCAGCCAATCTACTACTACGGGGAGGGAAGGGGGATGGAAGGTCGGCCGTGGCCTTCTAGGGAACCACCCCAGCATTCGCCTAATTGTCTGAGGGAAACCACGGAAAACCTCAGACAGGATGGCCGAACCGAGTTTAACCCCGGTCCTCCCGAATGATAGGTAGGAGGCCAAATTGGCCTCCTCCCATCTCGGTCCATGGATTTTGTCGGCGGTGGCTTAATTTATTTAAAAAAATCAGCTAAGCGACTGCGAGAAAAATGGCTTACATCAATTTTGAAATATAAAAATTCATAATTGAATTAGTATATACCAATATTAAAATAAACTGTATTCATGTATTCTACTATCGTATACACCGTGTACACATGTCTTCCAGTGCACTGTCAACATTTTAATCTCTTCATTACAAAAATTTAATGAACATGTTTGTTTTCCATATTGCGGATAGTGTCTTGTACTTCATTGCTTTTGGAAAATTTCTATGCCATTGAATGTTTTTTAATGAGTTCATGTAACTTGGTGATTAATTTGAATTACTGGAGATATAGGGTTAAGCTGTTCAGTATGGTTCTTCCAATTTCTCACGCATAACAGCAACAATGTTGCGGTTGATCGTGATGGTGCAGAAACAGGAAGAATCAAATATGTGCTGTACTTTTTTCGATTTGTACGTCTCATTAAGTTGCCTAAGACTTTATAGTTAAATAAAACATTGACTCCGTCGTTGAATCAGAAAATTTATTTTCTCAATGACCTTGAAATTCAGAAGAAAAAAAAATATCATGAAACCAGCAAACCATAGTTGCTTCGTGAGCTCACCATTTCACGAATGCATTGAGAGAATTGCTTACAACTGAACAAAGCAAAGCAGTTCTTACTTGGAGACTAATCTTATGAAACATATTTACAGTCAATAAATCGAAACCAGTTTCATTGGGACAGCACACAATAACAGTTCTCTATATATCGTCAAAAGCAAAACTACAAGAGGTGTCCACACCACAACATTTCTGTTATATATCATGATACATTAGATAACGTGAAACGTAAAGACTTGAAAAATAGACAAACGCATTGCTATAAATTTTTTTTTAAAAAAAAGAGACCTCTTGAAGTTAATACATCGATTTAAGAACCAGGCAAATCTTTTCAGCAATACATTAAGTGGTTCTTAAATAAAATATTATTATCGCATACTAAACACCTTTAAAAATAAACTGATCTTGCTGTCGGGACGCTAAGGCAACAGAAAGTTAGATTTTGATACCTAAGCATGGAATTAACTGCTAATAATAAAACTGAGACAGATTTTTGAGATCGATAACGCATGCAGGAAGAACCGAAACATGTCTACATAATGCTAGATGGACCAACAAACATGTAGAAATAAATAAACGATGTATGAACTTGTATTACAGCCAATAACGATAAGATTCACTACGGACACTTGAGCTACTACCAAATATAGGCTACTATCAAAAACAAACTTTAGAGATTAGTGAGATGAAAGTGCTTCTCAAAATTAACTGGAAAACGGTTTTTGGCGAGGAATGAAGACGTAAGTGGAAATAGTTAAGAAGGAATTTTTAGTTTAGGGCTTTACGGCTCGTCGACGTCGAGGTTATTACAGTCGAGAGACAGTTTTGGGGAGGGGAGGGAGCGAATAACGAGAACGAATTTGTCAATGGGTTTTTCAACGGACCATCCGAGCATTATCTTAGAGCGAAAGAGGGATACTATGGTAAAACCAAAATGCGGTCGGATGACCGGGTATGGAACCATAAAAAAAATAGAATTTACGAGTGTGTACTTACTAGACAAATCTAAGAGAACAAGGTACAGGATATGAAAATATTGCAATTTTTCGATAAAGATACAGAGCAGATCCTAATTTATATAGTTTTTTTCCCTTTATGTTTCTATAATTTCTAATCATTCCTTCATCTGGACTACAACCGGAGATGGAAAATGGAATGGGAAAGAATTCGGCCATGGCCTTTTGAAGGAAGCATCCCGTCATTTGCCTGGAATGATTTGGGAAACCATGGAAAACCCAAATCTGGATGCCCGGACGGGGATTCGAACCGCAGTCCTCCCGAATGCGAAGCCAGAACGCTAGCCGTTACACCACCACGCTCGGTGTGTTGCTTCAAAGCACAAAATGTTTCAACTCGACGTTCTTTTTGATTGTCAGTCAGAGCCCGAGGAATAAACTTGACTGCAACACTTTTCATTCCTAAATATTCGGCTAAAATTTGCTGAACCGTCTCCCACTAATCTCTAACAGTCGATCAGTCCGTCGCCGATCCGCGAGCACAAGCTCTCGAATTTTTTCGACATTTTCGTCGATTTGAGTAGTTGATGGGCGTCCAGAACGAGGTTTGTCATCAATCGACATGTCGCCATTTTTAAATCGAGCGAACCCCTCGTAGAGTTTTTCCCATAGCGTCACCATTGTAAACCGTCTTAAACATTAAAACAGCTTCAGAAGCATTTTTGCTGAGTAGAAAACAAAATTTCTCAGCTGCACGTTGTTCACTTAAACTTGCCATCATCACAAACGAAACAATAACAAAACAGCGCTAGCAAAAACAGTCATTGCAGATTAACAGAACAAGCCAGATCGACAACATAGGCGGCACTGAACTGACAATGAGTTGCGCTATAATCGCCTAAAGTCAGAAACGCGTACTACACAAGCTCCGCCCGCGGCAACGCTATTCCGATTATTTCTGGGTACCACTTCGTAAAGTCATAGGATAGCAGGACGCAAAAGAACGGGCGATAAGGGTATACCTGGCATGTTGTCTTGCTGGCCCACGCCGTTTGCTCAGTTGGTTGCGGCACCCTGATGGTGTCCAGCGTTGACATGGGTTAGCTGATTTGAGTCCTGGTGGCGGAAGAAAGTTTCACTAGGACTTCGCCAGCAGTATAGTGCAAACTTCCTATTCACCAGATTGTGTATTACATTGGTGGGTTACGTCTCAAACCTCGACGCAGTACTTATGGATTGACGGCAGACGGCACTACTGATGGAAATTCTTCCGTCGGATGGAGACTTTAAGCCTTTTGGTGTCTGTGATGTCTTTCGGAAGAGCAGGACAGAATGGGCCGGTAACTGGTTTCACCCTCTCCTTTCTTTCATCTCTCATCCACTACACAAATAACACTCTCCATTGAAGACACACACAGTCATTCTCACTTACTACAACAGGCATTGGGGAAAGCAACGGGAAAACCACTGCGCCTCAACATCCCAAGAAAGTTCCCACGAAGGGGTACAACCTCCCTGATGAACGCCTAAGCCTGGTGTTGTGTATGGCATCATAAGAACAAGATTATGGGGTTAGGTTGACTCGGGGGTGTTCTGTGAACCGTTAGCATGATGATGGCTGCTAGACGAAACTAAAGCGAGTTCAACTTACAATGAAAGTTATTGCTTGACGATTGGAGTACAGCATTTGAGTAACAGTTGTTAAATTAGGGATACCGCACCCCTCACGGTCATAAAATTATCAGCCAGAACATTACGACTACCTACCTACTATCGATATAAACCAGTCTAGGAGATAGCAGAGGAATGATTGCTAGTCTGTCACACGCACGGTGCACGTAGTATCAGTGAGGTGCTATCGCATTTAGAATGGGATAGGCGCGCGATTAATCTGAGTTTGACCAAGCGGAGATTGTGATGGCCCGGAGGATCCGCACGAGCATTTCGAAAACTGAACGACTTGTCGGGTGTTCGAGGAGTGCTGTGGTGACTGTCGTTAACAAGTGGCGAATCCAAGGTGAAACCACGTCCAAACGTCGTGGGGTTGGGTGGCCACCCCTCATTACAGATGTCGGACGTCGTAGGCTGGGCAGACTGGTAAATCAGGACAGGGGGCGAACTGTGGCGTAACTAACATCAGACTTTAATGCTGGAGAGAGTCATAGTGCACCGAACATTCTTAACGATGGGCCTCCGCAGTCAACAACCGATTCAAACGCCAATGTTAACACCACGACATCGGCAACTTTGACTGAAATCGTCACGTGTCCATCGTCACAGGAAGTTGGCGCCGTGGCAGAGGGTTGTATGGTCTCATGAATCCCAATACCTTCTTCATCATGCTGATACAAGGTTGTGAATCCGTCATTTTCTAGGGTAACAGCTTCTTGACATCTGTACTGCGGGACGGAGACAAGCTGGCGGCGGCTAAGTTATGCTCTGGGGAACATTCGCGTGGGCATAGTGGAGCTCATGCAACATACCATGACGGCCAATAAGTATTGTACACTGGTTTCAGACCACATACACCTCTTCATGACAACCATGTTTCCCAACGGCAGTGGCATTTTTCAACAAGTTACGCGCCATGTCACAATGCCAGGAGTGTGATGTAGTGGTTCGAGGTACATAGTGGCGTGTTGCAATTGATGTGCTGGCCCCCAACTCGTCTGATCTGAACCCGATCGAACACGTCAGGGGTGTGATTCAATGTGGCGTCAGAGCTCATCACCTCCTCCCCAGAATTTACGGGAATTACTTCACTTGTGTGTGCAGATGTGGTGCCAACTCCCACCAGTGACCTACCAAGGAGTCATTGCTTCCATGCCAAGACGCGTCGCCGCTGTTACCCGTGTCAAAGGCTTACACACCGGCTGTCAGGGAGGGGTTCATAATGGCTGATAAGTGTATCGATAGTATTACAGAGGCCATATATGCATGGAAAGGCCAATGTTCGTTTTCACAAGACAGAGAGTAATATGCCGTCTACAAAGGTAAAAGACATCTTGGAGTAGATAGCACCATGTTGCTTTGAGAAAATCAGTGGTGGAGTAGAGACCACGAGGGAGACCACCACGTGGATGTAACAAACACATATGCAGGATCTCTTGAGCTAGTTGTTACTATATCAGGACTGTTCCTCTCGGAGAAAATTGTTGAAGTTCTACCTGAACTCATGATTCTAAGAGGCCACATCAGTGCTCGGTTGAGTCAACTGATGATATATATATACATAGTATCTAATTAATGCCCGTGAATTTTTAAACACTTATATCCGCAATTAAATATTCATTGCAAATAAATGTCTTTGGAAGCAAATGTGGATCGGATGTGAAACTATCTCGTGTTGTAATTTTAGGGATCTCTGCTCAAAGAGTGAAACATAATTTGTACCCTAAATATCATGGTATCAACTTTCACCGTTCCTTAACGTTCAAGACACATCTGGGAAACAGAAGTCAGAAACTTAAAAAACGGAGTAATGTCATGAAGAAGGTACCTGATTCTCGTGAGGAGCTGATGCGGACTCACTACGAGCAACCGCGCTCACCATGTTTTACCCTGTTGCTGAGTACTGTGCTCCAGTGTGGCAACGTAGTGCTCGCACTAGAAAAATCGACGTCCATCTGAACGAGTGTATGAGAGTAATAACTGGCACCCTAATATCCACCCCAGTCCGCTGGTTACATGTCATTAGCAATATACCACCTCCATAGGTAAGACGCCAAAAAGCAACGGCACGTGAGTGGATAAAATTACAACATCCTGACCATACACAGGATTTCCCAACCCACTAGATCCTTAATGACCTACCCCCGCCACCCATTCATCTTAAATCCAGTAATTCAGTATGGGATGATATATTCGACTTCCTTCAATAATAATTTTTGACACTAAGATAGAACCAGTACCGGATACGATGTATATATTTCCATCGAGTGGAAATTTGAGTCAACAACAGATTTACGATAACAATTCTTCTCGGGTGCTATTCCGGAAGTTCTTATGTCTGGGAACTTTATGGTTTTACGGGAACGTGCACTTACTACGTGGGGAAGGGGTTAGCTGGAGGGCTACGCTGGGCTACGTGGCAGGGGGGAGTGTTCCGAGCCAGGCCATGTAGCTTTCCTCCATAAAATTTTTCACAGTTAAAATGAGGAACAGGAAAACACAACAGCGTGTGAATATTTTTTTACCTCAGTTAATTATCTCCGTATGTAATTTAAAATAGTCTGACAGGAGAAAACAGTACAAAATGTCATCTGGAATCAGAAGGGGAAAAAAGCTTAGTGCTACGAGGGGAGGAGGAGGGGTTGAGCGAAAAGCCACTTAGGGTTACGTGGCGCGGGGGGGGGGGAGAGTTCACAGGATGCCAAAATGGAGCTACGCGGTTTATGGACGCTCCCTGTGAAGCAGATTGGAGTATGAGGAGAATTGGTCGAAGGATAAGAGTCGCTGGAACGGACAGTTTTCCTGTCAGACCCGGTCTGAGGCTGGAAACTAACAAGGAAGATGATGATGATGTTAACTCACGTGAGTGATGACTGATGAGACAAGTAAGATCAGTGCATAACGTACATTTCGTATACATTATTTCTAAAAGTTGTTTTATGTGACAAACCATCTCTTTACCTTCACAGTTAACCAAAATCTATAAATGATGTATCATTTTAAAGATTAATTTCTCCACCTTGGTAACATCAATAATTAAGAAACAATTTTTATAAGAAATCAACCCGTAAATGACAAAGTTATGAACAATCAAAGTTACGCATATGTGATAGTTCAGATTCTAGCTGCTAGGCTTCGCTGTCGTCGATAACGAGTGATCGCATTACCGCTAGATAGAAGCACCACATTAAACAGAGTTATTGATAAACTGTGTGTGCTTTCTAGAGAAAGAGGATTTTTGTTTCTGTTATGGAAACATTTCATAATTCCTTATTATTTCACAAGACGTTGCAAGTTTTTTACTACGTATCTATTTCAGTTGACAAACTATCAATTTCTACAAAATGAGCCGGTTCTCCTTTCATGCTACTAGAAACCACAAGCCTCGCTATTTATAGTATATGATTAGCGACATTTTCGCACAAGCTACCTAGTTTAATCTAAAAATAAATGGCTGTAGAAAGAAACTAAATAATGCACCATCTTCTGTATACTATAGTCGCGAAAAATTTCGATCGTAAAAGTATTCTCTTAAACCTGGAAATTCAGAACTGACTGAAAAGGGAAAGCGTATTTACGTGATCCGTCATGTGTGTTATACGTAAGGAGGAGAGAAGGTGCGTATCATTTTCGCCGCGGCTTTAGCTGAGTGGTTCCCGCTTTAAACCGATCTGAAAGTTGGTTTATTTTTAAAGCAGAACGTCTGAGTAACGAGATTCGCCGTCGGATGAAACTTATTTCCGCTTTCCCTCCGCGCTCCCCTCGAGAAGAGAAAATTTCAGCTCCTCGCCGCTCGTACACTAAGTGAAAGAGGCGGCTTATCAAGACATTCACATACCACCTCCATACTGTACGCGATGCTATAGCTGAGAACAAATACATGGTTTTCCTCTAAGGGAGCAGTAATAATATAATAATTTCGTGTGGTCGTAATGACCTGGTGACAGTGTTTCTCTTGGCTGCGCGTTCCGCCCCTGTCATAGCCGTCTTAACTTATCCCTGCAGTCCTGCCGGGTACAGGGTACCTACAGTTTAACTTGGAATCCGAACCACGGAAGTGTTCTGGCGTGCTTCACATCACACAGCAAGTTTTGCCAGAGGTGAAGGCCGGGCTAAGTGCCTATGAAAATCCCCGCTGAGACAGGGATCTGAACCGGGGATCTTTCTATCTCCAGTCAGACGCCTTAACCACTGAGCCACCAGACCGCTTAACGAAGCGGTTATTGGCGTGGATGATGATAGGTTTCCATTGCATACTTCCACGTGTTGCACGACTACACACACATTACCATTAAATGGAAGCGAATAAGTTCTCAGTAGTTTAAATTCCTTCACCCATGCTAACTAAACCATCACAAACGAAAGTTGCGAAATATTGTGTGTTTATTAAAACAATAATGCTAGTAAATATTTATACAAAATAATTCAGGCAGTCACATTATGGTAAGAATGTTGTCAGGGGTGGATCCAGGAGGGGGGGGGGGAAGCTAAGATGCTCAAGAGCCCCCCCCCAAAAAAGTATTTAGGTACACCCGCGACATCATAATTTTGGAAACCTTTTTTAGCTATCCTGATCTTTTAAGGGGACAGCAATCAGAGGAGACTATAAATACTACACTTGCCACCAAAATCCTGGTCCCGCCCCTCGATGTTGTAATAATCTTAAGATACAGTTTTCATTTCGAGATTCTTTTTGCTGTTGCTAACTGGTAAAAAGATATATTTAACACGCGTATGTAAATACTGAACTAACGAAACAAGCATTTATTATTCACTTTAATTTTAGTTTTTGTTACTTGGTAATTCACTGGTTAAGAGGATGGAGAAATCTCCATTTCTAATCTGAATCTAGGAATTTTTTAAGGATCCTCCAACTGATCTTCACCTCTTGATCACGGGAACTACATTAAGTTTTTCCCATAATTCGGGTTCAACTTAAAACTATGGGTCCCCATGACTCGACAGTATTACAGGATTCGGTTAAATCACAACCGAATTTAAAAGCACGATAAATCGAAACTGTACCACTTACCAGTCAAACAAATCTCCGTAAATTATTTTTAATTGACCTCTATGGCTTGAAGTTCTTAGAACCGCATTACCATTTTTACAGCAGGAAATAAACGAAAGTATATGGCATTCACTTGGACTGATTCCGCGAAAGCATGGAAATTCGGAATCGTGACAGTCGGATAGGATCGATCCGAGCGCTCACTAAAGTCGATCTACCCACTCAGAGACTTACTTTCTCCAACAGATTCTTTTCATCAGGTAATATATATATATAGTACTCTTTGAAACGGTGCTCTCTAATAACTAAATGTAAATTTTCTGGGTGTTTTTTTACATTACTGCAGAATCATTATTTATTTACAAACAATTTTTTAGTATCTTGGCTGACACACTTAATTATAAATCCGGGATTTGTTAGATAACTTTTTTCAGCTCAAGATGTATCAATCGGGTTTGCACTCAAATAATTGAAAAATTCTGTAACTGTTTCAATGATAGAATCGATTCTTGAAAATAGTTACTCTATTCCTGAAGGTTTAATACACAGTATACATAGTGAACTGGGTTTTCAGCCATGAAATGAGAGTAAAGCAAAACAAATACGTATTGTCTTACCGCCTTGTGACATAGATTCGATCTTCCGCGCATTTCACTTCCACTCCAACAATGGATAGCTCGACAAATCAAGCAACACATCATTGTCAACATCGTTAGCAACTATCGATAAAATCCGAGACGGTAATAAGTGCTGTGAAAAGACTTTAATGTGGAATCGGAACCACAAAACGTTCTGGTGTAGTTCATATGGCCAAGCAGAAAGCTAAAAACTTCCTGGTCCCACCAGTATATGAACTTGCACTTTGAGATCACTTAACTGCCAGACAGCTACATCTCCATTAACACAAAGAAACAACACATATAAAAAAGATTTGTTTTAATTCAATTGTTAGAACCAACCAAGTGAAGATATTTCACAGATAGAGACACTGTAAAACATTTGGGCAATACACCCATTACATATTTTACTTAAATTAACAGAGCATGTGATCCCAATTCCGAACAACATGGTTGAGCGGTAACGTCCGAAGCTCTTTTTTCCCCGCACCTGAATTTTTTTTCTTTGATTCTGGCTTTACTTCTCATCGACTTCGAGATCATTAGAGGCGGAAAAAGACTATGGGCAAGAAACGGGAATGAATTTGGTAATGGACTTTTGAAGGAAGCATCCCAGCATTCGCTAGGAATTGGGGAAACGATTTTAAAAGCAAATCTGGTTTACCGGACGGGGATTCGAACATGCGCTCTCCCGAATGCGAGGCCGCTCACCCACCACATTCCGGTTTTGCATGGTTTTCATAAGTCATTACGGAAGAATGCGTGGTTGGTGCATTAAAATGTCTACAACCAATTTCGTCCCAGATCCCTATCAACAATCCTATCGTATTCCTAGTGTTGCAAACTGAAGAAAACAAAAATGTTTTTTTTTTTCAGATTTGTAAAAAAAAAACATGAAAAAAAACCTAGCACCCTGGTTTTTTTCTAAATTTTTTTTTTTCAGAAAACAAATATTTGATAAATTATAGTTTTATTTACGGAAGTTACATTTTACATGTGTGTTTTAAATCTTACTAAATCATGTAATGTCTTACATAATGATTCATAAATGTATCTATATAGGTAACATAATTTTTTATTCATCCTCTATGTCAGTACCACATTCACTAGTATCAGCATTACCAACACTAGTTCGGTCGGAGTCGGAATTTTCTGTTTCTTCTTCTGTCTCCTCGAGATCCATAACTTCAGAAGTAGTTACATTTTCTTTTACTGGTTGAACTGTACACAAAAGATTTTGAGATTGCAATTTTAAATTGTGAGCAAAGTACGCACTGTGCATAATGACTGCACCGATAGTTCCATATTACGGTCTTTTAAGTTTGAATTTAAATCTACTATCATACAAAATAGGAGCTTTATTTCTTTTCAATCGTTGGTTTATGCCAACGGTTGCATGGAAATGATTCATAATAACTGACAATTTAATGACTCAGTATCACTATATGCTGCGAGTTTAACAAGTATACGAATATAAGGAAACAGCAATAAGTAATAAAAAGAGGCAAAAAACCGTTGATAAATTTAAAATTCCTAATTTTTTTGAATAGATCCGTAGGTCTACAGATAAATTTGTAGGGCTGGCAGCACTAGCTCAAATAGTGAGTATCAATCCAAACAACGGGGATTCCTTCTCGTGCAACCTAGCCTATTCGGGAAATCCCCGTTCGTAAAAGAATACTTCAGTCAATGTTGCCAATATTTTTGTAATTTTTTTCCCTACTGAACCAGAAAAATATAGTAGATTTAAAAATTAAGAGAAGTAGTTAGTATAAACTCTAAAACAGTTATATTAAACGATAAATGTCGTAAACATATGAAATTTAGTAGTTATGAAAAAAAACATGTCCCAGAAAAAAAAATGTTTTTTCAGTTTTTTTTCATGTTTTTTTTTTTTTTTTTTCAAGTCAGAAAAAAAAACGTTTTTTTTACAAAACTACGTATTCCTAATGACCGACCTCGAATTCGATGGCTTATAGACCTAATTTATAATGAAACGACAAAAAAGTTGTTTGAAGGACTGATATAATATACATAAAACTATCTGGTTTCAGTCCCACCAGTGTGGTTCAGTGCGCTGAGACACTGCACACGTACGGGGACCGGGGAGGGGGGGGGGGAGAATACAACGGAACCAGGTTCGACTCCTGGTCGCCCTGAATGTGAATTTTAGTCAGTTTCCGCAATCATCTACCCAACACAGAAAAGGCCGATGCTGCGAAACACAACTTGCCCTCTTAATTCACGAATTTAGCCGTATTATAGATCAGCAATCCCAGGTTGATTTAGTTTTATTAGACTTCAAAAAAGCTTTCGACACTGTGCCTCACACTAGGTTACTTAGGAAACTTCGCGGTTACGGTATATCTAGACAAATAATCGATTGGGTTGCAGACTTTTTGAAGGACAGAACACAGTACGTACTTCTCGACGGTGAGCGTTCATCACTTGCCGAAGTGAGGTTCGGGGTTCCCCAGGGAATCGTGATAGCGCCTCTGTTGTTTCTCATATACATTAATGATTTGTGCGACATAATAAGAGGGATGAAAAGATTATTTGCCGATGATGCTATTATTTATCGTGAAATCACAACCCAGGACGACTGCGCTTTGTTACAAGACGATATTATGAAAATAATTGCGTGGTGTAAAGATTGGCAGTTGGAATTATACGCTAAAAAGTGCCAAGTCATGCGTGTAAGTAAAAAGGTGACACCATTTAGCTCTGGATATACAGTTAATGGTACTGTCCTTAGAACGGTAGATTCCGCTAAATATCTAGGGATAACAATTCGTAATAATTTGTCGTGGAATGAGCATATCGAGAATGTAATTGGGAAAGCAAATCGTATGCTTCGATTTCTAGGTCGTAATTTAAAAAAATGCACTCCGTAAGTTAAATCGATTGCGTACAAGTCACTAGTGAGGCCTCACTTAGAATATTGTTGCTCTGTATGGGGTCCCCATCAAAAGGGATTAATGGAGGCATTAGAGATGGTCCAAAGAAGAGCCGCCCGATTCGTGACAGGTATATATAGTTGGAGGGAAAGCGTAAGTGCGATGTTGAAGGAGTTAGGTTGGGAAGACCTGGAGCACCGAAGGCGTTGCTCTCAACGGAAGCTAATTGAAAAATTCTCGACTGACGTGTTTCGGAATGACAGCAAACAAATATTGCTACCAGCAACATTCATATCTCGGTATGACCGCGAAAATAAGATAAGAGAAATCAGGGCCAGAACCGATTCATTTCTCTACTCATTTTTTCCACGAGCTATTAGGGAGTGGAATAGAAAGGATTTACCTAGCGAGTAAACACAAAATCGGACAGGAGTAGCTTCCGATAAAGCACTCCGGCCATCCTGATCTGGGTTTTCCATGGTTTTCCTAGATCGCTCCAGGCAAATGCTGGGATGGTTCCTCACAATAGCCCATGGGCGCCACTTGCCATATCCCGTATATCCCTTCCAAACCATTACCTTTCCTGATAGGTGCAATGCACCCTCCGCCAAACATTTTTAGTGAATCGCGGAGTAATAGTAGTACCAAATCTACGTCTTTTAAACTACACATTTCACAAACAAAAACATACTTATTATACAGAATACAAAAAAATTATAAATTCCGGTGAGTGGTAGCAACACAGACTTTCCTACGCTGGGTCGAACAAATCCGGTTTGAACTCTGGCTGGACACAGATCCTTTGCCTCTCATGAGACACACTGGTCACCTGTCTACAGCAGGAGCCGGTGGCACGTGTCCCTCGGTTGGTCGAAACGAGAAAAAATATTTGGTTTGAGAGTGAGACATTTTGTGAAACAATAAGTGCGATTAAATAAAACGTGTACCATTGTCTTGGACTAATTTTAAATGCTACGAAATAAAAAAAAGGAAACTTTTGATGATTATTTAGGTTGTAATTCCATTTGGGCTGACTATCCACGGTCGTAAACAAAAATTATATCCCCCCGAAAAGTTGCAGTATTGCATGCGGAAAAAATAATATGTACCGAATATTTTTAATATTAAGTAGACAAATTAGTCTCATGGTAAAATTAATTTTGAAATGTGTGTAACCTTCTCAGAAAGATTCCAACATTTGATGCTCTTTAGATTAATTCAGCTGTCTTTTTACAAATGCTTAGATTTTCAAATTTCTGTAGGAATTGTATATAATTATAACTACCAAACGCAGTATATTAACTAGTTCACATCATATATATTATACCTGAAAGGATTTTTGTGACAAGTCATCTTTCTCTCCTTCAAACTTAACAAAAATCATTAAATGAGGTATCATTTTAAGGATTAAGTCCTCCACTTTGGTTACATCGTTATTTAACAAAGGAATTCTTCCTGTAAATTATGAACAATCAAGTTCAGTGGTATGCAATAGCTTAACTTGGCTTCCCTGGCGTCGATAAAGAGTGTCGCATTACCACTAGATAGCAACACCAAATATCGAAATTTTCGCACCGACAAAGATCGCATTACCAGTAGATACTTCATTCGTAAAACAAACAATTGTTGCTACAAAATGAGATGGTTCAGAGTGAAATTGTAAACTACATATTGTTTTGTGTTGTAAATTAACTTGAGTTTGTGTCGTAAGTGAGTTTGTCGTGTCAAAAAGTTTTTCCAAGTGTTTTGTAAGATGTTATAAAGTTTTTGCGAAATACCTAAGTTAATTTACAAGAAAAAAATTACTACAAATTACTTGGTTCTCCTTTCATCCTACTACAAACTTCCAACCTCACTATTCTTCGTACACCATTCCCGAAATTTCGCATGGGCCAAATGGTTATATTTTTAACAGTGAATCAAGTTTTTCCAGCGTGAAAGTTTTACCTGAAACGTATGAGGTGTGTGTGAAAAGAAATGAGATTGGTGACACTGCGAGCTATCTGCCGACGCTGTGTCTACCGGTCTGTGCTAGACCGGTCTGTTCATCCCTACCACATGCTCAGTCCGAGTTTCAACTCCGTTCAGCCAACTCATTATTTTTGACAGCGCCATTAGTGAAGTTGTGTTTTTGTTGTGTGTTACGAAAATGGATCATCTGAATTTAGAGCAACGTTGTGCAATCAAGTTTTGTGTTAAACTTGGGGAATCCGAGAGTGTGACCTTTGAAAAATTGAAACAGGCCTATGGGAAACAAGACCACAAGTTTTCCGCTGGAACAAATCATTTTTGGAAGGCCGAGAACACGTTTAAGATGAACCTAACTCAGGGAGACCTTCAACTTCAGAAACTAATGAAAAGGTTGAGCGGGTGACGGCTCTTGTGAGTTCAGACCATCGTTTAGCAATAAGGATGATGAGTGAACAGTTACGGGTTTAAGGGCGCGTCGACAACGGGGTCATTATCGGTTGTTGTTATTAGGGCATAAGAACAGTTACGATTTAACACTTTCATCGTACATCAAATTTTGACAGACGTTTTGGACATTGCAGACAAGTGGATGCTTCATCATGACAATGCCCCAAGTCACACGGCTTTTTGGATCAGTGAGTTTCTGACCTCAAACGCATTCCTGTTTTTTCCTCAACCTCCCCTCCCCCATCCTCATTCACCTGATTTAAGTCCTTGTGACTTTGTCCTTTTCCCGCAAAAGGACTTCATTTTTGAACTCTGGAGAGCGTGCAAAAGATTGCGACCGACCCGTTAACAGCCCTACCAGTGGAAGCCTTCCAGCGCTGCTACCAAGAGTGGAAACGACGACTCCGCCGGTGTATAGCTGTCCGGGGGAACTACTTTGAAGGGAATAATATTGTTGTTTGAAAACAATAAAAACTTTGGTAAGTAAAAAAATCAGTCTTATTACTTTCCTCACACACCTCGTATGTCGTTGTTACCCCGCAATGCAGCAGCTGTTACTAATAATTCCCATTTCTCGACGCCTGCCATCTATCGCCATAACTCTTGTAACTGAAGCACGTGTCAGTGGCTGTCCGAATGGACGCTATTGGCTGAAGTTCGTGGACACGTGACTGCACACTGTGCACCTGACCTGAGCCACGGCGGATCATGAGGACGTGTCAAAGGGCTTAACTAGCCTGCGCCTGTCACGCGATCAGCGCAATTAGCAGCCAGCTCAGGCTGATTACTGCTCCGGCTGTGTGCTCAGTGCTCTTTGTGGACTTAATAAACGGCGGTAGTTACGCGTGATGGACAGTGACGCATCGCAGAGCTGTATTTCTCTGAAGTATGATGTCACCACGTGGATCTATTTCCGTCTTTAAAGACCTCGCTGTTAAGAGACGTTAAGCAGCTAGAAAAAAAAGAAAAAAAGAAAGTGGATCTATTTCAAGTAATGACTAATAAAATGGAGTTTAAACTCACAGCATATAACGTACTCTATTTCTAAATGATTTCTGCGATACATCGAGGGCTAATTAGTTTATTGTTAATCTATATTTCACTGAAATATGAAGTCATCATATGGATATGTTTCAAATAACGACCAACCGGGTTGAGCTTGAACATGTAGCATACAAAACGCAATATTTCTACATGAATTCGTCGTATACTTTGTGAGCTGATTAGTTGAATGTGTAGCTATATTTACGTTTTACTGCAGTATCACTTGATCAAATGGATCTTTAAAACTTCCAGCACATAACGTAAAGTATTTCTACGTGACCTACCAGTATACATTGTGAACTAATTAGTTATTATCTATATTTCACAAAAGTATGATGTAATTATATGGGTCTGTTTACAGGAGTTTAAACTCTTAGCATACAACATGCAGTATTTGTAAACGACTTCGTGAGCTATTAAGTTCATTATTTATCTCAATTAGACTCAAGCTGGTATCTCAAGACAACTGTTTGTTTCATTTTAAATTTCGTAGATCAAAACGTCTTACGAAAAATGAAGTAAAACATGAGTCAATAGTGCAAATATATTAGTTGCTGCCATATTTTTCCGATCACAGTATAAAATATAGAATTCCATTAAATTCGGGTTTGTTCTCGTTGCGTAAGAGATAAATAATACATGGACGGTAAATAGTAAAATCTGTAGCATAAATATTCTTTTTGAAATAACAATCTGCCTGGAAAATGGGGCTAGTACCATGGAAAGCTGCTATACTCAATAAAAAATACCATTGAGGAATTGCAACACACAATTAATTTTTTTTATTACTTTCTGTAGCAATAAGAAGCCATTTATTTACCAGAATGATGGTATACAAAACGCACGAGAGTATAAAAATCTTGTAAAAATGAGAAGGAACGGGACGATAACCCGCTTTGAAGAACAGTAAGAAGATTAATGTAAAATAAATGAAAGAGAGCAAACAAAAGGGAATAGCCAAAAATAAAGAAAACATACAAAAATGCAATTCAATTTAAATACTCGTACTATACGCGTCTCTGCTGGTACTGTCTTCTACGAGATGATATTCAGCATAACATACGAAACACCCGTGAGACTTCATTTCATACGAAACATAGATTCCGAAATAATTATTCGCACATTCATAAAGAATTTCTTAAATTTTCTTAAAATATCTGTGATTTTGATCTTGTTAACTACGCTTCGATCCAAGTGTAAACCAGTAATTTCCTGGACAGGAAACTGTTATAAGATTACGCCCTACTTGGTTGAAAGTTATTGATGATAAAGAAATATCATTCAACGTTTCAGTACTGTGTTATTTTCGTTCTTTCTTACTTCCGTTCTAAAATTGGAAGAGTTTGACTTTTCCTCGAATTATTACAGATGTAACGCTCGGCAAATTAAAACCAGAAAGTTATATGGGAATTAAATACTAGCCACCTAAACGTAGAAAAAGAAATTCCATATGTGAATGCAAAGTGGAAGCTTCTTTGACTGCGCTTATGCTGTATACCCCTGGTGCTGTAGGCATCCTCTCGTAAATTAAGAGATTCGGAAAAGGTACAGGCACGAATACCATCATGGCCTTTTAAAGGAACTGTCATGGCGTTCGCCTAAAGTGATTCCGGGATGCAATGGAAAACCGAAATCAGGATGATTTAGTGATAAGGTACTAGAGGCTCAAAGACCACAAAGGCGTAGGGATCTTCCCTAACGAAATGGAAGAGACTCACCCTGAAAACCCGCAAGGGTCAGCTTAATCAAAAAGGAGGAACGTGATCCCAACAAGTTTGCGTTAGGATTTTGTCGTCTCCCACCTTTATATAGATTCAAGTCAACGCGTTACGGGAAGTTGATGTAGCGATCTGGTGGCTCAGTGGTTAAGGGGTCTGACTGAAGGGCCTTGATTCCAATCTTGGTCTCGACTGGGGGTTTCGGAAGCCTTAAACTCTTCCTTCACCTCTGGCAAAGCTTGCTTTGTGTATATAAAGTACGCCAGAACGCTTCCGTGGTTAGGATTTCAGGTTAAACTTTAGGTAACCTATACCCCGTAGAATTACAAGGTCAGGGGGCATCCACAAATTACGTGAGGTGTTTTTCCGGATTTCTGGACCCCCCCCCCCCCTCCCCCTGTGAGATTTCGTGAGATCTGGCCGGACCCCCCCCCCTCTGGTGAGATCAGGTCCGTGAGAACCCCCCCTAGAAATCCGCACTCGAAACGCAAATTGTAGACCTTTTTTTTGGCTCTACTATCCCCAAATTTTTCGCAAAATCTCACGTGAGATTTCCGTAGACCCCCCCCCTCCCCCCTGGTGAGATTTGGTGAGATTTCGCCGGACCCCCCCCCCCCTATTTCACCTCACGTAATTTATGGACGCCCCCTTAGGGTAGGCACTACAAGAGGCGAAGCAACTTGAAAACTATGTCATTCCGTGGCCGAACACTTGGGGAATCCCTCGCCTTCAACGTCAGACGCATTTATTTCACTTATCGGGAGTGGGTCCACGAGTGAACCATAGTCGCACAGTTTCCACACAGATTAGGGTAATTTTTGCAAAGCGACAGTCAAAGCACAATGAGGGAAAAAACGCTTGGCAGCTCACAAGTTGTGTGATATGAACTTATAGAAAACAACTCGGCTACCTTCAGAAATCACGATTACTCAATAGGTGGCGATGGCAACAACGAGGTATTTATAGCAGGAACATGTGAACCTAGGAACCTAGGAACGGTAGCGGTAATCAGACAGTGACTTGGAAAAACCACAGAAATTTAAAATATTGATGGTAGAACCGTGAATAGAACTTCAGTCTCTAACAATATCGCTGCTGCACCAGGTTCTGTGCACATAACGATTGCAATATACAGTGGTCTCTTTAGCATCGATTCATAGAAACATCTACCACATGCTTAAGCGAATATCATGGAATAAATGCAAAATATCTAACATTACCGTCTATGAATTTACTTCAGTAATTTTTTTCTACTCTAGATTGGTTGCTTTCGTACTCCCGTTGTCTTCAGCTTTCGCCTCACGCTTTTATTTGAGAATGCTGTCATCTCGTTAGTCTTTTGAGCTTCCGCTTCATTAAGCTTGCAAGCCAGCAGTAGTTTCCATAATCCAGGCTCGGCTACGCGGCGTTATATTGCTTCCTGCTCAGCGTCCACTTACAGCGTCCCTTAAATCAAAAAATGGGATTAGTTATTACCCATATTGAAAAATGCCTGCAATCTGTGTTACCTCGGAAGAAGAGATCGTGTGAAACACAATTGGCCCTATTTTCCCACGACATAATGAAAGTTATCGATGCAGGTTCGCAAGTTGATGAAGTTTTTTTGGATTTTCAGAAAGCTTTTGATTCTGTGCCACACAACCGACTTTTAGCGAAGATTCGAGCTTACGGTATTTCGGCTCAGATTTGCAAGTGGATACGTGATTTTCTAACTGGTCGATCACAGTATGTCGTTGTTGACGGAGAAGCCTCTTCTAAGATAAATGTTACTTCGGGCGTTCCTCAAGGAACTGTAATAGGTCCACTTCTTTTCTTAATAATTATAAACGATCTAGGTGACAACGTCAAATGCTGGTTGCGATTGTTTGCCGACGATGCGGTTATCTATAGGGAAATAAGGTGCTCCGAAGATTGCTTAGAAATTCAGCGTGATTTGGATGCTATTTTCGATTGGTGCCGTAAATGGCAGCTTACACTTAATTGCAAAAAGTGCAAGGCAATGCGGATAAGTAACAAGAAGAATCAGTATGTTCACGAGTACAAAATAAACAATTCAGCTGTTGACACGGTTGATTCCGTGAAGTATCTGGGGGTGATAGTACAGAGCAACATGAAATGGGACATGCTCATAACTTCCGTCGTAGGCAAGGCTAATTCTAAATTACGATTCATAGGTCGTATTTTGAGGAATTGTAATGCTCAAACAAAGGAGATAGCGTATTGAACACTAGTGCATCCGCATCTGGATTACTGTTGTGGGGTTTGGGATCCGTATCGCAAGGTTCTGATTGACTCAGTTGTGAGGGTGCAGAGGAGAGCCGCTAGATTCGTGACTTGTTGTCACAGCCCTTATGAAAGCGTCACTGAATTGATACATAGATTGGACTGGGATAGTTTGGAAGACAGACGACGTAGCTTGCGTTAGAATTTATTGGAGAATATGCGAAAAAAATTTAAATTTCGAGTGCAATGCTTCTTCCGCCAACCTATTTAGGTCGCAATGACCGGAGGGATAAGATTTGAGAAATAAGATGTGGTACTGTTACTTATATGTATTCCTCCTTTCCTCGCACTATTCGGCATTGGAATGAGCGGGTTTAGGATTGGTGCTTAGCACCCTCCACCACCCACAATGTTTGTGATTTGAAGAGTATGAATGTAGATGTAGATGTAGACCTTATACCAAGGGTGGCCAACCCAAATGATCTTGCGGGCCACTTTGGAAATGCATTATAACTCTTCGGGCCACATATAAAATTATATATCCCCATATTAGATTTAGACAATATAAACATTTCTTTTTGGAGTGAATATAATTTAATTATTCTGCGAACTCATGACTGTAAACTCATAAGTAAAACAGTCAACAAGTGTCATATATTCGCAAGATAATTATTTTAAAATCAAAGATAATTTTTTCTAATAATTTCGACTGTTATTTTTTTAATATATAGATGCACAAATAATGTATTTTTTCTAATACTTGGTTTTCACTACTTTCGCCATTATATAATAAATATATTTTGTAGAAATGTGATGAATCTCGCGGCCCGCAAAAATGTTCAAGGCGGCGCGCACGCGGCCCACAGGCCACGTGTTGGCCACCCCTGCCTTATACCTTGAAGGTTATTGAAGAGAACAACAAACTGTGTGTGGTTTAAGACTCTTGCAAATATTTCGTCGACACCGAAGCTTCTCTTCACGGAACAATTAAAAAATAAAACTGATCATTTATTTAGACACGTTTAAAAAACTCACATTCTGCAGTTTCCAAATGTTAAATCTCATACAAATGGTACAAAACACTGTTTATGAAATATTTATTTAGATGAATGTCATGAAATCAGGGTTCTTACACAAATTCTTGTAATTTTGATCGAGCGTTGTGAGTGAGTGTCCTCGCATTCATGAGGACGTGGGTTCGAATCGCCACCCGACTATCCGGATTTTGGTTTTCTATGGTTTCCCCCAATCACGCCAGGTGAATGTTCCTTAAAAAGAACATTGCCAAATTCCTTCCTGTTTCTTGTCCCAAGTCATTTCCAACCTCTAATGACTTCGACATCAACAAGGGGTAAAACCACAGTCAAAACAATAATAATAATAATGTTTGCCTAATTCATAAATGACTTAAATACTGTTCAACGACAAAGCCGATGAAACTTTTTTTTTCTCGCTGCCTCTGCATTTGCAGCCTAATTTACGTCTTTGGTTTTGGTTACTACTTAGTTTTCTTAAGGGGAAAAAGGAGTAACGTCGCATGAACTTATAAAACCCCTCTAGGTTTCTTAAGGTTTTACTCGTGATGAAAAGATGCTAGGAGGCAATTTGTATTATAGTTTTCTTTGGTCGGGTACAAAGATTTACAGTCAATTTTATTTTATCAGATTTTATAAAATCTTTATTTATTCAACAATTTATCTAATTTCTATCTTGTCTGTAAACAATGAGAACAGTGAGAAATTGAAATTGAAAAGTAATGAAGATGCCGAATTGCTTAAGCCGGGGTCTGGACAAGATTTTGTGTAATCACATATGGACACAAGAATTTGTTGGCTGATCTGCCTTGCGAGCTGTTGTGCACTTACTACAAAGTTTCTACCCTGTGACTGTTAAAGCGCCATAGTTTACCTATTGGGAGAAGCAATCCACTGTTAATTGATTGTTTTATATTTTTGGTTTGTGCGTATCTTTCAACATTGAACTTGGCTGGAACTGAAATAGGAGAAAGATGAAAAGATCCAAATTTTTCCCGCCATTTAAATTCCCCATACTTCCAATACAAACATACCTAAAATCATATTCATATATCCGCTCTCGTATTTGACTAATGCATAAATTTAAAAAGATATTATACAGCATATTCAATTATCGTATAAAATGTTACCTTTAGGGTAAAACTAACTGGTTTAAATTTCTCAATATTAATCCTTCATTGATACCAAGTACCCCTGCTGTTAAATCTATGTTTTGTAATTTCTATGTAACACTTGTAATACTTGTAACTTGTAATAGGCGACGGTAAATATTAATATTAGACAATTTAAAACAGTTAATTATATAATTTGATTAGTATTATGTGTTAATCAAATTGTGGAAAGAAATGCGATTAGAAATGAAATGCTTTTTAAGAGATTTTTACATTTATTGTGAATCCAGAAATACCAATCAATACTAACTTTCGTTAAAAGGCAAGCACTTTTCTCATACCCGATTAAGAACACAAGTCAAGCTTTCATCATAGGTATTTTACTATGAGTAGTAAATTCCGTTAACCTTCACAGCGTTCTACGATTTGTCTTGTATCAGTTTAAAGTTAAACAGTCTCCAAGCCCGTCAAAAGTCACTGAGTGTTCTGGCAAGTCATTTCTGCGCATATTCGATTATAGCACAAAATGTTACCTTTAGGGTAAACCTAACTGGTTTAAATTTCTCAATATTAATCCTTCTTTAATACCAATTGTCTCCGCTGTAAAATCGGTGTTTAACCAACCAGAATTGTTATAAAATAAAGCTCAATGCATTTCCTTGTAACAAAGCGTTTCAATTGTCGTCCTGGTCCGTGACCCAGTGTAAATTTCAAACTAACCGAAACTCCAGCCATCAATGCTACTCGCCAATTTAAACTTTTATATTTCTTATCTATGAGCAAACAATTGAATTAAAATATCCACATCGAACAGATATATATAAATAAGAACAACTAATAATTAAGATGTTAATTTAAACGCAGTAGGCCCTACATACTTTTCTTTCAATGTTCTGGCATTTTATTTCTTATTGTTATTAAATGATACTCATAACCTCTGCTGTGTAGTAAGATCTCTGGCCGCTGTTAATTCAGCAACGAAGGTATGGTGCGTGACGTCAGCGTTACAGACATGGATACATGATGACCAAGTTTAGACCTTTATTAGTATTTATGTGTTACAGTGACTGTTATCTCTACACGTAAGGATGTCAGCTGTTGCCTCCATACATCAGCTCAGACGTATTATCCTTTCCCCTCGTTGCCCAATGAAGGTGAAAACGTGGTTATCGCCAACCCTCTGCAACTCCGGCCACCACTAGTCAATTGCTCTGACCCTGTGTTAGGTTGCACCGAACTCCAAAGTCGAACTTTTGCTAATCATGAAACTTGCTTGGTACAAGACCAAAGGAGCCTACGAGGTAAAATGGAAACTCGCTACCGAGTTCCAACCGTTTCTCCTAACTTTTTTTTTTTTTTTTTGGGTTACTGAGGCTCAAACAGCCAGCTCAAGGTGATCCTCATGACTCATCCAGTGTATCATGTTCTATAGTAATTTGTTGCTACTAAGTATCCATACCACAGGACGGACACGACATTTATACACATAACACTTAAACTCCCATGCCCGCGGCCGCACTCGAACCGGCGGCCTGCGGTACATGGAGCAAGTACTCTAACCCCCACGCTACCGAGTCCGGCTCCTGGTAAAGTTCATTACGACCTCACCCGGTTCCTCTTCCGCAAATTGCAGCTTGCTGGGATCTCGTAACAGTTACCACTGTCCCTGTGATCATGAATGACGTGGCTTACATATAACTTCCTCAAAAAATTCCACGTTGTTTCGAAGAAATTATTTCTGTACGCGGCATGACAAATCGTTCTTGTCACATGGAAATTATGGGTTCAGATAAGGCGAATTGGGTGGCAAAGACATCAACATGAGCTCACTATCATGCTCCTGAAACCACTGTAGTACGATTCTGAAGTGAACTACACTTAATGGTTCCTTGAGGTTTATTTCTATGTACACAAAACAACTGGTAACAATAACAATATGTGGTACAGTTAGCGGATGACCGTCGAGAAATTTAGCCTGGTCCTGATCCGGGGTAGAGAGAGACGGCTTCTACTTCTCGCGAACTTCCGGTGGTCTTCTGTAGTTGAAGCTGGTTCCGCGGTCAGGCCGGAACTGGCGGTGGAGCGGCCGGCTACGCTTATATAGGCGGCCTGGCGCAGGAATCCCGTTGTGTGGTAGTACGGCGACCTCTGTAAGAAATAGTCCCACTTAGCCTCTAGATGATTCTATTTGTTTTCCTGGTTTGTTTTGATGCCTTTGCGCATGTTTGGAGTCGTATATGTATCCCGGCGTGCAGGCGCGTTGTGTGTGAGGTCTGCCTGGCAGGGGCCTTTACTGGCAGACTGAACATACCTCCCTCCCGGGGGGGGGGGGGAAGCGATGTCTGCGACGTCTGCGAGGTCGTCTGCCGCGGCGCCCTGGAGCAGACTATGAAGGCTACCTCCGGGGGAGTACAGAGCTGTTCCCCTGGCGATGCGTGCCGACCTGCGTCGTGGTGCAGGTTGTGGTGGAGGTACTTGTGGAGCTAACGGCATCGGTTCGTCGGCGTCGATGGCCGGGGGCTGTACGGGGGGCGCTGAAGATGGTCCCCGCAGGTGGTCGAGAGGCTGCGGCTGAAGGGTGTCGGAGCGACCGACAGGTTGTGGCGTCGGTGGTGGCGCTGTAACTGTCCCTGAGCAACGGTTAGACGGCAGGAGTGGTGGAGGTGGCAGGGAAGGAGAGGAAGAAGTGGATGGCCGTGGCGTGGTGGAAGAGGACGGTGCCGTGGGGTAGCGGAGACGTAGTTGATTTCGATGGCGTCGCACTATCCGGCCATCCAGGCTGACGTCGAACAGTTGGCGGTCCCGGGCCGCTGGATGACCCCCGGAAGCCAACCGGCCCGGGAGCCAAACCCGCGGGCCCAGACTAGGGAGCCCGGGGTGAAACGGAATGGGCCCGAAGGTACCTGTACTTTGGGCGGGGGTAAGAGGAGATGGAGGAGAGTGCGAGGTTGGCGGCCATGCAGCAATTCCGCCGGGCTTTTGGCCCCCACTGGTGTGGTTCGATAGAACTGAGGAAGAGTGTCAATGCCTCTTCGAGTTTGTGACTTGTGGTGTATTTGGTCATTTGGGTTTTGAATGTTCTGACTAGCCGTTCCGCCTCCCCGTTAGATTGGGGGTGGAAGGGCGGGGTGAGGAGGTGTTGGATATTGTTGGCGGTACAGAAGGATAGGAATTCCCTACTTCGAAATTGCGGTCCGTTATCTGTGACGATGGCGTATGGTAATCCTTAGATGGAAAAGATCTTCGTGAGTGCTGAAATGGTGACCTCTGTGGTGATTGTGGAGCAACGGACGACATATGGGAAGTGGGAAAAGGCATCCGTCACTAGGAGCCACTGGTGGCCTAGGAATGGGCCAGCGAAATCGAGGTGAATGCGTTCCCAGGGTCCGGACGGTGCCGGCCAGGAAAGGAACTTTTGAAGGGGCAGTTGTCGGGCACAGATGGTACAGCGCCGCACCATCTCCGTGACATCCGTGGTAAGGCCGATCCAGAATACATGACGTCTGGCAAGGGATTTGGTGCGGGCAATTCCCCAGTGTCCTTGGTGGAGAGTTTGGAGGATTGTCGGCTGTAGGGATCTCGGAACGACGACCCTCGGGGTGGAATTTGGTTCTGTGCGGAGAAGCACTCCCTCTACTACTGAGAGCTGGTGGCGGATGGAGTAGTAGAACTTGAGGTCTTGATGATGGCGTGGAGGGGAACGTGTTTGCCACCCGTGTTGGATGTGGTGTCGGATGACACGGAGGAGGGGGTCCTCCCCTGTGGCTGCCGCGACTTTTGAGGCCGTGACTGGAAATGTCTTCAGTGCTTCTTGTATGTCATCGTCGATCTGGAACACCAGAAGTTCCGACTTGTCGAAGGCAAGGTCTGGTCCCTGCGGTAGTCTGGATAAGGCGTCTGCATTGGCATGCCTGGAGGTGGTACGGAAATGCATGGTATAGCTGAACTGGGACAGGAATAGTGCCCAACGCTGGATGCGGTGGGATGTTTTGGTAGGCAGATGTGGGGACGGATCAAATAGTGATAGGAGTGGCTTGTGGTCGGTAATGAGATGAAAAGAAATCCCATATAAAAGGGAATAGAATTTGGAGCAGGCAAAAACAATAGCTAGCGCCTCTTTCTCGATTTGAGAATATTTAAGCTGAGCAGCCGATAGGGCTTTGGAGATGTAAGCTACGGGGCGTTCCGTGCCATCTGGTAATTTATGAGATAGAACTGCCCCCACACCGTAATCGGATGCATCTGTGGCAAGAATCAAGGGGAGGTTTGGAGTGTATGGCATGAGGCATGCTGCGGACTTGAGCTGCTGTTTAAGGGTGTGGAATGCGGTCTCGCAAGCTGGGGTCCAACGGAACGGGACATTCTTGCGACAGAGGTGGTACAGGGGTGCTGCCACTTGTGCTGCTGAGGGTATAAATTTTCTGTAGTATGAAATCTTGCCTAAAAAAGATTTCAACTGATGTAGATCCTGGGGCCGAGGTAAGTTGGAAATAGCGTCCACATAGGAAAATGCTGGGGAAATGCCTTCCTGAGCGATGATGTGACCCAGGTAGGAAATGGATTGTTGAAAAAATTGACACTTAGAAAGGTTGCATTTCAATCCTGCTGCACGGAGGCGGAGGAAGAGTAGGCGGAGGTTGGTCATGTGTTCGGCAGCGGAGGGTCCCGTGACGACTATGTCGTCGAGATAGTTGATGCATCCCGGAATATCCTGTAGAAGTTGTTCGAGATACCGTTGAAAAATCGCTGGAGCACTGGCCAAGCCAAACATGAGCCGGTTGAGTTGGAAGAGGCCAGAGGGAGTGTTGATGACTGTGTATTGTCGGGACTGGATATCCAAAGGGATTTGAAGGTATGCTTCTGCCAGGTCAATTTTTGTAAAGTAGGTACCTCCTGCTAGTTTACGGAAGAGGTCGTCCGGTCTCGGAAGTGGATAGTCGTCTACCAGCAGATGCGGATTGACGGTGGTCTTAAAGTCACCACAGAGACGTAAGCGGCGTCCTGGCTTCTGAACTATGACCAACGGCGTGGCCCAGGGGCTGAACCGCACTGGCTGGAGGATCCCTTCGTCTTGGAGACGTTGAAGTTCTTCCTGAAGTGGTTGTTGAAGCGCTACGGGTACCTGGCGTGCTCGGAAGTATCGAGGCCGTACGTCCGGCCGGAGTTGGAGTGATGCTTCGAAGTCCTTTGCACAGCCGACGCCTGGTGAGAACAGGTCCTGAAACTCGGTGCAAAGGGCGTCCACTTCAGGAAAAGGAACATGCTGAGATACGAGGTGTATGTTATCCTCAATTGAAAATCCGAATAAGCGGAAAGCGTCCAGTCCAAATAAGTCTGCTGTGAGAGAACTGTTAACTACTAAAAAGGGGACTGAACGATGTACAGACTTATACATGACGTTTGCTGTGAATTGTCCCAGGAGTGCTATTTCCTGTTTGTTGTATGTCAGGAGGCGCTTGGGGGCCGGCGAGAGGGGGGGGCGAGCCAATTTGCACATAAGTAGTATAATTAAGCAATGAGACTGCTGCTCCTGTGTCGACTTGTAGGCGCAGGGGCTTGCCATTGAGCGTAACGTCAATAAAAAGTTTGGATGCTGTGGAAGTGTCTACCTGATTGATATCCATAGGTGCGCCGCTCAACCTGTCTTGGTAAGACCCTGGGCGGCGAGAGCCGGGATTGGCATTGGTGGTGTTGGTGCGGCAGACGGACGCCAGGTGTCCTTCCTTGCCGCAACGTGAGCATTCAGCCCAACGATCCGGACAATTTTCCCTCTCATGTGCTGAATAACAGGCGGGGCAGGAGGGTAGGCGGAGCGGGCTGCGGCGTCGGCGCTGCGGGATCCGCTGCTGCTGCCGAGACTTGGTGCCCCTGCCGGAACGGGCCGGTTCGATGTCCTTCTGAGGAAGCGGTCCCCGGTTGTGGTGTCGGGAGGAGCGCGACTGGGAGCTCTGGATGGCGGCGACGTCCTGTGTGTCCTCTACGTCGGTTCGGATTGCGGCCACATCCGCCCAGGACTCCAGGCGGCGATCTGCGGCCGTAGATATTTCGAATTTGTAGGCAAGTTCGATGACCTGCTCCAGGGATGGGTCCTCTAACTTGAGGGCGTCATGCCGGAGTGCGGCATCTGGTGCAGCCTGTATGATGTGATCACGCACCATGTCGTCGGCGTAGGATTCGTGGGAACAACGAGTTTGAAACTTACATTTTCTGCTAAGGCCTTGGAGTTCGGCCGCCCACTGGCGATACGTCTGATCGGGCTTCTTCCGGCATTGATAGAATTCGACGCGGGCCGCGACGACATGGTACCGGCGTCTGTAGTATGCATTCAGTGTCGTACAGATGGTCGTGAAGGTGAGGGTGTCGGGGTCTTGTGGCTGAAGTTTGGTGAGC
>CM061914.1:37113739-37356018 GCA_031002005.1 Vandiemenella viatica
TTCCGGGTCGGCACCCGCGATGTCTACAGTAGCAGCGGATGAGTCCTACCGAGACCGCAGCAGAGGGGTCAACTACTGTTATACACATGTTGACCAGCATTACGTTTCCTTGTTCCCAGTTTCCTGTGTATTTCTCCAAACTATATGTCTCATAAACAACAGTTACAAAATATAGAAACAATCGTTCATTGTAATTCATTATTGATTAGTATCAGCTTCTAAAATTTTCGCACTTGCGAAACTTCTGGTTGTATTCTGGGTTACCAGTTGACTGGTAACAATTTTACCCCTCAAATCAGTGCAGGTTCTTTACGGACTACTGTCGGAAGAGTTCACCATAGTATTAACATCAAAATGGAGTGAAAAGTTGGCCTACTATAATAACTTCAAGTAGCAAAAAGCGTATAAATCGCGAAATAATGATTTCGAACGTGTCCGCTAGCAATCGCAGCAGGTTCGTTAATTACCAAATGTTTTAAATCCACGTCCTTGGATACTTACCAATAACGTTTTCGGTAAGAACATCAAACCAACGTTTCACCTGTCGTTTGAGTTTTAACAGCACCACCCACAGAATATTGCTATAGCTAAAAAGCCGTATTAGTTTTTTGTTTTTTTCCTGTTTATGAAACACCACTAAAACCACAAAGGTGACAATACTTTTTGAAATTGTGCCTTCAACTACTGACCCCTCATCATGTTTTTTGTTTTGTTTTGTTTTGAAAAGAGTGTTCATTTCGCCTTAAGCAGCTTTCGTTATTAATGGTAGGTGAAAATTAGTTTTTTTGACGCTAAAATACTGTCAACTCAGAATGCGTTGACGACATCTCATGTCACCGACAACAGTCATTTAGTTATAACTTTTTCCGTATGTTTCTAAAATAATTTTAAATCTAGTAGTAAATGACAACATGTCTTCATAGTACACAGCAAAATTAACTAACTTCAAAAATCTGCAATTATTTGTCAACGCACTCACCTAAAACTATCTTTACATTGCAAATATTGATTTTATCATTAATAGTCAGTTATTTTAAGTGAAAGATGATCGGTATAACGTCTTCCTTTCTTTTGACGCTAGCGTTTCTTAAAAATTAATTTTTTGTTTGAAAATGTTAACTTTTAATATTCTGTACGGACACGTAATTTCTCTTGAATGTTTTAAAAAACTAAAATGAAGTGCTTTCAATGTCTGCACAACTCTTTTATTAACGAAATACAATCCATATTTTCGTTTCTATAACGAATATGTTAAAATATGTCACGTTTTTTTGTGAGGTGGGTGAGTCTCAATTTTGGATATTAACATGAATGTACCACCTACCGGGTATAGTACTGTCTTGGTAGAGGTGTATAATGGGTTGAATAAGTCCCAGGATGAAATGTAGCGATGTGCAATTCAGGTCGTTCGGATTAATATGAGCATGGTAGTACCATCACGCCATCGGTATTATGAGAACAAGTTTATTGTATTATCCGTGAGACTTTTTGCATCAGGAAATTGCTTTCGGAAGTGTGCCGAAATGTTATCAGCACGAAGCAGCTTTGAAATTAACGACCAAAAAAGCCATTATAAAAATCGTAATTGCAAATATTTTAGGGCCCATACCTTACGCTACTGGCTATAATAAATGTAGAGAATTATGAGAGACGGGCATCAGTTAAAAAGGGTGTGAGAAAAGATTGTAGTCTATCTCCGATAATATTCAACTTGTACGTAGAAGAAGCAATAAATAAAATTTTAAAAAAATTTGCAGGAGGCGTAAGTGTTCAGGGAGAAAAAAATCATAAGCTACGATTTGCTGATACAATGTCTTATTAGCAGAACAGACTGAGGATATTGAGAAATTACTGAATGGCATGAAGAAAATACTGAAAAAATATTTTGGACTTAATATAAATCAAAGCAAGACAAAAGTGATGAAATGTAGTAGAAATTATAACAATTACAATAGATTTAATACAGAAATAGTATCGCATGCAATAGAAGAAGTAAATGAATTCTGTTACTTAGGAAATAAAATTACCAGTGAGGGTCGAAGAAGGAAAGATGTTAAAAGCAGAATAGCAATAGCAAAAAGAGTCTCCATGAAAAATAAAAATCATTTAGTTTCAAATATTGATCTAGGAGTTAGAAACAACTTTTTAAAGCTCTATGTGTGAAGCACAGTCCTTTATGGTAGCGAAGCAAGGACTTCAGGTATACCAGAAAGAAAGAAAATTGAAGCATTTGAAATGTGGTGCAATAGAAGGATGCTGAAAAATAAATGGACTGATAAATTACGAAATGAACGAGTTTTTTAACTGATGGCTGAGGAAAGAACTTTGTGGAAGAGACTTACAGAAAGAAGAGACAAGATAGTAGGTCATATTTTGTGACATGCTGGATTGGATAATTTGTTATTGGATGAAAGATTCGGAGGTAGGAACTGTAAAGGAAAACAAAGTGAATCTGGTAATTGAGGATGTGGGTGGTAAGGGGTATGTTGAGATGAAGAGGTTAGTGCAAGACAGGAAAAGATGGAGGCTTGCATCAAACCAGTCGAGAGACTGATGACAGCAAAAACCTGACATAGGTTTCCGCGGTAAGAGTCAGTTGATTCTTGACTGTCCGGGTGGCGCCGCGTCATATTTCTTGTAGCCGACGTTTCGACCATCATTCTGTGCCCTGGAAGAAGACCACAGAATTATAGCCGAAACGTCGGCTACAAGAAATATGACGCGCCGCAACCCGCACAGCCAAGAATTAACACTAAGGATGTTTCTTTACTGCGTTGTTACTATCCTGGCCACTTTCGTCATACCCGATCTGTTTTTGAGGATTTTCAGTTCTGTTCCTTGTATTTTATTACTCTTGTGTTTACTGTTCGTGTTCCGGAAGCATTTATGAGAATAGAAACATTATAACGCGACCTATTATTCTCTAGGTTCTCTGTGAACAGTCTTTGCTGCAAATGAGGCTTTTGACACGTATTAATAATATTTCTGCTGTCTTCCTCTACTAATCAGAGTGCTGCCGGTTTTATGTCCTTTTACCGTTGTGCATTCTCTCCGGAGCTCTTCCGATGGCAGTGGCGGTACAGACTCCGCAAAGTCCGTCGTCGACCGCCCGCTAATCGATATCTCGCAATCGAAGCGCAATTAAAGTGGACGCCGGCCTGCCACGGTGCCGGTTATTGGGTCGTCACCGTAAACGACGACACACACTGTAGCCGGCACGGCCTGACAGACGGCTGTCATCAGAGTTACGTGCTTTGACATGTCCGCTGCAGACCAACTCTCAATTGCACGACGACCATGCTGGTGGCTGATTCACGCTGTAGATCTGTTCGTCGTATAAAATGCATTGGGCACGAAAGTGAAAAAGATCAAAAGTTACATCCATCAGTACTTGCCATTGAGAAATAAAATGAAATATTATAACTACAGTTAAAAAAATAAAAAAAAAAAAAAAAATAAAAAAAAAACTTTTGAACCGAGTATTTCTTGGCGAATGTAAATTATCTACGAGAAGTTTCCTCGGTTCCAGAAGCATCAGTTCTAAAACCGTTATTTCGGTGAGGTCTTGTTCCTTAACTTAACTTAGTCCACAACCCCACAACCCGAAGATCGGTTGAATCCTCCCGAAGGAGCCATACTAAGCCATTGTGTCAGCGGTAGGACGGCCAGTTCCTTTCCTCTGGGACCTACAGTCCAACGTGGAATCCGAACCACGGAGCGTCCTGACATAGCTGAGCTACCAGGACGCTCTGTCTTGTTCCTATGACCTGCTTAATTAGACACAAATGTAATTAAAATACCGAGTACCCGGCGTTGTACAGAAAAAAATGCGAATTTGTGTAAAAAACATTTGTAACAATTGAGTAGGGCAGGGATAAAGTGGACACCAGATATTTATTTATAACAAAAAGTGTAATGTGGACAGTATATTTCAGTTTGTTTTAACGTATACATGTCCAAAGATTCTTCAAGTTCGGATAAAATCTCTCCGTTGGTTGTCACTCCACCATATTAAAAAATAATAATTCTAAATTCTCGGTCACTAACTGTACGACTGGAACTGGTCCAGTGCAAATAAACAGAAATTTATGGGACTTTAGAATATCGCCATCTACTCTGTCCAATTTCCCTAAGGATTTCACATATATACAAAAAAAAAAACCGAACTAACTGTTGCATATGAAATTTGTCTTAATTGGGATGATGGGGGATAGAGGGTTTGTGGTATTTTGTCTCTTGTTTTAAAGCATATGATGCAGAGTTTCATCGAGAACGTATAAATGCTGTGGATTTGTGTAAAGGAAGTTCAGACATCAATTTTTATAGACTGATAATTCTTAGAATCCGATGAGTGCTCCACGGCACAACGGTCGAATAGTCACAAGGCTCGTTGACGAAGATATAACAAAGGTACGGAATTCATTACCATTCACTACGTTGGCATCTGAGGGAGGTCATAGAGATAAGTCGCTCGGATTGTTGTGTATATCAAAACTAGCATTGCAGGTTCAGGAGAAATTCACGTGAAAATGTATGTAACGTTTTTCAATTTTGCGGAATTTAAATATTTAGATCTTTCAGTGTCGATAACTGAAGCTCTTATACGAACCTCCAATATATTATTGTCCTCCAAAATCCAATTTTCACTATTTTGTAAGGAGCAACTTCCCTAATTCAGGCAAACACAGTAGTACAAAATAGTAGCTCGTTGTTAGTCAACAATATAGCCTACTACATTAAGAAAGATTTTGTTCTATGCTAAGGTAAGAGTAGTCCTCAAACCAAAGACTGGTTGCGCCCTCCAGAAAGAGCCATAACAAGCCTGGTATCAAAGGTTGACGTCCAGTGCCTTTCCTCCTTACCTAACCCAATATGGTTATCCTGACGCTTAAAGAAGAACTACGGTTTAACGAGGAATCGGAAACACGGAAGTGTTCTGGCGTACTTCACATTACACAGTAAGAAGTGAAGGGCATTTCAAAATCTCAGCTAAGAGAGGGACTCGAACCGGGGACCATTTAATCTCCAATCAGGTAACAAATGAATAAACAGACGGCTCTGGTTGCATTCATAAACCGGATCGTATTTTACACTTAAGAGTCAAAGAAACTGGTATAGGCATGCGTATGCAAACACAGAGATATGTAAACACTCAGAGTACAGCGCTGCGGTCGGCAACAGGTGTCTGGCGCAGGCGGTAGATCGGTTTCTGCTGCTACAATGGCAGGTTATCACGATTTTAGTGAGTTTGAACGTGGTGTTATAGTCGGCGAACGACACAGCATCTCCGAGGTAGCGATGAGGTGGGGATTTTCCCGTACGACCATTTCACTAGTGCACCGTGAATATCAGGAATCCGGTAAAACTTCAAATCTCCGACATCGCTGCGGCCGAAAAAAGATCCTGCAAGAATAGAACCAACGGCGACTGAAGAGAATCGTTCAACGTGACAGAAGTGCAACCCTTCCGCAAATTGCTGCAGATGTCAATACTGGGCCATCAACAAGTGTCAACATGCGAACCATTCAACGAAACATCATCGATATTGGCTTTCGGAGCCGAAGGCCACTCGTGTACGCTTGCCGAGTGCACGACACAAAGCTTTACTCCTCGCCTGGGCCCGTCAACACCGACATTAGATTGTTAATGATTGGAAACATATTACCTGGTCTGACGAGTCTCGTTTCCAATTGTATCGAGCGAATGGACATGTACGGGTATGGAGACAACCTCATCAATTCATGGACGCTTCATGTCAGCAGGGGACTGTTCAAGCTGGTGGAGACTCTATAATGGTGTGATGTGTCTGCAGTTGGAGTAACATGGGATCCATGATACGTTTAGATACGATTCTGACAGGTGACACATACGTACGCATCCTGGCTGATCACCTGCATCCATTCATGTCCATTGCGCATTCCGACAGACTTTTGCAAATCAAGCAGGACAATGTGACTCCTCACAGGTCCAGAATTGCTGCATAGTGGCTCCAGGAACAGTCTTCAGAGTTTAAACACCTCCGCTGGTCACCAAACTCCCCAGACATTAACATTATTAAGCATATCTGAGATGCCTTGCAATATACCGATCAGAGGAGATCTCCACCCCCTCGTACTCTTACGGATTTATAGACAGCCGTGCAGGATGCATGGTGTCAATTCCCTCCAGCACTACTTCAGACATTAGTCGAGTACATGCCAAGTCGTGTTGCGGCACTTCTGCGTGCTCGCGGGGGCCCTACACGATATTAGGCAGGTGTACCAGTTTCTTTGGCTCTTCAGTGTATGCTGTAAACATTTTTTGTGTGGTCTCAAATATGTAAACGAGAGCGTACTAAGGAAACAATACAAAAATTAAGTCTCCTTGTAACCTATCAACTGCTTTCGATATAGTGACCGTCACTATTCATTGTCAGTCTTACATATTAATGTGACTTTAAGGCAAAAGTAAAAAATATTCTTATGAAGAACGCTCCAGATCACGAAAAAACCATAATTCATGACCTAAATTACAAATCAATGAAAGTAGGTAAAAGTCAGTGAACAACGCAGAAGAAGTGAAAGTGACAATGATATTCTTAGTACCATAATGACCTGTGTAGCAGCATCGATTAGCAGGGGCACATTAGAAAATAGGATCTGGTTAAAGGGTTAGAATGATCACCCCAGAACGATCTGAGGGGAAAAATTATTTCGTTGTTTATATTATGCTACATATTCCAAAGACAAACAAAACAACCTATCGGTAAAAACCAAAATTTATTAGAGTCAAAAGAAAATAACGAAGCAGAGAATGCCGTATGTGTAAACAGTTATTTTTTCATTATTTATCTTACAGGCTAGTCACACTATACGGCAGTAACTTGATGTTTTTGTTTTTATTTGTTTATGGCTTTAATCCTCGTCGAGGTCGTTATGGGCTGGAAGAGGGGCTAAGAACGGGAAGGAATTCGGTCATGGCCTTTTGAGGGCCTGGAGAGATTTGTGCAAAGTATGGAAAACCAAATCTGGATGCCCAGCCGGGATTCGAACCCGCGCCCTCCGGAATATGAGTCCATAGCGTTACCGCTCACCCATCACACTCAGTACGACAGTGACAATGAATTTCACGCTCCGAATAAGGAAACCCTCTTACACGGAATTCATCGGCTATAATTGTCTAATGAGTAGTCTCTAGGTTGGATGTACATACAGAAGACATTTTTCCATTTTTCCGCAATTACTTTCAAATCTTTTGGATGTGATTAATGCTATGGCGTAAACGTGTCTTGGACTCTGAAAGCATCTCTAATGGAATCTTTGCTGTTTCTGCTCTGTATTCCTTGAGTTTAATTTATAAGTAATCAAAATGCATCAGAACGCCATTAATTTACCAGTGCTAAATGTCACCTGCCTCTGAATTAACTCATTTCCTGGAAGAGGTATGCTCCTTGTAGGAAAGTTTAAGAGGGTTTCGTATTTAACGGGGTCAGTTGATGAAAAGGAACAAAGATCGACTGCAATACTACTCCAATTAAGATTTTTACGCCACCGCTTTGCATATTTTAATATTCAGATTTAAAGCGTTGAGCCTCTTAAGTCTTACTCAAAGAAGTGCTGCGTATTATAAACTAGACTGTTGCTTCAGATTTTAATTGAATGTACTTGCAATGTTTCTTCCCTAAATAGCACCTCATTAAGACTTGTTTGAAAGGAAATTATGAAAAGCTGCACCTGAACAGCGATACCAGTAAATCTTAATTCCGAACTTTGTACAGGAAAGCAGTTATCAAAGTTGGAACGTAGTTCATTGTTTATATTGGGCAAGATGTATTAACAATAGTCTTGTTCTAACCGAAAAGCTTGAAGTAAATTCGTTAGATCACATTTCAGTATGAAAGATGTAAGTTGTATGCACGATAATTTCACAGAATTAAACTATGTCGACACATTATAATTCTTTATATATATATGTTTATATATAGACGTGTGTTTTCCTATATTTCACTTTTCAGCCACCACTACCTACCACAGATTACTGGATTTTGTGTGTGGTAGTAGCATGGAGTTTCCTATCGGGCACGACGTAGGCCGAATGCCGATTGCTGTGGGGGTGTGGGAGATATGGTGGTTGAAAGTGGTGGACCTGATATAAAATTGACGTGTCCCTATATTTCACTTTGCAGCCATAAATACCCTGCGCAGATCACTGATGTTTGTATAAGGTATTAGCCTCAAGTCTCCCTTCTTGCACTATGATGGTGCATGTCGATAACTAGCAATCAAAATTCTTCACAAACACGAACGAAGTCGTGAGTACCAGCTAGTTGTGAACTAAAAATTATAATATTGACCTCCATAATGAAACATAGATATATATCTCACCTTCTACGAAATTGCTACTTCTAATCATTGGAACATCATGTTCAAAAACGAAAAATATTTTTAATAGAGAATTAACTTTTAAAATCGAATTTGAAACAGTGTAAATGTTTGCTTTTTCCATTTGCATTACGTTTATGTAGTTATCGTGTAGTTCACAGTAATGTGAATGATATACTACTGATCAAAATTAAAACTAATTTATCGGTTACACCTTTCATTAGCATGAAGGAAAAGAATGTTTAAGTTCGTCGATGTGATTTTGAATATTCCTCATGGTGCAAATGTTAAGTCCACAATTCACACAAACTGCTGTAATAATTACTAAGTGCGCATAATATGATTATTCTATTTTTTAATAACTCCGTTCAATTTTTCTCATCTCACGAAAACGTTTTGCCTTTTTTCCTGCTTTCTTTCTTATTACTATCTGGTGTCAATGATTGGTTTATTTGTGAGCGTGGTAAGTCGAGCAATAGTGATTTTGTGGTAGTCATCGAAGACTCCACGACAGCTGGGGACTACGCCAAATTATTACGTACTTCTTGCGTCCTTTCATTTTTCATGTGTTCTACGACGACGATGGCATCTTCCAGCGAGATAACGATCCTTGTCATAAGACTAGAATCGTAGTACAGTGGTTTCAGAAACATGATAGTGATCTCATGTTGTGTCTTTGCCACCTAATTCACCTTATATGAACCCATAATTTCCATGTGACAAGAACGATTTGTCATGCCGTGTACAAAAATGATTTCTGCGAGACAGCGTGGATTTTTCTGAGGATCTCCTAAGTTATATGTAAGCCACGTCATTCATGATCACAGGGACAGTGATAACTGTTCAGAGATTCCAGCAAGCTGCAATTTGCGGAAGAGGAACCGGGTGAGGTCGTTATGAACTTTACCAGGAGCCGGCCTCGGTAGCGTGGGGGTTAGAGTACTGGCTCCGTGTACCGAAGGCCACCGGTTCGAGTCCGGCCGCGGGCATGGGAGTTTAAGTGTTGTGTGTATAAATGGCGTGTTCGTCCTGTGATGTCGGTACTTAATAGCAACAAAACACTATAGAACATTGTAACAGCCCTCATACCTGAATTTTGAATAGTATTGTACTGTATGAAGTATTGGTAGTGAGCTAAAGTTTGCTTGAATATGATCTGGTATGTTTGTTTTGTAATTTCTTGTAAATCAGTGTATATAGACTTTTGTTTTATGAAAGAAAATTATTTAAAGTTCATTTAATATGTTTAATAACAGAATTGTGCAAGAGAATTTCTTAAATGTTTGTAATTCCATGTATTAATGCTAGTTATGATGTCTACAGGACATGTTTGTACAGTTTAAAATGATTTCTGTAGATAATTTTGTATTTAAGTATCTCTACTTACTATTTTTGATCATTTTGTAATGATTTTAAGTGATTATGTATTAATTCCGCTTGTTTTTAATATGTTTAATTGTTTGAGTAATTGTTAATGATCGAGAAATATCGGGCGGAAGTTTTGAAGAATTCTCGCAATTTCGATAGAGCCTATATAAAGGAATTCAGTTTTACAGAGAGTTTATAGTTAGTTGTCAAGCTGATTTCACAGAAGTTTCATAAAGATTATCTTTGAGACTGCTCAGAAGTGCATCTCTGTATTGTATCTATTCATGTGAATATCGCTGACTTCGTTTTGAGCAAATAAACAAATCTTCAACATAACCTTTTGGTGGACTTTTTAATTAATCAATATATATAAATTAAACCACCGAAGACCGTAATAACATGATACACTGGATGAGTCAGGAAGATCACCTTGAGCTGGCTGTTTGAGCCTGTAACAGAAAAAAAAAAAAAGTGAGGAGAAAAGTTTGGAACTCGGTAGCGAGTTTCCATTTTACCTTGTATGCTCCTTTTATCTTGTACCAAGCAAGTTTCATGATTAGCAAAAGTTCGACTTTGGAATTCGCTGCAACCTAACACAGATGACAAACGGTCAGAGCAACTGACTAGTGGTGGCCGGAGTTGCAGAGGGTTGGCGAAAACCAAGTTTTCACCTTCATCGGGCAACGAGGGGAAAGGATAACACGTCTGAGCTGATGTATGGAGGCAACAGCTGACATCCATACGTATAGTGGTAACTGGCACTATAACACACACATACTAATAAAGATTTAAACTTGGTCATCGTGTTTCCATGTCTGTAACGCTGACGTCACGCACCCAACCTTCGTTGCTGGGTTAACGGCGGCCAGAAATATTACTACGCAGCAGAGGTTATGAGTATCATTTAATAACAAGAAGAAATAAAATGCCAGAACAATGAAAGAAAAGTATGTAGGGCCTACTGCTTTTAAATTAACATCTTAATTATTAGTTGTTCTTATTTATTTATATCTGTTCGATGTGGATATTTTCATTCAATTGTTTGCTCACAGATAAGAAATATAAAAGTTTAAATTTGCGAGCAGCAATGATGGCTGGAGTTTCGGTTAGTTTGAAATTTACACTGGGACAATTGAAACGCTTTGTTACGAGGAAATGCATTGAGCTTTATTTTATAACAATTCTGGTTGGTTAAACACCGATTTAACAGCGGAGACACTTGGTATTAAAGAAGGATTAATATTGAGAAATTTAAACCAGTTAGGTTTACCCTAAAGGTAACATTTTATGCGATAATTGAATATGCGCAGAAATGACTTGCCAGAACACTCACGGGCTTAGAGACTGTTTAGCATTAAACTGTTACAAGACAAATCGTAGAACGCTGTGAAGGTTAACTGAATTTACTACTCATAGTAAAAGACCTATGATGAAAGCTTGACTTGTGTTGTTAATCGGGTATGGAAAAAGTGCTTGCCTTTTAATGAAAGTTAGTATTGATTAGTATTTCTGGATTCACAATAAATGTAAAAATCTCTTAAAAAGAATTTCATTTGTAATCGAATTTCTTTCCACAATTTGATTAACACATAATACTAATCAAATTATATAATTAACTGTTTTAAATTGTCTAATATTAATATTTACCGTCGCCTATTACAAGTTACAAGTATTACAAGTGTTACATAGAAATTACAAACCATAGATTTAACAGCAGGGGCACTTGGTATCAATGAAGGATTAATATTGAGAAATGAACCAGTTAGTTTTACCCTAAAGGTTATCATTTTATACGATAATTGAATATGCTATATAATATCTTTTTAAATTTATGCATTAGTCAAATAGGAGAGCGGATATATGAATATGATTTTTAGGCATGTTTGTTTTGTAATTATGGGGAACTTAAACGGCGGGAAAAATTTGGATCTTTTCATCTTTCTCCTATTTCAGTTCCAGCCAACTTCAATGTTGAAAGATACGCACAAACCCAAAAAATAAAAAAATCAATTAACAGTGGATTGCGTCTCCCAATAGGTAAACTATGTTGCTTTAACAGTAACAGGGTAGAAACTTGGTCGTAACTACACAACAGTTCGCAAGGCGGATCACCCAACAAATTCGTGTGTCCTTAGGTGTTTACACAAAATCTTGTCCATGCCCCAGCATTAAGCAATTCGGCATCCTCATTATTTTTCAATTTCTCACAGTTATCATTGTTTACAGACAAGATAGAAATTAGATAAATTGTTGAATAAATAAAGATTTTATAAAATCTGATAAAATAAAATTGACTGTAAATCTTTGTACCCGCCCAAAGAAAACTGTAATACAAAATGCCTCCTAGCATCTTTTCATCACCACTAAAACCTTAAGAACCCTAGAGGGATTTTATACGGTCATGCGACATTACTCCTTTTTCCCCTCAAGAGAACTAAGTAGTGACCAAAAACCAAAGACGTAAATTAGGCTGCAAATGCAGAGGCAGCGAAAAAAAAAAGTTTCATCGGCCTTGTCGTTGAACAGTATTTAAGTCATTTATGAATTAGGCAAACATTATTATTATTGTTTTGACTGTGGTTTTACCCCTTGTTGACTTCGAAGTCATTAGAGGTTGGAAATGACTTGGGACAAGAAACAGGAAGGAATTTGACAATGTTCTTTTTAAGTAACATTCACCTGGCGTGATTGGGGGAATCCATAGAAAACCAAAATCTGAATAGCCGATTCGAACCCACGTCCTCATGAATGCGAGGACACTCACTCACCACGCTCGATCAAAATTACAAGAATTTGTGTAAGAACCCTGATTTCATGACATTCATCTAAGTAAATATTTCATAAAAAGTGTTTTGTACCATTTGTATGAGATTTAACATTTGGAAACAGCAGAATGTGAGTTTGTTAAAGGTGTCTAAATAAATGATCAGTTTTATGTTTTAATTGTTCCGTGAAGAGGAGCTTCGGTGTCGGGGCAATATTTTCAAGAGTCTGAAACCACACACAGTTTGTTGTTCTCTTCAATAACCTTCAAGGTATAAGGCAGGGGTGGCCAACCTGTGGCCTGTGGGCCGCATGCGCGCCGCCTTGAACATTTTTGCGGCCCCCGAGATTCATTACAAAATATATTTATTTTATAATGGCCAATGTAGTGAAAACCAAGTATTAGAAAAAATACATTATTTGTGCATCCATATATTAAAAAATTAACAGGAAAAATTATGAGAAAAAATTAACTTTTATTTTAAAATAATTATCTTGCGAATATATGACAGTTATTGACTGTTTTATTTATGAGTTTATAGTCATGAGTTCGCAGAATAATTAAATTATATTCACTCCAAAAAAAAAATTAAAGTTTATATTGTCTAAATCTAATATGGGGATATATAATTTTATATACGGCCCGCAGAGTTATAATGCATTTCCAAAGTGGCCCGCAAGATCATTTGGGTTGGGCACCCTTGGTATAAGGTAACACAGATTGCAGGCATTTTTCAATACGGGGAATAACTAATCCCATTGTTTGACTTGAGAGACGCTGTAAGTGGACGCTACGAAGGAAGCAATATAAGAGAAGAGGTACTTTAACGCCGCGTAGCCGATCCTGGATTATGGAAAGTACTGCTGGCTTGTAAGCTTAATGAAGCCGCAGCTCCAAAGACTAAGGGCCTTATTACACTAGGCGACTTGGCGGCGCAACCAGCCGCGGCACTGGTGTCTCTGTTGGCGACGCAACCAGGATTCTGGTGGCGCCGCCAGCCAGCCATTCGCACAACCGAGCAGTCACTTCGCTGTTATCCTCGCATTGTATGCGAATTGTGTAGTTGAATATGTCCAGTGAACTACAGAATGTCACTGTGGAAATGAGTGGAAGTGAAAGTGTAGAGAAGACAAAGGGGTAAAGCAAGAAGAATTTCTCATTTTCGTATCTTTCCCGGTAATATCAACGTTTACTAAGTACAATGATTAAAAGAAAGACGATTTAGACATCCTTAAGTAATTAAAAAACTTGTTGTCGTCTGAATACAGTTTAATTGCGATGGAGCTAACACTCCGGTAGCAATTTGCACATTTACAGCACTCTCTTCACCCTCCTCCTTTCCTCCAATGAGTCCCAATCCAGCTCCTGTATCATATCAGGTACTGAGTGGGTCCTGCGATAATTTCCACAAACAAATCTAGCTGCTCTTCTTTGCACACCTTCCAACTCCTGTATTTGATCTCCAAAATGTGGTCCCAAACTACGCCACCATATTCAACAAATGATCTGACCAAAGTTTTGTAACCCAACTCCCTAACTTCTCTGTTACATCCTCTCATCACCCTCTTCAGCAAATGCAGGATTTTGTAACCTTTTTCTACCACCTGCCCAATTGAGTTTATCAAACGTTATGCAAAGAATTTACACTTCATCAAGCAAATCTGACTCCACTCTGTAATCATAATTAACCTTTAGATCTATTTATCTTTGTATCTTATAAGCCGACTCTTCTTGGCATTTATCTTCATTCCATGCTGACCTACCCATTTAGATATTCTATCCAGATCATCCTGCAACTGTTCAGTCTTCACCTGTTTTTATCCTATTGTATACCATTGTATCATTTGCAAAATACCTAGATTCTGACCGTAACACAGTCATTCATTAGAATAATGAACAGCAACTCCCATATTTACTTCCACTTCTCTTGATAATGTATTTCCTACTCTAACCCTTTGCTTTCTGACTTTTAAGAATTCCTGTGCCCAGCAAGTAACTTTTTCTTTCAATTCAATACATTTCAGTTTATTTAAAACCATTTTATGGCTCACTCTGTCAAATGCCTTAGAAAGATCTACTGCCACACTATCAACTTGGCCTCCCATTTCAAATTCATTTGAAATATCTTGCATATAGCCCACTATCTGAGATTCAAATGAGTATCCTTGCCTAAAGCTATGTTGTCGATCTGAAAACGAGTTTCGTTCTTCACAGACATTTCTGATATAGTTGCATATCAATCTCTCAATCATTCTGCCCACCACTGATGACAAACTAATTAGCCTGGAATTTTCACCATATTTTTAACCCTTCCTTTATGAACTGGTACTACTATCGGTCTTTTCCAATCCTTTGGTAAGCAGCAAGTCTCCAAACTCATTTTAAACAAAATTTTTTAGGTAAGGTACAATATCCTATCCCACAATCTTTAATAAATCTGTAGTAATATTACCTACACCAGTTACACCAGTTTTAACTTTCTGAGTTACTTCGCAATTTCCTGAAAATTTATTTCAAATTTTGTAGGTTCGTCGTTCATTCCCTCCCATCACAGGATGACTGTCCCCAGTTGTCTCACCAAACCTGACACTCAGTATCTCCGCAATTTTAAAATTGTAAAGTAGGAAGGGGCATATGAACAGTAGACTGAACGCGTGGTGGCGAGTCTGGCGGCGCCGCCAGGTGGCCTAGTGTAATAAGCTACGTAAGATACAATGCCCCGCCACGGCTCTCGGCCATCAGTGGTTGCCCGCCTGGTCGCCGGGCAGGGCAGCCAGCCGGCCGCCAGTTTCTGGCGGCGCCACTGGCTGCCCTAGTGTAATAAGCTCCATAAGACCCTGTGCCCAGCGACGAGCAGAGCCACCAGTGGCCCGGCTGGTGGCGCCGCCAAGTCGCCTAGTGTAATAAGGCCCTTACGAGATGACAGCATTCTCAAATAAAAGCGTGAGGCGAAAGCTGAAGACAACGGGAGTACGAAAGTAACCAATCTAGAGTAGAAAAAAATTACTAAATTTATAGACGGTAATTTTAGATATTTTGCATTTATTCCATGATATTCGCTAAAGCATGTGGTAAATGGTTCTATAAATCGATGCTAAAGAGACCACTGTATATTGCATTCGTTATGTGCACAGAACCTGGTGCAGCAGCGATATTGTTAGAGACTGAAGTTCTATTTTAAATTTCTGTGGTTTTTCCAAGTCACTGTCTGATTACCGCTATCGTTCCCAGGTTCACATGTTCCTGCTATAAAGACCTCGCTGTTGCCATTGCCACCTATTGAGTAATCGTGATTCCTGAAGGTAGCCGAGTTGTTTTCCATAAGTTCATATCACACAACTTGTGAGTTGCCAAGCGTTTTTTCTCTTATTGTGCTATGACTATCGCTTTGCAAAAATTGCCCAAATATGTGTGGAAACTGTGCGACTATGGTTCACTCGTGACCCACTCCCGATAAGTGAAATAAATGTGTCTGGCGTTGAAGGCGAGGTATTCCCCAAGTGTTCGGCCGCGGAATGACAGAGTTTTCAAGTCGCTTCGCCTTTTGTAATTCTACGGGGTATAGGTTACCTAAAGTTTAACCTGAAACCTAACAACAGAAGCATTCTGGCGTACTTTATATACCCAAAACTAGCCTTGCCAGAGGTGAAGGAAAAGTTCAAGGCTTCCGAAACCCCCAGCCGAGAGCGAGATCGGAACCAGGGTCCTCCAGTCAGACGCCTTAACCATTGAGCCACCAGATCGCTACATCAACTTCCCGTAACGCGTTGACTAGAATCTATATAAAAGTGGCAGACGACGAAATCCTAACACAAGCTTGTTAGAGTGACGCTCCTCCATTTTGATTAAGCTGACCCCTGCGGGTTTTCAGGATGAGGCTCTTCCATTTCGTTAGGGCTGATGCCTGCGCGTTTGTGGTCTTTGAGGCTCTAGTACCTAATGTCTAAATATACTGATTTCGGTTTTCCATTGCTTCCCGAAATTGCTTTAGGCGAACGCTAAGACGGTTCCTTTAAAAGGCCATGACGAAATTCGTACCTGTTCCTTTTCCTAATCTCTTTATTTACGACAAGAAGGCACCTTGATGCCTATAGCAGCAGGTGTATTCAGAATAGGCGCAATCAAAGCAGCTTACACTTTGCATGCGCATATGGAAACTCTTTTTCTAATATTTCAGTCTCGTATAGCTTCCTGGTTTTATTTAATTTGCCGAGCGTAACATCTGTAATAAAATTCGAGGACAAGTCAAACTCCTCTAATTTTGGAACGGAAGTAAGAAAGAATCAAAATAACACAGTTTTGAATAGTTGAATGATATTTGTTTATCATCAATAATTCTCAATCAAGTAAGGGGTAAAGTGGCGTAATCTTATAACTGTTTCCTGTCCAGTAAATTACTGGTTTACACTTGGATTGAAGCGTAGTCAACAAGATCAAAGATATTAAAAAAATAATAATAATTTTTTTGTGTATGTGTCAATAATTATTTCTGAATATAAATTGCGTATGTTATGCTGAATATCATCTCATAGAAGACAGTACCAGCAGAGATGCTTACAGTAGAAGTATTGAAATTGAATTCAATTTTTCTATCTTTGTTTTTGGTTTTTCCCTTTTGTTCGCTCTCTCACAATTTTTTATATTAATCTTCTTACTGTTCTTCAAAGCGGGTTATCGTCCCGTTCCTTTTCATTTTTACAACATTTTAATACTCTCTTGCGTTTTGTATACCATCATTCTGGTAAATAAATGGCTTCTTATTGATACAGAAAGTAATAAAAACAAATTGTTTGTGTGTTGCAATTCCTCAATGGCTATTTGTTATAGAGTATAGCAGCTTTCCATGGTACTAGCCCCATTTTCCTGGCAGATTGTTATTTTAAAAAGAATATTTATGCTACAGATTTTACTATTTACCGTCCATGTATTATTTATCTCTTACGCAACGAGAACAAACCCGAATTTAATGGAATTCTATATTTTATACTGTGATCGGAAAAATATGGCAGCAACTAATATATTTACACTATTGACTCATGTTTTACTTCATTTTTCGTAAGACGTTTTGATCTACGAAATTTAAAATGAAACAAACAGTTGTCTTGAGATACCAGCTTGAGTCTAATTGAGATAAATAATGAACTTAATAGCTCACGAAGTCGTTTACAAATACTGCATGTTGTATGCTAAGAGTTTAAACTGCTGTAAACAGACCCATACATACTTTTTGTGAAATATAGCTAAACAAATAACTAATTAGCTCACAATGTATACTTGTGGTCACGTAGAAATACTTTATGTTATGTGCTGCGAGTGTGTTTTTTTTTTTTTTTTTTTTTTTTTTTTTTTTTTTTTTTTTTTTTTTTTTTTTTTTTACATCAGCTAACAAAGTATACGACAAATTCATGTAGAAATATTGCGTTTTGTATGCTACATGTTCAAACTCAACTCGTTTGGTCGTTATTTGAAACATATCCATATGATGACTTCATATTTCAGTGAAATATAGATTAACAATAAACTAATTAGCCCTCGATGTATCGAAGAAATAATTTAGAAATAGAGTACGTTATATGCTGTGAGTTTAAACTCCATTTTTTTTTTTTTTTAACTGCTTAACGTCTTTTAACAGCGAGGTCTTTAGAGACGGAAATAGATCCACCTGGTGACATCATACTTCAGAGAAATACAGCTCTGCGATGCGTCACTGTCCATCACGCGTAACTACCGCCGTTTATTAAGTCCACAAAGAGCACTGTGCACACAGCCGGAGCAGTAATCAGCCTGAGCTGGCTGGTAATTGCGCTGATCGCGTGACAGGCGCCGGCTAGTTGAGCCCTTTGACACGTCCTCATGATCCGCCGTGGCTCAGGTCAGGCGCACAGTGTGCAGTCACGTGTCCACGAACTTGAGCCAATAGAGTCCATTCGGACAGCCACTGACACGTGCTTCAGTTACAAGAGTTATGGCGATAGATGGCAGGCGTCGAGAAATGGGAATTACTAGTAACAGCTGCTGCATTGCGGGGTTACAAAGACAAACGTGGTGTGAGAGGAAAGTATTAAGACTGATTTTTTACTTACCAAAGTTTTTATTGTTTTCAAACAACAATATTATCCCCTTCAAAGTAGTTCCCCCGGGCAGCTATACACCGGCGGAGTCGTTGTTTCTACTCTTTGGTAGCAGCGCTGGAAGGCTTCCACTGGAAGGGCTGTTAACGGGTCGGTCACAATCTTTTGCACGCTCTCCAGAGTTCCAAAATGAAGTTCTTTTGCGGGAAAAGGAAAAAGTCACAAGGACTTAAATCAGGTGAATGAGGGTGGGGGAGGGGACGTTGAGGAAAAAACAGGAATGCGTTTGAGGTCAAAAATTCATTGATGCAAAAAGCCGTGTGACATGGGGCATTGTCATGATGAAGCATCCACTTGTCTGCAATGTCCAAAACGTTTGTCAAAATTTGATGTACGATGAAAGTGTTAAATCGTAACTGTTCTTATGCCCTAATAACAACAACCGCTCATGACCCCGTCGTCGACGCGCCCATAAACCCGTAACTGTTCACTCATCATCCTTATTGTTAAACGATGGTCTGATCTCTCAAGAGCCGTCACCCGCTCAACCTTTTCATTAGTTTCTGAAGTTGAAGGTCTCCCTGAGCGAGGTTGATCTTCAACGTGTTCTCGGCCTTCCAAAAATGATTTGTTCTAGCGGAAAACTTGTGGTCTTGATAATCAATGTATCCCATAGACCTGTTTCAATTTTTAAAAGGTCGGATTCCCCATGTTTAACACAAAAGTTGATTTCACAACGTTGCTCTAAATTCAGATGATCCATTTTTGTAACACACATTCACTGATGGCGCTGTCAAAAATAATATGTTGGCTGAACGGAGTTGAAACTCGGACTGAGCACGTGGAAGGGATGAAAAAACCGGTCTAGCACAGACCGGTAGACACAGCGTCGCTAGATGGCTCGCAGTGTTACCAATCTCGTTTCTTTTCACACACACCTCGTACGTTTCAGGTAAAACTTTCACGCTGGAAAAACTTGGTTCACTATTAAAAATATAACCATTTGGCCCATGCGAAATTTCGGGAATGGTGTATGAAGAATAGTGAGGTTGGAAGTTTGTAGTAGGATGAAAGGAGAACCAAGTAATTTGTAGTAATTTTTTTCTTCTAAATTAAATTAGGTACGTCGCAGAAACCTTATAACATCTTACAAAACAATTGGAAAAACTTTTTGACACGTCAAACTCACTCACGACACAAACTCAAGTTAATTTACAACACAAAACAAGATATAATTTACAGTTTCACTCTGAACCATCTCATTTTGTAGCAACAATTGTTTGTTTTACAAATGAAGTGTCTACTGGTAATGCGATCTTTGTCCGTGCGAAAATTTCTATATTAGGTGTTGCTATCTAGTGGTAATGCGACACTCTTTATCGACGCCAGGGAAGCCAAGTAACTTGGTTCTAAGCTATTGCATGCCACTGACCTTGATTGTTCATAATTTACAGGAAGAATTTCGAAAAATTCCTTTGTTAGTTAACGATGTAACCAAAGCGGAGTAGTTAATCTTTAAAATGATACCTGATTTAATGATTTTTGTTACGTTTGAAGGAGAGAAAGATGACTTGTCACAAAAAAAACCTTTCAGGTATAAAGTATATGATGTGAACTAGTTAATATAGTGCGTTTGGTAGTTATAATTATATGCAATTCCTACAGAAATTTGAAAATCTAAGAATTTATAAAAAGACAGCTGAATTAATCAAAAGAACATCAAATGCTGGAATCTTTCTGAGAAGGTTACACACATTTCAAAATTAATTTTACCATGAGACTAATTTGTCTACTTAGTATTAAAATTATTCAGTACATATTATTTTTTCCGTATACAATACTGCAACTTTTCGGGGGATATAATTTATTTTTACAACCGTGGATAGTCAGCCCAAATGGAATTACAACCTAAATAATCATCAAAAATTTCCATTTTTTTTATTTCGTAGCATTTCAAATTAGTCCAAGACAATGGTACACGTTTTATTTAATCGCACTTATTGTTTTACAAAATGTCTCACTCTCAAACCAAATTTTTTTGCTCGTTTCGACTAACCGAGGGCCACGTACCACCGGCTCCTGCTGTAGACAGGTGACCAGTGTGTTTCATGAGAGGCAAAGGACCTGTGTCCAGCCAGAGTTCAAACCGGATATGTTCGACCCGGCGTAGGAAAGTCTGTGTTGCTATCACTCTCCGGAAAGTATAATTTTTTGTATTCTGTATAATAAGTATATTACTATTATTACTATTACTATTACTCCGCGATTCACTAAAAGTGTTTGGCGGAGGGTGCATTGCACCTATCAGGAAAGGTAATGGTTTGGAAGGGATATACGGGATATGGCAGGTGGCGCCCATGGGCTATTGTGAGGAACCATCCCAGCATTTGCCTGGAGCGATCTAGGGAAACCATGGAAAACCCAGATCAGGATGGCCGGAGTGCTTTACGGAAGCTACTCCTGTCCGATTTTGTGTTTACTCGCTCGGTAAATCCTTTCTATTCCACTCCCTAATCGCTCGTGGAAAAAATGAGTAGAGAAATGAATCGGTTCTGGCCCTGATTTCTCTTATCTTATTTTCGCGGTCATTCCGAGATATGAATGTTGCTGGTAGCAATACTTGTTTGCTGTCATTCCGAAATACGTCAGTCGAGAATTTTTCAATTAGCTTCCGTCGAGAGCAACGCCTTCGGTGCTCCAGGTCTTCCCAACCTAACTCCTTCAACATGGCACTTACGCTTTCCTTCCAACTATATATACCTGTCACGAATCGGGCGGCTCTTCTTTGGACCATCTCTAATGCCTCCATTAATCCCTTTTGATGGGGACCCCATACAGAACAACAATATTCCAAGTGAGGCCTCACTAGTGACTTGTACGCAATCGATTTAACTTCCGGAGTGCATTTTTTTAAATTACGACCTAGAAATCGAAGCATACGATTTGCTTTCCCAATTACATTGTCGATATGCTCATTGCACGACAAATTATTACGAATTGTTATCCCTAGATATTTAGCAGAATCTACCGTTCTAAGGACAGTGCCATTAATAGTATATCCAGAGCTAAATGGTGTCACCTTTTTACTTACACGCATGACTTAACACTTTTTAGCGTTTAACTCCAACTGCCAATCTTTACACCACGCAATTATTTTCATAATATCGTCTTATAACAAAGCGCAGTCGTCCTGGGTTGTGATTTCACGATAAATAATAGCATCATCGGCAAATAATCTTTTCATCCCCCTTATTATGTCGCACAAATCATTAATGTATATGAGAAACAACAGAGGCCCTATCACGCTTACCTGGGGAACCCCGGACCTCACTTCGGCAAGTGATGAACGCTCACCGTCGAGAAGTACAAACTGTGTTCTGTCCTTCAAAAAGTCTGCAACCAAATCGTTTATTTGTCTAGATATACCGTAACCGCGAAGTTTCCTAAGTAACCTAGTGTGAGGCACAGTGTCGAAAGCTTTTTTGAAGTCTAATAAAACTAAATGAACCTGGGATTGCTTATCTATAATACGGCTCAAGTCGTGAATTAAGAGGGCAAGTTGTGTTTCGCAGCATCGGCCTTTTCTGTGTTGGGTAGATGATTGCGGAAACTGACTAAAATTCTCATTCAGGACGACCAGGAGTCGAACCTGGTTCCGTTGTATTCTCCCCCCCCCCGGTCCCCGTACGTGTGCAGTGTTTCAGCCCACTTAGCCACACTGGTGGGACTGAAACCAGATAGTTTTATGTATATTATATCAGTCCTTCAAACAACTTTTTTGTCGTTTCATTATACATTAGGTCTATAAGCCATCGACTTCGAGGTCGGTCATTAGGAATACGTAGTGTTGTAAAAAAACGGTTTTTTTCTGACTTGAAAAAATAAACATGAAAAAAAACTGAAAAAAATTTTTTTTTCTGGGACATGTTTTCTTTCATAACTACTAAATTTCATATGTTTAAGGCATTTATCGTTTAATATGACTGTTTTAGAGTTTATACTAACTACTTCTCTTAATTTCTAAATCTACTATATTTTTCTGGTTCAGTAGGGAAAAAAATTACAAAAATATTGGCAACATTGACTGAAGTATTCTTTTACGAACGGGGATTTCCGGAATAGGCTAGGTTGCACGAGAAGGAATCCCCGTTCTTTGGATTGATACTCACTATTTGAACTAGTGCTGCCAGCCCCACAAATTTATCTGTAGACTTACGGATCGTTTTTTTTTTAAAAAATAGGAATTTTAAATTTATCAACGGTTTTTTTGCCTCTTTTTATTACTTATTGCTGTTTCCTATATAAATTGTCAGTTATTATGAATCATTTCCATGCAACCGTTGGCATAAACCAACGGTTGAAAAGAAATAAAGCTCCTATTTTGTATGATAATAGATTTAAATTCAAACTTAAAAGACCGTAATATGGAACTATCGGTGCAGTCTTTATGCACAGTGCGTACTTTGCTCACAATTTAAAATTGCAATCTCAAAATCTGTTGTGTACAATTCAACCAGTAAAAGAAAATGTAACTACTTCTGAAGTTATGGATCTAGAGGAGACAGAAGAAGAAACAGAAAATTCCGACTCCAACCGAACTAGTGTTGGTAGTGCTGATACTAGTGAATGTGGTACTGACATAGAGGATGAATAAAATTATGTTACCAATATAGATACATTTATGAATCATTATGTAAGACGTTACATGATTTAGTAAGATTTAAAACACACATGTAAGATGTAACTTCCGTAAATAAAACTATAATTTATCAAATATATTGTTTTCTGGAAAAAAAAAAAACAAATTTAGAAAAAAAACCAGGCTGCTAGGTTTTTTTTCATGTTTTTTTTTCACAAATCTGAAAAAAAAAACAATTAACAATTCAATTTTTTTTTTCTTCAGTTTGCAACACTAGGAATAAGATAGGATTGTTGATAGGGATCTGGGACGAAATTGGTTGTAGACATTTTAATGCACCAACCACGCATTCTTCCGTAATGACTTATGAAAACCATGCAAAACCGAAATCTGGATAGCAGGTTAGGGCCGAGTGTGGTGGGTGAGCGGCCTCGCATTCGGGAGAACGCATGTTCGGATCCCCGTCGGGCCAACCAGATTTGCGATTAAAATCGTTTCCCCAATTCCTAGCGAATGCTGGGATGCTTCCTTCAAAAGTCCATTACCAAATTCATTCCCGTTTCTTGCCCATAGTCTTTTTCCGCCTCTAATGATCTCGAAGTCGATGAGAAGTAAAGCCAGAATCAAAGAAAAAAATTCAGGTGCTGGGAAAAAAGAGCTTCGGACGTTACCGCTCAACCATGGGGTTCGAAATTGGGATCACATGCTCTGTTAAAATAAGTAAAATATGTAATGGGTGTATTGCCCAAATGTTCACTTGGTTGGTTCTAACAATAGAATTAAAACAAATCTTTTTTATGTCTGTTGTTTCTTTGTGTTATTGGAGATGTAGCTTTCTGCCAGTTAAGTGATATCACAGTGCGAGTTCATATACTGGTGGGGCCAGGAAGTTTTTAGCTTTCTGCTTGACCATATGAACTACACCAGAACGTTTTGTGGTTCCGATTCCACATTAAAGTCTTATCACAGCACTTATTACCGTCTTGGATTTTATCGATGGTTACTAACGATGTTGACAATGATGTGTTGCTTGATTTGTCGAGCTATCCATTGTTGGAGTGGAAGTGAAATGCGCGGCAGATCGAATCTATGTCACAAGGTCGTAAGACAATACGTATTTGTTTTGCTTTACTCTCATTTCATGGCTGAAAACCCAGTTCATTGTGTATACTGTGTATTAAACCTTCAGGAATAGAGTTACTATTTTCAAGTATCAATTCTATCATTGAAACAGTTACAGAATTTTTCAATTAATTGAGTGCAAACTCGATTGATACATCTTGAGCTGAAAAAATTTATCTAACAAATCCGTGATTTATAATTCAATGTGTCAGCAAAGCTATTAAAAAATTGTTTGTAAATAAATAATGGTTCTGCAGTAATGTAAACAACACCCAGAAAATTTGCATTAGTTATTATAGAGCACTGTTACAAAGAGTACTATTTTTTTTTTATCTGATGAAAAGAATTTGTTGGACAAAGTAAGTCTCTTAGTGGGTGGATCGAATTTAGTGATCGCTATGATCGATCCTATCCGACTATCACGATTCCGAATTTCCATGCTTTCCCGAAATCAGTCCAAGTAATGCAGTATACTTTCGTTTAGTTCATGTTGTAAAAATGGTAAAGCGGTTCTAAGAACTTAAACCATAGAGGTCAATTAAAAATAATTTACGGAGATTTATTTGACTGGTAAGTGGTACAGTTTCGATTTATCGCGCTTTTAAATTCGGTTGTGATTTAACCGAATCCTGTAATACTGTCGGGTCATGGGGACCCATAGTTTTAAGTTGAACCCGAATTACGGGAAAAAACTTACTGTACTTCTCGTGATCCAGAGGTGAAGATCAGTTGGAGGATGCTTAAAAAATTCGTAGATTCAGATTAGAAATGGAGATTTCTTCAACCTCTTAACCAGTGAATTACCACATAATCAAAACTAAAATTAAAGTGAATAATAAATGCTTATTTCGTTAGTTCAGTATTTACATACGCGTGTTAAATAAATCTTTTTACCAGATAGGAACAGCAAAAATAATCTTGAAATGAAAACTGCATCTTTGGATTATTACAACATCCAGGGGCATCCAGGATTTTGGTGGCAAGTGGCAAGTGTAGTATTTATAGTCTCCTCTGATTGCTGCCCCCTTAAAAGATCAGGATAGCTAAAAAAGGTTTCCAAAATTACGGTGTCGCGGGTGGACCTAGATACATTTTGGGGGGGGGGTCTTGAGCCTCTTAGCTTCCCCCCCCCCTTCCTGGATCCATCCCTGACAACATCCTTACTATAATGTGACTGCCTGAATTATTTTTTATAAATATTTACTAGCATTATTGTTTTAATAAACACACAATATTTCGCAACTTTCGTTTGTGATGGTTTAGTTAGCATGGGTGATCTGTATCCTAGATAAAGAAATGGAAAGTACTGAGAGCCAGAACTTAATCGCTTCCATTTAATGGCAATGTGTGTGTAGTCGTGCAACACGTGGAAGTATGCAATGAAAACCTATCATCATCCATGCCAATAGCCGCTTCGTTAAGCGGTCTGGTGGCTCAGTGGTTAAGGCGTCTGACTGGAGATAGAAAGGTCCCCGGTTCAGATCCATGTCTGGGCGGGAATTTTCATCGGCACTTACCTCTGGCACAACTTGCTGTGTGATGTGAAGCACGCCAGAACGCTTGCGTGGTGCGGAATTCACGTTAAACTGTAGATACCCTGTACCCGGCAGGACTGCAGGGCTAAGTTAAGACGCCTATGACTGGGGCGGAACGCGCAGCCAAGAGAAACACTGTCACCAGGTCATTACGACCACACGAAATTATTATATTATTACTGCTCCCTTAGAGGAAAACCGTTTTTTTTTTCTCACCTATACCATCGCGTACAGTTTCCCAGTATGGAGGTGGTATGTGAATCTGTTGATAAGCCGCCTCTTTCACTTAGTGTACGAGCGGCGAGGAGCTGAAATTTTCTCTTCTCGAGGGGAGCGCGGAGGGAAAGCGGAAATAAGTTTCATCCGAGGGCGAATCTCGTTACTCAGACGTTCTGCTTTAAAAATAAACCAACTTTCAGATCGGTTTAAAGCGGGAACCACTTTCCTAGAGCCGCGGCGAAAACGATACGCACCTTCTCTCCTCCTTATGTTTACCACACATGACGGATCACGTAAATACGCTTTACCTTTTCAGTCAGTCCTAAATTTCTAGGTTTAAGAGATTTACTTTAACGATCGAAATTTTTCGCGATATTATATATAGAAGATTTAGTTTCTTTCTACAGCCACTTATTTTTAGATTAAACTAGGTAGCCTGTGCGAAATTGTCGCTAATGATATACGGTAAATAGCAAGGCTTGTGGTTTGTCGTACCATCTGAAAAATAGATACGTAGTAAAAAACTTAAAACGTCTAATGAAATAATCAGAAATTATGAAATGTTTCCATAACAGAAACAAAAATCCTCCTCTAGAAAACACATACAGTTTATTAATAACTCTGTTTTATGTAACGCTTCTATCTAGCGGTAATGCGATCACTCCTAATCGACGCCAGCAAAGTTAATCAGCTAGACTCTGAACTACCACATATACGTAACTTTGATTGTTCATGTCAACGCTGGAAACCATCACGGTGCCGCAATCAACTGAGCAATCGGCGTGGGCCAGCAAGGCAACATGCCAGCCAGGTACACCCTTATCGCCCGTACATTTGCGTCCTGCTATCCAACGACTTAACGAAGGGGTACCCAAACCGGACTAGAGTTGCGGTGGACGGAGCTGGTGTAGTTCGCGATTCTGCCTTTAGACGTTTATAGCGCAACTCATTGTCAATTCAGTGCCGCCTATGTTGTAGATCTGGCTTGTTCTGTTAATCTGCAATGACTGTTTTTGCTAGCGCTATTTTTTTATTGTTTCGCTTGAGATGATGGCAAGTTTAAGTGAACAACGTGCAGCTGAGAAATTTTGTTTTCTACTCAGTAAAAATGCTTCTGAAACTGTTTTAAAGTTGAAAACGGCTTACAATGATGACGCTATGGGAAAAACTCAACTGCAAGAGTGGTTCGCTAGGTTTAAAAATGGCGGCATGTCGATTGATGACAAACCTCGTTCTGGATGCCCGTCAACTGCCCAAATCGACGAAAATGTTGAAAAAATTAGAGAGCTTGTGCTCTCAGACCGTCGACAGACAATTGAGCATGTGTCAGAGATTAGTGGGAGCTGGGATCAGCGAACAAACCGAAGATTTGGGAATGAAAAGGGTTGCTGCCAAGTTTGCTTATCGGGCTCTGACTGAAAATCAAAAACAACGTCGAGTTGAAACATGTCGTGCTTTGAAACAACAGCTTGAAATTGAGCCAGATTTTCTGTCAAAGGTCATTACTGGTCATGGTGCTATGGTTGCGACCCGGAAACAGGGCAACAATCAAGCCAATGGAAGATGTTATTGTCACCCCGTCCAAAACAATGTAGTCAAGTCAAATCAAACATTCCTCATTAACTTTTTGATGCCAATGGTGTAGTTCATTCAGAGTTTATTCGCCCACATCGGACCGTCAATCAAATTTTTATTTTGATGTTTTAAGAAGATTACGCTACAGTGTTCGTCAAAAAAGATTGAATTTGTGTCAGACAGGAGACTGGTTCCACCACCACGACAATGCACCTGCACACACAGCTGTCTCTGTTAGGCAGTTTTTGGATGGAAATGGAAAGGTTCTGTTGCCCCACGCACTTTACTCGCCTGACGTGGCTCCGTGCAACTTTTTCGTATTTCCAAGAATGAAAAGGTGCATGAAAGGACATCGATTTTAAAACATTGAAGAGGTCAAGAAAAAAATGAGGGAGGAGCTGGCAGCTATTTCTAAAGGTGACCGCAGAAAATGTTTCAAACAGTGAATGCACAGGTGAGGCAAATGTGTTAGTTGTAATGGAGAGTATTTTGAAGGGGATAAAGTTGTTATGTAAGAAATTTTAAAACATATGGCTTAAAAAAAAAAATCGTCTGTGGATAAGAGGGCTGGACGTTCACTGAGGACTTATGTAATTATTTAATGTTGACATGTGGATATGTTACAGAATGTTCCAAAATTCTTCGATGATATGATTCAGTAAACAGTTATAAGGTGATGCAGTAAACTGCTAATGGCCAGTCTCCTCTCCATCAGAAATCAGAGATAAGACCGCGGTCGGAAGATAACAGGTGATGTGAAGAACATTGTTGATGCAGAATATTGGGAACTGGTTTAGCCAAAATACCAGTTCCTTCATGCAGAAGAAGAAACGAAATACATTGCGTTGTTGGTAGTAGTACATATTAAAAGGTAGGGAACGGAAAATTAGTTTATTAACTGATACGTATTGTTGTTTGTTTAAGCGTGAAAACAGATTACTATAAGAATTTTAACTCAAAAAGCAAAATTACGCAAGAAATTTCAGGAGAATTTGGAGTACACAAGCATATCTACATGGAAAAAACCATTTAAACATGACGGAGATACCTGAAATAGTCTACAAAGTAAAAATTAAAATCTTAAAAATATTTAAATTACCAACAAAATGGTGCTACTTCAATGGAAAGGAGGAGACTACAATAAGATGTAGTCCTATGTAAACTAATGTTTTGTTGCTTCAAAAAATCATAATTTAACTTTCAACGTGCTAAGTACTCTATTAAACAAAAACAATCAAGCGATTATTGCTCCATTGGTTATCTGACACAGCAGAACAGAAATAGAGCCGGGAGCAAAAGATTAATTTTCCAACGAAGTCGTTACCATCAGCCAGTTCAATATTGAATGATGTGGCGTCTTGTAGTTATGAATTCAGGTAGAACTTGAGCGATCTTCTCCAGGTTTCACCATCTTGGGTGATCCTCTGCCATCTAACTTCAACAACCCAGCGTTCGTCCTTGTCAACAAAGCAGTTACAACAAATGGTGTAAATGCTTGCTAGCATTTAACTTAGGTATTATAATTTGTTGAATTAATATCTTTAATACTTCATTACCATAAACAGATAAAGTAAAACGTAGGGTACCTGTATATAAAAATAAATCACTACTTAACCAGTATTATTCATTAAGAAATGATAATAATGGTGCACAATCTGTTCCCATAATCATCAAGTTAAAAAGGAAATATTCCTAACCCACGATATGAAGACGATAAAAACAGCATGCCTATTTAAGCATCTGAATGAACGAAACCCTGTTGTACATAGACTTTCAGCGTTTCATAGGCACATGTCAAGATGAACACAGTACTTATTTTTTCTCTTTCAATTAAAGTTATTATCTGGTGTTCCTTGTCCCCCATCTACCTTTATCAGCTGCTAACAGAATCACACCAACTGCTCCTTTGACTCGCCAAAATATCTCATTCCAGATGGTATTTTATCTTGAACTGTCTTAACTGTTCTATTGGCAGATTCTAAAGGAGCTGTAAAGCTAAATTCAAATACTTATGGTCTCCGGTTGTAGTCTAGACGAAGGAATGATTGGCAATTATAGAAATATACAGGGAAAAAAAAACTATATAAATTTGGATCTACTCTATGTTTTTATCGAAAAAATTCAGTATTTTTGTATCCTTTCCCTTGTTCCCTTAGATTTGTCTAGTAAGTATACACTCGTAAATTCTATTTTTTTATGGTTCCATACCCGGTCATCCAAACGCATTTTGGTTTTACCATAGTATCCCTCTTTCGCTCTAAGATAGTGTCCGGATGGTCCGTTGAAAATCCCATTGACAAATTGATTCTCGTTATTCGCTCCCTCCCCTCCCCAAAACTGTCTCTCGACTGTAATAACCTCGACGTCGACGAGCCGTAAAGCCCTAAACTAAAAATTTCTTCTTAACGATCTCCACTTACGTCTTCATTCCTCGCCAAAAACTGTTTTCCAGTTGATTTTGAGAAGAACTTTCATCTCACTAATCTCTAAAGTTTGTTTTTGATAGTAGCCTATATTTGTTAGTAGCTCAAGCGTCCGTAGTGTATCTTATCGTTATTGGCTGTAATACAAGTTCATACATCGTTTATTTATTCCTATATGTTTGTTGGTCTATCTAGCATTATGAAGACATGTTTCCGTTCTTACTGCATGCGTTAATCGATCTCAAAAATCTGTCTCAGTTTTATTATTAGCAGTTAATTCCATGCTTAGGTATCAAAATCTAACTTTCTGTTGCCTTAGCCTCCCGACAGCAAGATCAGTTTATTTTTAAAGGTGTTTAGTATGCGGTAATAATGTTTTATTTAAGGGGAGACGGTGGCAGTTTTGCACTGATTTATTGGTAAAACTAAATCTCTCTTATTTCGAGTTCAATCTCATTGAAATTTTGCGCACTTGTGCATAGGGTTTCCATATGCTTTAAATAATTTTTTCAGAATTTTTAATAAAATATTAATGCTGTCAGAGTATTTTGAATTTTTTATTACATTATTTTTTGAGGTACACTTTTTTATTATTTCAATTCAAAATTATTAAACTTTCTGAATAGCAGATTAATCTACACTAATAAATGTACAATTAAGTGCAGTATCTTTTTGATAAATTATTTCAATTATTTTTTGTGATATTTTTCATTTGAGGGTTTTTTTACAGCCAAATTTTACACATATTATTAACCATAAAACTTGTTAAAATGTATTGAATAAAACTTTGTTCCACTTAAACGTTTTATTCCACTTGGAAGAATGGGTGTGCCAAATTTCATAGAAATCCTTCCAATAGTTTCTGATACACAGACGGAAAAAAAATCCCAACACCAAGAAAAAATTATTGTAGAGTAATGAAATTTGGACAATGCATTTGTCAAGTTAACATGTTTAATTGATTAAATTTTCAAGATCACAGGTTAATTTAAGCTCAAGAAAATGCATTTCAAATGTGAAATACTGTTAAATTAATAGCCGGTGTAACCTCCAGAATTTTGAATGCAAGCCTGCAAACGTGAATGCATTGTGTCATACAGGTTTCGAATGTCACTTTGTGGTATGGAGTTCCATGCTTGTTGTACTTGTGCTGTCAATACTGGGACGGTCAGTGCTGGCTGTGGATGATGCTGGAGTTGTCGTCCAATGATATCCCATACGTGTTCAATTGGAGACAGATCTGGTGATCTCGCAGGCCAAGGTAACATGTCGACACTCTGTAGAGCACGTTGCGAGACAACAGCGGTATGAGGGCGAGCGTTATCCTGTTGAAAAACTCCCCCTTGAATGCTGTTCATGAATGGCAGCACTACAGGTTGAATTACCAGACTGACGTACAAATTTGCAGTCAGTGTGTTTGGTATAACCACAAGAGTGCTCCTGCTGTCATAGGAAATTGCTCCCCAGACCATGACTCCAGGTGTAGGTCCAGTGTGTCTAGGCCGCAGACAGTTTGGTTGCAGGCGTTCCCCTGGCCTCCTTCTGACCAACACTCGGCCATCACTGGCACCAAGGCAGAACCTGCTTTCATCAGAAAACACAACAGATCTCCACTCCGTCCTCCAATGAGCTCTGGCTTGACACCACTGGAGTCGCAAACGGCGATGGCTTGTAGTCAGTGGAATGCACGCTACAGGGCTGGAGTCATGGTCTGGGGAGCAATTTCCTATGACAGCAGGAGCACTCTTGTGGTTATACCAAACACACTGACTGCAAATTTGTACGTCAGTCTGGTAATTCAACCTGTAGTGCTGCCATTCATGAACAGCATTCAAGGGGGAGTTTTTCAACAGGATAACGCTCGCCCTCATACCGCTGTTGTCTCGCAACGTGCTCTACAGAGTGTCGACATGTTACCTTGGCCTGCGAGATCACCAGATCTGTCTCCAATTGAACACGTATGGGATATCATTGGACGACAACTCCAGCATCATCCACAGCCAGCACTGACCGTCCCAGTATTGACAGCACAAGTACAACAAGCATGGAACTCCATACCACAAAGTGACATTCGAAACCTGTATGACACAATGCATTCACGTTTGCAGGCTTGCATTCAAAATTCTGGAGGTTACACCGGCTATTAATTTAACAGTATTTCACATTTGAAATGCATTTTCTTGAGCTTAAATTAACCTGTGATCTTGAAAATTTAATCAATTAAACATGTTAACTTGACAAATGCATTGTCCAAATTTCATTACTCTACAATAATTTTTTCTTGGTGTTGGGATTTTTTTTTCCGTCTGTGTATATGTGTTCCTGAGAGAAGAAAAATCTAAAGTTGCAGAAAAATCAATTTAAATTTTACATGAAAACTTTTTCCATCGACCACAAAACTGACTTTTATTCACAAACAGAGCACTTGCAAGCTTTCCTAAGGGCTTCTACTGCCAATTCCAGATACACAATTCTATAAACCTGTGTTTCTGTCATGTTTTGCTTCTTCTGACACAATACTTTCCAAAGTTTTACTTTGGATGCACTTGAAGACAAACTAATGTTTACATCTGCAGGCCCAGAACTAACCTCAACATCAATTTTTCTCCTTATATTGGAAATATAGGACTTACTGTATTTTTTTAAAATACTTTAACTGGCCTAGGCTTTGTAAAACCGTATCAATATACCCAATACTGGCACAAGGAATCACTCAATAAATCCAATTTCACACAACTTATACTATACAGCACAAAAATTGTTTACGAAACTTCACAATCTTTTATACAACACTGCTTGGATCATAAAATGGATCCATAGCCCTCTATACATCACTGATGTTCAGTATAAAATAAATCACAGCCTTCTAAAGCTATATATCCACGTTACACAGAAAAAAGTAAGCAAGACAATTGTTTCCCCGCTGGATACCTTAAAAAATGGGCTTGGCACATTATACTGTCTACGGTTTTAATTTTTTTATACCATTTGTAGTTGGAATTTCAAAGAAAAAATTTGTGATAATAATCCTAACAATATTTCCTTTAAAATAAGCAAATAAAAACATTTTGATTTTCTTTCATGATTTCTGCCACCGTCTCCCCTTAAGAACCACTTAATGTATTGCTGAAAAGATTTGCCTGGTTCTTAAATCGATGTATTAACTTCAAGAGGTCTCTTTTTTTAAAATTTATAGCACTGCGTTTGTCTAGTTTTCAAGTCTTTAAGTTTCACGTTATCTAATGTATCATGATATATAACAGAAATGTTGTGATGTGGACACCTCTTCTAATTTTGCTTTTGACGATATATAGAGAACTGTTATTGTGTGCTGTCCCAATAAAACTGGTTTCGATTTATTGACTGTAAATATGTTTCATAATATTAGTCTTCAAGGAAGAACTGCTTTGCTTTGTTCAGTTGTAAGCAATTCTCTTAATGCATTCGTGAAATGGTGAGCTCACGAAGCAACTATGGTTTGTTGGTCTTCATGATATTTTTTTTTTTTTTTTTGTTTTTTTAATGTCAAGGTCATTGAGAAAATAAATTTTCTGATTCAACGACGGAGTCAATGTTTTATTTAACTATAAAGTCTTGGGCAACTTAATGAGACGTACAAATCGAAAAAAGTACGGCACATATTTGATTCTTCCTGTTTCTGCACCATCACGATCAACCGCAACATTGTTGCTGTTATGCGCGAGAAATTGGAAGAACCATACTGAACAGCTTAACCCTATATCTCCAGTAATTCAAATTAGTCACCAAGTTACATGAACTCATCAAAAAACATTCAATGGCAAAGAAATTTTCCAAAAGCAATGAAGTACAAGACCCTATCCTCAATATGGACAACAAACATGTTCATTAAATTTTTGTAATGAAGAGATTAAAATGTTGACAGTGCACTGGAAGACATGTGTACACTGTGTATACGATAGTAGAATACATGAATACAGTTTCTTTTAATATTGGTACATACTAATTCAATTATGAATTTTTATATTTCAAAATTGATGTAAGCCATTTTTCTCGCAGTCGCTTAGCTGATTTTTTTAAATAAATTGAGCCACCGCCGATATTTTTGTATAGAGTGTTTTAATGTCTGACGGTTTTGAGAGTATCCCTATTCACTTCATATTAGTTATTAATCCTTACACCTTCTGAAGTAATAGTTCAAAAATAGCTGGTTCATCCTTTTTGTATGTAAAAGCAAGGTTCTTGTATTAGGATTTAAGAACCTGGGTGACCGATCTTCGCTCGGCATCTTTAGATTTTTGTTCGGTATGCAAGATTTCACAAAATCCTTAGAGACGTTTGAGAGAAATTAATTTTATCGGGAACTGCACCACCTCCGGAACCGACGCGAAATTGGTAGTAACCTGTTGAAATTTGTTTTAATGGCTTCGTCATTATGTCCTCTTTGCGTTTTGCGCTCTTGCTTTGCTGAAAACTTCCCAGGAATTTAAAATGCCGAAATATGACAGTGACGCACAGCCGTTGGATGCCGTCAGCGTTGAAAAATCACTGCATTTTTAATTTTTCTAGTGACTTTTCCGCAAAGCAAGAGCGCAAAATTTCCATAGGTTACCATTAATTTCGCCGAGGTTCCGAAAGTGGTACAGCACCCATTTTATCTATTTTCAAGAGTTGCTTATATAATAGTATTAGATTGGACAGAAGGACCTACAATTTAACGTAGAATCCCAAACACAGAACGCCCCACCGTAGTTCATATGGTTAAATACAAATCTTAAAAATTCTTGATCCCACCGGAAATTGAACCCGGGATCGTAGCCAGAATTTTTTAACAGCTAGTGCAGTAACCACCTTTTTTGCCCCACTAATTACATATTTATTGTAGTCAATATATTTCCTTCCTACTTTCTTGGGAACTGCAGTCGGTTAAATAAATATCGTGAATAATAGTCAGGATTTTTTCAATTGAGTCTTCACTGGGCGAAATTTGAGTAACTTGGTTGAGACAATTTTCTATTAGGTTTTCTTGAATGATTACATAATAACTGCTAAGAAGTTTTTGTCAAATAAAGTATCACATATCACAAAGCCAAATTTTAAATATCTTCTTTTTAGATGTTTTACAATGCAACTGGTAGTAATTAATGATAACAACTTTTTCAATATTTTTTTTCAAAGAATTTATGTAAATATCTGTATCAATTCTGACAAAGTCATCTAGCATACAAGAAATATTCATTTAAATATATAAGTTACTTGAAACCGAAGAAAAAAATATTAGTTAGCTTCCTGGTACCTGAATCATCTACGAGATGGCGTTAGAGCCGTTTTAGAACCATTTTCGAGAAACCAAGAGAAAAAATTGTTCGTATTTTGTAAAATTGGTTTTTTTCAGGGAGGAACACTTTTTAGATAATATTAAAAGTCAAAACGTTATCTAAATATGAAATTTCATCCAAATCGTTGGTGCCGATCCCGAGATCCAGAATATATATACACAAGAATTGCTCGTTTAAAGATATAAGATTAGCAAATACGATGTTTTAGAACTGGTGATATTGCCGTTCAGATACGGCTAGGGCTGTTGATATATTTAAAATATCGGATTTTCGATATATAGATATTTTAAAAAGTATCAATATCAGCTGTCGATATATCTGAAAAGAGTATCGATATATTGATACTTATATAAATGCAATTTCTTAAAATCAAACCTTTTAAAAATGAGGCTGTCCAGGGGCGGATCCAGGATTTTGGTTTGGGGGGGGGGGCTTGGCTTGAGTAAATTTTGGTTCAGAGGGCTTGCCTTCAGTGGATTTTGGTTTTGGGGAAAGGGGGCTTGAGTCGGCCATGGGGTAGTCTTTATAGCCTCCTCGCAGGGGCGGATCCAGGATTTAGTTGTGGGGGGGGGGGGCTAGGATTTGGTTTGGGGGGGCTCTACTCGGGGGAGGAAGGGTTCGCCGACAGAAATCTCATTATTCCAGATTCCCGCCCTTTAAAGAGAGAGAGAGAGGAAAGAGAGAGAAAAATAAGGTCCCCAAAAACCATGTCGTCAGGGGTGACCTTGGTGCTAAAAAAAAAAAAAAAGTCTCCAAAATTACACTGTCGGGGGTGGACCTAGATACTTTGGGGAGGGGGGACTTTGAGCCCCCTAGCCCCCCCCCCGGATCCGCCCCTGAAGCTGTCCATTGACAAATTCATGTGTGATATTGTTCTCACTCAAGTTTTCACTTTCAAATGGTTTCTTTTGGTGATGAATGTTGATTTTTTTTTTTTTTAAATTGATCATAATGCGCGTAATGATTTTCATAAAAATTAATAAAATTTATAAAACTCGAAATAAGTTCGAGGCAAATCTTATTTTCCGTGTTTTTAAGAATGATAAGCAATACAGTTGAGGCATTTATTTATGTAGAAGTTTAGCTATCCTAGCATACACTCTGGACAAGTTATATAACTTTTTCATAATTTTTTTGTGGTTTTTCATTTAGTATTGTATGTTGATACTTATTCTGAATTGCCTTACTTTTCTTGATCTCAAATTTGCAACTATTTGTTATTTACAATTCACACTATTCCTGCTAACACACTAATTTGAAGTTGGAGTTCCCTGGGCAATACCCACGCTCATTTCAAACAATGGGCTAGCGTTCGAATCGTGCTGGACGAGCGATTCCTTGCCTACACTGTTGTCATCATCTGAGTAGACTTGGTACCTATATCTTTCAAATTAATGATAGAAACGTAGTAAGATTTACTTAAGCTTGCTGATCTCTATGCGTAACAGAAATTTGATGGACATAGTGTCATTCAGAGCAAACAAAAAATGATAACTTGTTTTTTTAAAATATCGACGCCGATATAAAGATTTCAGTATCGAAATATCAATATATCGCCCTAAAAATATCACTCATTAATATCGATATTTTCAAAAAATAATATCGAAATTTCGATATATTATCAACAGTCCTAGTTACGGCAGCTGTTTGGAGATCAGTACGGCTATTTTCGAATCACTGGCCGCGGCTTTTGTTTTACCCTCCCTTTGTCGAGTTAGTTTAATTCGATTTTAGCTCGGGATTAGCAATCTATTACTGGCGCCATTTAAAGCCGGCACACTGCAGTAGGCTATGGTATGGTCCGCACTGGTGGGTTGGGGTGGGATTAAAAGCTCCATTTGTCGGCCACGAATAAGTCGATAAATCAGAGTATTAAAAAAAACAGATAGGCGAATTAATAACTCCAATACGGGTGGGTTAATTCCCCTACCCATGTTTCTAATTCCTTTTTCGCCCACCGCTTTCATTCTCTTCCTTGAATTACCATCCATAAAATCGTATATTAAAAGGTCGCAATATTACACACCCATTTCAGGTCTAGCTCCCAACATATAGATTGCTCCAGTTAAGACTCTTAGGTGTTTTACCGTAGTTTCTAATATTCGGCTCAAAAACTTGTAAATTACCCGTGATATGTGGCAGATAATTACTTGAATCTGTTTACGCTGAGAAATCTTCGAAAATTAATCGTAAAATTGTGCAACCTCGATGCCGAGCGAAGGAATAAATTTAGTTTGACGATAACGTAACAATCATTGTAGTTTTTAATATCACAAGTACAAATTTATATATATATAACTAAAGAAACATCCTAGAACATTTTAAATCCTGTTTAAGGTGTTAAAAATTCCTTTGCTATCTGTTACGACAGATTTTGCATGTTCTCAGAAACATCCATCAGTTAAAAATGGTGTGAGACAAGGCTGTAGTCTATCCCCGTTAATATTCAACTTGTATGTAGAAGAAGCAATGAAGAAGGTCAAAAAAAAACTTCCATGTGGTATAAGTTTTCAGGGAGAAAAAATCAGTATCCTACGATTTTCTGATGACATTGTCTTGTTAGCAGAGAGGGCTGAGGATATTGAGAAGTTACAGAATGGCATGAACAAAATACTGAAGGATAATTTGGGCTGAATATAAATCAAAGCAAGACAAAAGTGATGAAATGTAGCAGGAATTATACCAATACTAGTAGATTAAATTTAAAAATAGGATCGGATGCAATAGGAGAAATAAGTGAATTCTATTACTTGGGAAGTAAAATTACAACCGATGGCCGAAGCAGGAATGATGTTAAAAGCAGAATAGCACTAGCAAAAAGAGCCTTCATGAAAAAGAGAAACCTTTTAGTTTCAAATATTGGTCTAGGAATTAGAAAGAACTTTTTAAAACTCTTTGTGTGGAGCACATCACTTTATGGTAGTGAAACATGGACTTTAGGAATACTGGAAATAAAGAAAACTGAAGCATTTGAAATGTAGTGCTACAGAAGAATGCTGAAAATTAAGTGGACAGACAAAGTAAGAAATGAACAAGTTTTGGAAATGATGGGTGAGAAAAGAAGTTTGTGTAAGAAGCTTACAGAAAGAAGAGACAGGCTGATAGGTCATATTTTGAGACATGCTGGATTGGTTAATTTGTTAGTGGAGGGAACAGTCTAAGGTAAGAACTGTAGAGGAAGACAGAGATTAGAATATATGAAGCAGATAATTGATGACGTGGGCTGTAAGGGGTATGTAGAAATGAAGAGGTTAGCACAGGATAGGAAAGGATGGAGGATTGCATCAAACCAGTCAAAAGACTGACGACAGAAAAAAAAGAAACATGAAAAAGTACTAATTATTATTATTATAATTATTACTCCGCGATTCACTAAAAGTGTGTGGCGGAGGGTGCATTGCACCTATCGAAAGGGGTAATGGTTTGGAAGGGTTATAAGGGATATGGCAGGAGGCACCCATGGGCTATTGTGAGGAACCATCCCCGCATTCGCGTGGAGTGATCTGGGAAAACCATGGAAAACCCAGATCAGGATGGCTGGAGTGCTTTATCGAAAGCTACTCCTGTCGAATTTTAAGTTTACTCGCCCGGTAAATCCTTTCTATTCCATTCCCTAATCGCTCGTGGGAAAAATGAGTACAGAAATGAATCGGTTCTGGCCCTGATTTCTCTTATCTTATTTTCACGGTCATTTCGAGATATGAACGTTGCTGGTAGCAATATTTGCTGGATGTCATTCCGAAATACATCTGTCGTGAATTTTTCAATTAGCTTTCGTCGAGAGCAACGCCTTCGGTGTTCCAAGTCTTCCCAACCTAACTCCTTCAACATCGCACTTACGCTTTCCCTCCAACTATATATACCTGTCACGAATCGGGCGGCTCTTCTTTGAACCTTCTCTAAAGCCTCCATTAACCCCTTTTGATGGGGACCCCATACAGAACAACAATACTCTAAGTGAGGACGTACTAGTGACTTGTATACAATCGATTTAACTTCCTGAGTGCATTGATTTAAATTACGACCTAGAAATCGGAGCATACGATTTGCTTTTCCCATTACATTCTCGATATGCTCATTCCACGACAAATTATTACGAATTGTTACCCCTAGGTATTTAGCGGAATCTACCGTTTTAAGGACAGTGCCATTAATCGTATATTCATAGTTAAATGGTGTCACCTTTTTACTTACACGCATGACTTGGCACTTTTTAGCGTTTAACTCCAACTGCCAATCTTTACACCACGCAATTATTTCATAATATCGTCTTGTAACAAAGCGCAGTCGTCCTGGGTTTTTATTTCGCGATAAATTATAGCATCATCGGCAAATAATCTTTTCATCCCCCCTATTATGTCGCATAGATCATTGATGTATATGAGAAACAACAGAGGCCCTAACACGCTTCCCTGGGGAACTCCAGACCCCACTTCAGTAAGTGATGAACGCTCACCGTCGAGAACTACACACTGTGTTCTGTCCTTCAGGAAGTCTGCAACCCAGTCGCATATTTGTCTAGATATGCCGTAACCGCGAAGTTTCCTAAGTAACCTAGTGTGAGGCACAGTGTCGAAAGCTTTTTTAAGGCTATATAAAAGAAGGTATAGTAAAGGTTTAATACCGGTGATTTCATAACTCAGCGGGTGGAACCGGGGTTTGATCCACAACGAACCCGAGGATTTTTCCTCGAAGCTGAACGTACAGAACGGCTCCCAAGGCCCACTCAGCCTGCTATCCATTGAGTACCGTGGAGGAAACTCCGTGGGAAGGTAAAGAATGGCCGGAACGTGGCACTGACCCCGTCACATCTGTTCTAGTGCCAACGGTGGTAAAGGGAATAAGGAGCTCTACCTCCGCGAATAGTATAGGAAGCGGCAGGAGCAGTATGAACCCCGTGGCCTTCACCTTTACCGATGATTTCATTCGTGAATAAACACTGTAACACAGACAAAAATGATAGCGATGCAGTCACCCCAGTGAATTAACATTAAACTGAGCCATTGAGTTCATGATTAAGAGGTACCGTCCCATTCGTCATTGTTAAGTATATGAAGATCGAAGAGGCTAGACGCGTTGTAGGCTTCCTTATCAAAAACCCATGAACTGATCCTCCCAGTTTAAACTAACCATCAGACAAACGATTCCACACATTCCGTAAGGTATGCAGAATGGTTTAAGATTTCACCGAGGACTCAGGTACTTGGTTTGAGGGTTACAAGTCTAAAGCCAGCTGAGGAAACAGAAAGTTACTGACTTCAATCACGCATCAGAAAAATATGTTCTCAAAGGACATCAAACCCTTATGACCGAGAGTGGTGGTGTAACGGCGAGCGTTCTAGCCTCGCATTTGAGAGGACGGCAGTTCGAATCCTCGTCCGGGCATCCAGATTTTTTTTTCCATGGATTCCCAAATCACTCCAGGCAAATGCCGGGATGCTTCCTTCAAACGGCCATGGCCGGAGTCCTTCCCATTCCTTGCCCCCCATCCTTTCCCGTCTCTAAAGGCCTCGCTGTTAGAGAGACGTTAAGCAGATAAAAAAAAACATTATGAAACCTATTGTCTTTTAATCAGCTAATTGAGATTTAAATGAGGGGCTGTGATTGTTATGTTACTACCTACCTGTTGGACATATAAATTAACGGTGATTTTGTCCAAGCTTAGGTGACCTACTTCCACACATCGAAACACCCAATACGTTCCCATAGTTCTTAGTGACTTTTTAGTGGAAAGTAGCTAAAGCCCATCGGTAGAAGCAATATAATAAACTTTTTCTGTTAGACATAGTCATCATTACACTTATTACGTTTCAAACAGAGATATACAAACAACACTTTACTTCCGGTTGTATCTTTGTTCATATGTTTCTACTTCGGCCTCCTAGATTCTTCATGTGTATGAAAAAATATGTAATGCAATGATATTTTGGTAAGGATTAACTACTTGTTGCTAGTGACTTTCTCCTGGTACGCTGAGTATTGCTTTCATTCCAAGAGCAGTTTAACGTTTTAATTCGTAAGTTAGTCTGTTCAACATGGCGGAGGATACTAAAAGATTAGATGGTTTCTGATTCTCTCCGTGTCGTATTCTGATTCAAGACCGGGATGTGAAATCTATTTTGACCATTTGGATTTTGAGCCGGAGGACAGAATGGGCGTTCACGCACGATTCGTAATCGCCATATTGGGTAGTAATTTCAGAGGTAAAATACGAATACTCTCCGCAGTGGGATTGGGCTGAGGATATAGCATAGTGTAATGGTGATTCGTCTAACGGGCGCTGGGAGTGGGATATCTTGACGATATGTATGATCTGTAACCCCTATTCAACCCAAGTCCTTATTCATTTCACTTCCAGAACACATTATTATGAGCACACACCAACGGAAAAGCAAAATCCAGTTAATTTCCCACCCCTAGTTCTTATGGAAGGAGAAAACCTATCAACTCCTATCAGCGGACATAGAAGATGTACGTACTTAAAATAATAATAATCTGTTGTCTAATTTTTTTGAGGCCTTACGCCTCGTGGAAATCGTGGTCATTAGAGGCGGAAAAGGACTGGGGACAAGGAACGAGAAGGAATTCGGTCATGTTATTTTTTTAGGGAAGTCTGTAGTGATTTGGGGAAACCTAAATCTGAATGCACGGACGGGGATTCGAACGCGCGTTCTCCATCTCGCTCGGTTTGCTTACTATTATTCTCAATTCAAGTCAGTCAGTAATTAGTACAAAATAAAAGGCATTATATTTGCCTTTCGTTTTTTTTTTTTTTTTTTTTTTTTTTTTTTTTTTTTTTTTTTTTGCTGTCCTCAGTCTTTAGACTGGTTTGATGCAATCCTCCATCCCTTTCTATCCTGTGCTAACCTTTTCGTTTCTACATACCCCTTACAACCCACGTCCTCATATATCTGCTTCATATATTCTAATCTCTGTCTACCTCTACAGTTCTTACCTTCAACTGTTCCCTCCACTAACAAATTAACCAATCCAGCATGTCTCAAAATATGACCTACCAGCCTGTCTCTTCTTCCTGTAAGCTTCTTCCATAAACTTCTCACCCATCATTTCCAAAACTCGTTCATTTCTTACTTTGTCTGTCCACCTAATTTTTAGCATTCTTCTGTTTACCAAAAATTACTAAAACGCAAATGCTCGGCCGGATAGTTTAATTAGTTTTTGAACTTCATGCTCTAAAATAATATGATCCATGGAAGTAAAGAGATTTAAACAACGTGCATGTCTCGCACAATTTGGGAATGTTGTGTGCACCGTAAATTGCGTGCTCTACAAATTCAAGTCCTGACCGACTGTTGTCTGCTTGGCAGGCAGCCGGTAAAACGGTTTTACCCCCGTGGTGCAAGCAGGCACACTAACAGCGATCGACGGCCGTAGCTAATGGAAAGCAAATACCACAACGCCAGCAGGCACGGAAATACCATTATTCCCGGGATTGCGTGTTAAATTCCTCTGTTGGGCACCGCTACGGCAACACTAACAATACGGACGGCAGGTAATAGCCAGATGACGCACAGCCAAGCGGGAAGGGGCCAATTAAAACCCATGGCTCGCCAGGCGCTCTTCCAACCAGACTATGAGTTGCTGGAATGAAATAAAGCTGTGTTGAGTGCTAACGAATGGACCGTGATACCTCTATGCTGTGGCAGGCTATCAAAGGATACTTCAATGCAAATCTGTGAACTGTTTTTAACTAAAGGGTAATTATGGAGGCTGTTGAAATCCAATGAGCTGGAGTGCATACATAAAAAAAAAAATCAAACACAAACAACGCACTTGTTCATTCAGGTTAGAGTATATTTATATTTTGTACAACATTTTTCGTTAATACCATATATTTTGTATAACATCACTGTTGAAAGCGTAACGGTATGAAGAAGGCGATACAGATTCTGTATGTTTACTTCTCAGGCTTCCTAAAGAAACGAAAATAGTGTCGAATTTCTAAGCAGTGATCTTTAAGAAAATTGATGTGTAATGTTTGCAATTAAACAGCACTGATGCTTAGTTCTCTACATAATTAATTGAACCGAGCCTCTGGCTGAGTGATAACTCTAGGGCGTGTAATTCGAGAGAACGCGGCTTCAAATCCACCTCAGGCCATCCAGATTACTCTATCCCATCATTCCCCGAAATCCCTCCAGACGAATGCCGGTAAGATCCCTTCAAAAGCGCCACGGTTGAATTCCTCTCCGTTCCTTGTCACCAGTCATCTCCTGCCTCCAATGACCTCGACCTTAAGGCGTAAATCCCTAAGACAGAGAAAAAAAAGGCTGAATGCATATTACATCAGCCATACACACGAAGTAACACGCTTCTTTTATTAATTTTTGCTTACTGGATGGATGGAATTATATAGAATATTTTTTAACCTGTGGGTCGCGTCGCTCAGTGGGGCTGCGAAGTTTTCCTCGGGAGGTCGCGGTCGCAACTCAGTTATACGTAAAAAGTAAGAGGTGTTTCCTGTTTATTTTTGGTTGTATTTTTGAGAAGCAAATGACCAAATAATGTTCTAATTGGACCTTTTTCTCTTATTTCTTTCATATTATGGTAATAGTCGTCATGAAGTTTTTTTTTATTATTATTATTTATTTGCTTCCGCCACTTCCATTTCCAACAGACGTGAAGAGTTGCACGGATCTTTTGAGAACTCAATTTTACTTTCGCACGCAGCGAAGCTATTTCGTACTCGTTGGCAGATGAAAATAAAGTGTTCCTGTGTGGCCGCTGACTCCACCTTCTCGCCTCCCGCGCCACCACCACGGCAAAGAATATATCGCTGCCGCTTCACTTTGCACTAGGACTGTTGATAATATATCGAAATATCGATATATCAAAATATCGATATTATTTTTTTAAAATATCGATATTTATGAGTGATATTTTTTAGGAAGATATATCGATATATGAAAATATCGATATTATTTTTTCCAAATATCGATATTTATGAGTGATATTTTTAGGACGATATATCGATATTTCGATACTGAAATCTGAATATCGGATTCGATAATTTTTTTAAATAAGTTATCATATTTCGTTTGCTCTGAATGACGCTGTTTCCCTCAAATTCTGTTACGCATAGAGATCAGCAAGCTTAAATAAATCTTACAACGTTTCCATAATTACCTTGGAATTTATAGGTACCAAGTTTACTCAGATGATGACAACAGTGTGGGCAAGGCATCGCTCGCCCAGCATGAATCAATCGCGAGCTAATTGTTTGAAATGAGCGTGCGCACTGCCCAGGGAAGTCCAACTGAAAATTAGTATATTAGCAGGAATACTGGGAAGTGTAAATAACAAATAGTGGCTAATTAGAAAGCAAGAATAGTAACACTACTAAGAGTAAGCTATCAACATACAAAACTAAATGAAATTTCACGAAAAAAATTTATGAAAAAAATTATGTAATTTGGCCATAATGCGTGCTATAATAGTTAAACTTCTACCTAAATAAATTCGTCAACTGTATTCCATATCAATCTTAAGAACTCTTTCGAGTTTTATAAATTTTACTAATTTTTATTAAAATTATGACACGCATAAAGGTCAATTTTTTAAAAAAATCAACACTCATCATCACCAAGAGAAACCCTGATTAAGAATAAAATCACGCGTCTATTTATCAGTAGACATCCTTATTTTTATAAGGTTTGATTTTATGAAATTGAATTTATGAAAGTATCGATATATCGATACATCGATATTTTTTGCGATATATTGAAAGACGATATTGATACATTTTTAAAATATCGATATATCGAAATCCCGATATTTTTAAAAATATCAACAGCCCTACTTTGCACAGCATTTGATATCTCGATGAGTAAGTATAGTCCGAATGGAAAGAAAAATTAATTTGTCGTTTTTGAAATCGCTGACATAGTTCTATTATGGACTTTGGGGGTCGCCAAAGTTTTTTTTATGGACATGGGTGGGTCACCAGTTTTTTTTTTCTTTAACTAGTAAAGGGGACGCATATTCACTAATATTGAAAAATACTGATATAGAACATACAATAAACAACCAAAATTTCAAATACCTTACAACGAATACTCATGTTTCAGAGTATGTTGAAGCTCATTTCGCTTACCTTACTAGGCAATCGTTCTTTAATGTTTGTATTTCACATGTTTTTAACAATTAGTAATCAGTGTAATTGTCACTATATAGAGACATGTCTTGTAATTATTCAAAAAAATTTCAAAATTATTCCACCTATATCAATAGAATATGAATTGAATTAATGCATATATCATGTACGTGGTTTACTTTATATTACACACTGTAACATTTCAACAGAGAGAAACAACTTGCGTTTAGTTGACCGAGATTCTCTATGCCTTTCTGTTTGGATGGACCATATGAAGTAAAAACTATCCCATTCAAACAATTCTTGTAAAAATAGGCCAGTTCTCTTGGTTGTTTAGTGACAAAAAGTTATGAGCTCTTTTGCTGAGACAAGACAACATTTTACAGTTTGTATTCACTTTCTAAAACAGAATGGTGTTACTCGTCGTTATCGTGGGTTTAAAATAAAAAAAAATTCGTGTGATTTTGTCATAATTTTTACAGAAATCAAAACCATAATATATGTAATTTATTCTAGACGGTCTGAGGGAAATCTCGCCTTTTGCGTATTTTTAAAATCGTTAAAGTAACACATTTAAAGCATTTATATGCGTTTGCTGAGAGTGGTCTGGTGACTAAGTGGTTGTCCGAATAGATATCGCAAGGTTCCCAGTACGAATCTCTCTCTCGGCGGGAATTTTGAAAGGCCTCAACCCGATTTTCACCTCTGGCACAGCTTCTTGTGTAATGTGAAGTACGCCAGAACGATTCCATAGTTCGGGTTCCGAGTTAAACTGTAGATCCTCTTTACCCGGTAGGAATACCGGGTTGGGTTATGTTAGGTAAGAAGGAAAGGAATTGGCCGTCCTACCTGTGATTCCAGGCTTAGTATGCCTCCTTCGGGAGGATCTGTCCAACCTTCGGCTTGAGGACAATCCTTAGCTTACAGGTTTGCAAAAACATAGTACACAAATTATGAACAGGAACGAAGCAAAATATATTGTGTTTGGTAAGCTTGCTCATATCTATGTGTAATAGAAATTTTGGGCGCTTATCGTCAGAAACACAGCATAAATCGAGGTAGAAAAATGTCGTGAATCTCTTGGGGAAAAGGGTAGGCAGTGGCGACGTTGACTCGACCGGTGCACGGCTCGAGAAATCGACTTTGATTCATTGAGATTTTGGTGGGTATTCGAATAATGTACATACCATGGCCCGGTGAGTAAAGTAGGACATATTTAATTTTTATGTGAAGCCGCATAGTTAAAAAATTTAACATAAAAGTGTCCACATATTTAGCTGAACATGATTCACGCAAAGCTACTGATTGTATTACGACAGGTTTTCGGATAATGTACAGCCCGCATCTCCTGGTGTAGATTAGGATATGTTTCATCTAATGTGAAGCCGGAGATCATAAATTTAATGTAAAAGTGCCCATAAGTTAATATTAATTTTTAGTTCAGTGTGATTCATGCAAAATCTACTTGCTGTGTTTTGATGCACCTGATAGTAATATACACCCCATATCCGTGTGTGTAAACTAGTGTATGTTTCCTTTTAAATTTATGTCAGATAATTGAGAAATTTAAGATAAATTTGTTAACAAATAAGTATCCACAATTCACTGAACGTGAATCAAGAAAAACTGCTAGTTGGAATGTGAAAATAAAAAAAAAGAGATTTGTACCCAATTTTTTTCCCCCTTTTCAGCACGATTCTTACAAAACTACTTTTCTCATTTGGTTAACTATCACAGTCATAATACATACCTTGATTTAAGCATGCGAACTAAATCGTATTATTCGGACGTATTAAATTACTTTCTTTGTTTCCTCACTAGTGGTATGTGAACTGTGACATGATGAGTCCACGTAAACGAAGTTGCAGGCAACAGCTCGTTATAAATATAATTAAATGAAAACAGATCATAATTTACCATCTACATTTAATTTAAAACTATCATTTTCAGTTCTAAGACAAAAATAAATGTTATCAAACCTTCTTGGTGGAAAAGTGTAAAATTAAAATTTTCTTGCTTAACTTTTTTCTTTTTTTTTTCAATTTAGAATCGGTTAGAAAACCACCTGCAGAACAAAATTAAGAATTGTAAGACTTGGGTAAATACGCTTACGAACAAATTCTAATGTTTCCGAAACGAAACACGCTACTGTAGAAATTTTATTTTTGTGACTTGGTCCGCAGTGTATACAAGGCAACGGAGAACTGCTGATAATCACTAAATTATGTACCAAAGTGCGGATAAAAATTCTAATCCACTATGGAGAGCGTATGGCGTGAGGACGTATTAGAGCGTTGTTGGTGTTGGTGGTGGGGACGTTTAAGTTTGCAGCCTGGAGTTCATTCGCAAGAGGTGGCCTGATTCGGTTCCCAATGCGTGTCACCTCCCCCACCAATCGTCTGTTAGCGGCAACAAACCATACTACCCTCAACACGATACTATAACACCACATATCTTCCTCGAAGACTCCGGCCAGGCATTCGGGAGGAGGCGGGTATGAATTCCCCTTCGGTCATTAGTAACGGGGTCGTAAAAAGGGGGTCTCACAAACATCACATCACGTAGAAGATTTTTTTTTCTTATCTTGTATATATTGGTGAGAGTATGCAGAAACCAAGTTTTCGACCACCAGCACCCTCGGCACAATTTTCTGTGGCCAAAAAACATAAAAGTTGGGGTTCTTTTTTCAGTTTTTCATCTGTAACTCCTTCCTGATAAGTCCTATCAAGAAATATTCTATTTTCAATTTGAAAGAGGACAAAATTTCCTACAACTTTCGTATTACAAACTTTTTTCTAAACTCAAAACTAAGCGAGCTACAGTTCTTCGAAAATCAGCCAAATTTCACACTTTTCCTAAAAGTTGGGTTTTTACCTAATTTGCAGCTCAAAATGACTTGAAACCCCTGTATATATAAACCGATATATATGTATTTCTGTATGACATAGTATATATATGTACTATACTTTGATTACTGATGGTCCATTCGATAATCATATAGCATTGTTGGCCGGGAGATCCCGAAGGATTGTTCGTCCGCCAGGTTACAGTGTTATGGATAGGCCGCGCAGTGCGCTTCTTGTGGCTATCTGACCTGACCAACTACTAGTACCGCGTATAGGGAACCTACAGCTTAAGGTGGAATTAAAACCACAGAATCGTTCTGGCTTACTCCATATTACACAGCAAGCTGTGGCAGAGGTAAAGCTCGGGTTAATGGCCTTTGAAAATTACTGCTGAGAACGGGATTTCGATCTTCAGTCAGATACCTTAACCACTGAGCTACCATTTCGTTCTATTACCTGATGGTATTTGTACCATTTTGAAAAACGGATTTGCAAAACTGAAAACATAATGTTATGGCACAAAGTTTATTTATGCAGTCAAAATTAAGTCATAATAAGTAAAAAATTAGTCATAAATCCATTTCTTTTCCGTTTTAATGGATTGAAACAATGTCTTCCATTTGAATTTGTTCCTTACAACACTGGAAATTTTTTTTCGCTATATGAAGCATTTAAATCTCTTCAAGATACAACACCCAACACAAAAATTTTTGCTATGCACGGATGATTCCTCCTGCATAAGGTTATGTGGCATAGTAGTAAATACCTTGGCTGCTCCTGTGGAAAATATGAAGCCTATTTGACAACGAACTATAGATCCAACATCACAGTTATATTTGACGGATACCGAACTTATGCTGCGCAGAGAGGAATAAAGTCATCTGAAATGATTTGTAGTTTGAAAACATCAGCAGGCATCATTTTCAGTGAGGAAACAAGTGCTACAGTGACGAAGCAAATGAGAGCAGCAAGAACTGTTGATACTAATGCAAGAACTGAAAAAGGAGGCATCCAAGATCAACAGGCAAAACAAGATGCTGCTGGATTGATCGTTGACGCAGCAATTTCCCAAGCAGCAAAATTCGACAGTGTGATGATTCTAAGTGAGTATATTGGCTTTCTCATTTTGCTAATGGGCTTTGGTACCACGAGTTTGAACCCACACACATCCTCTTAATCCATGCATTTGCTGGATGTGATACAATATCAGCATATTTCGGCTATGGGAAAGAAAACTTCTACTGCATGATTCAATACCAACCATATCTGAAAGTAACATGCATGCTAACTTCTCAGAACTCTGGCCTCCAGAGAACATTTGGAGAACACGCAGGGGAACAGATCATCTTGGAACGGTACGGAAAAATTGCTTGTGGAACATTGGAAGGCTCAGATATGAAATGATTAAGAAATCTGCCCAAAAAATGCATTCAGACTAGCACGGTTGCCACCAAAATCAGATGCGGCAACGTTTCACTCAATATGCACGTACCACCAAGTAAAGGTTGGTTGGGTCGAGAAACGTACCCATTGCCGTGAGGATGAAGGAAAGGCTCGTCCAGTCTTATTACAGTTACTATAATAAATACATTCAGGAGGACGTCGGTTCGAATTCCCGTCCAAGCATCCAGATTTGGGTTTTCCATGGTATCCTCAAATCACTCCAGCCGAATGCCGGGATGCTTCCTTCAAAAGGCCATGGCCGAAATCCTTCACGTTCCTTGTCCCCAGTCCCATCGTGCCACTAATGAACTCGCCGTCGACGAGGCGTAAAGTCATAAAAAAACCATAAAAAAAAGACGATGCACTTGAGTTTACTTCGAAGGTTGTATCATATTACTTCCAGAAACCTTGTTCTCCTCCATGCAGCTGTCGCTAATCAGGACTGCATTGTTCAGCTGCTTGCAAAAATTGCTCTCGCCTGCCTCGTGAAAGCGTTCCTGGAATGTAGTAGATGAAGGAGAGGAAGATTTCTTCGACCTCGAGGAAGCTGTTCCTGATGCAATGGATAAAAGAGACACAATTCATTGATAAGCCGGGACAATCCAAACGGAAAAGAAATTTATTTATGACAATTTTTTTTAACTTATTTCGAAATTATTATGACTTTATAACTTTGCGTCATAACATTATGCATTGTTGTTCGCTCTATTAGCTTCAGTAATAGTGCGATCTGGTAGCTCAAGGCGTCTGACTGGAGATCGAAATCCCGGTCTCAGCAATGATTTTCAAAGGCCATTAACCCGACCTTTACCTCTGCCACAGCTTGCTGTGTAATATGAAGTAAGCCAGAACGATTCTGTGGTTTGGATTCCACCTTAAGCTGTAGGTTCCCTATATGCGGTACTAGTATTTGGTCAGGTTAGATAGCCACAAGAAGCGCACTGCGCGGCCTATCCATAACACTGTAACCTGGCGGCCGAACAATCCTTCGGGATCTCCCGGCCAACAATGCTATATGATTATTGAATGTACCATCAGTAATCAAAGTATAGTACATATATATACTATGTCATACAGAAATACACATATATCGGTTATATATACAGGGGTTTCAGGTCATTTTGAGCAGCAAAGTACGTAAAAACCCAACTTTTAGGAAAAGTGTAAAATTTGGCTGATTTTCAAAGAACTGTAGCTCGCTTAGTTTTGAGTTTAGAAAAAAGTTTGTAATACTAAATTTGTAGGAAATTTTGTCCTCTTTCAAATTGAAAATAGAATATTTCTCGATAGGACTTATCAGGAAGGAGTTATAGACGAAAAACTGAAAACAGTACCCAAATTTTGATGTTTTTTGGCCACAGAAAATTGTGCCGAGGGTGTTGGAGGTCGAAAACTTGGTTTCTGCATACTCTCACCAATATATACAAGATAAGAAAAAAATCTTCTACTTGATGTGATGCAAGTGAGAACTACCCCGTTACTGGACTACATCGATATTTAGCTTTTTCGTTGTTACCCTAAACCATTCCAGGCTAATGTTGAAACGGTTCCTTCAAAATTCCGTGACCGCAATAATATCGGGTTCCTTGTACCCTGTCCTTTCTGGTCTCTAGAGACCTACATGTCAACGATTCATACAGTCGTAAGCAAATTAAAAGAAAGATATTTCTTCCGGGAAATGCGTATCATAACATTCGTGCACGTGTTAAACCGCCACTCGATTTAACAACGAAAAAAGAAGAAGAAAAAACGTAGAAAATTACTTACTCAATTATTCCTGCAAACAAGTTAAAATGTCCTCAAGGATATTTTTAATTGTTATTTCTATTACTGGATCATTAGAAATAAAAGTACTTTTTCTCCAAGTACACTATTAAAGACCAACACAAAGTAAGGAAAGTACACTTCATTACTTAATTCGGAGACGAAGATTTATAGGCGGAAATAGTAAAGTAGCATATTAATTTCTGAAGATGGTCATAGGTGATATGAAGAAAACTCTTATATTTCCAGCAACAATACTTTTTAAATCCTTATAAACACCTTAAGGAAAGAAAAATCTTAACAAACTGAGTTATATATGAAAAAACGTTTGTTTTATGGTTTTAGTTTCTCCGTAACACATCTTGTTGGAGTATTCACTTTTTTGTTGAGTCCAAAGGAATCTAAATGGAATAAATGCAGTGGCGATATAATTTTAATTCTTGTGTAATTCACGTTCCTTGATATGCTATTTACCAGACTTGTGGGTTATTCAAGAACAGATAGTATACAGATAAAACAATGAGTTTTAAATACTTCGTTACTTTGGAGTTCAGTTTCCCACTGAAATTTTGGAAAAGATATTATTATCATACGAACATCGTAGAAGCGATGATGGATATCAAAATATAGTCTCATTCGTCTTCAAACATACGCACTAGTAATATTATCAAAAATATTAAAAATGAAAAGTGCCTGTCTGACATGTTTTTTAGTTATCCTGCTGTCGTTAATGACACTAGAGTAACAAAAAAGATATTTAAATAGTTTTGGTAGAAAAAACATAACTATAAGCTAGATTCAAGGGTTGAAGGATAACTTAAAAAAATCAGTTAATAAGATTTAATGGAAAGAGAAATTTTTCCGGAAGCAAATACTGAATACGGCAGATATCGAGGCAAAGCGGGGAACAAATTGGTTCCAAGTGGTTTCAACAGAGAGAGAGAGAGAGATAAAAAAAAAAAAAACTGAGCAATAACGAAGGAGAACTAAGAAGAAAGAAAGGTAAATAACAGGTGAGGAAATGAAATTGACACCTGGTCCTTAATTACTTTTACGAAAGGAAAAGCAAGAAGAAAAAATTCTAGAAAATTTTGTTAGTATAGATCTCTAAAAAACAAATAAAGTTTAATATGACAATGTTTAAACTTATTTTTAGTTCATTCAAATGTTAAATGGTATTATATGCTGAACTTAGAAATCATACACCTGAAAAGTCCGTAAGACTGCGGTATAAGAGAATCTAATAGCTATATGCTGTTAATTTTTAGTGATAAAATCTCATTCAGTGGAAATTTACCCGGAGATCAACGGAATTAGAGAGAGTTATTATTGTAACTTTTGACTTCAAGTATTCAATGATCTTAACCCGAATCATTTTAAGGTATGAATTCCGTTGTTTTTTAGTGATAGTAATAAACTTTCCTCACCAGGTGTACTTGGATATTCCGCCGGGAGGCGTCGCGTAGTGGCTAGGTGATGCGTTTTGCTGCACAAGGTTAGTACGACTTACCGCGGCGAGCACAGTGTTTGCACTGGAAGCCGACACAAGCCGTATCCACTTCCTGACCGCAGCCGTCCTTATCTCGACCGCAAAGCCTATCGCTCGGCACCACTCTCTTTCACATACACGCTCGACCACGTGTGTTTACAGGTGAAACGCCTGATATCCACTAGCAAGGAAAACACTGGTTTACCCAATCTGCTTGACTCACTGCTGGAGTTATCATCGCAGGTTATCACGATAACGCTGAAGGATTATGGATGATTTTGTGCAAAGCCGGAGGAAAAATCTCAGTCACAGAAATTTCATTAGTGTTAAATGAAAGCTAACAATGCATCAACTCACAAAATATTTGAGTTTTCAATTATATTGCATAATTTATGCAAGATTTTAGCGAAAAACCACATAAAATGTCATTTCACGCCCGAAAATATCGAAAATTCTCAATAAAGTTTACAGACAGGCGCGCTAATATTTCGAAGTGACATCAGTCGAGCAAGCATGGCCGGTACGATGGGGGCGGTAGTTTGCGTGACGTCACTCCGAAGGTTTAACTTCGCTCTTCGGGAGCTATATATAGGCGGCTCCGGTTTCGGCCATGACAGTCCTCTGAAGAAGGCCACAAAATGATGGCCGAAACGTTAGGCTTCGATAAATTGACGCGGTTCAACCCGAACAACGAAGATAACATCGACAACGACCGCGGAAGTGTACGCACCCAGTAAATTGTTTATCAAAAAACATGGTGAATTATCGATGTTAGCCGTGAGAAGGTATGATATTGTTTTATCACGGTAAAAAATTTATTCACAGAGAAAATATATATATATATATGTTATTATTATTATTATTATTATCTGCAATCGCACCCTGTCGGATCACGCAGAGCCTTAACGAATCAGTTTTCTAAGTTTCCATATAGCTTTCATTTATTCTCCGTGGATTCTCTTCCTTTCTTCAGTCCACTTCGTCCCCCGTCTCTTAATGACTTCATTCTCGGGCTAATTTTTTCTGTGTATGTTTGTCTGTCTACAATTTCTGATGAGTTTATGTGGGCTTTTTCCATGTCTTTTTTGATCTCCTGGACCCAGGGCATAGTTTTTAGCTGTTCTATATACGTCACAATTTTATGAATCAGTCTTGTTGCTGGAAGTCTATGGATATGTCCATAAAATCTTAATCTTCGTTTCATGATGTCTGCCGCGAGGTTTGATAGCATTTCTGTTGTCTTTCGAGATTTAAGTCTATATCCGTCATCTGTTTTTTCTGGGCCAAGGATCTTTCTTATAATTTTACGTTCTTCTTTCAAAATGCTTTCTAGGTCACCTTTCCTGTGTAGTATTAAAGTTTCGCTGGCGTACAGGGCTTCAGGATTGATAACTGTGTTGTAACGTCTGACTTTTGCATATATGGACAAACATTTTTTATTATGTATGTTGTAGGTTCTACCGTAGGCTCTCCTAAGTTTTTGCATGCGAACTTTCTGTGCTATTTTCTCTCCTCCTGTGGGTTCGATGATTTCTCCCAGATACTGTACTTCAAATATGGGACTCTCTCAATTTGTCGATACTTTGTAAGCAAATTTTGAGTGTGGAGTTTTCAGCAGATGAACTTTGGAACAATATTTGTAAGCCTACTCTTTCATATTTATATGTTTAAGGTTTACGTTTCACTTCCACTATGTGCAACAGACATATCAAGAGGTTTACTTGCAATACCTGAGTTTTAAATTAAGGTAGCTTCCTCTTCATTACTGATTTTGAAACAATTACCTCTCGCACCAAGCGAAATAGTTCACTGTCTCTTATATATTGATTACTTTCTTTTTGTCCCAGCGTGTGTTTGCAATCGTTAGTTATTGACATTTTTGAGACAATGCCCTAATTACATCCCCCGAATCTGTTCCCCGTTTAGACACTCTACATGCATATGTCCCTCGAGGCTTCTCCTAAACTCTAATGGAACGTGGGCTCACATCAGTGGAGGCGGTCCCTTGAATATTCATCGGGAATCGATTCCTGTATTTAGCTGCAACGAAGACCTCATGACGCAATCCAATCTCCGGCCTTAAACTCTACCTCAGTCTTATTGAGACACCAGGATATTGGCTTACGTTGGAAGATAAATCATTCAATTTTGATAAACACCGTGGAGAGGGATGAAAGGGTCTTGAAGCAGAACTCCAGCTAACTCGGTGAATTTCATGCAGGAAATGACTGAAACCAATACGAAGCTAAAGCCTGCAATAAAACAAAATCATTGTAAAACAAATTCATTATGCGTAGATTGCAGATTTTTTTCGTACAATACAATTACCGTACATTCATACTCTTCAATTACGAATTATTGTGGGTGGCCACTGTAATTTTTATTATGTGCATTTCGATCTCAAACAGCACGAGGGCAGAAAGAACACATATATAAACTTCAATACGGCATATTATTTCTCTAGTCTTATCTCTTCTGTAGTTGCTACCTAAATAGGTTTGTGAACGAAGTATTACATAACACTCGTAAATGAATGAAGCTCTTAGCATTTTAGCATTCAAAAGAAAACTACGTCGTTTTGCTACCTGACAGTCCCGACATAATCTATGAATGACACTTTTGTAAGGACTGTCGCAATCTGTCACGAGTCGAGCTGCTCTGTTCTGTACTTTCTCTATAGTATCAATCACTTGCGATACGGATCCCAAACTCCACAACAGTAATGTACGAGAGTTTTGTACACTAACTCCTATAAATGAGAGTTACAGTTATTCAAAATACGATCTAGAATTAGCTTATCTACGGCAGAGTTGCAGGTGGTTGGATCCACAGAATATTTTGTTCGTAATAATTTATAGCACCATCTATATATATAAAGATGAATGTATGTTTGTTTGTTCTACATACAAATCCACAGTTTTCATCCGATCTCGATGAAACTTTGCACACTTATTCGTTGAAACAAGGAGAAAAATAATGTCTACATTTGGTTGAAAAATTATCTGTATAAATAATACATGTTGTCTCATAATTTCGAAATACTACTGAACGGCCATAGACAAACGCGTTGGATATGGACGTCTCTGTACTGTTTTTCCGTGTAGCGGTCTGGCAGCTCAGTGGTTAAAGCGCTTGCTTACTAATGGCTTACTAAATGGCTATATCGATATTGAGGGAATTTGACAAGAAAGTCTGTATGAAAGGCACAGGACATTTTTTCCAGTATGATAAACAGTTGTAGTCACGAAATTTTGAGACCTTATCGAATGGTGACAGAAATATGTTGGAAAATCTCTTCAAGAGACAGGTTCGACGGTAGAATAATATAGTGATAGCTTTCCTGTCATTTATGCCGACACGGTAATCCTTCGTTACCAACAACATTCCATATTCAATTCTGGCAAAAAGTTCTTAATCCACGCGTACGAAGTCGCGGGTACGAGCTAGTTATGTTATAAAAATGATATGAAACATGGCACGAGGCACGAATATTAAATGGGATATATTAATAACTGTTCGTAGTATATATCATCAGGAAGTGAGTGAGTAGAACATTTAATGAAAATGCCTTCGGCCTTGTATAGGCGTACAGTCAACTATTTAATTTGTAAGTTTGTTATTAAGTTTCCATTAAGGGTTCTAGTAGCAATCATAGTATTATCAAATACAAGACGACCAGTACTCCTAATCAAAAATACCCATCATTGACGCTGGTTTCAAACCTACGATCATCTGAAAGTGAAGCCAACATGTTAGCCACTGTTTTGTTAGCTCCGACGTAGTCAAGAAATCTATTGAATGCTAGTTTCAATGTAGGTTCATAAGGGCGCAGTTACTTGTAAACGGCACAGCAGCGATAAAAGTATTTTCGCTGCTTGGTCCTGAATGACGGAACGAGGGAAACCAGTGCTAAACAGAAACGCTTCTGGTTCCCGTCTATGAGAATCAGTCGACCATCATTAACTTAGCACAGAAAATATGTTCCTCCATGAGATGTAACGTAATAGTCACTGTAATGAGTGGGGGATAGCAGTATTCGATGATCTAACCATTTGCAGGAAGCAATCCCCACCCGTAGCAATGAAATGTTGAACTACACAGACGGAAAAAAAAATCCCAACACCAAGAAAAAATTATTGTAGAGTAATGAAATTTGGACAATGCATTTGTCAAGTTAACATGTTTAATTGATTAAATTTTCAAGATCACAGGTTAATTTAAGCTCAAGAAAATGCATTTCAAATGTGAAATACTGTTAAATTAATAGCCGGTGTAACCTCCAGAATTTTGAATGCAAGCCTGCAAACGTGAATGCATTGTGTCATACAGGTTTCGAATGTCACTTTGTGGTATGGAGTTCCATGCTTGTTGTACTTGTGCTGTCAATACTGGGACGGTCAGTGCTGGCTGTGGATGATGCTGGAGTTGTCGTCCAATGATATCCCATACGTATTCAATTGGAGACAGATCTGGTGATCTCGCAGGCCAAGGTAACATGTCGACACTCTGTAGAGCACGTTGCGAGACAACAGCGGTATGAGGGCGAGCGTTATCCTGTTGAAAAACTCCCCCTTGAATGCTGTTCATGAATGGCAGCACTACAGGTTGAATTACCAGACTGACGTACAAATTTGCAGTCAGTGTGTTTGGTATAACCACAAGAGTGCTCCTGCTGTCATAGGAAATTGCTCCCCAGACCATGACTCCAGGTGTAGGTCCAGTGTGTCTAGGCCGCAGACAGTTTGGTTGCAGGCGTTCCCCTGGCCTCCTTCTGACCAACACTCGGCCATCACTGGCACCAAGGCAGAACCTGCTTTCATCAGAAAACACAACAGATCTCCACTCCGTCCTCCAATGAGCTCTGGCTTGACACCACTGGAGTCGCAAACGGCGATGGCTTGTAGTCAGTGGAATGCACGCTACAGGGCGCCTGGCTCGGAGCTGTCCTTGAAGTAACCGATTTCTAACAGTTCGTTGTGTCACTGTGGTACCAACTGCAGCTCGAATTTCTGTAGTGCTGCCATTCATGAACAGCATTCAAGGGGGAGTTTTTCAACAGGATAACGCTCGTCCTCATACCGCTGTTGTCTCGCAACGTGCTCTACAGAGTGTCGACATGTTACCTTGGCCTGCGAGATCACCAGATCTGTCTCCAATTGAACACGTATGGGATATCATTGGACGACAACTCCAGCATCATCCACAGCCAGCACTGACCGTCCCAGTATTGACAGCACAAGTACAACAAGCATGGAACTCCATACCACAAAGTGACATTCGAAACCTGTATGACACAATGCATTCACGTTTGCAGGCTTGCATTCAAAATTCTGGAGGTTACACCGGCTATTAATTTAACAGTATTTCACATTTGAAATGCATTTTCTTGAGCTTAAATTAACCTGTGATCTTGAAAATTTAATCAATTAAACATGTTAACTTGACAAATGCATTGTCCAAATTTCATTACTCTACAATAATTTTTTCTTGGTGTTGGGATTTTTTTTTCCGTCTGTGTATAAGGTAACAAGATAACGTAGTGAGAACTCAGATGGGGTGCGATTCATTAGGATTTTTCCACGGGTAGCTGGAAGAAGATTCTCAACAGACATTCGTATCATAAGGAGTGTCCTAAAATTGAATGACCAAACTTAGGTAGCGTATTTGGGACTCAAAAATAAGCAAAACGTTCCAACGAAATTTTTCTCCATTATCATTTCTTACGAAGATAATCAAGAAAATGAAGTTTGAAACGGTAAACTCAAGTACAGTTCGTTTGAATGAATTTTTCTTTTCATTGACAATAGATTTAAGTAATTATCTACAAAATACTTAGTAACATAAACGGACCGAGTAACATTAAAAAATGTATTTAATTATCTAATCATATTATTTATTACATATTAATAATACATTGTAATTGTAATGGAAGAAATAGAAATAAAACAGACTATTCCATTAATGTAGATGTTGTTCAAAGTGTTGTCCTCTCAGGACAATGCAGGCGTTGCACCGTGATACGACAGCTCGTGTCCTGCCAAACATTGCTCTGGGGTAACTCGCTGAGCTGCAGCCATGATTCTGTTACTGTTCTGAGGTTATTGGTACCGAATGAACTTCCTGTTGTAATGTACCACATGCAAAGAAGTCCAGAGGTGTAAGCATGCTCACCACAGTACAGGTCCCCCTAGACCAATCCAGCGACCTGGATAATTTCCATTCAACCATTCACGAGTAACTCTACCATAATGGGCTGGACATCCATCTAATTGGATCCGCATGTTCAATCGTTCCTGTAATGTGAACTCAAGATAACCTGGGATGTCGTTCTCCAGGAAAGCCGTGAAAGTCTGTGCATTCAATATTGGTGGTAAAAAATGTGATCCTACGAGACGATTATTGTGAATACCCATCCAAATGTTAAAGGAAAACTCTTGCTGGTAATTGACCACCCTAACTGCTCGTGGATTGTGATGAGCACAGATGTGAGAGTTTGGTTGATTGATACTTCCTCATCTTGTGAATGTAGCTTCGTCTGTCCACAAGATACTCGGGAGAAATTGATTATCGGTCTCACACCTCTGAAGAAATCCATTACAAAAATTTACTTGATTCTGGAAATCTTGAGGCAATAATCCATGCTTTGGATATGATACGCATGACGATTATCGCCTTTTAAAGTACGCTAGACCGTTTGACGTGATATCCGTAACGCGGCTGACGCTCTCCGAATACTGGTGGCAGGGCGATCATCAAAATGGTGTAGGAAACGATTGCCTGGTAGATTATATCTCCTCAAAGCTGCCTGAAATTCATTGCCTTCTCGGTGCAGGCTGGCTGATCCAGTCTCACCAAGTCTACGAAACGTTTGAATAAATACATGTGGTACTACCCTACCCGGAAATCGATTAGCGTTACCGTTGAAAAACCAAGCTCAAAGACAATATCGGCGTATTCCTGATGAGATAATGTGCGAGGCATTGTGTACGGTGCTCACTCAAAACACATTACTCACTGACTGATGTATGGCGTATCGAATAAACGGACTAATGTGCCGCTTAAGATTTTTATTTACGTATTACGTACGCCTGTTATGCCGCGGAAGGTCAACATTTCAAATAACATCGACATTAATCGAATAGTAGGTTTCATTTCTGTTCTATTATTTCATTGTTTATTAATGTTACTCGGTATTTTTTTTTCCTTGCATGTGTTTGGTTCTTACATTTAATGTCAATCAAAATAAACATTCATTTAAAAGAACTGTAGTTTACCGTTTATAACTTCATTTTTCCGATTATCTCCGTAAAAAATTAAAATGAAGAAAAATTTCGTAGGAAGTTTTTGCTTATTTTTGAGCCCCAAATAAGCTCCCAAAGTTTGGGCATTTAATTTTGGGACACCCTGTATAGTTACAATTTATAATCGATCGTAAAAAAAAGTCTACACGCCTTTGAAAAGGATAAAGAAAGCAAACAAGCCACTTGTGATAGCATTCTTACTAAAGATATATATATATATATACAACTGTTAATCTGTATTTGACAAAGCCCTAGGGATAGACTACCTAAATTCAACCCATTCAATATGCAGAATATAACAGGTGAAATCGTAACACTATTCTTGGTGGAAGTTCACATTATCAGATAGAAAGGAAATTGGGGGATGGAAAATGTAACAGCTAACAGGAAATTAAGAGGGCAGCCATAAACAGATTTTCATGGACTACAGCCGCTAACCAATCAACATATTCAACGTTATAGTAGGTATCTCGGGTTTTTGTAAATGATGTAAATAATTAATCCTAGAGATACTTTCATATTTAACTTTGTTTATTTCCAGAAGACACCAGAATCCAAAGATAATGCCTCTGTAAACACAAGCTGCAGCGATTACACTCAATACTGCTTGCAATGACAATATTGCTATAAACTCTCATAGTGCTGAACTACAAGGCTCCCCGCATACGTAAAAACTGTTCCTTGCCGTTCGACACTCGTCCCTTTCAATCGCTTATGTAAATTCCATAGAAAGTTCCAGAATATTACAAAGGCTTTTGACAGATGTTTATGGAACAATACTGAAGCAATTAAAAACATAATAAAACAATCAAAATTAATTACAATAATTACGAAATGCACAAAAATTAAAATTAGAAAAATTTACATAAAACATTATCCACATAAATCAGTTTAAATTGTCTTCTAAACATCGTAGTTCACCTTAATACTTGGAATTACAAACATTTAATCAATTTTTCTTGCATAGTTTTGTACTTGAACATATTAAATAGTATTTAAGTAATTTTTTTTCATAAAACAAAGTCCAACTATACCAATTCACAATAAATTGCAAGAAAAAAATACAAAATCATATGTACCCAACCCCTAGCTTGCTACAAATATTTCATAAAATACATTTTCCCTTGAAGTCTGGGTTTGAGGGTGTTATAACTAGAAGAAGACGGAAATGATTTTTAAATATTTCCTGATATTTATTTGGCAATATATTGCAATCGCGAAAGGATGGAACATGTTTTTATATTTATAGCTGGATGCACCTGAATTATCAGTATGTTTTCTGCCAATCCCTAACATTTCTGTGGTGTGGTTTTTAAACCTAAAAGTTTTGTCATGTGGGTACCTTCAAACACACCATTCACGAATCTACTGTAAAAGCTCAACTATCTCGGCAGCAGATATCGTAAATAGAAATCCATGTTAAGATAATCAAGATAGATTGAAAATCTAGAAGAAAGCAAAAAAGTGAAGTCATTCTCCAGGTTTTGTAGATGTGCCACAAAGACGCTTTCAATTCCTTTTCGAATATTACGCGTTAACTGAAAACTGTACGCCTGGGAAAGGCCGCTGCAAATATTTTCCCATTATTTATCGTCTGTAATAGTAACAGCACATCGTTGACTCTGCAGTGCTATTTATTTACTACCAAAAGAGGTGCCAAGATACGCACGGCTGATGTTGGCACTGCAGATCAGCTTGGCAGTCCCAGTGCGGCGCCTGCAGGCCACGAGGCCGCAACCAGCATGGCAGACAGCGGGGCGATGTAGTAATTAATGGCGAGATCGCGTGTCGTGCATGGCCGCGTCGTGCCCCTGCCAAATGTGCGTCGACTGGACCGGAACGATCCGATAATGTGGGTACGATCGCTTTGTCTGGGCCAGTTACACTGACAAACATTAGATGTATGCTATAATAAGCGGAAAGGGGCATTGGCCACCTAAGTAGGTAATTAGCAACGTTACAAACATCACTAACTAAATTTCCATACAAAGCTAACAATTTCGTCTATCAAAAGCTAAGGATTTAATGCTTTGCTTTTCAACTGAAGATACACTTTATATTTCAGATAGTCGTTATATCATACTAGCAGATACGAAACAAGATTTTTTTTCCATCATAGATATGCGATTGAGAAATTTAATTGCAAAAGATTCTCCAAAATTTAAGGAAAACATTGATTTATATTTTATAAGTTTTATGTACAATCTGGATTAAAGATAATTAAAGGATTTTTGTCTTCCGAATATATTCTAAAATGAAAACATTTAATTATTTCGGAAGCAAGGTGCAAAATGACGACGATCAAATTATCCCAGACTTCAAATTTTGTGAATTAAAAGGGTCAATATATATTTGTAGGAGTAAATGCTACATTACAAAACTGCAGTATCAAGCCTCGTTCTTATTACAGATAAATGATACGTGTTCTGTGAACTACTTGTAGAGTAAGTGGTCAACAACGCCCGATGTTGTTCGTCTTTAAGAAAATTTACAACCTACTATACTGCTATCTATTTTTGGATATTCATCGATATAAATGAAAGATTTTGTTATAATTATAATCAATTAAACATTTTCATTCAATTTAGCCATTCTGTCTAAATATCCTTGTTACAAAAATCTGTTCAAAAATACTTAAATAAAGGCGGGTATCACTTCCGGCTTCCGGGAATCTCGCAGTAACAATAAATTTTCCTTCTTTACAATTATTGTGCTGTTGCCAAAAAATGGGTCTTTTTGTTTTTTTGTTAATTACTTAAAAACGAAAATATAGTAGGATAATGATACGATGGATTGAGAAAGTTTCTTTTTTTTAACTTAACCAAACTCACATGTGATTTGCGAGAAACCATTCCATGGTGTTTCGGCGTATTTAAAAGTTGTGCCATTATTTGACGAAACTTATTGATACATATTTGTCACAATGCCAAGAGCGCATTTAGAAACGATTATAAAACTGTGGAAATGAAGATTTAGTATTTCCCCGGTCTGAAAATTTAATCTAATTTGAAATTTTGAGTGTTTGTAAGAAGATGGACGGGTTTTAACGTAATACCTTATCCATTCAGAATCTATTTTTGGTAACTATATAAAGAACAAATTATTTCTCACTCCCATGAAAATTTAGTGTAGAAAGGATTACAAGACCAACCTATTTAGTGTCGTGCAATGTAATGTGGGAATAGTGACTATAATTGTCCAATAACCCTGTTTCCCAGATTGGTTACGCTGATTGAAATTATTTTAATTTTTTAATGAAAACGGAAACTGAGTTGGAATTTGGCCAAATATATGTAAATGAGGCAGCTGACACAATTGAATGGGTAGTCGAATGACAAAAACCCATATTTTAATTGTATAAAAACTTATTTATTAACTTATACATTGTAGTGCAACTATCGAATAAAGAAAGTTTTCGTATCGAAAATCACACCACCTGAATGCTTGATCCTGCATTTTTGGCGATCATTCATTTGTAAACAGGTGCAGTTGAATAATACTTTATTATAAACCAAGAGAGCTTAAGTCATCAGTTTTATTACAAAATTGTTTCTCAATAGTAGACATGTTTCCAAGTGATAAAAGGCTAGGTCACTGGCGACTCTAGAGGTGACGATAATGACAAACAAAGTTGGTCGATCTGAGATCAAAGTCGACCGGAAGAGTGTCGATAGGTCAGTGTGAAGGCCGCAGTGCGCAGACCGGGTCAAGGTCAACTCAGGAAGTGGTATCGACCTCTCGCTACGTCGATACAGCTTCACTGCTGGCCTCTCACGGACAATGCGCGAACCCTCTCCTTTTCACTGTGAGCGAAAGTGGCGCCGCGCATCGCATTCAACATTCAGCTCCTAGATGTCACTTTAATACAAACGCGGGTCTTTTTAAGCGTTGCCAGTCAAGAACGAATCAGCAGGAACAAATTAGCTCAGATAATAATTTAAAGCCACAATTAACAGCATTATTATTATTATTATTATTATTATTAGTGTTACTTGTTCATTTAATTTGATTTTTTTTTCGAATTACTTGCACAGTTTTTGTAAAACGTCTGTTAGAAAATAGCAAAAAGTAACTCTTCAAAAGCATTAAAAAGAATATAACGAGTTTTTTTTGTATGCTACCCATAACTGGTTGAATCATTCCGCTGCATGAGCACTGGGCATGGTATATTGTTGGTGTATTGTTCTGCATTGTGCATATAAAGACGAAGGAAAGTAGAGGACCAAATACGCCTCTGGCCCATTCAAGCATATTTATCCGAAGGACACTCCAGCGACAGTAAACTTCTACCTTCCCATTTCACAGATAGAGCTCTCTGACGGCACATTGATGAAGGCTTCGATTGGGAATTCTAATGTTTTAGTTTTGAATGCCGATCTCGGTCTGAATTTTTACATCACTTTGTCACTATACCTGTTAGACCAGTATTACTATTCATTATCCCAAGGAAGAATGGGTCGTCATCAGCCCTGCCGTTTGCTGTCTTCATTCCATACGAAGCGTGTAGAGGTTTCGAAACATAACTCAGGTATTTCAGGCACAATGATTAGCAACTGTGCATCATCATCTGTTTTAGCCTTTTTGATGAGTCTAGAATTATTAAAATTCCTTCTACCATCTTTAATAGAACCAGTTAACCCTGTAACGAGAGACAAACATCGCCATGATGTCCTAGCGACGTAGGCAGAAGATTTTTTTAAACTAAAACATATCTGTCAGGTAATAATCAAAGAATGCTTGCGGTATATCTGATCAGCAGCTTGAGAAAAATATATGTATATAAAAAAACAATGAACTCTTACATGTTCTAAATATTAAAAGTGAAATATTGGAAACATCAAAGCTGACTAATTGTTTTATGGAACATTTTATCTCCCGTGAATCATGTATGAAATTTGTAAATAGTGAATTATGAACTGAAAATTGTCAGCAAGAAGATGAATAAAATAATGTTTGAAGGGACTCATGAAGTTACTTTTTTTGTTTGTAAAAACAATCTTGCATTGAAGTAATGAAGACTGGAATAGAGGAAGAAATTTTTTAGATATTACAGCAGTAAGATGACAATGAGAACAGAAAATAATGTATCAAACCAGATAAGAAACCTTTCAATATGCTAGCATATCTTACACAAACAATGTATATTAATACCGACGAAAAAATAAATTGGTATTAACATTCTTATAATTTGCATATGATGTAAGAAATTTCTTTAGAATACTATGAAATTCTTAACAGTGATAAGAAATAACTAAGACATTATTTGCAACATTTTATTTTACATAATTCTCATTGATTATGTATAGTATGAGACTTTCACTGTTGACAGTGGTTCTAAATTACATCATCAAAAAAATAATTATTCCTGCTGTAAATCCTTACTGCTGGAATCAAATTGCCAAGGTCAAATAGAAGTGGATTCATCGCTGCCGTGAGCATCCGTACACCTAACAAAATAGTAAAAACAATTTATCTTGCAGCTGCAAGGTATAAAAAATTTAACAGATTTTTCTTGGAGCTCGGAGATAAGGATTCTAAATATTGCTTCGTTGATCAAGAAAAATTGAAGCTTGTTCTATCATTGGCAATAGAGAACGATTGAATTGAACATCGCATCACTTTGTCCACATCAGAAAAATGAAAAAGACGTTAATGTGTACTGTCGAAGCCGTTCTGATTGCAAGAACGCAAATCAAGAACTGTTGTAACAGTTAACAATGAGAGTAGTAACAAGATTATCAAACCAAACTACTCGCAATCTGCTGAAACTACTATTGGAGTCATTCGATAAGATTGCACACACCAGCAGAATTATTTTTATTTGTAGGTAAGGTGATTGTAGAAGAATACACCTGTTATGAATGGCGACATCCTCGTAAAATACTCAGGTTGTTATTCTACGAATCAGTAAGAGTTGAAGGTTGTGAAATTTTTTCCTTTCTTTGGCGATTGATGTCACTAAGAACGTGTTTCATCGCACTATGAGATATCGCAGTTTCTTCGCGTCGAGATGGTATAAGCACACAAAAAAATATGTCATGTTATAGGACTAATGTGATTTCTCAGATCTGAAAAGGACGGAGCATCACCTAATGGCATTTATTTGTTTCCAATAGCATCAACGAAAAGTTGCAGTATAGGTGGAATTTTAAAGAACTGTAATCAACATACAAAGGAAATACTACTGCGGTAACTGTTATGCTATTTGGTACCCGTATCGCGAGGGTTTGATTGACATAATAAAGAATGAACAGAGAAGAACAAGTTGACTTGTGTCTGCCACATTGCTTACGAAAACGATAAAGAATTAATACATAGATTTGGCTGGGATTGACTGGCAGAAAGACGACATAGGTTTTGCTTGAATTTATTGGTGAACTGTAGAAGTATGACGAACAAAGTAATAGAATTTGAAAACTTAATAGAGGTGCGCGAACCGCAAGTAATTATAGGGATGTAGTTTTGCTTAAAAGAAGGAGTACTAGACAATGAGGATTTTTCCAATGGTTACAGAGTGTACCGCAGAGATTGAGGATGGTGAAAGGATTTTCGTACTGGTTATTAAAAACTATAGCAGTTCACTGGTGCCCTAGATCATGAACATGAGTTATTTCGGGCAGATTTCTGAGGTAATAAAAAAAAATATGGTGTTACTTGGTACCGCAGTGCACGAATGACCGATGAAGATGATTCTCTTTGGGAGAAATTAAAATTCTTACTCAGAGTTCAGAAGTGGGAATAAAATGGGCACTATTAAACGCAAGGAACAGAGATTTGCAAATACCATAATAAGAGAAGGAAGATTTACACAAGCGATAGACCAGAATACTAGGGGAAATACATGTTGGATATTTTATTAATAAAGCCCGATGATAACCTAATGAAGGAATAAACTATCATGAAGCAGTTTCGATGGATATTAGCGGATTAATAAACCAGCAGCCAAAATTGAAGGGAGAAATAGGTACAGTCATAAAAGGGCACAGATTTTGGACTTGACTATTTCAGGGAACGTTTCAGCGAATGGAAGGATGGAACAAGTACAGTAGAGTCAATGTGGGAAGATTTCAAGGAGATTGTAAAAATGGTGAAGAAATACTTATTCTAAAACAGACAATGAAGAGAAGTACAAAACCTACGTACTAGAACAGGAAGGTGTGGTGATTAAAGAGGTTGGTAGGAACAGAACATAACATAGTTAAAATTCAGCAAGGTAGTACGGAATGTTTGAAACAATTGAACAAGAAATTAATAATACCAAAGAAGATGGTTGAAGATGGATTTATGAAGAGTATTATCGGTACCGGAGACCACTGACTAATGGTCCTGGGAAGATAAGCTTGGAGACGCAGATACTCATTATTTGAAACAGACAGTGATTTTAAGTAACTAATTTAGTGAGACAATTAGTAAGAATGATTCAGAATTGGGTGGGTGTAAATTGGAGAACTAGCTTAACCACACATAAAAAAAGCAGATTAAAAAATTTGAAATTCATCCTTAGAAGATCATGAAAGAACTAAGAGAACTAAAAAAAAAATAATAATTGAGCGGTGTAGATAGTATATAATATTACAATGAATGTCTTAAAGATAACAGGATGGACATTGTACCTTATCTTGAAACATTATTTAAATTAAGTCTGGATAGTTACATTTTACACACTGAACTATAAAATTGCTGTAAATAAACTAACAACCATTGAAGTAAATGAGGAAATGATTTTCTGGGTAAAGAATTCTTCAAATGTAGAAAGCAAAAAATTAGGGTCGTAAATGCAGTATCAAAAGAAGCGAAAAAGAAAATAAGTGTGCCTGCATAGGTTGCTATTCATTATTCTAATTAAAGAAATTGTTGATGTTTTACTATCAGAAGTTAGGTTGTTTGCAGTTGACATAATGCTATATACACAAAAACGGTGGAGGACTGTGAATGACTGGAGGGTGATCTGTATAACATGGGATGAAGAAACATGCAAAGGAGAGTTAGTTTATTAGATATGGAGATCCAAAGGTTGATTATGATTAAAAGGTGGGTAAAGAATTGTTTGTTGAGAAGACTTGAAGTGTAAATATCTTGACATAACATTTGATAACAAACTCAACTGGACAGGACACATTTGATAGTTTTTAGGAAAAGGTTTGATAATCCTGTACTTGTTGGAGAGAGTGATGAAGTGATGTATGAGAGAAGTGAAGCAACTGGGTTACAAAACTTTGGTCACACCTTTGATCGAATATGGTAGTGTAGTATCGGACCCACATTTTGAGTATCAAATACAGGAGTCGGAGAGGGTGAAAAAAAAATTCTGCTAGATTTGTTTCTGGAAATTTCCGCAGAACGCAATCAGTAACCGATATGATAAAAGAGCTGGAATGGGATTCATTGGAAGACAGGAGGAGGGTGAAGAGGGTCATGGGAGTGTACAGGCGCATACTGATGATGAGGCAAGGAAAGATATTGGTGTAAGAATTGAAAGTAATGCATGGATGGGAAAAGATTAACCTGACCACAAGATGGCTGGTGATTTCAGGCAGATGGATATGGAAAGATTTTTTTTTCGTAGGTAAGGTGTCACGGACTGAAATAAGTTACCAGGAGAAATGATGAATAATCTACCAAAACGTTGAAAGAATTTAAAATTTAAATTGGTAGGGGGCAAAAGTAGGTGGGTACAGGAATGGACAAAATGGGTGCTTATAGAAATTGCCACACGTGCTTGTGCTCCATCGAAATCAAATTAAAAATGCAAACAGCAATTTTCATTTACGAGCGCGACGAAATTTCGTACTTCAACTTATTTTGGTAATAATAACAGGTTATATGAATTATTTCTTCCATAGTGCTATTCATAATTGTAAGGCACACAGCTAGGTTTTTGAGTAAAGTACCCTATGCTACCCACAATTTTATGAATTGCAGAGTATGGATGAAGATGTAAATTGGTCTCAGAACAAATCACGAAGATGCCTGATCCAATATGCTGTGATACAATTCTATTTCCAATTAGGCCAGCAAATCTTCACCTAATAAAAACGAGAAAAACATTATTATTTTTGATGAGATTTATCAGCTAAGGCTGTAACTTTTTTAATTTTATAACTATAGACTTTGAAAGTTGTGAAATCGTTTTTTCACCACCTTTTGTAACTCAAGCAGAGTATACGAATTTAAACACGTACTACAAATAAATTCTTCAATTAGTTATCTTGGACCGATAATCTCTTGTATTAACACACCATGAAGCCATTATTGAGGTTGTTACATAAAGATAAAGTTTGTCCTACACTTATTCACAACACAGTAATGCTCTGCGTCTTCGATTTATCGTACATCTATATATGATGTGTACGTGTTTCAAACAACGTATTTCAGTATTAAAGTATTGTTTATAATTTGTTTTGTTATCTTTGCTGCAGAACATTTTAGGAACACTAGGAATCACTCAGAAGAGACAGAGAAGTCTGTCTGAGAAATTAAGAATTAATGTTTCTTACTGAGGGATTGTGGTTACTGTTATATACCTCTTGGTTTATAAATTTAAAAGTACAGTTATCTATTTACAGTTTCCATTTTCTCCCTACAAGCATCATTTGATGTAGCTTTTTCTTCATCTTACAACAGACTTTGTGCTTGAAGTTTATCTAAAACAACTGTATGTCAATCTATAAAAAGAAAAATGCATCTCAGACCAACCAACTAATGAAAGATGTAAGAGAATGAATCGGGTTGAAAGCTGAAAGACAAAACGATAATGTTCCTGTGGAAATATTGCACAATTTAAGGTGCAGGAGGACTTTTGCTCCACTATTACATAATTGCAAGTTTCTCACGTCTTATTAATTTGAGTTGAGGAATTTTAGCAAATTATTTAACGGTATTAACATAGAAGATATTAAAAAAAGTATGTTCTTTCGTTCCTTGAAATTTCGAATAAAAACAGCCGATTTTAAAAAGTAACACTGACCAGAACAGAGTGACACAATCCGCCAATGTGGCGCAGAGCGCTGAGGTGCCACACAATGGATCGGGGAGATACAACAAGACCTGGCACGAGCCCTGGGACCAACCTGCCGGCGTTCCGAATGCGGTTTTTAGGTGATTTTCCAGAGTCATCCAGGTAAATTCCCGGACGGACATAACCGCCGCCACTGGTCGGTCGCAGTATGTCGTTGTTGACGGGGAAGCCTCTTCAAAGCTAGATGTTACTTCGGGCGTTCCTCAAGGAAGTGTAATAGGACCACTTCTTTTCTTAATTTTTATAAACGATCTCGGTGACTACGTTAATTGCAGGATGCGATTTTTTGCTGATGATGCACTTATTTATAGGGAAGTGGGGTGCTCTGACAATTGCTTAGAAATACAGCGCGATCTGGATGTTATTTCGGAATGGTGCCGTAAATGGCAGCTTACACTTAACTGTAAAAAGTGCAAGGCAATGCAAATAAGTAATAAAATGACCCCGTTTGCTCACGAGTACAAAGTTAACAATTCAGTTGTTGACACGGTCCATTCCATGAAGTATCTAGGCGTAACAGTACAAAGCAACATGAAATGGGACTTGCACATAACTTCCATCGTAGGCAAAGCTAATTCTAAACTACGTTTTATAGGTCGTATTTTGAGAAGCTGCAATGCTCATACAAAGGAAATAGCGTACAAAACACTAGTGCGTCCGCATTTGGAATACTGTTGTGCAATTTGGGATCCGTATCGCAAGGGATTGATTGACACGTTAGAGAAAGTACAGAGGAGAGCCGCTCGATTCGTGACCGCTAATTACAGTCCTTATGTAAGTGTCACAGAGCTGATACGTGGGTTAGGCTGGGATTGTTTGGCGGACAGACGACGTCGTTTTCGTTTAAATTTGTTGGAGAATATGCGAAAATCTCTAATTTACGAGTGCAACGAAATACTTCTTCCGCCAACCTATTTAGGTCGCAATGACAGAAGGGATAAGATTCGAGAGATAAGATGCCGTACTGATAAATTTATGTATTCTTTCTTTCCTCTTTCTATTCGGGATTGGAATACTCTAAAATAGGATTGGTGCTTAGCACCCTCTGCCACCCACAGTAATTGTGAATTGCAGAGTATAGATGTAGATGTAGATGTAGATATAGACATTAACTTCACATTTTACAAGCAAAAAATAGGCATACACTTATCACTAGAGATCGGATTATATGCATTTGCATGTTTGCATATGCATCTGCATATTAAGCCAATTTTTACCGGTTATTGCCAATTTTCACCTAAAACCCAGCGATGATGCATATTTTCGCTACATTTACAACATTTTTCGGTAGTGACGTAGTTAATAGATAAAATTTTACGTTGTAGTCGGAAAAACCTACTAGCAGCATAGCACTTAGTATACGACGACTCGCTGAAGAACTACGACCCACGTTTGGGAATGTAAGTAAACTATTTTCATAAACAAAGAAAGCGTTTCATAAGGCCCGTTCTCGTAGAAATGCCTATAAAAATAATTTCCAAATGTTCCTCTACCTCATGAACCATTGGTAACTCAATGAGCTACGTGGGTTGTAGCTGTACTGTTTTACAATGAACATTTCGAGGCCATTAAAGGTGTAGTAAACGACTTTGATAGTGGAGAGGCTAAGACAGCTTGTCAGTACAAGGAAGCATTTACCAATTCTGGTATTAAATCCATAGCTGTGACTAACACTCATTGAAACCAATGCTCTGTATTCGACGATTCCAATGATGAGTAAAACCAAAGCTCTGTATTCCAACATTCCAATGATGAGTAAAATCAAAGCTCCATATTCGACCATTCCAATGACGAGTAAAACCAAAGCTGTCTATACGACCATTCCAATGATGAGTAAAACCAAAGATCTATATTCGAACATTCCAATGATGAGTATAACCAATGCTCTGTATTCGACTATTCCAATGATGAATATAACCAAAGCTCCGTATTCGACCATTCCAGTGATGAGTAAAACCAAAGCTCAGTATTCGAACATTCCAATAACGAGTAAATCCAAAGCTCCGTAATCGACCATTCCAATGATGAGTAAAACCAAAGCTACATAGTCGACCATTCCAATGACGAGTAAAAACAAAGCTGTCTATACGACCATTCCAATGATGAGTGAAACCAAAGATCTATATTCGAACATTCCAATGATGAGTAAAACCAATGCTCTGTATTCGACTATTCCAATGACGAGTAAAACCAAAGCTACATAGTCGACCATCCCAATGACGAGTAAAACCAAAGCTCTGTATTCGACCATTCCATGGATGAGTAAAACCAAAGCTCTATATTCAACAGTTTCAAAGAAGAACAAAAGCAAAGTTCCATATTCGACCATTCCTACGATGAGTAAAAATAATTAAAGCCAACCATCCCCTAATGTTGGGAAAAGAAAGAACTAATTTATATACTTATTTGAAAGTTCTGTCACACTTTAAACAAAACGAATTAATTTAAGTCTCGTTTTTTTAAACTTCTACGTCAAAAAGAAGTTCAAACTACGAAAGCAAAAATCTGTAAACCCGTTATTCAGACTGAGCACACATCAGTGACCTACGCTCGTATCACATATAGCAAATTTCCAGGAAAGGAAAATTCTTTTTGATTTCATTATCTGAATTTACGCATATAGCAAAAAATAAAAAAAATAAAAAAAAATAATAAAAAAATAGTTAGACAAAATAAAGCCGTAGCGACAGAGCTTTTTCCAGCCCAGCGGACAGTAATAATCTTTTCCATTTTTGTTTCACCTGTCGTATATGGGTTTATTCAATTTTTCTGTGTGACGGCCTCCGGTAATCCACGACAACGCATCAGAAAGCGGAGAGGGAATATTTTTTCCTGCGCCGATCGCTTTTAGCGAGTTATTCTCGCCATGTGACCTCACAGATGTCATTAGGAGCGGGGTAGCTGTTTCGCACCAGCAGACACGGGCTGGCGTAATGCCGGGGGTCAACACGCGGAGGCCGGGGAAACAGAAAACTGCGCAGGTGCGTGTTGGTGAATAGCCTCCGGCCCGCCGCGGTGTTCCGGTGCCCTGCAACGCACTGGCTGTTGCGCGTTGCATATCCGCCAACTTTATAAAACGGCACGCTAATTTTACAACTCCACTGTTCTGTACAACAGACCACGTACAGGTGTACGTACTGCATTCAGTCTCAGTATTAATGCAAGAACTTCATTTACTATGGAAATGAAATACAGGGTGTTTCAGAAGTGTTTGCACGAGATTTAGTGCGCAAAAAGGCAGATCGGAATTACAAAGAAATGTAGCGTCGAAAAAAACAAATTTCCAAGTGGTATACAGTGTTATCGGAATCGCTCATGGTGGTTCAACACAATCACCGGATTTAATATGAACAACTTACTTCTTATAAAATTTCACACTTTTCGCAGGCGACATTACTAAAAAATTGCACTTTTTTGGGGGTTTGCGCTGCATTTTTTTTTTTTTTTTTTTTTTGCCTACGTTTCGGCACCAACCTGGAGCCTTCGTCAGGGCTTCTTTTTATCTATCCGCGATAAACTTGATTCACTGATCACATTTATCAAAAAACCGGATATATAGAGAGAAGCCCTGACGAAGACTCCAGGTTGGTGCCGAAACGTACGCAATATAAAAACACAAAATCGCAGCGCAAACCCCGAAAAAAAAGACAAGTAAGTGCAATTTTTCAAATTACATCTTGTTTGTTTATATTAGTATAATAAACTCCTGTTGGAGGTAATGACGTCATTGTTTTATAGATTACTACGACTACTGTGGTCTGCGACATGCCATAGATTTTACAAAATAAAACTATACCGTCAGACAAATGTTATTTCACGGTCATGTTTTCTGAGGCCATATCGTACCTGACGATATTAAACAAATGCCTTATATATAATTGAAAACATTGTAACAGCCCTCATACCTAAATTTTGAATAGTATTGTACTGTATGAAGTATTTGTAGTGAGCTAAAGTTTGCTTGAATATGATCTGGTATGTTTGTTTTGTAATTTATTGTAAATCAGTGTATATAGAATTTGTTTTATTTAAGAAAATTATTTAAAGTCCATTTAATATGTTTAAGAACCGAATGGTGCAAGAGAATTTCTTAAATGTTTGTAACTCCATGTATAAATGCAAGGCATGATGTCTACAGGACAATTATTTATAGTTTGAGATGATTTCTGCAAATAATTTTGTATTTAAGTATCTCTAATTACCATTTCTAATCATTTTGTAATGTTCTTAAGTAATTTTGTATTAATTCCGATTTTTTTAAATATGTTTGATTGTTTGAGTGATTGTTAATGATCGAGAAATATCAGGCGGATGCCATTGAAGAATTCTCGTAATTTCGATAGAGACTATATAAACAGATCGGCTGGACAGAGCAGTTAGTTTGTTAGTTGACATCATTCGGTGTTACAGAGAGTTTCATTCAGTTAGTTTTCACAAAGATTATCTTTGCGACTGTTCAGAAGTGCATCTCTGTATTGTATCTATGCTTGTGAATATCGCTGACTTCGTTTTGATCAAATAAACAGACATCAACATAACCTTTTTGGTGGACTTTTTAACTAATCAATATAGTAATTAAACCACCGAAGAACGTAATATGGTGACTCGTGACAGGACGCGAAGTCATCAAATCATCCGAAGAAGACCGTAATAACATGTCTGCTGTGACATTTATGTCTAACCTCTTTGTACTGTATTTTTCTGCTTGGCAAATAATCATTTTTGTATTAGTACTATGTGTTTAACAATGTTCCAAGTAAGATTAATGTAAATAATTGTAATGATATGTAGACAAGGTTGCACAGATGTGTAGTGAACGGGGTAGTAATAGCATCTTAGTTTATAAGTCTAGTGATAATGTATCTTTGGCTAAGAGCTCGCGCGGGAAGGTTCACGAATGAGTTCCGCGAGTTGTTGTTAAAGAGTATAATCTCAAAATGTTATGCGGCAGAATTATTTTGAGTGTAGAGATTACGTTTTAAGAGTCTTAAACTGAAGGTCAGTATTAATTGATCTGTGCGTTTGATTTCTTGAAGTTATATTAAGGAATCTTTAATATCGTCGGGATGGGTTGCTAGTGCGATATTAATTATTGGTAACTAAAAACAAGAGCCGTGCGGCTTGCAGTGACAGGGGGCCAACAACCCACTACTCGCCGTTCATTCATACAGTAACCAGCTCGCATTGTCGTGTCTCATTTCTCGTCCTCTATGTAAACTAGAATTTGAAAATGGCGTTTACTATTCTCCAATGCTATAATATTTGTCTTTGTGTACCCTTACTCTCCTACTGTCCGATTAATGTGATTTTCTAGTTCATTCTGAAGGTTATAGAATTGGGCAGACCAGTAAGCAAAACAGAATTCATTGTTTTTAAACTATTGGCCATTAATTTTGGAGGATACATTAGCTTCTATAATGTCTGTATTATTGTCGTACAAATAACTATTTTTAAGGAATTACAGACGCATGTGAATTACAAATTTGCAGGATAGTAGTTTGGCCTTAATAAGACGGATAAATTACTTCCAAATAGGAGAAAACACATTTCTCTCTACGTTTGTTTTGAAACTCTTAGCATTGGTAAACATTTTGATATTTTTCATAGTCGAAATTCGCACTAAATTCAATAAAACCTCAATCAGTGAAGCAACTGTTATTATTAGGCTCATAAATTTCAGATTGCCTGAAATGCAACTTTAAAAATTATTTGTAATCTCCAGAACGATTTACTAGACACAATAGTATGAATCACACATATGTTAAATATGATACATAAGAGTTTTAAATACTAATGACTTAAATGTGGTGGGTGAACGGTTAACGTTCTGGTCTCGCATTCGGGAGGACGCGGGTTCGAATTCCCGTCCGGGCATCCAGATTTGGGTTTTCCATGGTTTCCCCAAATCACTCCAGGCGAATGCCGGAATGCTTCCTTCAAAAAGTCCATGGCCGAACTCCTTCCCGTTCCTTGTCCCCAGTCCCATCCCGCCTCTAATGACCATAGCCGTCGACAAGGCGTAAAGCAATAAGTAAAAAAAAAAAAAAAAAAAAAAAAAAAAAAAAAAAAAAAAAAACTTAAATGTAAAAACTATTTTCTGCTGTTCCCTTGCAGCAGCTTAACAATAAGCGAGCGTTGAAAATAATAAACTATACCTATATACATAATAAATGTATGGTTGGTTTTTCGTTCGTGCCGTTATAACTCAGTAACTCACCACCACAGCTCCACAGGGGTTATATGGCATGGAGTTCCTTGCGACATGGAAGGGCTGTTACTAACGTAAGGTCCCGAGTTTACACTCATAGCCCCCCACACAGACCCTACCAAGTATCCACCACTAGAGAAGACCACTATCAGCGAGCGGACCCGGAAAAATACCCCGCCTTTAGAGCGGGATTGGTGAGGCTAGGCACACTTGGCTACCAGTTATGGTGCCCGCGGGGAGCGACGGGGAAGCGGCGCATGCCACGAACCAGGCCGAAGAGGAAACCTTGCCGATGGCAGCCCACCATACCACATCCATGAAAAACGTCTCGGTTTAGAAGTGCAGTCTAGGGTTCAATATTCTGGGTATCAAAAGAGGCCATCGCAGAGGGCATAACACCAGTGGAATTCTTATGGGAAGTTAGTGAAACAGCTGTGAATCGAAAGACGAAGATGCAGATACTGTCCAGAATGTTCTAGAATGTATTTGCATTATCTAGAAAGTTGAAGAATGTAATATAATGTTCCAATATGATACTATAATTTTTTACAAACTGAAAACGGAATTTCTTAATGTTCCATTAGCCTGTTCTCGCGGTTCAAGGCCAAAAAAGGGTATATACATAGTCGGTGGCGAGAGGTATGGGTCAGTATACGTTTGGAAATCGATTAGAGCGGGTCAAATAAAATAGAAAATGATAGAAAGTGAAATAATTTTAGGTGAAAATGTTTAAAAGTAATAAGCGAAAATGAATTGCTTAAGGTAGTGAACTGTGTATTAAGCGAAATTTAGTGTGATAAATAATATTAACATTTAACAGGAGATCTTGCCAGTGGTGAATCGAAAAATACGGAAACTGAAAGAACAGAAGAGGAGCGAGAAGCAAGTTTAGCTTCAAAACAAAAGAGAATGAATAGATTGAGAGAAAACTTAACAAATTAATACAGAGAAGAAATTAGAGGAGAGGATGGGATGAGACGCTTAGAAATTACGTATAGAGAAACAGATAAAGAGAACAGAATACGAAATGAACTAAGAAGAGTTACAGTGAGTGAATTAAGTGAAACACAACGATCGCAAGCACATGAACAAAAAATTAGTGTAGGAGAAGTGTAAAGCAGAAGAAGTAGGGATAATAGATTGGTTGATTCAACAAAATACATAAAATACGTGGTCATTGACAAAATGGATAATGTGTATCATTTCTGACAAGTAGAGAAACAACAGTCATATGTTGCATGAATGGTATAATTCTACTAGTACCATTTAAACTGCCCCAAACAGAATTACTTCATTACAAGACTGCAGAAATTAACGGGCGAAGCGAGGGTATTTCCGGCTAGTAATAAACCATAAATGGGAAATGCAAAACTTAAATTTTTAAAAAAATTTCACAACCTTTATTTAATTTGAAATAAAACACTTCAGTAATTTTTAATAGTTTAAATATATGTCCGTTGCGCTCTCTACTTGCAGCAACGGATGCTTCTGACTGGAAGCTGATGTTTTGGTGATGGAGTGGTGGGGATTTGAAGTGAAAGTTAGTGAAATTTTAACGGACTCTGCCCGTCAGGTCGCTTTATTCGCTGCCTGCGAATCCGAATTAATAACAGACGCCAGATTAAGGCCGCCGACGATGTTGCGCGCCCAGATAATTAACTTTGTGACAGCGAACGCGTCCCGACGTTCTCTTGTCCTCTGAGCGCTCAGCGGTGACATCTGGCGGCTGACGCTGGAGCTAGCAGGTTCCGACAATCTGCGCGGGATGAGGCAAGGAAGCGCTGTGAGCCACAATGGCGGTATTATCGCATCATCGGTTTAAGCGTAACATCCACAACAACGGATGTATTTACCCTGTCGTGTTAAACGTACGGTTTAGGTAAAAGTCAAATATAAGCGGAAAATAAGTTTACAGCACCATGAAGTCATCAAGTTTTAATAGTTATTTAAAAATACTGAGAGAGAAATTAAATGAAACTTTTAGGTTAGGTGCTGCTTCAACGACTCCCCTCTAACTTTTTATATGCTAACAGTACATACACACCAAGTGAAAGATGTAATAAATTTTTTGCTGGAACCATAACATTAATAATCAGTCGTTTACGTCGATCTGAGTCCCAATTGTTGAGCAAAAGTTTTGTTGACCTAAACGTTGAAGAAAGATATATGTCACAATAACTTAAAAAATACCACTTAGTTAATTTTTAATTAATTAAATTAATATTTACTAAATATCATGGAATATGATAACAAATTAATATGCAGCTGCATTAATAAACGGGCTGTGGCAGCGAACATATAAAACCTGCCTTTGTTAATTTTATAATCACCATGTTATGTGCATGATTCCCCTTCTGTTATAGGTTAATGATTATAAATTTGACAGACTTGTATATTTTCCTTAATTCGATTATGCTAATCAGTTACTGCTGCAATTAATAATACAGTACAGAGTACTCTTATTATATTTCACCATCATTTCCAAATATTAGGGGGCGGCTAACTTCGATGAGTTTTACAAATCAATGGCATGGTCAAATTTTGAGCTTTTACTTTACGGTCGCATGCCGTTGCTGATAACAAGCGATTTGTACCTACTTGTAATTCGTAGCATCGGATGAAGTAAAATATTTCCTTCTGTCTGCGGTATGGTAAACTATGTTTGTGCATGGTAAGCGTATTTATTGTTTGCGAAATGTTTAATTTATGAGGTGGAGGTTGGAGTCTGTCCCGATAGTCGCCACGTCTGAAAAACCGCAATGTGGACAGCTAGTACCCAGGGACCCGGACTCGTGCCCGGTCACGTTGTATCTTCCCGATCCACTGTGCGGCGTCTCAGAGCACTGAGCCTCATTGGCGTGTATATAGATACTGATTAATATCAAAACTGAAACAACTTATAAACTATAAAACGATCTCGGTCTCTCCTCATGTAAATGGAATGGGGAGTGATGGGGCCTGAGGTAAATGCTAACTTTGAAACATCGCATATACCTCCATGTTCTGACGGAGATGAGATTGATAATAAGGCAGTTAGAATTGATGAGATTCCTGTAGAACTTCTTAAATCCCTAGGAGAAGAAAGAATCCAAAGATTATTCAAACTTACATCAAAAGTTATTAAACAGGAGAGATTTATACTAATTTTCATAAACGTGCCATCTACACACTTCCGAAGAAGTGAGAATTATCATACTATAACTCTAATATCACATGCTTCAAAATTACTGTATAGAATAATATACTGTAGAATGGAAACTGTAGTAGAACGGATAGTAGATGAAGATCATAAAGGGTTTAGGAAAATCCGTGGTACTAGAGAAGCAATTATGGCATTAAGATTAATACTTGAAGGGCGGATCAAGGGAGAAAAAAAATACTTTGATGGTGTTAGTTGATATAGACAAAGCTTTTGATAATGTTAGGTGGGACAAGATGTTCAAAATTTCAAAGAAATCATGTCTAAAATACGGAGATAGAAGAATACTTTTTAATATTTATAATAATCAAGTAGCTATAATAAAAGTAGAGAATCATGAGAGACGCGCTTCAGTTAAAAAGGGTGTGAGACAAAATTGTAATATATCCCCATTAATATTCAACTTGTATGTAGAAAAAGCAATAAAGGAAGTGGAAGAAAGTGTTCAAGGAGAAAAAATCAGTATGCTACGGTTTGCTGGTGACATTGTTTTGTTAGCAGGACAGATTGAGGATATTGAGAATTTATTGAATACCATGAACAAAATACTGAAGGAAGATTTTGGGCCAAATATAAACAAAAGTAAGACAAAACTCATGAAATGTAGCTGAAATGATACCAACAACAGTAGATTAAATATAAAAATAGGGTTGGATAAGACAGAAGAAGTTAGTGAATTTTGCTACTTAGGAAGTAAAATTACAACCGATGAGGGAAGCAGGAATGATGTTAAAAGCAAAATAGCACTAGCGAAAAGAGCCTTCATGAAAAAGAGAAACCTTTTAGTTTAAAATATTTATCCAGGGCTCAGAAAGAACTTTTTAAAACACTATGTTTGGAGCACAGCACTTTATGTCAACGAAGCATGGACTTTAGGAATACTACAAAGAAGGGAAATTGAAGCATTTGAAGAATGATGCTGAAAATTAAATGGACGAATAAAGTACGAAACGAACGAGTTTTAGAAATGATGGGCTAGGAAGGAAGATGGTGGAAGAATCTTACAGAAAGAAGAGATAGGGTGGTAGGTAATTCCAGGATTGATTAACTTGTTAGTGGAGGGAACAGTCGGAGGTAAGAACTGCAGAGGAAGACAGAGATTAGAATATACGAACCAGATTATTGATGGCGTGAGTTGTGAGGTGTATGTTAAGATGAAAAGGTTAGCGCAAGAGACTCATCAGTTTAGACTGCCTTATTTGATTTAAAATAATTTAAAGCCCTATACACAAAGCTTGATTTTTAACACTGCTGTCAGAGTGCCCTAGAAGACATGACACAGCAGTTGTGAAAAGCTGTCTTTATACGTCACCAAATTCGCAATTTTTTAGTATGAGGACAGTGGTTTATTTTATCATCTGTTTCACGCAATAATATTACATGTAGATCCAAGCAAGCAGATTTGTTGAGGGAAAGAGTAGGTTATCTGCATCGCTAAAAGTGAGTGCACCTGAAATTATTTTATTACGTTTTGAAACAAGCCAATATATATTTTTTTTTGTATTGGCAAACGAAATTTTTTTTAAAAAATGTGTAAATATTTCACTTTTATTCTTTTCACCCAGAAATAATTTATCATATCCAGTGAAATATTCAACATGGGGACGACGAAAAATTAATTAACTTTAAAGGAATACTGAAACAGTTTTCCGAATTCCAACATCAAAGTTTCACATTCCATTATAAAAATATTAAAAATGTATGGTATTCATTGGGTTGGATAATGACAGTTCTGGCATTTCCACGAAACTATAAACTGAGAGGGGTGTGGCCGCGATAAACGCATTTCAACGTAGTTCTGCGAAATCATATAATTTTTACGAATATAAATTAATTATTAGGGAATGATTGCCACGAGGGATTTTTCTGAAAAAAAAATGGCTTTCGTGTATTGTCAGTTAATTTCTCTCCGTCACTTGTCGACGCATACATCAGAGCTTGGTGACCACAGTACCATTCCGCCATGTTTGTACTGTGGACAGATGCAAGGGACTGAAGCGAGGCTCGTGATTTAATTAATTTTATCATGAATTCGCGTTTGATGATCGCTCAGTGAAATCCGAGTTTTCTAAAACGTTTTAACATGTTTAAAACTCTGTACGCTTAACACTTTCTTAATTGCTGATTCGATAGTACTTACTGGCCGAAATGTAAGCCTTTTTCCACCATTCACATATGAAAGTCGTAAGGACATGTTGTTAACGAGTGGCCCACTCCTTAGCGAACACAATCAAGCGGTTGGTAATTTATTTATGTAATACAGTTAGTTAAGATGCTCTTCTGTGAAGGGACGATATTACTGGTAATTAGTATAACTATAATTCGGCGCATCTGTGTATTACTTTTGTATAACTGAACTATTCTAAACCTTCACAACATGTCGTCACAGTGTAACAGCCTTAAATGAAAATGTATTTTATGAAGCATTTGTAGTAAGCTAGAGTTTGGTTGAATATGATCTTGTATGTTTGTTTAGCAATTTCCTGTAAATTAATGTATACAGACTTTGTTTTATGAAAAGAAATTATTTAGAGGACATTTAATATGTATAAGGACAGAACTATGCAAGAGAATTGCTTAAATTGATTAAAATTCCAAGTATTAAGAAAAGTTAAGATGTCTAAAGGACAATTTGCTAAAATTTAAAATGATTTCTGTGGATAATTTTGTGTTTAAGTATCTTTAATTTCCATTTCTGACCATTTTGTAATGATGGAAAGTGATTATGTATTAATTCTGATTGTTTTAAATATGTTTCAATTGTTTAAGTATTGTTAAGTTCGAGAAATATCTGTCGGAATCCTTTGTAGTGTTCTAGAAATTTCGATGGAGCTTATATAAAGCGAACATCCGAGACAGAGAAACAGTTTTTACAGACTCAGTTTACAACAGCCAAGGATTGTACTGTCTGTGGAAGAAGTGTCTGCAATCGCTGGATTATATGTATGCATGTAACCAATATTTTTGACGTCGTGTTTATGAAAATAAAAACTAATTTAAAATGAAGTGTATGGTGGACTAGTTATTTATCATATTAATTAAAACCATGAACCATCTAATAACAGGTTTCAAGCAAACAACTGTAATCACTGATATATACTTATTAATAGATACAAATTTTTGGTTAGTTATCAACCCTAGTTAAAAAAATCGTTGAAGCAACGATAATTTTTTTTTTTTTTTTTTTTTTTTTTTTTTTTTTGTCGTCAGTCTTTTGACTGGTTTGATGCAATCCTATCTTGAGCCAACCTCTTCATCTCTACATACCCTTTACAACCCTCGTCCTCAGTTCTCTGTTTCATATATTCTATTCTCTGTCTTCCTCTACAGTTCTTACCTTCGACTGTTCCCTCCACTAACAAATTAACTAATCCTGCGTCTCTTAAAATATGACCTACCATCTTGTCTCTTATTTCTGTAAGACTATTCAACAAACTTCTTTCCTTTCCCATCATTTCCAATACTCGTTCGTTTCTAACATTATCCGTCCAGTTAATTTTGAGCATCTTTCTTCAAATTTTTCAATTTTCTTTTTTTCTGGTATTCCTAAAGTCCATGCTTCGCTACCATAAAGTGTTGTCCTACACACATAGTGTTTTAAAAAGTTCTTTCTGAGTCCTAGATAAATATTTTCAAACTAAAAGATTTCTATATTTCATGAAAGCTTTTTTAGCTAGTGCTATTCTGCTTTTAACATCATTCCTGCTTTGGTCATCGGCTGTAATTTAACTCCCTAAGTAGCCAAATTCACTAACTTCTTGTATAGCATCCAACCATATTTTTATATTTAATCTGCTACGTTTCTGATACATTTCACCAGATTTATATTTAGTCCAAAACCGTTCTTCAGCATTTTATTCATAATATTCAATAACTTCGCAATATCGTCAACCCGTTCTGCTAACAAGACGATGTCATCAGCAAATCGTAGCAAACTGATTTTTTTCTGCCTGAATGCTTGTGCCTCGTGGAAATTGTTCTTTGACTTTCAACAATGATGTTAATTGATAAAAGTCCTCTCGAGTGACTACATAAGTGAGTAGAGTGTTTTCAGACGATATTTCGACGATCGGAAACTCTGTCGCCATCTTCACCAGAATATCCTCAATGCCGAAAGAAACTTCGATCATATGAATGATATTAATGCCTGGAACGAGTGGCAGAGCAAAGGTCCTTTATAAAAGCTATAAGAATCAGAAAAAGGAACTGGATTGGTCATGTGTTGAGGAATGAGTGCCTGCTTAAAACCACCCTGGAGAGCATCGCAAATGGAGGGAAAATAAGAGGTCAACGAAGAAAGAAAATGCTTAATGACATAACGATAAATGGAAAATATGTAGAGACAAAGGCAGTATAAATGGAGGCATGGAAGACATTCGCTGTGAATGGACCTTCTGGTCAACATAAAACCAATGGTGATGATGAACACATCTTAAAAATAAGAAATATTTTTTTACCAAACTTTGTTTGAATTTAAAAGGAAAAAGTGCTGCATGGGTCTTGGAACAGCAGAAAGAAGAGACTCAAAAAGCATAAGAAAAATTTTGTGGACACATAAATTATGAAATAAAAATGTTTAAATGAAAAGTAAAGAGGTTTGTAGGAGAAAAGGTGGTATGCTATGCTGTAGTTAAAGAAATTTCGTATTCGGTTTTTCATAAATAGAGAAGAAGGTATAGACGAAGATAAAGAGAGAATTAATTCTCTCCTAGCGTACACGTTATATAAATCCTTATCGTGTGATCTGCCGAATAATGTCTGCCATACACGGCTTTTCAATAGTAACCTCTACTGCCTTGATCAGGTGAAATGTAGGCGTATGTCAGTCGGTGAGGTATAGTCTCAGTATCAACCTACACCAACATTTCAACTGATGAAGAAGCGGATGTAGCTATCGAAACGTTGTGTATGACAGAAATTATTCGGCAGAACATCAGAGAAGAATTTCTATCAAAGATTACATCATATAAAATAGATAATTTTTTAGTGAGTAGTTTTAAATGAAAGGATTTCATCAAACCAATAAATAATACATGATCAAAGTAGTTATACAGTTCCACATACAGATTTGCGTCTCTTGTATGTAGTTGGTGAGGGAAGGGATGCATGTGGCCCGTGATTTCCACCGTCTTTGATGCCGATGCCTGTGAATTAATGTCGTTTGTGGTCCCGCGCGGAACTCGGATTCGCTTTCGGAATCCGTTTCTGGGACCTGATTTCCGGCCTGTGCCGGGTGGGTAGTCTCCAGCCGACTCGTTAGCAGTGCATTAGGTCCCGCTAACGAAGCCGTAATCAGCTCACTGTGCGTCCCGCAGAATATCTCGCATTCACCCGGCGGGGCAGAGGTAGCCCGCGGTAATTAGCACCAGCAGCCACAGCCACGTGCAAGACGCCAGACACAAGGACTTGAAGAAAACGCTTTTTACCAGCCAAAACATGAAGTATCAGTTGATTTTTGATCTGAAAATTATTTCGACATAATTTTTTTAGCATTACGTGTCAGATGTGCATGCGTCGCAACGTTCTACGAATGCGCACTTAACGTTCTGCGCATGCGTAGTTAACGAATTTTTGACGCAAGCAGCTACGACTGTGTTTGCTGTCACTCAAGATCATGTTAAACAGTGGATCATATTAAGATAGAAACATATGTTTTTCTATTACAGTTACCAAAAACTTTTGATTACAAATGCATATGATGCAAATTCACGAAATACAACGGAAGCAGCATAATAACAGCAGTAATATTATATATATATATAAAAATAGACGTGTTTTTTCCTATATTTCAGTTTTCAGCCACCACTACCTAGCACAGATCACTGATGTTTGTGGGTGGAAGTAGCATGGAGTTTCCTGTCGTGCACAACGTTGGCCGAATGCCGATAGTTGTGGGGATGTGGAAAATATAATGATTAAAGTTGGTCAGTGCAGGGCGTTTTCATATTTCGACCAAAAATTCGTATCTCCGTATACTTCTCTTTCCTGACACAACTACATAACATAGACCTTTGGTGTTTGTGTGTGATAGTAGAATCGTCTTTCCTGTCGTGCACTATGGTTGTTAGATGTCGGTTGCTATGGGGGTGTGGGAAATATGGGGGTTGAAAGTGGTCGACCTGTGGCAATTTCATACTTCTGCCAAAGACAAAAGTGTCATGGTGTATCACTTTTCAGCGAAAACTATAGATCACAGATAACTGGCGTTTGTGTGTAGTAGTAGCACAGAGTCACCTTTCGATCACAACAGCGGCCGAATTTCAGAAACTGTGGTACTGTGGTAGATATGGTGGTTGTAAGTGGCCGACCAAGGATATTTTCGTATTTCGACGAAAGGCATGTGTCTCCGCAGATTTCACTTTTCTGCCACGACTACATAGCATAGAGCATTGGTGTTTATGTGTGGTAGTAGAATCCTGTCTGTTGTCGTGCACTATGGTTGTTAGATGTCTGTAGCTATGGGGGTGTGGAAGATATGGGCGATGAAAATGGTCGACCTGCGGCAATTTCATATTTCTGGCAAAGACGCATGTGTCACGGTGTATCACTTATAAGTTAAAAGTATCAATCGCAGATCACTTGCGTTTGTGTGTGGTAGTAACACAGAGTCTCCCATCGATCACAGCGTTGGCCGAAATTCGGTAACTGTGGGAGTGTGTGAGATATGGTGTTTGAAATTGGTCGATCATGAATATTTTCGTATTTAATCCAAAGACTTGTGTGTATCCGTAAATTTTACTTTGCTGCCGGAACTACATCGCGCAGAAGACTGGTATTTGTGTGTGATAATAGTATCGAGTCTCCCATCGTGCACTATGGTGGTTAGATGTCTATAGCTGTCAATATGAATTCTTTACAATCACGAACGAAGTCATGGGTACCAGCTAGTTTTAATATAAATGAACTTTTACAATAAAATAATCATCATCAACATATCTGTAAATATTTACATACTAAAAAAGTTTTTGTTAGTTCACACAAAAATTTATTCTGCTGATGTCTCACGTATCTTATTAATTGTTAGAACGGTTATCTGTTAGCTTTGACCAAGTTGTCCTCCGATACAAAACCTCTGAACCTAAAATACGGACCAAGTCTCGTTGCAATATTCCACAATCTAGATAAGTGTGCTTCAACATTTTAATATTATTCATTTGTTTACGAAGATAATTTCAACTAAGTTCCTATTTGCTGTAGAAATTCGATAAAGATAGTATAGTTCGTCTACTCGAGTCCGAAAGAAACATCAAAAACTATTCAAAAAATCCTCAGAAAAAGATACACAGGAAAAATCACAGAAAGATGTGTCTATGTTCCATAGAAGTTTCGCTTCTTGCGCGTGTACACAATGATAGATGCAAATTATAATTTTATTTACTGTTCTAGGTTCTTCGAGTAAGTTAACTGTCCACTTATTATTTAAGTTGTGCTTAACACACTTATTATCAAATTTAAAGGAAATTTTAGGTAAGTTTCTCCGCGTGTCAGCTCTTATCTCTCCCAGAGTTTTAGGTCACTACCTACGATAATTTTCAATTAAAGTTTAACAACTTGTTGAATCGCTCGTGGAAGACATTTGCGGCCAATTCCTGTTGAAGATATTACCGGGTTGGAATTAAAACGGCGTTGAACACAGTGCGACGGAATTCATCAGCAGTCCAGTGAATAGCGGTTTTGAACTACCTCGGATGACCACCGTCGGCAAGTATGGCGGAGAGTGGTCTGAATCTTCCAATATTTTGGAGAGAAACTGTGGTGTTATTCCTGGTACATCGTGTGGGGAGCCATTGGGTACCAATTCAAGTCGCGATTGGTAATGATTGAGAGAATTCTGATACCACAACGGTACGTCACGATCATCTTGCGTCCTCATGTACGTGTCTCTATCAACTGCCAGCGCAATATTGAGGTACTTCCGTGGCCAACAAGATCCGAGATCTGTCCCCGATACAACAGGTGTGGGACCAGCTAGAAGGTCAACTCCGTCCCAGTGCCAATAGCCAAGATATCAAGGGACAGTTGCAACAGTTGTGGGCAAGCTTGCCTGAGGAGAGTAATAAACTGCTTTATGACGCCATTCCCAACAAAATCAGTGCATACATTTAGGCCAGAGAGGGTAAACCATCATATTGATTTATGGGCTCATATTGCCAAGTTCTTTGTAAATTTGACTTGATTTTGCAATCACTAAAATAATATCGCATACCCTCTCAATCTGTGAAGTTACATTCCGTTTCCTCCTCTTCTTTTGCGTACTTCACTTTTTTTGGTCAGTCAGTGTAATATACTAATAACCAGATGGCAAAGTGTGTGTTCGCTAGTGTTTGAAATTTCTCGGAAGTTTTAACATTGTAAACTCTGTATGACCTTAGTAACAAAGACTTTTTAGTGTTAACCAGAGAAATGCCACTGTGTCTGCAGTTTGAAACAATTATCAGTACAAAGTACATCCTCTTGTCTTACATGGTTATATTATCTGAAAGCATGGAATACGTGCAAATTGATTTTAAGCGCCAAACTGTTGATGTTACAAGGTCAATACCAAAAGTAGTAGGACTGATTTTTTTAATAAAAATTTTATTGAAAATGTGTTTACAATTTCTTCGAAATAGCATCCTTGGGCAGCTACACACTTAGAACAACGCAGCTGCCATTGTAATTTAGTACTCTGATGGGAAATTACTGTATTACACGTATGTTGACCATATCCATCAACATCAGGCAGCCTTTGAGGAAATGTTGTCAAGTTTAACCAGATGGTATAAGATACAGTAACCTACAGTTCCACTTCAGATATTGCGGAATCGTAATTCTTGTTTTTTATCGAATACTCCATAATTTAATTACACGCAAACATTTTGAGGTGAAAGAATTGTCTTATTGTGTTTGCTAAAGCTGGGGCGTTGGCGGTTTTCCTTTGGGTCTTTCAAATCGAAGGACGCATGTTCAATTCCCGGTCTAGTTACCTGCATACCAATTTTTGCATTGTTTCTCAAAATTACTCCAGGCGAATCCTTAATGGTTGGTGGCCGTTGTATGCATTCAGTTGATAACCCCCCCCCCCCAAATTTTCTCCCGGCTTTAATGATTTCGATGTAGACTAGTGACAGAAGATAAATTTAAGAAAATACATGATTATTTCTAATTACGACAGATACCAACAAAACAGTTTGTCATTGATTTCAGTACATAAATATTGAAAGAAATTAAAGACGACAGAATTTAAACGAAGGGAAAAGCAGATAAAATTCAACTCACCTAACGCACCGAGCCGTGTCGTTCTGGCCTGGTATTTCGAGAGACGTGGATTTAAACCCCCGACCGGCCAACAAGATTTCTGTTGTCCATAGTTTTTCATAATCACTACACGTGAATACAGGGATGGTTCTTTCAAAATTGTATGGCCTAATTCTTTCCCGCTCCTTTAGTGGCGTCACGAGGCGTAATGCGCACAAAAAAAAAAAAAAAAAATCAAAGAACTATGAGTTTGTAGCACATTTAAGTAACGAGTGTGATCTGAATTATAAGTGGATCCAAAGACACATTTAATTGTCTACTTATACAGGGTGTTACAAAAAGGTACTGCCAAACTTTCAGGAAACATTCCTCACACACAAACAAAGAAAATATGTTATGTGGACATGTGTCCGGAAACGCTTACTTTCAATGTTAGAGCTCATATTGTGGACGGCTGTGATACAATACACCATTCTCCAGGGCTGCATCAGCGCATCAGGGATTCCATGCGACGGAGGGTGGATGCATGTATCCTCGCTAACGGAGGACATTTTGAACATTTCCTGTAACAAAGTGTTTGAAGTCACGCTGGTACGTTCTGTTGCTGTGTGTTTCCATTCCATGTTTAATGTGATTTGAAGAGAAGTAATAAAATGAGCTCTAACATGGAAAGTAAGCGTTTCCGGACACATGTCCACATAACATATTTTCTTTGTTTGTGTGTGAGGAATGTTTCCTGAAAGTTTGGCCGTACCTTTTTGTAACACCCTGTATAATAGCTCGAGATCCAACCACATGATTTCTATATCAGTCCGTTTTTCTAATTGAAATGCAATTTTATGTATTATTATTACAGCAAAATACAGTTCCGCCGGGTGGCCTATCAAAATATGGCCACAAACGTATTTTTAATTAAAATGTGAAAAATATTTTTTTTCATAAAATTTTGTCAACATTTTTTTTTAATAAGTTATAATTCATTTTAAAGAGAGACAAGTAAAGAACTTAATTTGATTTTTTTTTTTGGGTTGCCTGTGTAAAAGTTGCCGCAAATAGTGTTTTCCTATTGAAGATATCTAAGAGCGAGAGAGATTTGGTGCACAACGCCTGTCATCAGACATATCTTTAACAGCTGTTAAAGAATAAGTAACATCCAGAGAGAGTTAGCGCACCACAACATCCATCAGGCACTTTGGTGCGCCAACTTTAACAGCTGCTAATACCTACTTGTTGCCACTTTTACAGTGGCAACCCAAGTTTTTTGCCGGTCCTGGCAGTGTAGTGGCTAGCGCGCTGGCCTCGCATTGCAAGGACCGCTGGTTCGAGTCCGACCTCGGACATGGGTGGTTTTAAAGCCTCGTATCCACTTGAGCACATTCAGGCGAATGAGCCGCTCATTCATTTGAGCGGGCTCGTTTGAGCGTGCTCAAGAAAAAGTAAATTTTGGTCGAACGAGCCTGGTGCCAGTGCTCAGAAAACGCTCGGCTATTGACGTGTCGTCACGCGTAGCTGCGGCCTTTATTATTTATTATCCACACGATGTCAAAACAGAAAAGAAAATTACCAAGTTGGTGGATTAGAGAAATTCATCGTCAGCGAAGAAATTATCTTAATAATTTAATTCGCGAATTGACTTTAGAAGGAGACAATCAGCTATTTCAAAACTTTACGAGATCGATTTCGAACATTTGCTGTCATTAGTTGGACCTCATATTAAAATGCACGATACGCCTATGCGTGAGGCGATCCCACCACAATATAAAATTTATAATAACTTTAAGATTCCTAGCCTCAGAAAGTCCCTACACAAGCCTGCAGATATGTTCAAAGTATATAAACAAAGCATCATCAGTTTAGTACGGGTAGTCTGTGATGGCACTATTGAGTCACTCCAAAATTATATGAACGCTGGTACCTATTTTTAATTATGGCATTGATTTCAAGTTTTTAATAAAAATTGGTAAAACAATTATATTGCCTGGCACAAAATCAATATGATTTTAGGCACTTAGGATCTGAATTTCGTAACACCAAATTCAATCAAAATCCGTTCAGCTGTGAGAAATACTATTAAAAAAGACTTACCACTTCTCGTTATAGAAGTTCTCTTCTGTTTTGATCGTTTTCGCCTGAATGACTCTAGCTGGCTTGTTATTTTTTTCTTTATATCATCAATACTAAAGTTTAATATCTCGCTGATTTCACTCCATGCACCTTATTTTTTAGTTCGATTATAATACTGGAGCTATCCCATAACACCCTCTTTAATTCATACGCATCAATTAGAGTTAAGCAAGTTTCATTGTCCCGCGTGCTCGCGCTCATTGTAGAAACCGCCAAATACCGTCCACACTGAGCGCCGAACAAACACTGGCTCGCCTTTGAGCATTCCAAAATACCAACAACCGAACGGATCGCCCCGAGCGCGCTCGCTGTAGTTCGTTGCGAGCGTGCTCAGGCGTCCACACTTGAGCCACTCGCTTCACTGAACGGTTCATTCGCCTGAGCGTGCTCAATTGGATTCGAGGCCTAATGTGTTGTGTTCGTCTTGTGTTGTCTTCACTGTAGTGTCCACAATATCATAGTGGATTTCTGATACAGCAGTTGCTGCGTAAACAAATTGGAGCTGGCTAAATGGTCGAAAAGACCGAAGGCCATATTTAAAAAACAAAAAACAAACAAAAACAAAAACAAAAAAAACCTAGTTTTCTCAAAACCGTATTCTGCTATTAATAATTATTGCCCTACATAAAAATTCCATTTCAATTAAACAACAGATAGACGTAGAAATCGTGCAGCCAGATCTGAGACTGTCACTTTTTGGATGGGTTCAATCTAACACTGCTAATGTCAAAGTTTACGAAGTAAGGAAAATCTAATATCCAAGCCGTAATAAATGTGTTTCAGTGCGGTAATAGAGAGTGTCACGTTACAACATCGTGTTAAATTTTAATATTCGCTTGTCGTTTGAAATTGCGTCACTAGGATAAGCTGTACAGTGTTGACGGACAGGAGGCAGGTATAAGCAGTCTCCGGCTGAGCCGCTGTTCTTTGTTTACAGGCGCATAGCGGGCGCATTAGACCGACAGGTGCCGGCTCGCGGGTAATCCCGCTGATCCACCAATCCCGAGCCAGCTAAGCCGCCCCTCATTACGGCTGATCTCCGCGCCTTCTGCGTCCCGGAGGTTATTAACACGCAGCGCCTCCAGCGGCGACACGGCGAAACTGGGCAAACTCTGCCTTCAAGAGAAGAGCCACAGACATCGCGTGGCGAGAAACGTCAGACACTTCTTCTTTATGTCCCGGCTGTTATTTATTTTCCTTCATATCTTTCTGAGGCGGGCAAGGTGCATCACGCAAGGTATCTTCTACAACACATTCCCTGCTGCCTCGGAACTATGCATATAAAATTAGATTTTTCACTGTGCTTTCAGATATCTAGTAGCTTAAGAATACAAAGTGCCTATATAAATAAAATTTTGTCTGTTGTATTACCATGAGTCAATGGCAGCGTGATTTTATTATTTTTTTACTTTTTATTTGTAAATATGTTTACAACTTATAAAGGCCCTCAGACACAGAAATTTAATGAAATTGTATTTTAGGAATTATTTGTAGCAAGCTGGGAATTCACTGAATATGGTTTTGTATATTTTTCTTGCAATTAATTGCGAATTTTTGTGAATAAACTTTGTTTTATGGAAATAAACTATGTAAATAATATTTTATCCATGATGGATCAGTGGAACTCCGTGACTGTTATATCAAAATTGATGATAAAGAAAACAGCAACCAATCACAATTGTAAATATGTTTATCACACCACTAGCCTCGTACCCGCGCCTTCGTAAGCGTGGATTAAGAATTTTTTTGCCAGAATTAAATATAGAAAGTTGTAGGTAACGAAGGATTGGTCCCAAACAATATCGAGTCGGCATAATATGACAGGGAAGCTATCACTATATCATTCTACTGTCAGAGACTTACTTCCGTATTTATATTAGTATTACTGTGGTTCTCACTCACACACTAACTGCGAACAACACCTGAGGGATCATTATAACGTAAAAAAGTGTACACCTACAAAATTGCAAGACTATCTACGATTTGCCTCGCATTGCACCCCTAACTTTCTAATATCTACAGTTTAACATTCAATCCGAATAACCTCCGGCCCAGGCCTGACTCTTACGATGAAAAACAATTTTTAAAAATCTTAGCCTCCACGGAGATTTGAACCGGAGACCACGACGTTCGTAAGCAAGCTCTTTAGCCACTGAGCTGCCAGTTCAGTACACGGGAACACGGTCTGGAGACGTCCACATCCAACCTGTCTGTCTATCGCCGTATTTCGAAGTTATGAGACAACATGTGTTATTTATACAGATAATTTTTCAACCAAATGTAGACAGTATTTTTCTCCTTGTTTCAAAGGATAAGTGTGCAAAGTTTTATCCAGAACGGATAAAAACTGTGGATTTGTATGAAGAACAAACAAACCAACAAACAAACAAACAAACATACATTCATCTTTATATATAAAGAATATATAAAGATTACCGGTTTCGGGCAAAGTTGCCGATCATCAGATGGTTTGCATTTACTTCACATCTGCAGATGCATAAGATGTGAAGTAAATGCAAACCATCTGATGATGGGCAACTTTGCCCGAAATCGGTAATGGTGTAATAAACATATTTACAATTGTGACTGATTGCTGTTTTCTTTATCATCAATAATGTAAATAATATTTAATATATTCAAGGACAGTACTATGCAAGAAACATTAGTTAAAAGTTTCTAATTCTAAGTAATGCAGCGAGATACGATGTTTAGACGTCAATTTGCGACAGTTAGGACTGATTTATGTGGATAATTTTGCGTGTAAATATATTTAATTTTTGTTTCTGTGCATTTCAAAATGATTGTCAATGATTTTGTATTAATTCTGATTTTAATTGTTTAAATATTGTTAGAATTTCAGAAACGTCTGTCGGAAGTCTTTGAAATATTCTGGAATATATAAGCGATAAGCAGAGACGAGTATTTAGTTCTTCAAGGTATTGTGAGAGGTAGTTGTTTGAACGTTATAACCGCTGGAGCATCTGTTTACGTTTTGCATCTAGCATCTTTGGAGTCCAATGTCTTAAAGAAAAATAAACAAATTTGAATCTGAATCTTCTTCATCTATTTATGTCATTATAGAACGATATACCTAACAAACTCATATTTTCCCCTTTTTTACAATTCTGCCGAGCGTAATCTATTGTAGGAAAAACTAGTTGCTAAGTGCCAGCGAACTGTGTAAGTTTGTGCTATAAGAGTGTTCTTCGTTAAGTAAAAGTGTAGTTGATGAGGTGGAGATTATGGACCATCGTAGCATTCGCATAGACGATAACGTGAAACCGCCAAAGATTCTCAGTCAGGACGGCCGGTATGCGAGTGCCTGGACTCGTGCCAGGTCCCATCGAATCTCCCCGATCCAGTCTGTGTCACTTCAGCGCACTGAGCCACATTAGCCGATAATTTGCAACTTAGAATAAGAATTATTAAATGTTGATAAGGACAAGAGTTTCTGTGCATGAGGCAAACAAAAACTCGCTACTAATTCCGTTATTATCACTGATTAAAAAGTGTATGAAGAAAAAGTTATAGATAATCTTATTTCTTCAATTATCGTTTTACGAAACTTTTCTATTGTACCAATAGTAATAATGTAACGTTATCATCATATTTTAAATACACCCTTTAATTTTATTTTAATGGGAAAATTCAAACGAAATGTTGATAACAGCTTCCTCAAATAAAACGGTATAATGCGAATATTTATTGATAAAAACACATTTGCTACGATAACCTCGTGACTTTTAACGACCGTTATTAAATTTAATACAGATGAGGAAGTTGAATACTGAGTGTGGTTCCACCCTAATTATGCCAGAAAAATAATCACCGTAAAGGCTCTGACAGCTGAGAGGCCTAACTCGTTGTTTTTTCCAACTCAGGACAAACCACGGCCAGAGGACGTTAATTTTGCGCGATGCAATTAGCGTTTCATTTTAAATTAACATTTGTTTCTTTAATTATTTTTATAAAATATTAATATAACCCCAATTACATTTATGCCCTGTGGGGATCAAAGGGTACACTTTCCTGCAAAAAATTACGACTTTTTGTTTTAAAATTAGAAATGAACGCGCATACAGCAATTTCGCTACACCAACTCTAGCTTAATAATTAGAAGATCCCCTTTTTTTATTCACTTCAGCTGTTTTGAATTAGTGACTTAGCCAACTATAACAATTGGACATTTTTCAACTTGAAGAAATTAAAATACCTTTGTTTCAAATTTTTATTAAGTTTGTACTAATTCCGCCCCTCAAACTAGAAACAGTCTATTAAGAGCGTAGTCTCAGCATGTATTAAAAAACCGCACAGACTTGAAATGCGCTTTTCATGACATAGCATTTCACTCAACAAACATTGATACCTGAGGTAAGGCAGTTTTTCATGTAACGTTTTCGACCATTTTGCTGAAATATTTAATCATGAACTTCTTGTGAATATCTAAATAACTTTCTGCATATAGAATCAGTAGAAGCTACATGATGTTATGCAAAGTGTATCACATTATTGTTGCTAGCACTTATGTAATTTATTACTAAATGCTTCGTCGTTACATTAATATGTTTAATAATTAGTGCAAGTGATAAAATAGTTTCTCCACCAGTCCCTCATTGCGTTTATTTCTTCTGAGAATCGATGGATTACGAGAAGCGTTAAAATATACAGAGCGTGTTGAATGAGCGGTAACGCTCTGGCCTTGTATTCTGGAGGATGCGAGTTCGAATCCTGGTTCGGGCATCCAGATTTGGGTTTTCCGCGGTTTCCCCAAATCACTCCAAGAGACTGCTGGGATACTTCCTTCAATAGGCCATGGACGAATTCCTTTCCGGTCCTTGCCCCCGTCGTTTCTCGCCTCTAATGATCTTCGACGTCAAAAAGGCGTGAATCCATAAGCAAAATATATATATATATATATATATATATATATATATATATATATATATCCCAATAATATGACGCGGATACCATTACTATCTACAACTCCTCCTGTCACATTAAGATAACCAATTTCCACATGTTTAGAAATAGTAAGAAAGTAAGGGGGAGGGGTTAAATGTGGGAGAATAGTTCATCTACACTATGTAAAAAGGTTTTCTGCATATGAAGTTTTTTGAACTGATCATATGCAAACCAGCTGCGATAGAAACAAAGCCTGAACAATCGATATAACATAAAAGAGACTTACACACGATTTACCTCTGTCTGTCACCTTCGGTTAGGTTCAAAAATTTCGTGGCAAAATATGTAACATATCCCGAAAAAATGTATGTTTATGTGCTTCCTAATGAAGCATAGTATTTTCTTGTCAAATTTGATCAGGATCAGTTTATCTGTATCATCTTGAATACGAAACAGACCGAGATACTTTTTCATTTATAATATACGTGTAGATTGATAAAGCAGAAGCTACGAAATTACTTTTTTTAATGCTTTAAAACATATATGGGCAACCCCCGGCCCCCGGGCCGGATCCGGCCCGTGAGAGATTCAGAAATTTCAAATAACGCTTGAAACTCAAGTCTTCCATTAATTTTCATTTGATTTTTCTATCTGTTTTTGTTAATTTGCTTTGTGTATGTTTGATTATTCTATTGTAATTCCAGAAAATAAAATATGTGTAAATTTTTATAAAATTTTTAATCACTACTATCTACTTCTTTCTTACCTACTGTAGCACGAAGGATTGTGGCGTACTACAAAATAGTTATTTTTATATTTAGATTATATTAATATTTAGTAATTTAATCCTCCGATCCGCATAATGGATATCCCAGGCTGCCATATTTTCTTAAAATTTATCTGAGTAAAGAGGTTCTTACTTGGGGGAGCAGAAGGGATTTTGAAGCTGGTAGCGGTATTTCTACCGATGGCGTGGGATGCTGCGAGCCACTGTCCGCTCGCATACAACGGCCAACCTCAAGGTCAGTGCGTTGACCCTGCGCAAGGATACCTGAACAGCACAAGGGGTGAAAAACGCGCGGAAGCCAGAGTGAATGGGGTGACTTCAAACCTCACGTGGTTTTGGGAAGAAGTTAGACATCCCATGCCGTATCATATACGGGGTCTACCGATGTTAATTCATGGCTTCCTTTTTCATGTAACGAAACTTCGGGAAGAAGTTTCGGAAGAGAAGTAGAAGCGGCCATACTTGGGCATTTTGTGGTCAGCAGTCGCCGTGTCCAGACGTCATAGCGCAGAGTGGGACTATGCTGGAGGGTTCTGGCTTCGACCACAGGCTGGTCGTTTGATGCTGTCCATGCACTGATGGTCTCGGCCACACGCCGCCGCTGCTGTTGCTGATGATTATGGTAACGTGTTCCATCGCCCATCATCGTTTCATGGTTTGGAATGACTTTGAAGAATCCGTAATCGACCCATGTGACAGTATCTCTGCTCAATTCCATTTTAAAAGCTAGCTGGCAAATAACCTCATGAACTTTAAAGCTCCTTGAAAATTCAGTTGAGCCTTATTCTTGTTCATATTTTAATTCAAAAGGCGCCCAAGGGATTTTATCCACTATACATATAAAATATTATCGTTGGCTTGTAGCCACGATATTATCATGTATTTAAATTTATGAATGAAATATTTAACATTTAGTTTATGCTTGCTATCTTCAGGCAGATTGTAAAGCCGGATCCTTGCGTAACGTAACGTTAAATGTATCCGGCTATGTAAAAGCCCTAGGAAAATAATAAATTCAGCATTATATATGTTTTATCAACAGCAATCAAGATCCTTGCTATCTAAATATTAATTTCTTATTAAAATCAAGAACCACTTTAACATTAAAACTTAAAGTAACGGCAATCACCCCCCCCCCCCTCCCGTTACACTACGGCCCGCGACCTGATTAAGTCCCAAAATTACCCCCTCAGCTAAGCAAAGGTTGCCCATACCTACTTTAAAAAGTTGATAACTGACGCTCTGGGGTTGTTGTAACTTAGATTCATAAATTTCATCGCATTTAAAATCTGTGCGGTTTTTTGAGGTGGTCATTAGATAACGCGGAAACCTAGAGAGCCGTTTCATACAATAGCGGCGACTCTAGGTCGTAAATCTGGCAGCTGCAGCGCCGGGGCAATAAGCGGAATTCATGACGTCCGTGAATCTTGTTCAGCTGGAGTCCCGCCCTTGTCCACAGAGAGGCGAGCCCGCCGCTGGAAGCCAATACTGGAACTGGCGCTTAGCGGCTGCCATTGTGTGTCTGGAATTCGGAGCGCTGGAAGTAAACTGCGATATTAATGTGGTCGGCGGTAACAGGGCCAAGCGCTATGGAGACGGCATCTGGCGTGTTGAATAGGACCCAAGTAACATCTCAGCACTATCATCTCCGATATACCGTTTCGAACATAACACCTTGTATACAAACAGCTTTTAAGAATGACGGTATTGCTGAGATAAATATTTAATCATGCTTCATTTTTCATTTACCACATTTCGCCCTGCAATGGATGCCAGTAACATCGGTTGAGATCGGCAACAGACAATGAGGCCCAACCAGTTGCCTCACATCAAGAACTTATATCCGCCCAGTATAAAAAATAATAATTTATTATAGAGTTGTTACGGTAGTCACAGAAATAAAATGCATGTGGAGATTAAATAATGGGGGAAGTCTTAGATGATTTTGAGCAGCTCTACTATCTTTCTGCAGAATGGTAATCGGTTAAAATGAAATTTCTACGAATAGAAAAAATCAAGAAAACCCAAAGTAACAATAAAATGAAGGAGCAACGTGTAAAGGTCCTCAAAATTGTGGGTGAAATTTGGATGAAATGGGATATGATATTCGTTTAAACAAGTATTTAAATAATTGTATAATAATTCAAAAGGGGTGTCAAAGAGAGAATCCTTAAGAAAATATTCGCATAGCAGCGAATATGGAAGAAGAGGAATTACTTGATATAATGAACTTAAAGATAGACTCATCGCCAAGCGGAAAATATAAAAAAAAGGAAAAACACTAATACTAAAAATTTAAACACGTAATGAGAGATTACGTTGCATACTTATTTAAATAAGGAATAAAAGTTCAAAAATAAGTAGGACGGGTTTATTGGAAATATTATCACTCTCAAAAAAGTAGAGAGTAATGTTTTAAAAATTACAGAGACATTAGTTTTGATAATTCAGAGAACAATGTACGCTATTCATTAATTAACTAAATAATAACTTTTTTAGGTGAAAAGCAAAGTGGATATAACGAAATAAATCGATTGCCAATAACAGTTGCTTACTGCAGCGAGGTATGGAGAGAAGCAGTAAATCTAAATGTCTTTCATTTACTTTTTGTAATCTTCCAAAAAATTAATTAAAAAAATAATTGAGATGCAGACATTTAACCAAGACTTTGCAAAATTTATGTTTATAAACAAAAATAACAATAACGATCAGATAAGAGAAGTCATGAGGAACAAATATGATTGAAAGAATTCGAAATTATTTATGTTGAATCCATTCGGGAAAGATCAGGAATCGGGTGAGTCCCGCTCGAGGTGGATGGCTCATTAACAAAGGTAGGCTGTGGATATCCCTCGGACAGTGGAGAGTAACTACGAGAACACAGCTGACACAAGGATCCGGTTTATTAGACTCAGTCTCACAATACACAATGACAGATAACGTAGTGATGTTGTCTCGAAGGTCAGACATGAAGAGAGCTCCGTGTGCTGTGTGCTGCCGTTAAGTAGCTCTTCGTAGGTGTCACTGCAGTCGCCGTGGCGCTTGCAACCTGCTCGCTGCGACTGTGGCACCATCTAGTAGCGTAGCCCCATACTCCCGTCCGTCTCAAAACTAATAGATACCTTAATGCTGAAAATTTTATTTTGCAGTTCCAACGCACAGAATTACAAGCATCTAAAGGAAATATTTTAAAAATTTTTTATTTGAATATGATGCTACAAAGAAACAGAAATTGAGTTATAACGCATAATGTCTTCATTCATCTCATATTAGGTCAAAATAATATAAAAAAACAGGCAAGGTGTTTGAAAATAACATCCGCTGGAGGTGTTAAAGTAGGAACCAGAATGATGTGGATATTGACCAGAATTTTCAAATAACATATCTGATAATATGAGAGTGGTTTTTAAGGTTCTCAGATATTTTAGACACTATGGAAAGAATAGTCTCAGAAGTTGAATGTTTACGGCCACAACTGTTTGACCTGTGTGCTGTTTTGGATACTTGACAGGCCTCCATCGTCTCTCAGTAAACTCCACGAGGACGCGCACTATCGACAGATTCAATGTGACGCTAAACAGACAATGGCCGTCTTTTGTCAGGGACGGGCCGGGAAGTGTTTGATGTCACACAAGACCCTTTGCATAATTACCTGTTGGGAGCAGATTCTCAGCTATGCAGACAGTGTTGGTTCCTAGATTATTTCTCTCCTAACGGCGCACTGCTGAGTTAGAGACATGAATGTGCTTGGAACGTGATCAAAGGTCTCCACGACAACTGCAGACGCAATATTGGCGTCGACTACCCACTTCTTGCGGCTGTTATATTGGTAACTGCTACTACAAGTCCCAGTTACTACTGTGCAGCGTCGTCGTAACTGTTTATACATCATATCTCACATAAATTGCTCCAACATGTTAAACATGCAGCATATTTTACTTTTCATTACATATTATAATTTTATTTTAATTTAAAACCTGATTTACATAATACTGTACAAAGCCGCTGTCTGGCATTTTTAATTACCACTTTTAAAGTTTCCATTAAATGTGCTTAATATTTCTCCTGTAAAGATGAAAATTAAATTATTTTTATAGCTACGACAGAATATCTTGTTATTTGCCCTCGTTCTAGTTTAACATAATCCGATAAAACTATTGAGTAAATCTATAAACTGTTTGTAAAATCGGGACCAACAGAGTTAGGCAAGCTAAGAAATCAAAATATTATTTTAAAATTTAGCTAATTTCCTAGTTAGTGTGTGTAACTGGGCCATTCCAAGAACGGATAGGATTTGTGCTGCTTTTAGTGCGTTCTTCTTTGAGCACTGGATATCAAATTATCTCTCAGCAACCGATGCACTGTTTTTCTCTCAATCAAATTACGTACCGCATTGAAAGGAGCTTGTGAGTAGGATTCGGAATTTGAAACGCTAACATCTTTCAAGAACTGAAACCGACTCGACGCACGATGTTTGGGAAATATTTTTGAAAATATTAGACTTGGTATACATTAAGAGATTATCAATGAACACCAAACGTGTTAAAAATAATGACTTATGTTTTAAGAAATACAATTTACCAGAAAATGGAAAAAAATTAAAAAATGAAGATGTCTTCCTCGTCAAGCAGTTAAGAATTATTTGAGGAACAGTTTAAGTATTTTTAAGTTTTCTTATTACTTGTTTGTTTACACTTGTCTTATAAAACAAATAAAAAGTGTTATCATAGTGAATGCTCAATCTGCAATAGGTAAAAAAACGTGTTACATTTGCTATTGCCATACACAATATTTAGAATGAAAAACAAAGTAATACACTGTATTCTGTTAATTTGTTTTAACTTACATATTGAATAAAAGACAACAATTATATTTTAAAATTTTAAAAATAGTCTCTGAAATTACTTAGTAATCGCGTGTTATTTTCCCTGCTTCAATTTATTTGTGAATCAAACTTTCCTATTAATCATTTTTGCAGCTAACTGAAAGTAATATGTTGGATATGAATACATAATTACAAAAATGAAGTAATGGAGTATTGAAGAAGGCATATTATAGTTAAACTATATTTTATTTAGACCATAAATCTGAAAAACTTCGCGTAACATAAAATAATAGATGATTATTCACACAGTGGTCTTTTTTCTATTAAAATTCTACTTATCAATCACATAAGATGCACATTCTCAAAAAGATTCAAATAACTAACAAATCACTGAATCTTCGCTTTTTTTTAGAAAAAGTATCCAGATTTCTTTTTTACCTGTGGATTTACATATGACATTGTAGCTATTTGGGATGAGGAAGGATTGTGCACAAGAAATGGGAAAGGAATTTATCCATCTGCTACTGAAGGAAGAATATTGGCATTCAGCTTAAACCACTTCAAGAGAGCACGGGAAATCGAAATTCTAAAGGCTGAACAGGCCATCAGATATTTGTCCTCAGAAATGCCAGGCACTAACATTAATGCTGCACTACCAGGCTCGAGTGAGAAATATAAGTACGTCAAATATGGCTCAATTCATTCACAAGCCACTGTTGGCTTCTGTCTCCATCATATCATTAAAATGGTTACGTCGTAACACAAATGGGAAGCTGATATTAGCAATGATGCTTTGATGATACGTTCTTCCACAATGATACAACTGTATTCAAACACATCACTGAATAGTAGTCGAAAAAGTAAGATCTTATTGATTTTCATAACATGAAAATTATTTGTGAAACTAAGTAAATACTATTCTTAAATTTGCACTCTACACAATGTAGTAAATACTTAATATCGCATAGTTATTACATACAGCGTTACAAAATACGGAGCACGCAGCAACCACGGAAACCATTGTTTGTTGCTGACGTCATATAGCGTTACTCAGGAAATGATGTCACGGCATTGTCGATAAGGTATAAACGGAGGCCTGCTGCGGCATCTGAGCTAAGTACTGACGTGGACGGGATACGGAGCACAAGGCTGATATAACATGACGCTCATAAACATTCAGTAACCAGTCTTGAAAAGACTATGTGACCATTAGTTTTTGACCATTTGCTATTACAGAAATGTGGCAGCGGTGGCGACATTAAGTTCCTGTATAAACGTGCAGCGACCTGGAAACGTCACCGTGTAGTTATGGTTACTGATTGCTTGAATGTGGTTACGAGGATTCTAGGTATCCAGGTAGGTATTTGTCCATTGACTACACTCACTGATATGTTGTGCTTTGTGTTTCAGCAGATGCCTCCACTCGGCTCTAAGCACACGGGTCGGCCGGGCTGCCACGCGTGATCCCAGGACACGCGTGGTCCAGCTCGGACGCGGAACGTGCTGGGCCGAGCTGGAAGGCCCACAGTGGCGGGCGTCGCATGGACCAACGACGGCGACAGAAGAGTTCCAGCAAGACCTAACTGGATCCTCTCTATAAGGCACGTCATATGCCGACCAGCCTGAACGTGATCCCAGGTCTCGCGTGGTCCAGCTTGGACGTGGAGCGTGCTGGGCCGAGCTGGAAGGCCCACAGTGGCGGGCATCGAATGGACCAACGACGGCGAGAGAAGAGTTCCACAAGACCTAACTGGATCCTCTCTATAAGGCACGTCATATGCCGACCAGCCTGAACGTGATCCCAGGTCTCGCGTAGTCCAGCTTGGACGTGGAGCGTGCTGGGCCTAGCTGGAAGGCCCACAGTGGCAGGCGTCGTATGGACCAACGACGGCGACAGAAGAGTTGCAGCAAGAACTAACTGGATCCTCTCTATAAGGCACGTCATATGCCGACCAGCCTGAACGTGATCCCAGGTCTCGCGTGGTCCAGCTTGGACGTGGAGCGTGCTGGGCCTAGCTGGAAGGCCCACAGTGGCGGGCGTCGTATGGACCAACGACGGCGACAGAAGAGTTCCAGCAAGACCTAACTGGATCCTCTCTATAAGGCACGTCATATGCCGACCAGCCTGAACGTGATCCCAGGTCTCGCGTGGTCCAGCTTGGACGTGGAGCGTGCTGGGCCGAGCTGGAAGGCCCACAGTGGCGGGCGTCGAATGGACCAACGACGGCGAGAGAAGAGTTCCACAAGACCTAACTGGATCCTCTCTATAAGGCACGTCATATGCCGACCAGCCTGAACGTGATCCCAGGTCTCGCGTGGTCCAGCTTGGACGTGGAGCGTGCTGGGCCTAGCTGGAAGGCCCACAGTGGCAGGCGTCGTATGGACCAACGACGGCGACAGAAGAGTTGCAGCAAGAACTAACTGGATCCTCTCTATAAGGCACGTCATATGCCGACCAGCCTGAACGTGATCCCAGGTCTCGCGTGGTCCAGTTTGGACGTGGAGCGTGCTGGGCCTAGCTGGAAGGCCCACAGTGGCGGGCGTCGTATGGACCAACGACGGCGACAGAAGAGTTGCAGCAAGACCTAACTGGATCCTCTCTATAAGGCTCGTCATATTCCGACCAGCCTGAACGTGATCCCAGGTCTCGCGTGGTCCAGCTTGGACGTGGAGCGTGCTGGGCCTAGCTGGAAGGCCCACAGTGGCGGGCGTCGAATGGACCAACGACGGCGAGAGAAGAGTTCCAGCAAGACCTAACTGGATTCTCTGTATAAGGCAAGTCATATGCTAACCAGCCTGAACGTGATCCCAGGTCTCGCGTGGTCCAGCTTGGACGTGGAGCGTGCTGGGCCTAGCTGGAAGGCCCACAGTGGCGGGCGTCATATGGACCAACGACGGCGAGAGAAGAGTTCCAGCAAGACCTAACTGGATCCTCTCTATAAGGCACGTCATATGCCGACCAGCCTGAACGTGATCCCAGGTCTCGCGTGGTCCAGCTTGGACGTGGAGCATGCTGGGCCTAGCTGGAAGGCCCACAGTGGCGGGCGTCGTATGGACCAACGACGGCGAGAGAAGAGTTCCAGCAAGACCTAACTGGATCCTCTCTATAAGGCACGTCATATGCCGACCAGCCTGAATGTGATCCCAGGTCTCGCGTGGTCCAGCTTGGACGTGGAGCATGCTGGGCCTAGCTGGAAGGCCCACAGTGGCGGGCGTCGTATGGACCAACGACGGCGAGAGAAGAGTTCCAGCAAGACCTAACTGGATCCTCTCTATGAGGCACGTCATATGCCGACCAGCCTGAATGTGATCCCAGGTCTCGCGTGGTCCAGCTTGGACGTGGAGCATGCTGGGCCTAGCTGGGAGGCCCACAGTGGCGGGCGTCGTATGGACCAACGACGGCGAGAGAAGAGTTCCAGCAAGACCTAACTGGATCCTCTCTATAAGGCACGTCATATGCCGACCAGCCTGAATGTGATCCCAGGTCTCGCGTGGTCCAGCTTGGACGTGGAGCGTGCTGGGCCTAGCTGGGAGGCCCACAGTGGCGGGCGTCGTATGGACCAACGACGGCGAGAGAAGAGTTCCAGCAAGACCTAACTGGATCCTCTCTATAAGGCACGTCATATGCCGACCAGCCTGAATGTGATCCCAGGTCTCGCGTGGTCCAACTCGGACGTGGAGCATGCTGGGCCTAGCTGGAAGGCCCACAGTGGCGGGCGTCGAATGGACCTACGACGGCGAGAGAAGAGTTCCAGCAAGACCTAACTGGATCCTCTGTATAAGGCACGTCATATGCCGACCAGCCTGAATGTGATCCCAGGTCTCGCGTGGTCCACCTAGGACGTGGAGCATGCTGGGCCTAGCTGGGAGGCTCACAGTGGCGGGCGTCGTATGGACCAACGACGGTGAGAGAAGAGTTCCAGCAAGACCTAACTGGATCCTCTCTATGAGGCACGTCATATGCCGACCAGCCTGAATGTGATCCCAGGTCTCGCGTGGTCCAGCTCGGACGTGGAGCGTGCTGGGCCTAGCTGGAAGGCCCACAGTGGCGGGCGTCGTATGGACCAACGACGGCGAGAGAAGAGTTCCAGCAAGACCTAACTGGATCCTCTCTATAAGGCACGTCATATGCCGACCAGCCTGAACGTGATCCCAGGTCTCGCGTGGTCCAGCTTGGACGTGGAGCATGCTGGGCCTAGCTGGAAGGCCCACAGTGGCGGGCGTCGTATGGACCAACGACGGCGAGAGAAGAGTTCCAGCAAGACCTAACTGGATCCTCTCTATAAGGCACGTCATATGCCGACCAGCCTGAATGTGATCCCAGGTCTCGCGTGGTCCAGCTTGGACGTGGAGCATGCTGGGCCTAGCTGGAAGGCCCACAGTGGCGGGCGTCGTATGGACCAACGACGGCGAGAGAAGAGTTCCAGCAAGACCTAACTGGATCCTCTCTATAAGGCACGTCATATGCCGACCAGCCTGAATGTGATCCCAGGTCTCGCGTGGTCCAACTCGGACGTGGAGCATGCTGGGCCTAGCTGGAAGGCCCACAGTGGCGGGCGTCGAATGGACCTACGACGGCGAGAGAAGAGTTCCAGCAAGACCTAACTGGATCCTCTGTATAAGGCACGTCATATGCCGACCAGCCTGAATGTGATCCCATGTCTCGCGTGGTCCACCTAGGACGTGGAGCATGCTGGGCCTAGCTGGGAGGCTCACAGTGGCGGGCGTCGTATGGACCAACGACGGTGAGAGAAGAGTTCCAGCAAGACCTAACTGGATCCTCTCTATGAGGCACGTCATATGCCGACCAGCCTGAATGTGATCCCAGGTCTCGCGTGGTCCAGCTTGGACGTGGAGCATGCTGGGCCTAGCTGGGAGGCCCACAGTGGCGGGCGTCGTATGGACCAACGACGGCGAGAGAAGAGTTCCAGCAAGACCTAACTGGATCCTCTCTATAAGGCACGTCATATGCCGACCAGCCTGAATGTGATCCCAGGTCTCGCGTGGTCCAGCTTGGACGTGGAGCGTGCTGGGCCTAGCTGGGAGGCCCACAGTGGCGGGCGTCGTATGGACCAACGACGGCGAGAGAAGAGTTCCAGCAAGACCTAACTGGATCCTCTCTATAAGGCACGTCATATGCCGACCAGCCTGAATGTGATCCCAGGTCTCGCGTGGTCCAACTCGGACGTGGAGCATGCTGGGCCTAGCTGGAAGGCCCACAGTGGCGGGCGTCGAATGGACCTACGACGGCGAGAGAAGAGTTCCAGCAAGACCTAACTGGATCCTCTGTATAAGGCACGTCATATGCCGACCAGCCTGAATGTGATCCCAGGTCTCGCGTGGTCCACCTAGGACGTGGAGCATGCTGGGCCTAGCTGGGAGGCTCACAGTGGCGGGCGTCGTATGGACCAACGACGGTGAGAGAAGAGTTCCAGCAAGACCTAACTGGATCCTCTCTATGAGGCACGTCATATGCCGACCAGCCTGAATGTGATCCCAGGTCTCGCGTGGTCCAGCTCGGACGTGGAGCGTGCTGGGCCTAGCTGGAAGGCCCACAGTGGCGGGCGTCGTATGGACCAACGACGGCGACAGAAGAGTTGCAGCAAGACCTAACTGGATCCTCTCTACAAGGCACGTCATATGCCGACCAGCCTGAATGTGATCCCAGGTGACGCGTGGTCCAGCTCGGACGTGGAGCGTGCTGGGCCTAGCTGGAAGGCCCACAGTGGCGGGCGTCGTATGGACCAACGACGGCGACAGAAGAGTTGCAGCAAGACCTAACTGGATCCTCTCTATAAGGCACGTCATATGCCGACCAGCCTGAATGTGATCCCAGGTCTCGCGTGGTCCAGCTCGGACGTGGAGCGTGCTGGGCCTAGCTGGAAGGCCCACAGTGGCGGGCGTCGTATGGACCAACGACGGCGACAGAAGAGTTGCAGCAAGACCTAACTGGATCCTCTCTATAAGGCTCGTCATATGCCGACCAGCCTGAATGTGATCCCAGGTCACGCGGGGGTCCAGCTCGGACGTGGAGCGTGCTGGGCCGAGCTGGGAGGCCCACAGTGGCGGGCGTCGTAAGGACCAACGACGGCGACAGAAGAGTTGCAGCAAGACCTAACTGGATCCTCTCTACAAGGCACGTCATATGCCGACCAGCCTGAATGTGATCCCAGGTCACGCGGGGGTCCAGCTCGGACGTGGAGCGTGCTGGGCCGAGCTGGGAGGCCCACAGTGGCGGGCGTCGTATGGACCAACGACGGCGACAGAAGAGTTGCAGCAAGACCTAACTGGATCCTCTCTATAAGGCACGTCATATGCCGACCAGCCTGAATGTGATCCCAGGTCTCGCGTGGTCCAGCTCGGACGTGGAGCGTGCTGGGCCTAGCTGGAAGGCCCACAGTGGCGGGCGTCGTATGGACCAACGACGGCGACAGAAGAGTTGCAGCAAGACCTAACTGGATCCTCTCTATAAGGCTCGTCATATGCCGACCAGCCTGAATGTGATCCCAGGTCACGCGGGGGTCCAGCTCGGACGTGGAGCGTGCTGGGCCGAGCTGGGAGGCCCACAGTGGCGGACGTCGTATGGACCAACGACGGCGACAGAAGAGTTGCAGCAAGACCTAACTGGATCCTCTCTACAAGGCACGTCATATGCCGACCAGCCTGAATGTGATCCCAGGTCACGCGGGGGTCCAGCTCGGACGTGGAGCGTGCTGGGCCGAGCTGGGAGGCCCACAGTGGCGGGCGTCGTATGGACCAACGACGGCGACAGAAGAGTTGCAGCAAGACCTAACTGGATCCTCTCTATAAGGCACGTCATATGCCGACCAGCCTGAATGTGATCCCAGGTCTCGCGTGGTCCAGCTCGGACGTGGAGCGTGCTGGGCCTAGCTGGAAGGCCCACAGTGGCGGGCGTCGTATGGACCAACGACGGCGACAGAAGAGTTGCAGCAAGACCTAACTGGATCCTCTCTATAAGGCTCGTCATATGCCGACCAGCCTGAATGTGATCCCAGGTCACGCGGGGGTCCAGCTCGGACGTGGAGCGTGCTGGGCCGAGCTGGGAGGCCCACAGTGGCGGACGTCGTATGGACCAACGACGGCGACAGAAGAGTTGCAGCAAGACCTAACTGGATCCTCTCTACAAGGCACGTCATATGCCGACCAGCCTGAATGTGATCCCAGGTGACGCGTGGTCCAGCTCGGACGTGGAGCGTGCTGGGCTGAGCTGGAAGGCAAACAGTGGCGGGCGTCGTATGGACCAACGACGGCGACAGTTGAGTTGCAGCAAGACCTAATTGGTTCTTCTCTTAATGTGGTTTTTTGGCGGTTTTCCACATTCACCAAAGGCAAATGCCGGGCTGGAAATGAGACTCCGCCCATATACGAGACATGTGTGAACAAACTGTGAACTGTAACTTTGAATTGAAGTGTGTTGAATAAAAATATTTTCCCTATTTCTCTGTTTTTATTTTCGTAGTTTGGGTTTTTAATTATGTAGTGTATTAATAGTAATTTAAGAAAATTTAACGGTCATATCTATAGTTATCACTTTCTCTAAACCATATTACGCTACATAGTGTCTAAAATTGTTCTTGGACTGCTCTGCCATTTATACTTTAAACGTTGGAATACATTCGGATTCAAAATTCAAGTATAACCGTTCGGCCCCTTGTATTACTCATGTCAGAAATGGGAGCTCACAGTATTTCACTCGATAATTTCTGGCTATGCATTATTGGTCGTAAATCCACGGCAAAAATAATATCCTGCTGCTTACAGACTCTGCCGTTAGACTATCTCACTTATTGCGTTGACCATGCTTACTTTATTTCACACATATCGTATTCGGCAAGTTACGCAGTTGTTTTTCCATCCGGTTAGACTTGACGCAAAGCAGCTGACAAATATCCCAGTTTTTACGCTGCCAAAGAACGTGCCGCTAGAGATGTGAAGTCGTCCACAGTGGGGTAGTATGGTTGAATACCTGCCTCGTAACAGTGATCGCTGATGTGCCATAATATCTGATACTTGTCACGAGGTTAAGTGGTGTCACGGTAGAAGTTTTACCCTCCTCTAATTCGTCTGCAGGGTAAGTGAGATAGACAGTGATGCGATATTATCTTTAAGTAACTACATTTATACAATTTTTTAAATTATTTATTATTATTTTGCTGTCATCACTCACCAATCTCTCGACTGGTTTGATGCAATCCTCCATCCTCTCCTGTCTTGAGCTATTTATCTTCACCTCAACATACCCCTCACACCACTCGTCCTTTGTTTTCTGCTTCATATATTCTAATCTCTGCTTTCCTCTTCGGTTCTTTCGTTCAACTGTTCCCTCCACTAACAAATTAACGAATGCGGTTATCTATAGGGAAATATGGTGCTCCGACGATTGCTTAGAAATGCAGCGCGATTTGGGTGCTATTTTCGATTGGTGCCGTAAATGGCAGCTTACACTTAATTGCAAAAAGTGCAAGGCAATGCGTATAAGTAACAAGAAGAATCAGTTTGTTCACGAGTACAAAATAAACAATTCAGCTGTTGACACGTTTGATTCCGTGAAGTATCTGGGGGTGATAGTACAAAGCAACATGAAATGGGACATGCACATAACTTCAGTCGTAGGCAAGGAATTTTGAGGAATCGTAATGCTCATACAAAGGAGATAGAGTATAAAACACTAGTGCGTCCGCATCTGGATTACTGTTATGGGGTTTGGGATCCGTATCGCAAGTTTCTGACTGACTCAGTTGAGAGGGTGCAGAGGAGAGCCGCTAGATTCGTGACTTGTTGTTACAGCCCTTATGAAAGCGTCACAGAATTGATATATAGATTGGGCTGGGATAGTTTGGAAGACAGACGACGTATCTTGCGTTCGAATTTGTTGGATAAAATGCGAAAAAATTTAAATTTCGAGTGCAATGAAATACTTCTTCCGCCAACCTATTTAGATCGCAATGACCGGAGGGATAAGATTAGAGAAATAAGATGCCGTACTGATGCTTTTATGTATTCCTTCTTTCCTCGCACTATTCGGGATTGGAATGGGTGGGCTTAGGATTGGTGCTTAGCACCCTCTGCAACCCACAATGTTTGTGATTTGCAGAGTATGAATGTAGATGTAGATCCCGCATGCTTCGAAATATGACCCACCATAGAATCTCTTCTTTCTGTTAGACTCTCCATAAATTTCTTTCCTCATCCATCATTTCCAAAACATGCTCATTTCTTACTTTATTTGTATGCTTAATTTTCAGCATCCTTTTATAACAACACGTTCCAAATACTTCAATTTTCCTTCTTTCTTGTATTCCTAAAGTCTGTACTTCGATAACATAGAGTGCTGTGGTTCACACATAGATTTTTAAAAATTTCTTTCTGGGTCCTGGATCTAATTTGAAACTAAAAGATTTTTTTTTTTCATGAACGCTCTTTTTGCTAGTGTTATTCTGCTTTTAACATCATTCCTGCTTCAGCTATCAGTTGTATTTTTATTTGCCCAGTAATAGAGTTTACCTACTTCTTCTGTCGCATCCGATCATATTTTTGCAATCAATCAGCTATTATTGGTATTTTTCATCACTTTATACATAAAAACTAGTTTAAATATCGAAGCCAATATTTTTCTTATGTTGCTACAATATTTCGTTGATTAATTGTGTATAATGAACCTTATCAGCACGGATTTAAATAAAAAATCTTTCTAGTAAAATTCAAAAATTGTAAAATTGTTTTAGGTTTCCATAAGTGAATGAATCAGGTATTTAACTCCAGAGGAATTATTTATAATTGATAATTGTTTGAATAACCACCTCGTTGGCTGTGACATCTGACTCGCAGGAAAATCGACTTGGAGGTAGTTGGTTCGAGTGCCGGTGCAAAAAGAATTTTTTTCGTTCAGCAGATTGAAAATGCGGCAGTGAAAATTCTTAACTGCCAGATTGTTTATCAAAGTCCCTGAGTTAAATGCTAAAACCCTATGCTGTGAGTACGGAATGAGGGTATACACCACTGTTATGTATAATTTGTACAGTGAATGGGGATGTAATAGCTGGTGAGCCTTTTTTTTTTTTTATTTGGCTATGCGCAAAATTATGGTTTGTATTTGAAAACTTTAATACAAACGCTAATTTTTAGTGAATGATTGTATTGAAGTCTGCTTCACCTGGAGAATTCTACTGGCGATTAAACGTTTTCTTACGTTTACCATTTATGCGTTGTTTTTCAGAAAATTTAATTTATTTTGTAAAGGCTTGTTGTAATTTAAGCTACAAACTGCTTTCATAATGATTTGTGTAATCATCAGTTTTAGATTACACTGAATTGTTTATTCTGTAAGTAATAAAACCCAATTAATTTAAATACTGCCATTACCCATTATAACCTCCCTTCCATTCTTTTTGAAATACCAAGCCCGGTGGATGTGCGATAACGCTCTGGCCTCGCATTAGGGAGGAGGCATGTTCAAATCCCCCACCAGCCATGTAGATTTAGATTGTCAGTTGTTTCCTGAAATCACTCCTGGTAAATACCATGATAGTTCCCTCCCGTTGCTTGTCCTCTATCCTCCTTCGTCTTTAATGACCTCAACGTCGATCAGCCGTAAAGACTGTAAAAGAATTGAATCGGCGTTTTTTGAAAGAGCGTTATTGATATTTTTACAAGGGTTGATCAAATGAAAAGGTATGAAACGACGTAAAAACGTAACAGTTAAATATTTGCATATTCCACCATGGGAGAACGTAGCGAGACATCTCGGGATGTGATTGGAGTCTCTGACTGGGATCGGAGCATGCGTGGGCGCCCGCATGCGCAGTAAAGAGCAGAGGTTCTTATCAAAAGCGGCGTCCAAATGATGCGGCAGTCCGTATGAGGACAGGATGGCGTACACTCCGACGCTTACGTAGGCCAACAAGAACAAAAGACCGGGGCTGCTCACGGAGGGTGTGGTTCTGCTCCATGATAACGCGCGTCCACACGTCTCCAGAGTCACACACATGGAACTGGCCAGGTTCAAGTGGGAGACGTTGGACCGACCGCCCAACAGTCCAGACATGTCGCCCTGCGATTTCCATGTGTTTGGTCCACTGAAGAAACACCTGAAAGGGAAGTGCTTCAACTCGGACGATGTACTCAAGGACGCTGTGAAGGACTTGGTCTCGTCACGGCCACAGGAATTCTGGGAACAAGAAATCCTGCGGCTTGTTCATCAGTGGGATCGTTGTGCTCAGGTCTATGGTGTATATTTTGAATAAAGTCTATATTTGTACCCACCGTGTCGTTTCGTACCTTTTCATTTGATCACGCCTTTTATCACATTTTATCCTCCATGGTGTTTATTTTTTTCTTTGAGGATGCAGCTATCAGTTTCTTTTGAAAAGGCATAGTGCGACATGTTAAGGTAACATATTTCATATGAAAATACCATACAAAGCTAAACAAAAATTTCTAATAAGGCTATATCTTAAAAAGGAAGAGACCTTTTTTTATATTCATTATTGCCAATCGAAGATAAGTTCTAGACACTTACTCGGTCATGTAATTTTTATCCGAGTATTAGACTCTTAAGCTTGAAATAATTACATGGAGCGACTTTCCATTAAGACTTTAAGGAATTATTGACGGTATCACGCCATTTTAGTAAAATATAAAAATGATAAAAAAAATTTTTCCACCTCATGAAAAACATATATATCTAATAGCTCTCTTCACTGGTTAATGAGCGAAATTTTAAGGGTGACTGTTGAAGCACTACCAATATCGGCAATTTCTGCCTTTTCTCTTTGTTAAGCTCAAATTATAAGTTAAGTAGCAAATAAATGAAAAGTAAAGTGCAATGCAAACATTATAAATACTTTATACTAATTAGGAAACCAATAAAACCTCAAATTCAGTAGCAAACACCTGAAGCACCGGTTAAAAATTAATATTAATGAAATAATTTTAAAACATTCAAGTATCCCAGAAACAGATCTTATGTTGATTACATAATCTTTTTCACTGTCGAGTTGTTTCTTCATTGCCGGTACCGAGCTTGATGGGTGGTCGGTAACGCTTTGGCCTCGCATTCGGGAGGATGTGCGTTCGAATCCCCGTCCGGCAATCCAGATTTGGGTTATTCATGGTTTCCCCAAATCACTCTAGGTGAATGTCGGGATGACACCTATAAAAGGATATAGCATAATTTCTTCCAGTTTCTTACCTCCAGTCCTGTCCCGCCTCTAATGACTTCGACGTCGACGCGGCTTAAAGTCGTTTTAAAAAAAATTGTCACCAGTGATACGCCTGTCCAGTGGCTGCCGGTGCTCAGCAACACCCCACCCCCTCACATCAGAAGGCAAAAGGTTCTAATAAAACTATGGTCGCGAGCTAAACAATGAGATTCTTCCCATACATGGAGATGTTAAGGAATATAAAACACGGCTGAAGTCAAATCGCCCTGCCTGGAAGACTGCTGTCAGCCTAGCATCTAACTCCCTCAGCCCTACAGATAGCTGGACAGCGGAATGGCCATCGTCAACACCACAGGGCATAGAGCAAATTATCAATCCTTGCTAAAGACTACCAGGATTCAACTTACCGCGGTCAATTTTGTGTAAATTATATCGGATTAGATGTTATACGGGAAGAACCTCTTCAACTCTCCACACCTGGGGCTGGGCATATTATCCGTACTGTGACTGCGGTGAGGTTTCACAAACTATGTCACACATTGTGCAGGATTGCCCACTGCGTGCCTTTCCTGGTAGTCTGGAAGACTTAAATTTGGCCACGCCAGACGTCACGTTGTAGTGGTTGTCACTAGAGATCCTGGCTCAGTGGCCGGCTGCGGGCATTGTCCACTGAGCTATGTGTATTTATGTGTTTACTTTGTTTGAAACAAGAATGTTCATTGAATACATTAAAATTGTTGTTGAATGTTGGTAAAAGCATCATACGCAAAATTAATAAATAACGAGTTATACGAAACACTAGAATCAAAAGTTGGCCTTTTCTAAATTATAGTTTCAAATCGAGATTTTTGTTATGTGGACAACACTTTATAATACCCAGCATTAGCGAGCGACACGGAATAGCGTAGCAAGTAACAATTTTTTATGGTTCTGAAGATTGCGAAAGAATCACATGTAGTGTTGAACAGCTGCGTAGTTTCCAATCACAAACACGTGTTGTGAACTCCAATTAAACAGACTAACTCGCTCGCTAGCGTCAGGTGGGTTAGCGATTCCCAGAACAGTCATCACTAGGCAAATGCGCAGATAACATCTGCACACGCAAACCACAGAGTAGCAGCACAATATCACTGATCGAATAATTGGCTAGAACAGAAAAAACTGCAATCTCACCTCGTCAAATTAGTGGGAGTGCTATCTAGGTCATTTCATAAATCCATAATGCACTCTTCATCATTTTAATTAGTGAAAAGTAAATACAAGTTTTTATGAACTAAATAGGACAGTTACGGATGCTAGAATTTATTTTTTTAAAGTTTTATAATTTCCTCCATCCCTTCCTCTCTTGTGCCAACCTGTTCATGTCTACATATTCCTTATAACCTGCGTCCTCAATTATCTGCTTCATGTATTCTAATCTCTGTCTTCATCTACAATTCTTACCTTTGACTGTTCCCTCCACTAACAAATTAACCAATCCAGCATGTCTCAAAATATGACCTACCAGCCTGTCTCTTCTTTCTGTAAGCTTCTTCCACAAACTTCTTTCCTCACACATCATTTCCTAAACTCGTTCATTTCTTACTTTGTCTCTCCACTTAAATTTCATCATTCTTCTGTAGCACCACATTTCAAAAGTTTCAATTTTCTTTCTTTCTGGTATTCCTAAATCCATGTTTCGCTACTATAAACTGCTATGCTCCACACATAGTGTTTTAAAAAGTTCTTTCTGATTCCTAGATCAATGACTGAAGCTAAAAGATTTCTCTTTTTCATGAAGGCTCTTTTTGTTAGTGCGATTCTGCTTTTGACATCATTCTTGTTTCGACCATCTGTTGTAATTTTGCTTCCCAAGTAGAAGAATTCTCTTACTTCTCCAATTGCATGCGATCCTATTTTTATATTTAATCTTCTAGTATTGCTATCATTTCTGCTACATTTCATCACTTTTGTTTTGATTTATATTCAGTCCAGAATCTTCATTCAGTATTTTGTCCATGCCACTCAGTAACTTCTCAATATCCTCAGCGCGTTCTGCTAACAAGACAATGTCATCAGCAAATCATAGAATACTGATTGCTTCTCCCTGAACACTTATGCCACATGATTTTTTTAATTTTAATTCCTTTATTGCTTCTTCTACATACAAGTTGAATATTAACGGGGTTAGACTACAACCTCATCTCACACCGTTTTTAACTGATGCATGTCTCTCACGGTTCCCCACAATACGAAGAAGAAAATGAATCATAGCATCATACTTGAGAGAACGGTTTTAAGCGTCCTACAAGCAGACATTAAACCAGTTATTTCTACAGTGTGCAATATCTGACAATACATAATGTAATGAATTAATAAATACAAATCGTCAATATTGTTAGGCACCGAGTGTTTGTATAGTATCAGCGAAATTTTGGCGGTGTATCATGCTTCAAACAGACAGTGGTACATTACATGAAGCAACAAAGCTCTCAGGTTTATACGTCCCGTGGGTGACTGAATTTTCTACTTGGCTTGGGGATTAAATGGATTTATTGCCCTTCATAAATAGCTTTAAGGTTTGTTTTCTCATTTGGGCACGTGTCGGAAGAGACCCACCAAATGTCGTTAGCTGTTGCGGACGACCAAAAATGTCGTTTCCTAGTAAAGTGGCACGCTCAAAGAGGGGTCGGAATAACCCAGACACTTAAGGAGCTCGCTAGCAATATTATTAACCTTAGGTTTACCTCTCTACTCGTACTATCGATATAAACCCGTCTAGGCGATAGCAGTGTCACCTGACGAGGAATGACAGCGAGTCAGACACACACACGGTGAGCGTGCCATCCATGTTTAAAATGGAGAAACCGCGCGATCTATCTGAATTCGACCGAGGGCAGATTTTGATGGCCCGGAGGATCGGCACGAGCATTTCGGAAACTGCACGACTTGTCGGGTGTTCGAGGAGTGCTTTGGTGTATCCAGGAAGTGGCGAAACCCAGGTGATACCACGTCCAATCATAGAGGGGTTACGGACACCCCTCATTACAGATGTCGGACGTCGTAGGCTGAGCAGACTGGCAAAACAGGACAGGCGGTGAACTGTGCCGGAACTAACATCGGACTTTAATGCTGGGCAGAGTACAAGTGTGTCTGAACACACAGTGCACCGAACACTCCTAAAGATGGGTCTCCGACGCCGACGACTCATGCACGTGCCAATGTTAACACCACGACATCGGCAACTACGACTGAAATGGGCACGTGACTATCGTCGCTGGACGTTGGCGCAGTGGCAGAGCGTTGCATGGTCTGATAAATCCCGATACGTCCTTCATCATGCCGATGGGAGGGTGCGAATCAGTCGTTTTCCAGGGGAACAACTTCTTGGCACCTGTACTGCAGGGCGGAGACAAGCTGGCGGCGGCTCAGTTGTGCTCTGAGGAACATTCACTAGGACATTCTCATTGTTTCAATGCCAAGAGGCGTCGCCACTGTTGTCTCTGCCAAAGGCGGACATACCGACTGTTAGGTAGGTAGGTGGTCATAATGTTATTGCTGATCGCCAGGAGCACAGACTTCTTCGGAGAGAAAGGAACGGACGAAAGAACATTTTCAACTGGTACAGCAGCAAGTATCCTCCACTGACATGACTGCGAGTACTCCGTCTACCCTTGGAGGCAAGTGACATAATTCTTTTGTTAAGCATGATTCAAGGCTAGCAGTTGTCCATAACGTGAGAAACTGCTGTCTCACTTTACCAGTACCTAAGTATTTACTAAGACCTAATGAGTCAATTATGGGTTGCTACTTGCTAGACACGTGGTCAATAGCCAATGAAACTTATTTCCCCCACTCCAGGCTAAGCCCGAGAGCGCAGTCCCATTTTGACTCTCCGATTGTCTCTTCTCCGCCATGATTGAAGGTACATCCAGATTTCATTAACATACGTATGACTGGTACTAGATAATGCATTTTCTAACCCTCTGCTGTCTTGGGAAAAATACTTCAAGGGACTAGATTTCCATTAGTAAATTTTATTGAACGGAATCAAATCAATATTTCCATGCATTATTTCTATGATTTTCATATTTTTGTACATGTATCCCATTTCAGTGAATTTATTATAGTTGCTTAATCTTTCCCCAACTATTTCATTTGCTAACACTGAATTCCTGGTAATTTACTAGTATAAGTAAAAGTAGGAGTCTAATATGTTCGATCATATATCTCAGATAAAACGAACCAGGGAGTGATTGATCGAAGACGAACCCAGGGTTTGTGGCGGCATACGCTCGGGTCACTACTTAACTGTTTTTAAATCAAAGACATTGATCAATGAAACTTTTGACAAATGAAGTAATTACACTGTTTACAAAATTTCACTCATATATAGTAACTAACATGTGATAGCATGCACTCAAAAACTGCTGTGAAAAATTATGATACTAACAGGTTTTTAAGTAATTGACTGCTTATGAGTTGTTGGTAATATAATTGATATTGTTAATACGTGTGTGTACTGTTCCACATAAATAGCAACTAACAAGATATAATGTGTAGTCGCAAATTACAGTGAAACTTATCATGGTAACTGGTTGGTAAGAAAATAACTGGTTGTTAGATGTTGGTAACAAGTTTATAGACTGTTCCACATAATAAGTATTAATAATCTCGGGATTGTATTTGTAGATTAAAGGAGATATTGGTTACACTAAAGGGTTGTAACTAACTTGTTGTCAATATATAATAATATTATCAATTATATAGTAATAATGACATTACTAATAAGTGTATGTACTGTTCCACATCCCCGAGATTATTCTCACATGGGATCAAAGTGAACATATCTATCTATCTATCTACCTATCTATGTAATTATTCAAACGATAATAAACTAAAATTCATGTTTACATAAATTTCGCCATGTTTAAGTTTTATTAAATTCCGTTAAGGTGCACTGCCATCAGTCCATACGCACTACGGAGAGGTTTAGCTGCGAAGTCGTGATGATAAAGGTTTCCCCCATATCAGGACTGGAACCAGCTAAACCAGTGTCAGCGCCGGAAACCATCATGGCGTTACAACCACCTGAGACAACGGGACGGGATATATTGCTGTACATTATTTTATTCAGACTAGCTAATTTTCATCTGAATTTTTATTTCATTTCCTGTCATAACTTTTTATTTGAGAGTTAAAGGGCAATATTAATGGTATTAGCCCTTAGAGCAATATTTGTGTCGGAGGGCAATTTGTTGCGCCCTAGGGAATAGAGGAAAAAGTGACCGCCGCGTAATCTCTCTAGAAGGTGCATCAGAGAGAGAAATCTGTGAAAAGGGCATAATTAGAGGCCATCTTTTAAAACACTGCCTTTCATTACTTAGCGGCTGGAGAGCGCGTTTGGTTGCGTCAGGTCTTTGTGACGAGCTCAGTGATGTGCGGTTGCTGGTAGTTTTTTTTGTCGGTGGAATGCGTAGTCTTGCTCCGTGAGCCGATGTGCCTGTGTTGAACCCTTGAAATATCTTTTGGGAGTAAGATGAATAAACATATAAGGAGATTCTTTGTACGTGAGGCTGTATACTAAATCAGAGTAAGGAGGAATAGGTACTGGTTACTAGTTGCATTTTTTTTTTCAGGTATCCTGTGAATAGGTCGCTTAGTGAAGTGCTATTAGTTGAAGGCAACGTGTGGAATAAGAGAGGTTACTTCGCTGTATTTGCAAAGTAAATTCCATATTTCCTGTAGCTTTTGTCCTGTCAAGACTTCGCCAAATTTGCAAGGTTATTTTGTTATTAGATATAGCCCGTAATGCATTTTGCACTCACAACCAAAATGAGGTACGATAGCTGCCTTGCTGCTCGTAAATTATCTGCTTCACAGTAAACTATTCTTCTCACCTTTTTAAACCTAAGAAACATTTATTTTCACCACTGCATTCAACCATTCACAATTACATTATTTATGCATTTCATAAAGAGAATCTTTAGTCCTCAGGCTCAACAAACTTCTTCCGTAACAACGAATATACCAATTTCTTATACCAAACTCAGCGATAATACTTTTTTACAGAGATTTGTTGCAGGTTACCCAAACTCTATGGTTTTTATCTTACATATTTTAGATAAAAGATGGATCCAAAAGGTCATTAGTAATTTCCCAGTGAGTGAACCAGCCATTTAGTCTAAGTAACTAATTATATCCCGTGTAACTGTAAATTGTACGTTGTTAAATTGCTGTATCACTTTTCTATTTGAGCAGTTCGTTGTTTTATTACCACGTTTGATTTCAAGATAATGGCAAAATGCTATTTAGGAATTGGTAAAGCCCACGGTGTAATGATATTAAATACATGATGGTGAAAAATTTGAGTAATTGTTATTTTCTGAATACTTACATTTGAGATTTAAGTGGAGGTTAAATCCAGTTTATAATGTTCAGTTTGAAAACTTTCATTTCGAATTCCCCTTTCACGGATTAATTAATTTTTAATCAATTATTATTAAAATTATGTATTTAATTAATGATTGCAGAAATGTCCCTTCCAATTAATCACAAAATAATTTAGTTTTTTTTAATGAATCATAACTTTCTTGTTTACAATGAGGAGAGGCGGTATTTTAATATGAATACAACGTGGTGGCGCATTAAATAAAACATGATCTTTAAGATTTCATTAAAATTCTATAACTCTCTCATCATGAGGAGAGTTTTATGTGACAGCTGTCTTTTCCTCTTATTAGTCTGTTGCTGGTATAATGCAATCCTCCACCCTTTTCTATCCTGCGCTAACCTTACAACCCATGTCCTCCATTATCTGCTTCATATATTCTAATCTTTGTTTACCTCTACAGTTCTTACTTTCCACTGTTCCCTCCGCTAACGAATTAACCAATCCAGCATGTCCCAAAATATGACCTACCAGCTTGTCTCGTCTTCCTGTAAGACTCTTCCACAAACTTCTTTTCTCACCTATCATTTCCAAAACTCGTTCATTTCGTACTTTATCCGTCCACTTAATTATCAGTATCCTTATATAGTGCCACATTTCAAATGCTTCAATTTTTTTTTTTCTTTCTGGTATTTTTGAAGTCCAGACTTCGCTACCATAAAAAGCTGTGCTCCACACATAAAGTTTCAAAAACATAATTTGTAAGTCCTAGAACAATATTTGAAGGCTCTTTTTGTTAGAGCTATTCTGCTTTTAACATCAATTCTTCTTTGGCCGTCAGTTGTAATTTTACTTCTCAAGTACCAGAATTCAATTACCTCTTCTATAGCATCTGATGCTATTTTTAAATTTAATCATTTATATTATTTCTTTAAGGTGTTTTTTGGTACAAGACAATATCTTCCTTCATACCTAACCGAATCGATAAATGCATCATCATTTTAAGGATCAAGCTATCCGCTTTCATTATAACATGTTTGAAGAAAGTAATTTTTTTCAAATTCGTTCCTTAAAAGGCAAAAATGTCAATATTTCTAAAATGCGTTTTTTCTGGCACAAGCTATTTATCTCCCTGAATACCTGACGGAAATCGATAAATGAAGTACCATTTTTAAGATTAATATATCTTCCTTAGTGACATCATATATTAAGATCGTAATTATTCGTAATTTGACCCTTAAAGGCAACAGTAATAACTGTGAATGTCGGGCGTATGAGACAGTTCAATGCCAAGCCACTACATAGCAGTAGCACATATCACAGAGATATTAATAAAATGTGTCACTGGTATCTACTTTTGTTACATACCTATTACACTAACCAAATAAACAATTGAAACAAATGAGGCGTTTCTTCTTTCATCCTATTACAAACCACCATCCATACTATCCATCACATTTGCGAATTTTTCGCACGGGTCATCTAGTGTAATATTATTAGTATCATTTCTGCTACATCTCATCACTTTTGTCTAGCTTTGGTTTATATTAAGTCCAAAATCTTCCTTCAGTATTTTCTTATTTCATTCAGTAACTTCTCAACGTCCTCAGACTGTTCTGATAACAAAACAATGTCGTCAGCAAATCGTGGCATAATGATTTATTATCCTTGAACACTTATGCTACATTCAAATTTTGCTTTGACTTGCTTTAAGGCGGGCAGACTACAACCTTGTCTCACACCATTATTAACAGGCATATAAAGACATGTTTAGCTGACTGTAGCTGTAATTCAGAGCAGCGTGTTTGTAATTACCTCCTGATGTTGTTAGCTAACAATCACCTTCTCTTACGACCTCCTCAGCATTACACGAGCTATGACACGGCCGCAGGACAATGGCCTTTCATTAACGCAGATCCCAGGTGTGATTACCCCTGAACAAAGGCTTGTAGTGGGGGAATTGGATGAGCCGCGGGTATAGTAATAGGATCCATGTAGCAGCGCCACGACGGGTGTCGAAGGAACTAAGAGCTACGATGTAAACAGCATAATGCAATGTGTTGTTCCTATTAATATTCATGGGGAAGTTACTTGAAGTTGAACATGTAGGAACAAATTCGTAGATAGTGTGTTTTTTTTTTTTTTTTTTTTTTTAAAAAAGAAACGATTAAATTTAAATTGTAATTTTTTTAAAATTATTGTCTGGCCTGAGTTATGGCAGCGAAAGATAATACGTGATGAGTGAATAAAGTCAGTACATGGAAACGCAAAAATAGCTAACAGATACTTCATAATATACTAGCTTACAAAGGCTTCGTTAGCGAGTAACTCGTAGACAGTGAAGTCATGTAGATTCACGTAAATTACAAGTCGACGCGTATTCCACCTGTGGCTGAACAAAATGATTAAGGAATCGGAATAAAAATATGAATTATTTTTTAATGTTTTATGTCCGAATAATACTATTTCCGAAAGGCTATCAACAAAAAATTGGTGACCATATCCTTTCGGAAAACTTCTCATCTCATTTAACTACATAGAACCAAGTAGAACCGCCACAAATCATCCTTTGATCACTTAAATCAAATCATCCTGTGACATTGTTGGCCGCGAGATCCCGAAAGATTTTTCGATCGCGTAATTTGCCTCTTGCTGTGGTTAACCAATCTAACCCAGTAAGTCTACATCTACATCCATACTCTGCAACACAAATATAGTGGTTGGCAGAGGGTGCTTTGCATCAAAATTAACTCTTGGCAACCCAATCTCGGAAAGACCGAGAAAAGAAAGACTGTATATAACCATCAATAAAGCATTTTATTTCCCTAATCTTTACTCTTCTGTCATTACGACCTAGATAGGTTGGTGGACGAAGTATTTCATTGCACTCGTAAATGAAAGAAGAATTTCGCATATTCCCCCACAAATTACCGAGAGTGGTGGTGTAACGGTTAGCGTTCTCGCCTCGCATTCGGGAGGCCAGCGGTTCGAATTCCCGTCCGGGCATCCAGAGTTGGGTTTTCCATGGTTTCCTAAATCACTCCAGGCAAATGCCGGGATGCTTCCTTCAAAAGGCCATGGCCGAATTCCTTCCCATTCTTTGCTCCCCATCCTTTCCCATCTTTAAAGACCTCGCTGTTGAGAGCCGTAAAGCAGTTAAAAAAATCATATTCAGACGAAACCGACGTCGTCTGTGTGCCAGACAATGTGTCAATTCGATGCTGCCTTCGTAAGGGCTGCACAAGTCGAGCGGCTCTTCTCTGTAATTTCTCCATCGCTTCAATCAATCCCTTGCGATAAGGAACCCTAACTCCACAAAAGTAATCCAAATGTGGACGCACAAGAGCTTTACAAGCTATTTCTTTTGAATGAGCGTTGCAATTCTTTAATATACGGACTATAAATTTGTAACTTAGCATTAGCTTTACCCGCAATGGAAGTTACGTGCCTCATATCATGTTGCTTTGTAGTATTACGGCCAAATACCTCACGGAATCCACGGTATAGTGGATCTACAGCTTAATGTGGAATCCGGACCACGAGATAGTCCTGACGTACTTCACATTACACAGCAAGCGAGGCAGTGATGATGATGGACCTTCAAAAATTCAAGGTGAGAGAGGGGTTCGAACCAGGGATCCTTCCATCTCCAGCCAGACGCCTTAAACATTGAGCTACCACACCGCTCCGTTCGTTCAATGTGAAATTTCGACTAGACTCCATGGTTAAGGCTTCTAAATTAAACGCCGTAGTTTCTGATTCTATACTAGCACGAAATTTGCCCTGACACTTAACATGATTTTCGCCTATGGTTAAACCTTTCCAGAACATGTTATTGCACGTTTTTGCTCTGTTAACAAGGGGCTCTGTAAACTAATTTTTATTAGTAGACCTCCAGCCAGAGAGGTTGTGGATCCATGCCCGATCGTATAAGCGAGATATTTAAGAGTACAAGAAACTAAATAACCTCAGTGGAAAACTTATGTAACACCAGGCCGCCGAATTAATTATGTTGAATTAGTTGCCAATTGCCGTTATCATATTAAGCTCTGACTAACTTTTATTAATCCTTGCAACAAATGACAGAGTATCATCTAAAATTAACACTGATATTTCATAAATCTAGCCATAAGTTGCTGCCAGGCAATATATCTTGACGGGGAAGAGGTATTAATGATATCATCGAGTTGTGTCGGCATATCAATTCATCTAAATAAAACTCTGCCAATATCGAGATGGAGTAAATGTGAAGATGATATGATATTTGATACAGTGATGATTAATTATCTAAGTATTATATTCATATAAATGACTCATGTGACTACAACACTTAAGATAAAATTGATAAGGAGGAACATAAAAAGCAGTTTTTTTTTTTTTTTTTTTTTTTTTTTTTGTTTTTTTTTTTTTTTTTTTTTTTTAATGCATTTGAATCCCAAGTATACAAGGGTATAAACCAGCGGTTGTCAACATGATCCGTACCACCCACTATTGAACGTTCCCGCTTTAATGATGGGCGTGAGGGGTTTTGTCTGGCAATGAAACACTTTAGTTTTTTAAAATTTAATTGACTTTAAAAAAATATAATAGCGTTATTTAAAAACATTTTTGGTTTTCATAAAGTTCTCTGTGACAGTAAAAATTTTTGGAAAAAAAAAAACATACTCTTTGGATCTTCCCGCTCAAGTTTAGTTCATGTTACGTAAGTGAAACTGAATGGCGCTACAGTGCAACCGCAAACTAAAGAGCCTTCCCCCCCCCCCCCACCACCCAGCTGTAACAGACAAGCAGAGTGGGTAGACTCGGGGAGGATCTCATTAACTTAATTAATAAATGTAATTTAAAATTAAATGTAAATTCCCGGTCAATACATATATGCAAAGTATAAACAAAAAGACAGGTTTAACTACAGTAAGATGGTTTAAAAAGATTTGTTCTGCAAAACTTGACGAAAATTGTAAATTAATATTCATCTTTGTCCCGTATTTGGTTTGCTTTGGGTGGTAATACTCACCTCCGAACACAATGAAGTAATTTCTTACTCTCGTATTATAAATGCTACCTACTTATTTCTGTAAAATCTAATAATTAGTATCTTTCTACTTAAATCAAATTAAACTAGGGAGTTAATGAATTCACTTTTAAACACAGCATATAAAATAACCAAAAACACACTTTATATATTTCATTTTAAGAAGAACAAAGCACCAGAAAAAACATTACTTCCCTCAGATTTTTCTATTCCATTGTTTCACAGAAAATCTCTCTTTCTGATCATTCCACCACTCCACCACTGATATAGTTTATTCAACACCAACACCATATATGGTTCAACGTTTTGTTTATTGTTCAACACCTGTTCTCCCAACTAATATTCTCTTTTAGTATCTATCAAATACATTAACAGTATATCCTGACGTACAATTCGACCATTATACTGCCATCTTTTCTTGCCGGACCCTTCTTGATAATCAACTGCCAAAGATGCTCTTTCAACACTCCATGCGCTCACATACCTCGATGTACCCTACTACGACTACTTTAGTTACTTCAAAAACAAACTGACGACTTCTTGACAGCTAGAGTGGAAGACAGAAACCCAGACAAAAGAAAGATTCTAAGAATCTGTACAGCAACATATCCCTACCAAACCGTGGTTCGACAAAAGCACATTCCCCAAAAAAATTAGTAACAACAATAATTCGTCTGAGAACAAATCACGGGCGCTGGCGACAACACCTCCATCGCCTTAACTTGCGACTGTGACAGCAATCAAGTAGACACACCAGACCACATATTTTTTGGCTGTTGCAAATACACTGCTGCTAGCGACACCCTCGTAAGTGCCTTGGTAGGGGAGGGGCAGCAACTGCCTACATCAAAACCAACTGTTCTAGCCTCAAATAACTTAAGTGTATACCGGCTTCTGTACAACTTTGTTGTTAGAAACAATATAACGATCTAACGAAAACTCAGACTGTAGTGAAATAGACGGAAATACCCATATTCCATTAAAACTTCAAGTTCAAGATAATTTGTCTCTATATATGTTGTATGGCTACTTAAATATGTTTATAGTTAAATATGTAAATAGTAAATATGTAACTATAAATGTATGTCACATGGCTGTATGGCTAATTATATACTTCGATATGCACATAGTTATATTTGTAAACAGTTGAATATGTAAATAGCTGAACATGTAAACAAAAATGTATATGACATGGCTGCATGGCTACTTGCCAAATACCAAAATAAAAAAATAAAAAATACTAAATATTATCTTTTCTTTTACAAAAGATAATAAATTAAACAAAAAATTAACTACACCAATGGAAACCTTGAACAATAAACTTCTTACCCTTAAATATATATATATAGAAAAAATGAAACTGTAATAAAAAATGTAACGGACATCGTTTCCTTAAAAAGTTCGATATAAAATTTTTAGTAAATAGTTATTATCATATGCTTCAACTTGCTGTAACTCTCATTTGTAAATTTTATAATGTTACGTCCTTTTTTACTGTGTATAAGTGCGGGTTAAACATTTTTAGTATGAACAGAGATACAAAAGAGGGCGGTAAGTAAAAAAGATTAACTATCTCTGGTCTAGACAAAACGAGAAGTGAAAAAGTGTTTGAAAGTATATCAAATATGTTATATGAAGAAGGAATAGTGAAAGCAACGGATGTTCTCGGTATGAAGCTGTCATCTCCAGTACTTTTTGAGCACTTCCGCTCCCTGGATTGTGGGTAGACCCGGGACCGTTTCCGGCGTTAATCCGTAGTAAAGCGAATGTGTGCGGTTTTATGGGGGAGCTTTCCGTTTCAAAGAGGGCTCGGAACAGTAAATATTTGGCAGTGTTGGTAGAATCCCCCACTGGCAAAACCGGACATGAAAGCGAGTCCGCCCAACTCGATGAGGAGATGTGTTTACTGGTGGATAGAAGTAAAAACTGTCGGCTCGAAATGGGCTGAGAGAGCTGTTTTCGGCGAGCGGTCTTTTTTAATAGCCACCATTTGCAGACTTCCTGGAGGAGATTAATTCTAGGGCGTCTACGACTGGCAAACAAGACTTAACTTAACTTCATGTCTGTAACTTCAGTCTTACAGGGTGATGATTTTCAAACGTAATATCACGCTATGAGATGATTAACTAAGATTTAATATTTTGGTAATTTATTGAAAAGTAATTGAATGGTCTGGCTCTCTTAAGTGATACATGAAACACAGCTATGGCCTTACCATATTCTGAAGGGATCCTGATGAAATAGATGTTTTATGCGACCTGGAGCCAGGTTCGATATCAAACTACAACCTCCAGAATATGAAGCAGGGGGGAGGGGGAGACTGTAGAAAGTTGGTTCCATCATGCTGGAGGGTCATTGACCTTGCATTAGCTTTTCCAAGGAGCAGTTTATTTTTCCACAGCTTAAATGTAAGTTACTTTCCTTGTAACAATACTTCTTAAACAGATAACCCGTCAAAATGTTAGCTGTATAAAGGCGAGAAACATATTTCTATTATTAGTAATGTTTATATTCAAAAAGAAAATAATAAATAAAATTAATCTTTTTTTAAATTCTATGGCACATATCCAACTTCGGTATTATTTCGATTTTTTCATGTACATACCATTCAATCCCTACAATATATTGCTTCAACTAAGTACAGAAAACTCTCGGCAAAATCACTCGTGCCCCAGACCGGAATCAAACTGGCAGCCCCTGAAATGCAAGGCCAGCGTGCAATTGTTAGGTGCAGTCTACGGAAAGAGACTCTTTGTATTCTGGTCAATTTTCCAAGCCTGACCTCAAGACATGTGATATAACCTTTTCCTTGGTTAAGCCGGATGGAGTTACAAAAATTTATTCTCTGTAGTTACCTCTGCCGTCTACATCACGCTTCAGTCGGTAGCAGTCCTATGATACCTACTGTGCTTCAGAGTTTAAACTATATTTGGATACTGGCAGTATTTGATTTAATAAGACTTGACCTGCCAGATTTGTCTGATTCCATTTTCTGCTAGCAGCGTGCCTCTGGGTTCTTTTGATAATCTGCGTTTACATTGAGCACCAAAGATTTCTCTCAACAAAACTTTTTTAAGGTTTGTAATGCGTTATAGTCACGTGTATAAGAGATTCACTCTGAAAGAGGCCTTCATCGCTGTCAACACTGTTGCCGCTCAGCCTAGTACCCAACACTTCTGTTGTTATGGAACCATAGAAGATTATTACTGAATACTTATGTGTGTCCAAATTTCTTTAGCATACTCCTTATTACTCAATTATTGAATTAGGAGACATGTTGGTGAGACGCCTCTGGATTGTTGAACACTCTGTATACCTTGCTGCGTAAACGTGAAGAAACGTCATTAAAAATGGAAATGGGTAGATTATTTTTAATGATTTGACATTTTCGAAGTTTGTGAAGAATTGTTGATGAGAAATGTGTAAAACAAATGTGTTGTTAGGGGGCTGGCTTAGCAACACACAGTTTCTACTTTACTAATGTTAATCACCGGTTGTCTCTGGTGTATAAATATGTAGATAAAATGGTAAACACACGCTTGAAATGTATCTCAGATTAAATGAATACATTGCGCACAATTTTAAAATTTCATAATATTTATAACCTTCCAAAAGTTCTCCTAGAGTAGTTCGGTGCCAAATTTTGAAAAGGTGGTCAGACAAACTATTCCATAGCAGATTATAGGTAAAGCACAATGGCAAGAGAAGACAAACTCTCATCCGATCCCCTCACCGAGATGAAAATGTAACTAGAGTATGCACTACTATAAGCGACCACGAGGAGCTATCCGCTCCGGCAGCGACACGTGAACCGACCGTAAAGAACGCTACTGTCACCCTGACTGCAAAACCACTATGGCTGCTCTCTACTTACTGAATCCGTTGATTTTGTGACGTCGGCAAGACAATTTGAAAATTAATATCTTAAAAGATACTTAACACCTTCAATCTTAATTATCATATGGGTTTCCTACTATCTTACTCTATCTGTTTTAAACTGGTTTAGTCCTAAAAGAAGGTTCTATTAATTTAATTCCAAATTCTCTCACGTCATTAATCTTGGCACCCTTTCCAATAATCATGTCAATACATATCTCTCATTTATATTTTAGATGCTTTGAAGTTTCTCTAGAAACCAATATATCATTTTAAACCTCTTGATTTCTTCCATCTTCTGAAATTAATTTCTGGCTTCTACCTCCTTCAGTTTAAATTTTGATATTTTTCTTTTAATTAAACGTCCTAGTAATACTTTGCCTAATTACTTGATTTTATGTTCAGAATATACTAGAGGATGCTGTCTACAACTGGTGATAATGATTTGCTGTAACTTTTTGCATTCATTAGTTATTTCATATTTTAGGTTCAGTCTCCTCTGACCGCATGGTTTAAAGACATCAACAAATCGAAATGTGTTCTAAACTAAATTTTTCTGGGTATGATAGATACACTTCAAAATGCTCTCCACAATGAATTTTAGCCGTGAAAAACCACTCTAACTAAAATTTCTATCTGTCACAAAGGCAGCCGTGAGAACTGACTCTAAGGTACTTCACTGTCGGAAATAGCTTGTAGAAATGCTTTTCTTTACTTGTTATCTGGATTAAACATAGTTCTAAATGGTTTTAACCAACTTACAGATATATCATAAATGGTAATGAATTTTGCATTACCATTCGAAGGAATCATCCGGGTCATAAGCCTGCAGTTTTTCGGAGAAACCAACTAAAATAAAAATCACAGTGGTCGAAAAAGAAATCGAAAACTCGTCCACCGAAATTCAAGCACTGAGCGATGATCCCTCGCTCGAAGGGCTCTGAACCTGTTAGTTCCCATCAAATTTTAATCTCTATTACAAATCGTTTAACTAAACCGTTTGATGTGATTCAGGCGCACACATTGGATCGCGACGAACCATGCGCGAACCCAGACTAACACCTATCGGCCACCGAGCATAGTGGTGTAACGGATAGCGTTCTCGCCTCGCATTCGGGAGGACGGTGGTTCGAATCCCCGTCCGGGCTTCCAGATTTCGGTTTTCCATGGTTTCCCAAATCACTCCAGGCAAATGCCGGGATGCTTCCTTAAAAAGGCCATGGCCGAATTCCTTCCCATTCCTTGCCCGCGTGAGGTTTTCCGCAGCCATTAAGGCAAATTCCGGAATAGTCCCCAATCTCCGCCTCATAAACAACACATTTCAAAAACAAAAAATACACTTATTACACGCGGGACATTGTTACACATTTCGCCGGTAGATGTCAGCACACCAGTTCCTCCATTAGTTCGTAGCACGACCTGGTAGCAGGTATGTAATGCTTGGCGTCAGCAAGGACATGCGGCGTCGAATTCACAGCTCCAAATCTGACGATGACAATGATTAGTAAAACTCACGAAGCAGACCCCTGATGTTGAGAAACATGGTGATGAAGGAGAGTGGAATTGCAAAGCGTGTAACTGAGGAAACAGAGGGATGATATTAGAGTGAGGTGGGCTAGTAACAAATTTCTTTGATTAACTCCTGTTGAACAAGTAACTGTCTATTTCTCATGAAATTCGAATTATCATTAGAAAGTTCTCAACATAATTGAAATCTGACGTTCATTGATGGCTAACTAAGTTCTATTTTATCGTTCTATACAAACGTATTTCGTTGTAAGCGATCTCTTTGCAAAAGAATCTCCTCGTGTTACGAGAGGAAAGTTATGTAACTGATGTAATTTACTCATCAGTTAATATTATTGTTATTATAATTGCAGTGGAAAATGTTCCCCACTAGCTATTTATCTTTGCAATTATTTTTGAACTACTTGAATTTTCAATTTTAAAATCTTTCAACGTTTGAAGTAATATGTTTTAGCATCCTCTCAGGAGTATATTCCGGTTTTGGCTCATTTTCCCGCATCTAGAAACCTTCCGGTTCTCTTTAGCCAGAGATCAATATTTCACCTATGATCGTGGTCATCTCTTACTATAAATGTCCTGCTCCTCATTTTTCTTCAAGGCCCCATCGCCGATATATCCCCTAAACACTCCCAACATTCTCTTCTGTAGCCTCGAGTATTCCAGTAACTAGTCATTCAGCCTTTTTTTTTATCTTATCGGTTAGTAATTGTATTTAAAGGTAATTTTTTATAAGTAAGCCTAACTGCTCTCTCACGCACTCTAACTCACCCCTCAATTCAGTGTCCATGACGGGAGTGCCAGTCTATCACACCGTACTTCAAAATAGACCCTGATAGAGATTTTGTATGTAAATTTCCTAGTACATATCAACAACTCCATTGGATTCAGGACTTGAATAGATCAGCCTAGGCCCTTCCCGTTTTGTCGAGCAAATTAATTTTACTTAAAAACAAACAATTGAAACAAAATTAACAAATAAGTAATATAAGGTATTTTTATTCTTCCTTTGGTTTTATATGCCCAAACAGATAATCCGTCTAGACCTTATGTTGGTGTATGACACTCTCATTCGTTTTAAGGGAGCGTCCATAAACTACGTGAATCCACTTTGCCCCCCACGTAGCCTGACATGGCTTATACCTCAACCCTCACCTCCCCTCCCCAACCCTCCCCCTGTGAAACGTATATTTTTTCCATATTAATTCCATAAGACATTTTGTACTGTTCCCTCTTAACAGACTATCGTTTAGTTATTGCGTATATAATGAACACGACCGATTTTTACGTTATGTATGTAATTTTCTATAATTATAAATATTCTGAATTAAATGTTGACAGTAGCCACCCTGCAAATGTTCAATTATTGGGAAAAAACTTTCCCGGGTTCAGTCAGGATCATTATCTTTTTAAGGTGTTACTAAAAACAAGAAAATTATTATTCCGAAATACAATTGTTTTAAAAACTTAGTGAAGCTATAACATTGCATTTATTAAATAAACTGGAATTGGTGATTGACGGCTGAAATTATGATATACGATAAATAAATAGGAGCAGTCCTGATCTGTAATGGTATTAGTGAAACATGAGACGATTGTTCTCTAGGACAGTCATAGGGTGGGTGATGGAGATAGATTGTTCACCGATAGCACCGCACTGCTGTGGTGAGACGTCGGGAGATGTGGTTACTTCCACTTCTCTGGCGTAGGTCGGTCGTTCCGTTGACTGGACCCGGTCGGCGACCAGCAGGATGGACGGCCAACACACAGTCTTCCGGCTATAGCAGCGCGGTCAAAAGATCTGCCAGTCTCAACACTCAGTACCTCTCTCCCCGACAGCTCAGCTCCTGGTGTCCTCATAGACCCCCAGGTCGCTTCTCAGGAACCATTAGGCGGGTTAGGTAATGGAGAGGGGTAGATTACATTCCTCGCTAGTTCGCTAAGGAATTCCACAAACACGCTTCCATGCACCACAACCTGCGTGACGATCAGTTCCATTTCACTACCCTCTCCGCTTATCTCATTCTTCATTAATTGATAAATTATAACGAACTATATCATCCGCCCACGTCTTTTTTTTTTTTTTTTTTTTTCTGCGAACCTGTCGCCTTTCGTTCTACATTACCAAGGAATGAATCTTTGATCTGCTTGAAAGATTTCCATAACTAAGGATAATGAAAATTCGTAGGAAAACCATTTTCGATAAGTTCCGTAAAGGTTACTGTATAGCGCCACTTCACACCATACTTTTAACTTGAAATAACTCTTATATGACCACTCAAATTCATTTACGGAAACCAAATTAGAATTATAAATGAATGTAATTTTTCTCGGCGTTGTTATTTATAAACGTTTCTCGGGAAACAAACCGAGTAATATTGTTATTAATGCACAATATTTCGGCGACTTTATTCTCCGTCGCCATCTTCAGGTGCAGTTGCAAGTGTTGAAGTCTGCCTTGAAGTCAGCCTTGAGCGTGTGGTTTGTAAACTGGCATGGCCATGCCAGTTTACAAACAACACGCTCAAGGCAGACATCAAGACTTGCAACTGCACCTGAAGATGGCGACGGAGTATAAAGTCGCCGAAATATTGTGCATTAATAACAATATTACTCGGTTTGTTTCCCGAGAAACGTTTATAAATAAATTAGAATTATTTTATCAACGAGTGGTGTGGTCATACGCGGGCAACCTCAATCAAAACAGCTTTATTTCAAATCATCAAATAATACAAACTGTCGCTACCTTGGAAAATCCCGCGTGACATCAGTAAGCGAATTTGAGTCTAGGTACGGCATGTCTAATGTTTTTCGGATCATAATGTTGGTTAGTTCAAAGGCGACGCATGAGTACAACGGAACACTTTGGCTTCGTGACAAGCACGCATGGCACTTTCAGTATAAATGATATCTTAATTACTTAATTAAATGAAGAAAATAAATATCCACATTCTGTTGTGTGTACTGTCGTTATTTTAACTGTGACCAATAATATGAATGAAAAGCTACGTGGCTTGGCTTGGAACCCCTCGCCCCTCTCTCCCACGTAGCCCAGCATAGATTTCTACCCAACCTCCCTCCCCCACCCCTAGACTGATCCACGTAGTTTATGAACGCTCCCTAATCTCATTTTACACTTTCACTCCCTTAGAAAATGACCAAACTTTTGATGAAAACCACAAACAAAATAATTCAATACATTATTGATCACAATATATTACCATGTGGCGGTCGTGTTCTCAGTTTCGTAATGTACAGGGGGACGTCCATTAATTACGTGAGTCTACATAAAAAAGGGGGGGGGGGTCCAGCGAAAACTCACCAAAGGGGAAAGAGGGTCTGCAAGAGTTGCGAGGACGATTTTCTAGGGGGAGGGTAGTCTCACGGATCAGAAATCACCAGAAGCGGCGGTGTCGGACCAGGTCTTACGAAGTCTCACCACAGGTGGGGGGGGGGGGGGGGGGAGCGTAAATCCGAGAAAACACCTCACATATTTTATGGATGCCCCCTACTGAATTATGAATCAATAAAAACGGTCATTCGAGTTTGACTTCCAGCTGCTAGAAACAAGGGGGCATCCATAAATTACGTGAGGTGTTTTTAGGATTTCCGGAGCCCCCCCTCCTCTGCTGAGATTTCGTGAGATTTGCTCCGACCCCTCTCCCCCCACTATGGTGAGTTCTGGTGCGGGAGAGACCCCCCCTTTTTTTAGGTCTCACCATTCCAAAGCCGGTTACACCCCCACTTTTCGACGAAAGACCCCCCCTAAAATCGACTTTCGCGTCATTTGTAGACATTTTTTTAGCTCGACAGACCAAAAAAATTTGCAAAACCCCACGTGAGATTTCCGCTGACGCCCCCCTCCCCATTGGTTAGATTTGGTGAGATTTCGCCGGACCCCTCCTATTTCACCTCACGTAATTTATGGAGGCCCCCCAAGAAGATACCTTTATTTATTGAAAGTTCTGTAGAAATTGATAAACAATAATTATATTTGAACAGGTACTTTAGATGCGTGTCTAGTGGGTAACGTAACGTGTTTTGCTGTTGTATGAGATACCGATGAACCAACGGTAATATGCGGAAGGCCTTGACTCCAGTTATGCGGTGGCCGGACGTCCAATACAGCGAGGGCGGTCACGCAATAAGCATAAGCCGCAAGCCGTCCACTATGGAAGGGATTCCGAGCAGATATTCGAGGCTCAAATAGACGTCAGGAATACACCAGGCTCAGTGCAATACGGCGGCACTGAATGGAGTAGGGCTGGGAACGAGATAGCCGGAGACGACCAGCTTCGGCACAAAGGAGGGTCCTTGACCTCACACAACAGACGAAAGAAAACCTCCAAAGAGGCAGCGGGGATTGAGGTCAAGAAATGGAGCTCGCAAATATGTCGCGGGGTAGCGAGATACAAAGACAAAAAATATTGTGCACTGAGTAGACGAAAATACAATACAATTTTCGATATGTTTTTACTACGTCAGAACCGAGTTTGTACTTTTAGATTATTTTCTCAAATCCTTATTTTACTGATAATTGCACCAGAAAAGCGAACGTGTAAGAGTATTTATATTTAATAAAAATGGCTAATATGTTGACCATAAACATCTACAAAAATGTGCGGTGATTCAATTCCAACAAAGATGATTCTGATTAAACCTCTTTAGTGATAGAACAGGGAAATATTCATCGATTGTGACGCTAAAAAAAAAATTACAGGTATTTATTGCTTACAACCGGGAAAATAGATCACCATCTCTTTTTACGGTGAACAGTACGACTTACTTTGGCACTATACAAACTCCACATAAAATAAAAAATGGATAATGGACGAACGTAAGGTTGTTAAGCCAAAAAGTCATACAAAATATTTTATAATTCAGCCATATACTCATTTCCGAGCATAGATGAAAGGGTGCAAAGCAAGAACGACATAGCAGTGTTCGATGATCTGCCAGTTAAACGATTGGTGAATACGGTATGTCTAACTGTACATCTGTATTGTTATTGTGATTTTTTTTTAAAAAAAATCATGGAAAACACCTCTTTCGAAAAAACATAAAAGTGCTTCTGAATAATCATCTACATGGGAAGTTACTCGTATTTTTTAATTTAAACTTTACTTCTGACTGTTTCTCGAAAAGGTCTACGAAATCAGGTTTTACTCAATTCGGAAATGATACTCTAAAATTGATTTCCATATCAGGTGTAAAAACCATTTCACTATTTTGCCAGCAAGTCTCATGTGTTTCAACATACAATCAGTAATACTGTATTTCAGTTTTAATACAATACATTACTAAAATGAGAGCTTTGGAATTTGTTTTATTAATCGTAACATGTTGTGTTAAGTGCTGTTCTTCTCCATTGTTACTATCTAGTATTCATTTTCTTGTTTTTTTAAGCAACGATTCGTCTCATGGTATTAAATTTACCATTATTATAACGAACCATATCCATGTGTTGCATATTACAACACACTTTTATTAGCTTGACCTGTATGTTTGTATGAATGTAATGAAATCTATTCAATACAATTTTCATCCACTTGCAGACGTCCGAATTATTTCAACTTTTGCACACTTGTTAGGAACCGATTGCAAAAGAATAATATCCTACCTATGAACTGGTATTCTTATTACTCTGACAATAAAAAAAAGAAATCCTAATGCAGCGTATAGTCGCCTGTGAGCTATGCAGTCAAGCCGGCAAGGGTGTTGAGCTGGTTTCAAAAACACAAAAGTCAACATGCACACGTTCTTCCGAAGCAACTATCCACTGAATGGAAACATGACATTTGAAACAGCGCCCTGTGTTAAACGAACTGTGCCTATACTTTGTTAAAATAATCTCTTCGCTGCCGGAGAGGTTTGTGTAGGTATCAGTCACTGGATATCTCAAAACAGCAGAACTCTGTCTTGTTAGAACAGGAACACATTCCTCGATTCTGAAGCTTATTAAAAGAAATAAAAAGCTATCGGTATTTTTTGTTTAGAATCGGGAAAATCGGTTATTATTTTTTTTATGGTGAACAATACGGCACTAACGCACACTGCACACGAAATAACAAATGGATTATGGGCGCACTTAAGATTAATAAATCGATCGTTCACAAATATATATATTCAGCCAGGTACTGATACCTGAGCAGAGAACAAAGGATGAAAAGCAGGAACAACATAGCCGTTTAGACGCATGTAACAACAGCTGATCAATGACCGGGGCAGTTAAAGGCTAGGTGAGTACAGTAAGTCTAAATTTAAATCTATATTGCTCCAATCTAACAGGTAGAAATAGTTTTAAGTTCATTATGACACATGAAATTCAAAGACTCTAATGTTCTTATTAATTGTATCTTCAATTATGTTTTAAAAATAAAAATAATTAGTTTAAAAACCTAAAACAGTTTTTGTAGTAATGTGAAAGAAAAATTTTAAAAATCTAAAAAAAAAAACCTAAAAAAACTTGCTTTTGTAGCAATGTTCACAATAAAATTAATCTTTAAATACAAATATTTTGTGTAACAGCGATAGGACGAGTCACAATGCAGTACAGCTTAATTATTCGTTTTTCAATATGCCTAGTAAGAATAAAACCACTAACCTTTATCAATAGCTAGCGACGAAAAATTTAAGACAATTGTTGTATAGCACTTGATTCTTAATTTAAATTCACATTGCTGCAAGGTTAGTTTTTATTTTATTGGACTACAATTCTTTTCATGTAAATGTATTAATCACTCTGATGTAATCATCGGAAAGATTTTGAAACAAAATCGCTGAAATTACAGATTTTGAAACGTATGGAAAAAATTGACAAATATAATAGTTCCTGCGAGCGTATCGGTAAAATTTCCTGTAAACAGCTTCGTTATAAAGTGATAGTTAAAATGTTTACCAAAAATCTTTCATAGAGACGCACGCGGAGGATTATCCAAACTGGTTTCAGATTGCAAAACATGAAACGCTGAAACTGTCAATTCACCAGCGCAGTACTTTCTGTTTTGATGTATAGAGAAATTGGTAGCGTGGTGCTGCAGCAAAGAGCCATCAGTAGCATACAGCTTGAAGTCTCATTTGCATACGTTGATTGGAATTTGCCGAGGGGTGAGGATCAAGTTTGACCTTTTCGGCAAAAACTTGCATGAAGTTCCGGTATGAAATCGCAGTTATACATACTTGTTACAGCTACCAGAGAAGTGAGCTACATTTAGAGTTACACCCTTTTACGGTGATTTCACTTTGGTTTATCTTGCGGGTTTTGCATAGTAAATGGATTCAGTTGTATCTTCGCTGTCCCAGGGAACACCACGTCATGTTGTACGAATCTGATGTTTCGACCATCATACTGCGGTCTTCTTCAGCCGAAGTAAGAAGATCATGGTATGACCGTCGAGACCATGAAGTGGCGTCAAGTCAATAAGTAATGTAATGTTTCTAATGCCTTTAATCATATTACAATTCATACCCTCATGGAGAGAAAGTTTTATCTGCCCTTGTTCCTGTATTTCAGTTGAAAGATTAAAGTAATTAAGACAGATTACTTTGAAAACAATGTTTTTGTTTTGCCCAGTCATTAAAGTGGAAATGAATTTAGTAGCATGAGCTTAATACAGAATGATGACATATTTTACAGATTATTCTCAGCAATCTTCTGTCACAACCGTCATATTTTCAGAAGTTTAGATACCGTTGAAAGATGATGTTATTTTATATAGAAATAGTGCAAGCCCGTGTTCGTATTTTGCGTATCGTGACGGGTCTAGAATAGTTCCAGTTTTTAATGGTCAGAGATTATGACAGGTTGACGTGATCTGTCCAAATACGAAATCGAGCTGTAATTCACTTTTATGGTGAATAAAATCTCTTGGGCATGAATTAACTCAGAAGTATTAACTGACGTATTAAACACGGGGAGAGACGATCGCAATATCGTATAACTGTTTCAACTGTCGTGGTTGCCAGAGTTTAACTTGCTGAACTTCATCCCCTTGACTTGTATTTGACCCTAAACTTCGCTCTAAAATTTGAAGAATTCTGTTTGAAGGGAGTGCGCAATTGCTTCGATAGCATCAACTTGTTTTTTAATTGAGGCTGGATAAAAATTCATAATGTAATCTTTGGTCATAGTGTATGTAACGACCAGAGAACTTAATAAAGATTCCTGAATATTAAATAGTTGAGCATCTACGATGAAATAAACTGTCAGAATACTCGATTCCGTAACATATTTGGTTTGATGTTCACTTTAAATAACCTAATTACTTACGTACAGCGAACATGAATAAAGATCATTAACGAAAGCGGTCAGTAAAATAGTAAAAAGCAAATAAATTGTAATGCATAAACTGTGGTGAAGCAGCAACATTAACTAAAGTTTTAATTAAATTCAAATTTAGCCTTGGCCGGAATAACAATTGGCATTCGTGATTACTGCAAATACCATGCGTAATTTAAGTTTTATATGTTGTTTCATTCGGGACGTGTTACTAAAAAGCAGTTAAATGTTTTTTCAGCACTATAGTTTATCTATTTTTTTTAATTATTAAATTCTACGAAAAGCCAGCTTAATAAACGTATTATGGCAATTGATTTTGTAGAAATTTCTTAACTATTACATTGTGGACATAACATCGAATTTCTTCTAGTAATATCACTGGTCACTGGTCACTGTTAATTTGCGAGCGACGGCTGTCATCGTTCTCCAGCCAATAGCTATCGAGATGAGTTTGTGAGTGAGCTTAGGAAATTATATAGTAGATTGTGTTTACTCTTGACACTTACCAATCAGATAAGCCATTTGATATTAGTGCGACACTGGGCAGTCTTAATGTCCGGGAGACTTTTCCTAAGGAGTTATAAGCATTGTTATGACTTCTGATATCAGGAATCATGTAGACGAATGTTAGTGAGGTAAGGAATCAGAGGTTCAGCACGGAGGACTGAATGGGTATTTCCTCGAGTATGCAGGAGTGCTTAAGCATCGAGGCTTATGGAGATACTCAAACACCATGCAATACTTTGACAACGAGCGCTAGAAACTTTTGTATTGGCGCAGCTTTTGAGGAAAAACATTCGCTTTCAATATATAGTGAAACTGTAACTAATCTACGTATTATGTGAAATAAGATATATCACCTTTGGCCTAGCAAACCATTTCCTATATACAGTATAACTGAGGACAAGATGACTGACAGAACAACACAGTACGGTATATCGCACAAATCTGAGCATACATGGTGTCCGTATGTTCACCAATAGCCAATTATGCTTCACAGTAGATATGCGCCAAGAACGACAGCGAGATATTGACCTGAATAGACCTATAATTCTTCAACCAGCTTACTCTGTAGTTCACTGGCGAAGCTTTGATCAACATGTGCTTGTAAAAGAATCTTGCAGACAACACAAATTTTGTAACTTGTGACATATATGCCACATAACCAGCCCACCCCAATACCTATTATTTTCAACTGATAATTTTTAAAAGTTAACTATAAATTTTAGGGGTTTTCTGGTATTAATGATTCTAGTAGTAATGATTAAGTATTGTTCTGGCTCTGTGGTCGTGGAGCGGGAAAGGCTTGCTAGGTAGTTACCACAAAGTGCAGCCATCACGTACAGTACAGTCGGCGGGAAGTTATCGACAGAGTACACGTGAAGCATGGCATAGGTTCATAGGATGCTGAGGCACAAGCCTCCACTCGTGTGATTGGATAGTATGAGAACTTTTGAAAGATTATTCGTCTAAATTTCATGGCAGTAACAGAACCTTATGAAGATTTGTGTTTTTTTATTATTTGCATTAAGATTCGTAATAAACGGAATTAAGTGGATTTTGTATTATTATTTTAACAATAATAGTTCCTATAATCGGAATTTAATAAAGAGAATATAGAAAAAGAGTAGAAAGTAAAAAGAGAAGTGGAGGAAACTGACTCCTTATATGCTCGATACAGATAGAGGACCGTCTGTAAAAGCGTAAGTAGGAAGTTATTTGTGGTTACCACTGCCAGGATTAAATGAAATGGTTGCTAAAGTTATAAACTACTAACCATAAATACGTGTAAAATCTTCCCATGAACAGTGAATTAAAAAAATACTTTTAATTCTTCTGCACTGAATATTCAGAAGTGTATCAATTACTGTTACCCACTTTCTTCGGAAACTACAGATTGTGGTCTAGTTGGGATACTGTTAGCTACCTCACTATATACAAGTGATTTGTAATCAGCAGCATCACTTACAGAGAGCGAAATTTCTGTCTTAATATCACTAGCAACATTGAATTTCACATAGGCTTCAGTCGATGAGAATGCACCTTCAAACTTAAGCAAAAAATGTCCTTAGGGCAGGGTGGATAAAATAAGTAATTTCTTCTTTACACTTCTTTTTTGTGCAGTCTGGATGTTATTTGCAGTGTTTTTGCTTGTGTACGATGATACAAAAGAAAACACAAGAAGAGTGGAGTAAATATCTTTATTATATCTCACACGAAATAAATTTGAAACAGTTGCTTCAAGTACTACCTGTGTAGTAATTACGATGGTATTGTTTCCATTGCTTCAAATGTAAGATCTAATGTGAAAAACATTATCTTATTCGTGGACTGTTTTATGGTCAGCGAGGACGACTTAGTAGTTCTACTATCGGAATTTTTGGGTTGGTAACGGAACTATTTGAATTTGACGAGTTCTGCTCACGTGGAGCAATGTGAACTACTTTTGATGGGCTATTTGAATCTCAATGAAATATTAATATTTTTCGTTTATTTTATATATTTATTTCATTTTAGACATCTACACCAAGGCAATTTAAAATATTTGCATAGTGTAAGATGATAAAGAATTGTAAAACTAAGAAGTCGATGAAATGACTCGAGCAAAGATTAATGTAATTAATGATCATTTCGATACGACAACTGGAGTATAGTATTTGAACGTACCATTATATAACTCTACAGACGAAATTTCAGGAAACTCATATTCATAGAGACATAGTGAACGATCACAACAATACACAGATCCCTGCAATTAGGAAGTTCATTGGCCATCCCAGACCTTTGTTTCCATGCCAAGAAACTGATCTGATGGACAGGCTTCCAAATCAAAGAGTTCCTACCTTCAGCCACGTTTCCCACAATGAAACGCCTGGTGGTCATGACACTGAATGTACTGTTGTGATTCCATAACCCCCAAAAGAGAGAAGGAAGAGAAATCGTGAATCGTGTTATCTCCGAAACACATTTAGAAATCAGAAGGGCAGAAATAAACCAGACAACAAGTAGTCACCGTGTTAAGCAAGATGAAAAATGGAATCGTTAAAGCAGAGTGATGAAATCAAGCCGAGTTTCTACGAGTTCCAGCGAAGAGTTTTCGGAATCATCAGACGATAAAACACGCCATGTGGCTTCTGTCGTGTTATGTATTTGTACAAATAGTTGTTAAGTAAAGGTCACTGGATAAATTGTCAAAAGTGCTCAGAATGTTTCATGAAACGTGTTCAGATGATCGTGGGAAGACAAAAAATAAGTATTTTATCAGTAAATACATATGATATTAAGTTTTATCGAGGTTTCATTAGATGCACAACTCTAAGAGCTATTTTTCTGTTACAGTTATGTTAAATCTGATATCATACACTGATGGGTCACTATAAGGCTTTATCTTTGAAACTGTCCAAATAGCCCTATCTTACCCTATTTTACGAAGTCCTCTCGAAATATAGTAAATCTCGTCAGTAATGCCGGGAGCCATCTTTCATATCTTCAGCCCTTGAGCTGCAGAATTCTTTATTGAAGTTTTTGCCTAGTTGGTATTTCATTCATTTTCACGTGTAGTCATGTGTCTATCTCTTTTTTGTGTGTCATTTCTTTTAGATTAATTTTCGTCTGTCCTAGAACTTGTCATCAGTTTGCATGTTACTGGTTTTATGCTTCTATTGATAATGCAAAATAACAAACTATATATGATTTGATATCAAACTCAATGATGTGGGACTGTAACGTCTTTTCAAAATGATTAATCCGTGGCGCTGCTGAAAATAATGGTACTAAACATTACGATATTGATTAAAGAATTAGGAATAGTGCATGGAAGGCGAAAGGTGACCATCAAACCACAAGCAAGCGGTCGATTACGTGCATAAGTGAGTGGAAATTTTTTATTTTGTTGGTAAGGGTGTCAGTGATTGGTACAACTTACCAAGTGAAGTGATGAATAATTTATCAGACATACTTAAGGAAATTAAAATTAAAATTTGTAAGTTGGAAAAATAAATGGTGGAGGAATTTAATACTCCAATTATAAAAGTTTTAAAAAATATATAAAGAGAGGTAATTAGATGACTTTGGGAATTGCTACCGGAGCGTTGGCTCCAATGCAATTAAAATTAATAATTATAATAATAGCATCAAACAATGAGCAAAGTTCCAGATACTCGGCATCGCGGAGGATTTTGGTAGACAGTTGTCTCGCAGGCGTAATACTACAAGGCTTCATTATATTTCCAAAGGAAAGATTTTCTATTTAATTAAGGGGAGTGCAATCCGTTTACTTCGATTGCATTATTTCAATGTATGTTATCAACAGTTTATTCTTGAAGGAAATTAGTCTTTCGGATGGTGTGTTGAACTTAAGAAAAGCTTGTAATGAATCGCAAGTGCTAGGATGGAAACAGTTGCCTCACAATAGGGATGTTGATATTTTTAAAAATATTGGGTTCTCGATATGTCGATATTTTAAAAAGTATCAATATCGGCGGTCGATATATACTATATAGGAAATAAGTATCGATATATAGACACTTTCATAAATGCAGGCTCATATAAAAAAACAAATCTTGTAAAAGTAAGGCTGTCTGCTGATAAATAGATGTGAGAAATTGTTCTTATTCAAGTTTTCACATTCGAATGGTTTCTCTTGGTGATGATGAGTGTTGATTACCATTCATTGACCATTAAGCGTGTTATAATTTTCATAAAAATTTATGAAACTCGAAAGAGGCTAGAGGCAAATCTTTTTTTGTGTAAAGATTGATAAGCAGACTTTTATTTAGGAAGAAGTTTAGCTATCATAGCATTCATTATGCCCAAGTTACATAAATTTTTTTCAAAGATTTTTTTGTGACATTTTATTTAGTTTTGTATGTTGATAGCTTATTCTGAATTGTCTTATTAGCAAGTATTTGTTACTTGTATTTCCAATTATTCCTACTAACACATTACCGGTAATTTCAAGTTGGACTTTCCTGGACAATGCGCACGCTCATTTCAAACAATGGTTTCGTGATAGGCGAGCGATGCCTTGCCTACACTGTTGTCATTATCTGAGTAGACTTGGTACATAAACTTCCAAATTAATTATAGAAACGCAGTAGTATTTACTTAAGCTTGCTGATCTCTATGTGTAACTGAAATTTGATGGACATAGTGTCATCCAGAGCTATGAAAAAATGATAACTTATTTTTAAAAATATCGACGCCGATATACAGATTTCAGTATCAAAATATCAATATGTCGTCCAAAAACTATCACTCATAAATATAGATATTTAAAAAAAAAATATCGATATATTATCAACAGTCCTAACTCACAGTAGCCAGTGGATGCGCTTTTCGGCAAAATGCCACCGTTTTAAAACCATTCGTCAATCCACCCTCTGGGCTGACGACAGTATGAAAGAGAAGTATGCTAACGGCCTGCGGCAATGACAAAAGCATTGGGTAGTGTCGCGGTATGTTACGGAGAGATAACGCAGCTGTCCAAGGACTCTGCACCTTCGATAACATTAGGCACACTACCGACCTACGCACAAGAGAATGATACACCACTCCGATACTTTCTTTTATCTGGTTCATGGGCCTGACAATAGTATAGCATTAGATCTTTCAAAGGCTTTTAACAGAGTGAACCATAAAATTGGTGGTAAATAAGGTAAAAACAATTGGAGTGGATGAGAAACTGATTAGCTGGGTAGAAGATTTTTTAAATGTAGAAAACAAAAGTTAGGGTAGGAAATGCAGTATCAAAATAAGTAGAAGTAAATGTAGGCGTGCTACAGGGTATCGCACAGGGGCCATTGCTATTCATTATTCTAATGAAAAATTGTGTTGATGGTTTCCTGTCAGAAATGAGACTGTTTGCATTAATGATATATAAAAGGATCCAACCAGTAGAGAACTGTAAACAGCTGCAGAGTGATCTGGATAGGATATATAGTTGGGTTTGTAAACATGAAATGAAGATAAATGCAAAGAAGAGTCAGTTTATTGGAGACACAGATAAAAAACTAAAAGAATATTATGAATATAAGATGGGGAAAGAATTGCTTGTTGACTTGAAATGTAAATATCTTGGCGTTACATTTGATAACAAGCACAACTGGGCAGGACACGCTGGGTAGATAGTAGGACAAGGTTTCAAAATTTTGCACTTTTTGAAGAGAGTGATGAGGGGATGTATGAGAGAAGTAAAGGAATTTGGTTAAAAGACTTTGGTCAGACCATTGCTTGAATATTGTGGTGTAGTATGGGATCCAATTTTGAGTATCAAATACAGGAGTTGGAGAGGGTACAAAAAACGGATGCTAGATTTGTTTCTGGAAATTATCGCAGGATGCAATCAGTAACAGATATGATAAGTGAACAGAAATCGGATTCATTGGAAAATAAGAGGAGGGAGAAGAGGGTCATGGGAGTGTATGTTGGTGATGAGACATGAAAAGGTATTGGTTTAAGAATTAGAAGTAATTCCTGGAAGGGAAAAGATGACCATGACCACAAGCTGGCACTCGATTTCAGGCACAAAGGTGTAGAAAGATTCTATTTTTTAGGGAAGGGTGTCAGGGATTGGAATAAATTACCGAGAAAAATAATGAATAATTGAATAATTTACCAAAAATGTTGAAATAATTTTAAGTTGAAATTTGTAGAGGGCAAATGCAGGTGGGTGCAGGAAAGAGGAGTGTGCAGGGAAATTGCCACCAGAGCGTGCGCTCTATTGCAATTAAAAAGCTAAATTTAAAAAAATCAACATGTGAAGAAACTCAAGGGGGAGGAACGCTATTCCGAAGCTGGAGTGGAGAGAAAGACTTGCTTCTGTTTTGAGTGAGGAGGAAAGCAGTCGGTCTGGACATACCACCGCCATCCACTGTGGGTCCGAGATGCGCTTTCCGTCACCAGCAGTCCGAGGACTTAATAATGTGCCACAGAACAGTGTGACAGTTTGCAACATATCAAAGGGCCGTAAAATACGCCTGGACAATTACCCTAATTAGCTAAAGAACGGTTAAACCAGTCTACTGAACTTACACTCTGCAATACTGTACAGGTATCAAATTTTGTATTCGCAATAGAAATAATTTGGTTTGTGAAATAAATTCATTACTTTTTTGTTAAAACATTTCTTTTTATCATTTGTAAACCCCTGAGATAAGTCATGTGCGGGGCTCAATATCAATAACACGCAAGTTAATAGACTTATATCAAATAGTTTTTCCCGCCTGGCACAATGCAGTGGGTGTAAGAAGTTTTAAAAGTAGAAACACCCACTAAGAGATTATTATAAGCTTTAAGATGAAATATTAGAACACTTTCCTGAAAAAAAATTGAAATTTTTGTAATAAAGCTATTGTATGGATTATATTTTTTACACGATTCAGGAAATTCCCTAACAAATGTTAAAATTACCCATTCAGTTATTACGCACAAATCACAAACTCCTGAGGGATCGTTTTTGTTTTTATATAATCTTTAGAACGATACCCATAGTTAATTATGAACATTTTTTTAATCACAAGTTTCGTAACTCAAAGAAGCAGTTTGATTTTACTGTGGGTTTTCTGCAGTAATCTCATACTAATCGTAGAATAATAATTAAAGAAATTCAAACATTTATGGAGTTGACGGATTTCCAGCTATCATTTGAAACCAAACATTTTTATCTACCCAAAACATTTCCTTCAACCTTTTTATTTTAATGATATTTCATCTTTTTACATTATACCGTGTTTGGTGTAGTGAGAAGTAAATCAGTCGGAATTTATTAGTTAAAAATACAAAATTTATGACAGACAAACTAATGAGTGTTTTAATTCAGTTGGTACGGAAAACTGAAATTAACAAAACATTGGTTTAAACTGTGACTATTAAACGAAGAGTTGAAACTGACAACAAAGCCATAGTGAGCGTTGAAACGTGGCTAAGTTCAAAAGGACTTGACGCTCACTGAATCATAGATGATGATAAATGTTGCGAAATGTTTTTTTTTTTTTTTAAAAATCAAATAAAATAAAATGATTTATATGTTACTATTGGTTCTTTGACAAACTGAGCAAGCATGTCTGCCGACATCACAAAGAACTACTTCAGAATTTTTTGTGCGGTGATGTTACTAATGTATCTTGTAAATAGTCTACACTCAACGTGTTCTCAGTAACACAACTGTCGTTCCTGTAGATCCACTCTTGTAATAGAGCGAAGAAGTTCCAAATTAGATATCTACACCGTTCGAATGTCGTACCAAGGTGCCCGCTATGTCCTCCGATCCACAAATCAATATATTTTAAGTGGACTTGAATATGTTTGTACGTACCTTTTCGTTTGGCGGCTTGGATCCTGAAAATAAAAGAAATTAATTTTTTTAATAAAATTCGAAGTATTTTGAATGTCAGTAAATGTAAGTAATATGCTAAAAGTAAAGCTGTTTCTTAGATAGCTTAAAAATGTAATTGTGAAATAATAGAAAAAGAAATACAAAAGCGTATAACGCGAGAAAAAAATGTAAATTAGCATTGTTTCTTTTCTACAAATCATATCTTCTCACTATTTCTACTTATACGAAATGAAAACTAGTATCCTACCAATTAAATTAAAATGGAAGTGCAGGCAGATATTAAAAATGGTATATGATCGAAGTTTTTGTAAGATTGTTCCCCTGCAGATTGTTTTTAAATGTTCAAAATATACACTTTTGTTACTCATTAATTGATCTGAATTCCAGGAAGCTACAATAAAGTAAAACATAATTTTATTTCGGTCAATATATCGTAAAAGTCAAAATTCTTAGGTATAATTATTTACCACAAGTATTTATGAAATTTACAACCGAAATATTTTTAATGGGAATTACTGGATAAAACCTCCTAAATTGTGTAGCCCCCACCTATCTAGAACTTTGAAGAGTCTTTTAAGATTAATAATATGACAAGAATCTCACAACAAGAGCAATTTTTTTCAGTATTATAAAAATTACTGTAACTTTGAATAATACTCAGGTTTATCACTGATTTAAATATAGAAAGATATAACACAGAATAAATACAATATTTTGAATGGAAATAAATAAAGTGTATTTTTTGTTCTCGAACAGTTAAACATCTAATGAGTAAATTCGACTGTCAAGATTTTACTTATTGTGTGCCAAAATAAATTGCGAAAATCAGTTGAAGTAACAGATGTGTACTTTAGAGTATTATAAGAATATCAGTAATCCATGAACATTTTTAGGCATTTCTCAATTTTATATGTCTTATTTCTAACACCATCCACAACAAATATGAAATGTTGGAGAGAAAACAATTATGTAGATATTTCTTCTACCCTAGTGGTCATTTTAAAAACAGAGCAGTCTCGTAGTTCATTTTTAAGGCACTTGCTTCCGATTTCGAAAGTTCCAGACACTTCGGGGAAATTCAAAAACTGATCTTCAACTGTGAACTGTACCTACGTTTATTAAGTACTCTGAGAGATTCGGATTCCACGTTACATTGTAGGTCCAACTGTGAGAGAATTCTGAATACACTGTTCAGCCTGAACATTATGACTACCTACCTACTATCGATATAAACCCGTCCAGGTGATAGGAGCGTCACCTGACGAGGAATGACTGTTAGTCAGACACACGCACGGTGTATGTAGTATCAGTGAGCGTGATGTCCGTGTTTAGAATGGAGAAGGCCCACGATCTATCTGAGTTTCAACGAGGACAGTTTGTGACGACCCGCAGACTCGGCACGAGCATTTCGGAAACTGCACGACTTGTCCGGTGTTGGAGGAGTGCTGTGGTGAGTGTCTTCAACAATTGGCGAAGCCAAGGTAAAACCACGTCCAAACGTCGAGGGGCTACCTCTCATTGCAGATGTCGGATGTAGTAGGTTGGTCGGAATGGTAAAGCAGGACAGGGGGGGGGGGGGAACTGTAGAGGAACTAACTCCAGACTTCAGTGCTGGGCAGAGTACAAGTGTGTCTAAACACACAGTGCATCGAACACTCCTAACGATGGGTCTCGCAGCCGACGACCCACGCATGTGCCTGTGTTACCACCACGACATCGGCAACTACGACTGAAGTTGACACGTGACCATCGTAACTGGACGTTGGCGCAGGGCAGAACGTTGTATGTTATGATGAACCCTGATACCTTCTTTATCATGGCAGGATGTGAATCCGTCGTTTTCCAGAGGAACAGCTTCTTGACACCTCTACTGCGGGACGGAGACAAGCTGGTAGCGGCTCAATTATGCTCTGGAGAACATTCACGTGGGTATCAATCGGACCAGAGGATCTCGTGCAAGGCACCATGACGACCAATAAGGATCATCCACTGGTTGCAGCCTACGTACACGATGACCTTGATTCCCAGCGGCAGTAGCATTGTTCAACAAGATAATGCGCCACGTCAGAATGCTTGGAGTATGATGGAGTGTTTCAAAGATCACAGTGACGAGTTGCAATTGATGTGCTGACCCACGAATCTCCAGATCTGAACCAGATAGAACACTTCTGTGATGTGATTGAACGTGGCGTCAGAGTACATGGGCCCCCTACCCGGAATTTACCGGAATTACGTTTCTTGTGTGTGCAGATGTGGTGCCAGCTGCCTCCAGCGACCCAGCAAGGCCTCCTTGCTCCCATGCCAAGACGCGTCACCGCTGTTATCCGTGCCGAAGGCGGACATGCTGGCTATTAATTAGGTGGTCATAATATTCTGGTTGATCACAGTATTTTACAACTAGAAAGTGGACAGAGTAAATACCCGTTTTATACTCTATTCATTTTCAATTGGAGGCTCGAGGCCTGTTGTACTTGCCTCGTTCCTCATATGCGGCGAACAGACAGCTCTGTCCACTCTACGGAGGGGCGAATTGGCCAGCGTTCACTCGTTCCACTTCGCACGTAGGGGTAAGGGCACCGAAGCAGTGTTTGGGTATGTCCATGTATTACGTGGGGAGGTGTCCAGTAAAATTTCATTTAAAGGGAGGCAGTAAAATATCTCAAAACACTTTTTTTTCTCCTCTTATTTCACAGAAAAATATAATAGTTAGTAGACGTCAGTATTAGCAGTTAGGTATTTAGTGGCATGAAGCAAAATATATGAATATATCAAATAATTTTAATTAATGGACGCCCGCATAGAACAAAGTGACCCTGAGACGCCTCCGTTAACTGAACGCGCTATACCACGAAAGGTCAACGTTTCGATTTACATGATTTTGCTTTCTTTTATAGCAGTACTGAGATGCGATATGTCCTACATACTCTGCTAAATATAGTTGAGTTAGCCTGCAGAACACGTCGTTATAAAGTTATGCCAAAGAAGAAGGCAGAAACACGACGGTAGAAACGACTTCATTTCACACTAGAACTTGATGCCACCTGGGCAGCTTAGAAATTGCTACTAGGTCTGTCACAAAGCCATATAGACCGCTTAAGCATATGTTTTTAGATATGTATTATCAATATCTCTTGTTTGTCTAAGTCTTCATCTATTCTGCCTATCTCACGGAGAATGGTTAGTAATGCAGTTAACGTGTGAATATGTTTTGAGATTTTTAAAACATTGCTTAATGTCATTATAGAAGTTTCCGAACCCTGTAGGCGTTTAAAAAGCAAACATTGAAAACTTTTCTATTTCACATGGCATTAATACAATATAGAGCTCAATTAAAAATTAAATATGCCATACAAAAATTAAGGGTTTCCGTAATACCTTCTTTCGTTAAATAGTTTAAACTTCATACTGATTTGTGTTATCCAGACGCAAAAGGTGTAGTTTGGGGAAAGAAATTGCGGAATATATCAGATTTTGTGCAGAAGATTATGGAAATGCACCTAAAATCTGAATAGTCAGTAGAACAGAAACTTAATTTAAAATCGGGTTGGACGAAGAATGGAAGCATTTCGATACCTTTGGCCCAGCTACTGAAATAGTGTGTTGAAAATTTTAAACTAGGATATTATACAGATTTTTTTGTTTTTGTTTTACAGTTACTTTTTGTACGTTTCTGTTTTTCTTTTATTTTCGTTTTTTCTTTTGTTTTTTTGGGGTGGGAATGGGGAGAGAGGATGAACCTGAATACTGTACACACCGAAATATTACAGGGCTTGAAGGTTCACCGTAATTCCGTTTTGTTGCTCCCTTTCCCTTCATTATGTAGATACACGCTTGGTTTACAGCCAACTTTGGCCACAAAAATAAATGTTTCATGAGCAGATTAGCACACGCATAGTTGGCATACATCGGCTTAAATTACCTTCGATAACGACAATCCGTTGATCCCCGGCAGTAACTGACAAATTTGTCCTCCGGTTGCAAAACAAATGGACCCTATAATATAGCGCTATGCTCCGCACGTAAAAACCCGCACTTTATCTGTCGACGCAGGTGTGCAGACGTCCATCGTCAATCTTCGATAGTGTTCAATGTTGCAAGACAACGGACGGCTGTAAAAATCGGCTAACGGCTGTAATCCTGCCAGCAATACGAAAGGAAATATTAATGTCGCCAGAGAGATTAAGCTTTGAGAGGGAACACGGCTGTGGAATTGGTTTGGTAATAACGGTCCAGTGCTGACTATTACATGATCTTTGCCTGATTCATCATCGCATCACGTGTGTTGTTACGTCGGTTTATGCTGAATATTTCATCCAGTTCGGAAATAATGGTACTGTCCATTTGTAGTCGCGATTTTTTTCTGGCACTACAAAGGCAAACATACACGATAAGAGCGTGATGCAAATGCCTTCACAGCATATTATAACAGTCCGTACCCAAAACTTTTATTACTACACATATTCCAATAGAGTGCTGAGATGCAGTAAAAAAATACATAGATTTCTCTGGCTTTCCATTGGTATGGTAATGAATTTCTGACGGTATATGTGTATTTGCTTATTTAAAGAACATCGTCGTGAGTGATGGAATATGATGGGAGGACATTCATTCATTTTGCTTTCAATTAGTGGAATAACGATATAATATATACCTTTACTTTTTGTTTTCGGTTACTGCAAAATCTACTAAATATTTTTCAATTTGAAGCAATAATCATTACTAGCTGTTACCTTAAACTTTGTAGTATTTAACATATAATTTTATTGCTAGAATTAGATATATTAAGCTGTAAAATACTTAAAAGGTAATAAGAACGGAGTCGAGATAATATACAGGGTGTTACAAAAAGGTACGGCCAAACTTTCAGGAAACATTCCTCACACAGAAACAAAGAAAATATGGCATGTGGACATGTGTCCGGAAACGCTTACTTTCCATGTTAGAGCTCATTTTAGTTTCGTTAGTATGTACTGTACTTCCTCGATTCACCGCCATTTATGGGGGCATTTGAAAGCCCTTGTCTACGCAACCCCGGTACCAAATCTAGAGACTCTTCGTGCTCGTATTGTGGACGGCTGTGATACAATCTGCCATTCTCCAGGGCTGCATCAGCGCATCAGGGATTCCATGCGACGGAGGGTGGATGCATGTATCCTCGCTAACGGAGGACATTTTGAACATTTCCTGTAACAAAGTGTTTGAAGTCACGCTGGTACGTTCTGTTGCTGTGTGTTTCCATTCCATGTTTAATGTGATTTGAAGAGAAGTAATAAAATGAGCTCTAACATGGAAAGTAAGCGTTTCCGGACACATGTCCACATAACATATTTTCTTTGTTTGTGTGTGAGGAATGTTTCCTGAAAGTTTGGCCGTACCTTTTTGTAACACCCTGTATAGGGAAGCCATCACCATTCCACTTTGCCATTCTATAACTGAATCTGTCTAATGAATAGAAGCAACTGGCAAAACTGTTAGATAGGCACAAAATAATCGTCTGGTGTAACACAAATCCACATTTCTACTATACAACAGGTTGCATATGTACTTGACCTTATCAACAGAGCATTCAAAAAAGGACAGTGAGAGCAACAAAGCCCGAGTAACTGATACAACATTACAGAAACTTACAAAAGCTATCCGTCTGTCCATCACCGTTACTGTAACTGTTACACCGCGATTAACTAAAAGTGGCTGGTGGATGGTGTATAGCACATCTCCGCTTATACATAGGAAGGGATAAACGGGATATGACAGGAGACACCCATGGTCTATTTTGATGAACCATTCTGGTGTAAACACTGATAATTCTAGGCATTTCTGTAAGCCGAGAATTCAAATTCATCGTTTAGTTAATCGTCGGGTCGCTGTCTGTCATATTTAAACGCCAAGGTTGGTTGGAGCCTCCCAAAGGAGGTATATCTATTCTGGTATTGGAAGTATGGTGGCAGTTTGCTTACCTCCTAACCTAAGTCGACCGTGTAAAGGACAGTTTAATGTAGAATCCGAACCATGAAAGACTTCTGGCGTAGTTCACATTACACAACAAGCTGAGCCATAGGTGAAGGTCGGGTTAAGGGTCTATGAAAATCCCAGCCGTGACAGGGATTCGTACCGGGGACCTTCCGATCTCCAGTCAGACTGAGCTATTAGGCCACTCAGTGCTCTATTTAAGTTATGCTAAATGTTGACGATCAATCGTCAACTCACCATAAGGCTCTCGATCACATCCACACCTAGAACTAACGCGTTGCGAAACACTTAGATTCACAGAGGTACCAAAGTGGACATCTTCCTGGCTGGAAACTGTTATTTTCCTGAAGCAAAAAAAACTACGTTAGTAGCGAGGAAGCCACTGAGCTCATTTCTCTCCTCCAGAGAAATCACTGAATGTTTTTTAAATATTAATTCTAATACAAAAACATGTGCAGTACAAGCCAGGCCGATGTGTAAGACATTCAAATTAAACTGAGGCAGACCTAAAGCGAATAAAAATTCTTGCAAGCCATCAACATCAATAAGTAGTCACTAATGTCTAAGCGTTTCCTACAGGCATAAACGTCAATTTCCGTGTCAAGCGGTAACATGTTTCTGAGCTTCTTATTGTCTAGCCTATTAAATTCTGACGTAACTATATACAATAAACTTATTTAGCTTTTATTTAAGCTGTAGTTTAACTACATTTAATTGCCCATCATCTCCTTTAGCGGCAGAAAAATGTTGCATTTTTTTTTTTTTATCAAATACTTTATATGAACAGAATAAATCACGTGTGAAATGGAGCTTCGAAGGTGAAACTTACGCCACTTAAATGATGAACCACCCAACCAAACCATACTTTCACTAACATTTGTTTCATTTTTTCCATTTTTCTTAGAGATGGATTTATGTCACCACTATAATTTCGGACATAATTATGATTTTAGATAATATCTTTTCTTAGTTGAAGGTTTACGAAATATGTAATTGTTTCTTTAAAAACAATCAGAGATGAAAAATATTTCCGATTTAGATCTTCAAATTTCAGATCTTTTCTTCTTCTGTCCTACTGAAATTTAATGTGATATGGAAACCTTTCTGCCAAATTAAGCAATCCAACTGAAGTTAAAATCCGCTGTGAATGGGTAAGACTAGTGCTAAAATAACGGGAATCATGTGACCAAAAAAAATTATACTGGCTGCTTCTGATTTGGACTGCAAATTGTTTAACCATCTAATCATTTTACTAGGTTAGTACAGAAGATTAGATGTAAAAATAATATAAAAGTAGGCTGATACCAGGATTATGAGTGATTTACAATAATAGATAACTGCAGTTGTATCTGAGTAACATAATTCTAGATCACCGCGTTTCTGTGAAAAGTGGTATTTAGAATCTTAGCATTCTGCTATCCGACGTAATATACTCGTAGAGAGTTAGTTCATTTAAAATTTAGTATGCCAATATCTTACGCCATAGATAAAAATAAATGTGTGTGTGTTTAACAGAATACACTGGAAGTGTAGTCACATATGGCCAGAGGCAAATGTTAGATTAAATTTATAAATAACGCATAAGAATATGCTGTAAACATTCATAACTGCCGACAATTAGCAAAACATTCAAAGAAATAACTCTAGTGGTTCTCTAAAAACGTGAAATGAGAGTTGCACAGAAGATAAAGAACTTTTATTAAACATAAAAATGCCGCATAAGGATGGATCTAACTCATAATGTTAATATGATAAACTAACTACATTACAATGAATTAATAAAAATTTCTTCTATTAATTCGACCCCAAAAATTATTAAATCTTTTATTTTGCATGATATATGTTTCTATGTAATGTCGGCAAACAACTTCTGTGTCAAACATGTGTCTTCTATTTGTAACATCGTTTCCTTCACGCATTCCCGTTACATCGCTGAATGAAATTATTCTGCATATAACGCTTCAAAAAAAAATCACTCTAAAATTTCTATATATGTATTTCGTAAAACCATTCAGGTCATAGTTGTAATGTTTATTTTAGAAATTACATCGAATCTCATCAGAAGTGGATGATGGCATAATTACATAAAACATATTTAAAAATATGCGTAATTATTAGAACCAATCAACTTTTTCACGTTTGTTGCTGTAAATTTATCAGTTGTGGAAGTAATAACATATTCAGAGCAATGGCTGAAAAATTAGCATTAATTCTATGCATTATTTCTATGCTGGGCTTCCCTTTCAAATTTTAAAGGTCTCATACTATTAATGTTTTCCAAATGTCCGGAAGTCACATAAAATAATTATTTTTGGAATTTTGAATGTAGTTTTTGAGCCACTACGAACAAAGCTGAAGGATTGTACTAATTATTTTGGCAGTTTGTTGATCCTGGTGGTGTTAATTGAAACCTGAAACAGCGCTATTTCGTCGGTAGCTTCATTAAATGAGCGGAAATGAACAGATTTAAAGCTTATAGAAACAAGATTACATTAAGGACAGCTTTGTGGCAGAGACAAAACCGATTTATATTCGTTTGGTTTTTCGGTTGTTTTATTTTCAGAACAAATGGAATAATCAGAATTATCGTGGATTATCATATTTTTCTGACAAAGCTTTACGTTTTGTTGCTTTGCTGATTTATCACTATTTGGAATCTGTTCTTTTGTTTACGGATTGGCGGTAGAATATTTTATGTGAGATAGATTGGAGAATATTTTTAATTTATTCCTGTGCGGGAAATTAGCATTGGAACGACATAATTTAATGCTTGTAGAATATGTATGTGTAACGGAAATATGTTAATTTTGTGATGTATGACAAAAAACAAGTCTTGCCATTCAGTGCAATTATAATATGCTTAAATCTTTCCTGCTGATGCTTTCCTCGCAAGTATGTATGGTTTTTAAAGGGCCTAGCTCAGGTTGTTTAAGTATGAGTACAATTCATAATTTTTCTGTAAGGTTTTTTTTTATATCTGCTTAACGTCTCTCTAACAGCGAGGTCTTTAGAGACGGGAAAGGATGAAAGCAAGGAATGGGAAGAAATTCGGACAAGTCCTTTTGAAGGAAGCCTCCCGGTATTTGCCTGGAGTGATTTGGGAAACCATGGAAAACCCAAATCTGGATGCCCGGACGGGGATTCGAACCGCCGTCCTCCCGAATGCGAGGCCAGAACGCTAGCCGTTACACCATCACGCTCGGTTTTTCTGTAAGGGTGTAGTATAGTTTAAATTGGTAATGAATCGGATAATATAGACTGATAAACGGCTTAAACATGACAAGCTTATATCTAACATTCTAAGTAGAGAAAAGTATTTATAAAAATTCTATTGCCCCACTAAGACTTGTTTCCAAGACAAGGAAGTAAAGAGACTAAATTTATTTTAAATATACTATTTACAATTTTCGGCAATGAAGTGGATTCCTATAAAGTCAGTAGGCCATTTTTTACGAAGTGAAGGAAAAATCGAAAGAAAATATCACAACCAAAGATGTGTAGAATCTTTGCGTGAACCTGTATCCACTATCTCGCTATCATATATTTCGCCTAATACCCATCCGACTATCGTTTCTTATTCAATCGAAGTAGCCTTATTATTATACTAAAATTACTAAATTTTTTCTTTGTTATTACAACTCTGTTAGCGGGTTGAATCTGTCTGTCCGTATATCCAGTCATCACAAAAACAGTACCGAAACTATTTGGTAGGGGTATCACAAGTTTAAAGTTTAGGGTCTAACTTAAAATCTGCAGTATATCTTATAACACTACGTGATCGGGAAACGGAGCAAGACGTGTTATTTGTTTTGTATCAAGAATAGAGAGGCATCATAGATCACACTGCTTACCAGATAAGAGCTACGAAATGTCCACCAAAGATCACGCTACAGCACAGATACACATATGAAGCTTTGGTTTCTGTTTATATTTTTCTTGCCTCCGTAATTTTGGTTATTTGCTTATTTGGTTTCCTGAAATACAGTCACGGAAAAACTTTAATCAAATCAGTACATTAAATATTAACACTTTAATTACCACAGTGAAATTGTGGAACTTATTTAACGGCAAATGTTACAAAGATACTACATAGTTAAACGTTTCTGCTCTGCTACGGGAAGAAAAATAAAAGGCAAACGAATTATTCCGCTCACGGACGAAGCAACTGGAAAATTAACACTGAAATAATTCCTGTGGCCATGTCAAGCTATTCGCTGTTGCCAGGACAATCTGGTGCTCCGAATGTATGCCCTGGTATTAACAATTCAGCAACACGTTTTCACTAGCTGACTGAAGACTGAATGCGCTTCGTTGTTCGTGTTTTTATTTATGCCTCGTCGACATCGAGGTCATTAGAGGCGGGATGGAACTGCGGAAAGGAACGGGAAAGAATTTGGCCATAGCACTTTTGAAGGAAGCATCCCGGCATTCATCTGGGGTGATTTGCGCAAACCATGGAAAACCCAAATCTGGATGCCCGGACGGGGATTCGAGCGTTCGTGTTGTACATGAGAGACAATTGACAGGGTGAAACCCGGTGCCACGATAGTCAGACGTGATCTTCCGGCAGGCATACTTGTAAACGTCGTCACCCGACGGATATTCACCACCAACGGTGTCGTCAACCCATACACTTAGTGGATAGGTTTGTGGTTCAGCTCAGATGCTGAATAAGCAATCTGGTGATTACGAATTTCCCACCACCAACTCTCCTGCCCAACTGCTCTCGTCCCGAATGATGAAATTTCTTTCTAGTATGGGAACTCAAAATACAGGTGGCTAACCCCGCGTTTAGCACTTGACGCGAGATATGATGAAAAGGGATTAATTACTAATTATGCACATAATTTCATCTTAGCCCTCGTTTCTGGGCGTCAAGGAAATATTACTGAATTTTATTATTGTAAAAATTATTTTAATAAAGAAAGACCAAATCACTCCAGGCAAATGCCGGGATGCTTCCTTCAAAAGGCCATTGCCGAATTCCTTCCCATTCCTTGTCCCCCATCCTTTAACGTCTCTAAAGATCTCGCTGTTAAGAGACGTTAAGCAGTTAAAAAAATAATAAAGAAAGAGTGGTCAACTTTATCTTTCTAAAGGTTGCTAGACGATCGGCGTGTGCCTTTGGATATAATCTGTTAGTTCAAAGGATTTTTGGTCTGAGTTTTTGATCAGTGATGATGTGAAACAGAATAGGCTATTTGGTAGTATTGAAAATATATTACAAATTGTAGTCATTCGTGTAGATTAACGGCTAAAGTTTGAAAAAGAACGGTGGGCTGTTTATAATTTAAAAAAGCGAAATAGAAATTAGATTTTTCTTGCCTTTGGTCATATGACAGAAAACGCTCTCGGATTGGTGGTCGCTTTTGTGACGTCACGTGCCTGCAGGCGCTGCGATTGGGAATGGAGTGTTTCCCATTATCCAAGTTTTCAAATATTTTTATTGCTTGTTGCTGGTTGTTTCTTGCTATTAATGATATTTCATTTTGAATACAAAATTGAGAACAATTTGTAGAAACCTACAGCGGGAAAAATACCGAAAATGGACGCCTTATTTAAAGTAACTACTTCCATTTGAGAATCATTTACATTTAAATCTAAAGTTAGAGATTAACAAAAAACGATCATAAGAATGACTGAAACTATTTTATTTACCGACCGCGTTTCTCTTAATTTCACACGATGAAACTGTGATGGATATATGTTGACTACTTACATAAAGAAAAGCAATGAACACATTGTGTCCGGGTTGTTGCGTGGTTAAATAGTGTTAACGGAATAGAAAAGATCCGAACCGGATGTGTGCATTTTTTTGTTTCTATTTTCTGTTTTTTTAATTTAAAAAATGATGTTTTTCTTCCAAGAATTCATAAATATTTTGTTGTTAGGTGTCATGCAAATGTTTGAAACATAAATTGCTGCCATGCAAGAAACTTTTTGAAACGATACTTTTCCCCTTCCTCTTTTAATTTTAAAATATACCAGACATACATTACCATGAAAAAAATGCAAGCGCACGGCGGTGAATAATTGAATTTATTGTAACAGTAACAACACTTGAAGCAATCTTGCATCAGTCCCGAAACACTTTGAATACCTTTTATTCAATTTTTACGTAACGATAAAACTGCGTGTTATCATTATGACAAAAATCTATTTAGGTGGTATTTACTTTTAATGTGCAAGTAATTTTCAGTTTCCAGGAAAAAAAAACTGCTTTTCGGTGTGCAAGTAATGTTTAGTTTAAGTTTTGAAGTCTTCTTTAATATGCTTACTATCAAACATTTGCGAAGCCTACGGAAAAAAATAATTAATGTTTTGGTAGATTTTGGAAAAAAGTTGAATATTGCGATGCTACCAACAGTAACAAGTATCTAAAGACAACGCCTACATAAAACTAATAAAATATATTTCAAAAGGAGGATCGAACTTAACAACGCTAAGCTTACTGATATTTTCTTTAAACAACGTACTACATTTTATTTAACGAAATTATAGTGTAAATGATGTTGACAGAAAATGATATGTGACTTAGTCCCAATATAGTGTTTTTTTTCGTATTTCAGCTTTTTTTTTTTTTTTTTTAACAGTTTAACGTCCCTTTTTAACAACGTGGTCTTTAGAGACGGGAAAGGATGGGGGCAAGGAATGGGAAGGAATTCGGCCATGGCCTTTTTGAAGGAAGCATCCCGGCATTCACCTGGAGTGATTTGGGGAAACCATGGAAAACCCAAATCTGGATGCCCGGACGGGGATTCGAACCGCCGTCCTCCCGAATGCGAGGCCAGAACGCTATCCGTTACACCACCACGCTCGGTCGTATTTCAGCTATTGTGGGAACAGTTACAGTATTTTTGGGAGTTTCTGTTTTTGTGGTTATAGATTGGCGTACTGTCACTATTTATAAACCACATTTCGAACAATTTACACACAAATTAAGAGAAACAAACAAGACATTACTTTTCTAGAGAGAGCGCTTGCTGGTTCGTTATCGTTGGCCCGTATCACGCAGCAAAGGAGCGTTTTGGCGGGCATTCAAATACTTCAAATTTTAACCTTGAATTTTACGTAAAATAGGAACTTTCGTCAAAAAATAAATAGTATCCAATGAATAACTTGTAGGGTCTATCAAAAACAATTTAAAACTATTTTCAAAAAATAGCCACATAGTCTATTCTTCACGCAGGGTGTAGGGAGCGTCCATAATCTCGTGACTAGGGGTAGGGGGGGGGGGAGAGGTGGAAAGCTAAGCTGGGCTACATCGGGGCATGTCTGAGGCAAGTTACATAACTTGTACTTAATATTATTTGACATCGTATTTAAAATAAGGTTCGGAAACCACTGCAGCATGCGGATATTTATTTGCATAATTTGGTTATCTCTGTATGTCACTTAGATATCCTATATACTGACACTGCCGTTCACGAGTGAGATTTGTAGTCATAGCGTTGGGTTGCACGCTGCCGGCGCAATACGATTTGAAAAACGTTAGAAATGCCGTACCTACACCCAAAGTCGCTTACAGATGTCACCCGGGATTTTCCAAGGCAGTGGCGGTTCATATTGTTTTGATGTTTGAAATAAAGTTCTTTTGATTTGAATCTCCGCGTGTGAAACTATAACTCTAATTTTGCTCTGTCAAGTGAATTTCGGTGCAACTTTAATTAAAGTGCTTGCTGAAGTGTTGTTTCAACTTCAAAGTGTGGTGTGAAGTGGCACTGTACAACAAACCTTACGACGCTTTTCAAAAATATTTTCCAACGAGTTTTCATTCCCTGGTAATGTAGAAGGAATGGTGACAGAACTTTCTCAAACAAATTTAAAAATGCAGCTCTTTTTTTTCGGCTGCAGGTATGGTTTATTAGCGTTAAATGAACAATGGTAAATGAGCTAAAGATGATTTTTGCACTGACACCTCAAGAAGAAAGGATCTCTGTTTGTAACTGAGAAAGAGTTTTCAATAATTGGTTATTCGCAAGGGTGGTTAGTTTCACTCAGAATATTTATAATTATAGAAAATACTTAATACATATATCTGTCGTGTTCATTATATGTGATAATTTTAGCGATAGTCTGTTAAGAGAAAACAGTACAAAATATCTTCTGCAATCAGTACTGAAAAAACTAACTGCCACAAGGGAGATGTCGGGGGGGAGGGGCCGGGTTGGGGGGGGGGGTTGTAGAAGTAAAAAGCCCGACAGGCTGCGAGGGTGAATGGAGGGTCCATGGAAGGCCCATAATGAAGACACAAAGTTTATAGATGCCCCATTATGAGAAAGAAGTTATATCGACGTTCATGCAGGCTGTTTCTTTTCTCTTTATTAAAGTGACAACATTATACAGAAAAAGCATTTTTATTTATGTATTTCGTCGTCTAATTCACTGTTGTAATAACTAGAAAAGCTGTAGATTGAATATTTCGAGAAGGATCTATCTCGCTCATCGTAAGAGAAGGAAGATGCCGGCTAGTGTGGTTCTTGAGCGCAACGAGACATTAAGTTAAGAAACAAACCAGAAGGATTCATTTGAACACGTTGTTGCGTTGCCTGAAATTAATTTCAATATCTCCTCCCAAATTTTCTTGTTAGAAGTTATTACGTGAATAAATAGAATGGAATTTAATTATTCTTTCGTTACTTAAAAAGAAGAAGCAAGCGAATCGTGCAGCATGTTTTTTTAGTAACATACTTCCCAGTGTTATAGTGAACGGAACACATTCTGCACGAATCTGTTTACTTTAAGGAAGCGGCATAATTTTTTCAGCTTTTGATGTTGGTTGAAGTAGAAAAAGAATTTCATTCTCAACTCTTACGAAAACAATTTTTTGTTTAGAAAAAATCATGTAAATGTTTCAAATAAAAAAAAATCACCTTTTTTCACAAGGTCAGTATTACTTTCTAGAATTATTCCGCTCTCATTATTGAAACCTGAATTTTTTGACAATTTGCAACACTGTGACCTTGGGAGGTCTATTTTGGTCCGGGCACTATAAATGATAAACGTCGCACATCCAATTCTCCACGGTATAATTTAACTTATATTTTTCTCTTCTGTCTTGCCCAGTATATCAAGTGATGCGCAGTATTAGTTGATTAGTTGGTGCTCTGCATGAGAGTTGAAACAAAGGATGTGCCGAAAGTTGGCTTTGATTTACTACGGTTACTATTCCAAGAGGCACGGTCGTCAAGTTTACCTTCACCATTCAAAGGAAGACAAGATCGTCTACCTAACCATATAGTCTGCGTAGAAATTTGATGGATATTTTTGTGAATAGGGAACTCCTCTACTATTCTCCTTTCGAAATATCCGAAGATTAATATTTATTTACTTCTTCAGTGATCCAGCAGGCACTGTCGGCGTGCCTTTTTGACTTCTGCCAACTATTGTGTAGTGGTTCAATGCATAAGTCATACGACGATGAATCGATCAAATACTGTCCAGTTTACATATTCCATGTAATACGGTTATTGTAGTCGATAATAGGTTGCAAATCGAATACACGCACTTCTGCATCTCCTGTTTGATTGATTCTCAAGTACTGCCCTTCCAGCTGAGGTAGAAGTATCGAGTTGACCTTACGATAATCTCGTCTCGACCGAGTTGGCAGTCTGGATGCCAAAACGACTTTCCTGACGACGCAGATGCTGACAGGATGCTGAGCTGCCAGAAACTCTGTTTATTATTCACGAGTCGTGAATTTTTCAACGTCAGAGCTGCCGAAGTAATCAAGAAGTTTCTCTCCCGACAAGGCCCGTGGGAAACTGGCCCTTGGAAGGGAATTTAATTTTCAGTTGCAGTTGAAACTGCCGGCACGTGCAAACTTATTTATTTAGTTGAGCGACAGACTCGTTTCAGTTTTCTTTGACCATCCCGTGACTGTAGCCGTAGTAATGTCAGGGCTGCAGTTGTGGTGCCCTTTAGTGTCGTAATACCAAACTATGCACTCCACAAAACGGTATAGGAGACACGGCGTTGGCACTAAACTAATCTTATCTTATATATAAAAATCAATGTTTGTGGGATTGTTCGTCTTCTATGCATTCCTATACTATTTATCAGATTGCAATGAAACTTGGGAGAGTTTTCGAGTGAGCGTCTGCAAAGGTTCCTGTGAAAAAAAAATCCAAAAAGTCACCCCCTATTCCGCATAACACCCCATAATTTAGGCAAAACCACATTTTTTATCCGATTTAGATAGGAATTTGTACACTTATACTTTAAAACAAACATAAAAATACTGCCTACATACGGTTTCCGAATATTAATCCCCTCTCCCCCTTTCCAACCCCATTACGTTTTTACCCCATAATTTAGGCAATACCACATTTTTTATCCGATTCAGATAGGAATTTGTACACTTATACTTTAAAACAAACAGAAAAATACATCCTACGTATGGTTTCCGAATATTCATCCCCTCGCCCCCTTTCCAACCCCATTACGTTTTCACCCCATAATTTAGGCAAACCACATTTTTTATCCGATTTAGATAAGAATTTGTACACTTATACTTTAAAACAAACAGTAAAATACTGCCTACGTATGGTTTCCGAATATTCATCCCCTCTCCCCCTTTCCAACCCCATTACGTTTTCACCCCATAATTTAGGCAATACCACATTTTTTATCCGATTTAGATAGGAATTTGTACACTTATACTTTAAAACAAACAGTAAAATACTGCCTACGTATGGTTTCTGAATATTCATCCCCTCTCCCGCTTTCCAACCCCATTACGTTTTCACCACATAATTTAGGCAAACCACATATTTTATCCGATTTAGATAAGAATTTGTACACTTATACTTTAAAAAAGAAATAGAAATACTGTACACATTAATTTCACAATAACCCAATCCCTCTCCTCTCTTTCCACCACCTTAATTACCCCCTCTTCCCCATAACACCCCATAATTTAAACAAACCCGCAAACCGTTCGTCCGATTACGGTGAAGCTTTGGTGAGTTGTCCACGGGATGACAGAGAAGGTTCCTGTCAAATAAAAAATAATTAAAAAACCCACCCCTCCTCCCCATAATTTAGACAAAACCACATATTTCATCAAATTTCAATGGGAATTTGCACACTTATACTTTGAAACAAACAGAAAAATACTGCCCGCATATGTTTTCCAAAGCTCATCCCCTCTCACCCTTTCCAACTGAAAATGAATGAAACAGCAGTTTAAAATTAATATGTAAATATTTTTTTCATTTAATCTATGTGCCTACTCAATTCCAGCAATGGTGAAGCATTGCCGGGTAAGCTAGTCTTTAATAATTTCTTAGTGAAATTTTTTTTTATTGAGCATTGAATCAGGGAGTGATTTAATTTAGCAGTTTAACGAAAATGGAGGCACTGTTATAGAAAAGCATTAATTTTTCCCACCATTAGTCTCACGACTAATTTGACACAATTACTTATCTCTACTTATAGGCCATTCACTTCAATATACGTCCTCAGTTATCTGCTTTATATACAGTAATATTTATTTTTCTTTATAGATTATTTCTTAAATTGTTTCTTACACTAAAAAATTCACCAATCCCGCTAATCTTAAAATATTATCCAACATCCTGTGTCTCCTTTATATAAACCTCTTCCACAAATGTCTTTCCTCGCACATTAATAACAAAACACGTTCATTTCGCAATTTATCTCTTCACTCAATTTTCTGTAGCACCACATATAGAATTCTTCAATTTTCCTTCTTTCTGGTGTTCTTAAGAAAGAACGCAACAGAGTGATATACAGGCTTGTATCGCGTGAGGTGCTTCAATACGTAAAATGTGGCATTTTTCTTAAAACGAAAAAGAATATTAAAGAATAATGAACAGCTGTTAAAATAGAATTTCTCTTCTGTTTCCGCATAATAATATAACCAACTTGGTATTTGGAATAAGACGTATCGTATGTTTAAGTTATGCCAACAAAAGTAGCAAAGTCAAGAGACTACACTAGATGCAGTATTTACAAGATAAGTTAGAGTCACAAGTGTTTATTTCTTATTCCAGTAGCAATAACAGATTGTTTTTTTTTTTACAACATGAACCAATGGAAAGAGAATAAGAGGTTAACTACCTTATTAGTATCTTAACGAAGTTACTAAAAATATCTTCGTCATTTAGTCCCATGGAACATTTAGAACTGAGTAAATGTTTCACTTCTCTCTTGAGTTATTTAGTACATCTTTTATTATTTTTTAAAAAATATTTGTTTAATACTCGTGCTTAGAACTGGGAGAGAATTATGGGCAAGGAACAGGAAGGAAACAGGTGATGGTTTCTGCAATGGAACCCCGGCCCAGAGATCAAGCACCATCATCCAACCCATCTCTGTAAAACTAATCTCTCTTCTATGCTTAACAATCTTAGGCGTCTCGATGGGAGAGAAAGAATATATGGCAAACAGATTGGAACAATTAGATGCACCAGAAAGGAGCCACCCGTGGCCGCATGCAACCATGTATCCCTTACAAACCGTGGTTCCATAATTGGAAAATTAACAGACGCCACTTGATCAATATTATTAGAAGCCGATTCCATCACCGCAACTTTCCCAGCCATCTAAATCGAATAGGTCTGAGAGATATCCCCCACGTGACTGGGTTGATCAAGCAGTGGGGGACATAGATCATGATCTATTTTCTTGAAAGAAATACACCAATACTCAGGAAAAAATGCTGAAAGAACTTACAAAGTGCAATACTCCTCCTCCAACCAACTTAACCAAATTGTTCTTTTCTAACAAACACCAAATACACAAAATGATAACGTCCTTTTTCAAGGATGGAGACCGAGCGGGGCGGTGTAACGGTTAGCGTTCTCGCCTCGCATTCGGGAGGACGGCGGTTCGAATCCCCGTCCGGGCATCCAGATTTGGGTTTTCCATGGTTTCCCCATATCACTCCAGGCAAATGCCAGGATGCTTCCTTCAAAAGGCCATGGCCGAATTCCTTCCCATTCCTTGCCCCCATCCTTGCCCCCATCCTTGCCCTCCATCCTTTCCCGTCTCTAAAGACCTCGATGTTAAAAAGAGACATAAAGCAGTTACAAAAAAAAAAATCAAACATTCAAATATAAATCGAAGACAATTAGGGAACCCAACAGAAAACTCTTGGAACAAAGTTGATACGTGGACTATCGTATACCACCCTATCATAAATATCCTCACAAAAAATCATCTAGACGTAATACTTGAATGAGCGCCCAGTGTGAATGGTTAGGGTACAAGTGCTCTACACTGACCAACATAAATTTAAGTCGCAGTGTCTGAAAAAATCCCACTAATTATGAATTGAAACCTGTACTCTGTAGGTAAGAGATATAACAATATATCTCATTTGATGTCGATATATTATATTATATGACCAAGAATGTAAACTATTATACATAGATCACGTGAAGAAACTGGAATGTAAATTGTTGTAAAATAAAATGTAATTAACTTGGCTGTATGCCCTTTAAGGCCGAAGACCATTAAATAAATAAATATACAGGCGTCAGCAGGTCACCCTATTTGTATGGACGTATCTAAACTTGTAACTTACAAAAAAAAAAAAAAAAAAAAAAAAAAAAAAAAAAAAAAAAAAAAAAAATGCTTTTGTTTTGGAAGGTGTGTTTTCAGAGTGTAAAATCACCCGAGCTCAACCTCTGAATAAAATCTATGACAAGCCGGACCAGCACAATGACGTCGAATCGAAAGGGCCGGTGGTTTGAGTCAGGCAATGGTTTTAATTAAATGTTGGGTCCTTCCAGTGCAGTTTATTTGTCTTCATATACTACTGATGTTGAATAACATACATGTTGATAAAATAACAGTTGATAATGATCAGTATGTCTGACAGCGTAACTGTTTGCTAATGTTGGATTACCACTTCACCTGCTCGATGGAGTCGGAAAGAGCAAGAGCTAACCTTGTGTACAATGTTTGCCTGTTCCATCAAGCTAATTAACCGTCAGAGTGAAATAGGAGAGGCTTAATACGAGCCCTCGAACTTTGTGTTTAATTGTTCTCCACCGTAAATTCGGAAAGATCGAATGAACTGAGAGCAGTGCATTGTGGGTACCTGCGTACTACGTTCATGCTAATTAATTACTAGCTACCAAAAGAAGTTTAAAAAATACTGTTTTAAATTTCGCGACTGGTTTCAAGACATACAACATGTCTTAGTGTTCTGTTGTAATTTATTCATATTAATGTTCTTTTGGCGGCTATGTGATGCAAAAGTTCGGGGTGAGGTATCCGGTTCAAATCCCGGTTGTGCCAGGAATTTTTAATAGTTACGTTTGTTCATATAAGCCACGTCAGGACGTTCTGTGATTCGAGTTCCACCTTAAACAGAGGCGGAATGCGTGTTAAATCGAAACTCTGTCACGCAGGCAGCCCAACAATCCTTCGGGATCGCCCAGCCAACAATGCCACACGCGATTGCGTTACCTTACCCTCCACATTATTCGTCTTTAACTATGTTTGGTTTATTGTAACAGTTGTCTGTGTCTACTCTTCGAATATCCCCTATATTAATGAAGTAAGAAATATTACGTTTCTTTCACCATAGTGTATATTGCTGTCAGAATCTTCCATACACTTCTTCCCCGATCCATCATTGTCAGAACATGTTCATTTCGTGCTTTCTCTGTCCACTGAAGTGTTTACGCACTTCGGTATAAACTTACTTTCGTAAGATTTGTGCTTAGAGTTAAGAATTATAGAACGTTGTTTCCGATTCCCAGAAAAATGTTTGATGCTTGAAGTTTTCTGATCTTGAAGGCAGCACTATTTGCTTTTGCTAGTTTCTTTTTCAGCTTGTTCTTTCCATATTATTAATAATAATATAACAGTTTTACTTTTGCTACTATATTTGATTCCTTTTTGATATTTAGTCCACTGCTGCTGTTCTTACTTTACGCAGTTTGTTTTGCTTAGGTTTATATATATATATATATATATATATATATATATATATATATATATATATATATATATAAAAAAATCCTCTACCCATATTTTTCTCATAGCATATAGTGAATAATTTCTCAACAACAACACATTTTCTTACCAGCCAATAAAAATTAACTTTGACAGTTTAACTATAATTTAAATTGTTATTAAAGTTATTGTTAAATAGATCAGAGGCGTAAAACTAATTGACCTTAAATACAGATATCAATTTCAGTTACGAACAGCCGATTGGTCACGTGTTTTAACAATACTGAATTATTTGGTCAGCTGAAGCTACAAACGTCTAGCCAGAATCATCACAGCCATAGAAAAATTATCTTATTCAGAGTACTTTGACATGACATAGACTCGAACAATGTAACAATTAACTAAAAACCATTCAATAGGGACGTAACTATAGGTCTTAGTGGTTTCCTGGCATTTTTACATTGAAATCTGAGCCGTAACTTTTTTGTAAATAAAAATTGTTAGTGCTGCAAAGCTGAGAGTTCAAGTAGATTATCCTTTTTCTTCATTAAACGAAGAATTAGAAAGTTTTGATTTTTCAAATAGCCTTAGTCGAGATACAACGACTAGATACCGACAGGTGTGAATGTGCCGAACTTTCCAGGAAAGCAATGAAAGGCAGGAAGGTGCGTGTCCAAACTGCATGAAATCAAGGTCAAGTTAACAATTGCCACTCTCAAAGGGAGAATTAAATAGTACACCAACCGTACACTATCTGCTAGAGGGAGGGACAGCGTATTTTCCTTGAAGCACAATTGTTAACATAAATTTGTATGAGATATGATAAGACACGTCGGCAACAAAAAAAGGCTTATATTGACTTTGAATGACATCGAGTGCGGCGGAGACGTTGATATTCGCTGATTCGAAAGAAATAAGCTTAAAGCAAGAAACAATGACTCGGGAAGTTGCCAACCAAAACTACGTTTTGTAGGAAAACTGTGTTAAAAGGCGTGGCATCGACCAATTCCATGACAGAACACAAGTATGAAACAGCTCGTAGATGTGGTGGGGAATAAGATAAAAGTTTCTTACTAATAATAATGATATTATTATTGTTTATTCGTATTTGTAGCCAGTGAACAACCGGCAGAGTCGTCAATGTGATGACCGATCGCGTCTTCGAGGACTCAATTCCCGTTAAGCGGACGAGCAACAAATTTTCACAAATCACACAGTTTTGGCTTTTAAAGTGAAACTTTTATTCTATCGTCTAAAATTTTTTCGTTCATCTATCGCATGTCGCATTACATGCGCGCAAGTATGACGTCACCTATTGCGGAGGCCTCATGTCCGTCAACACTCACAAGGGGAGGTTTTCAGTGTGGAAATCGCAATCGTAGAACGAACAAGTATGGGAAATAGTAGGTCACCTCTGGTTTCTCGCCATAAATCAGTTCTGCTTGGTGGGACTCCGCTTAAAAGAAATCGGGGATTAAAAAATGCTTAAATTGTGTGTAAATGAGCTACACTTGTATTTATTATGTATTCCGTACGCTACTCTAATACATAGATTGAAATTAAAATTTATAGTTGATATCTTGTTTACTATTGGTTTCCCATGATCATTCCCATTTTCCAATTATTATGTTAAGATTAAGAACGCAGTTTTAATACTCATCCGCATCAACCAGTTTACCGTACAAGTTTCCCCAATTAACATGAAGCGGTCTTATAACCCATTTCACAAAGATTAACTGTCGCATCCTCAGGAAAATGTGTTAATTTGCACTCTTCATGCATTATTTTCTTTCTGCCAAAGCCCCCAGTGTTCAGAACTGTATATGAACATTTATTGCTTCACGTGTATTGTTCAGGAGTGTTCTTCTTTGAAGATTCAATTTTAATGATGTAATAACTGGCTAAATTATATAATTTTGTTTGTATGCTAATCGATGTCCATGACGAAACCTGTTCTATTCAAATTCTACAAAACAACAGTGACAGATCCATCGTAGATCGCCATGCCGTCAACACCGGGCACGCTATGAAATTTAAAGACACGAGGTTGCTGTGAACACCAGTGGTGGCCTGAACGAGTGAAGCAGGAAGCAGAAATTTTTAATGAAACAAACAACTTCAACAAACACAGTGGATTTTTACTCTGTAACGCTTGGGGATCTTTGCTATGTAAAAATAATATCTCTGACGGAGACAGCCGAAAGTTTAGATCATCAAATAAATAACGCAGCATTCCCGGAAAACTCAGTAATTATTAGATTGTTATATATTCACCTGAGAAGAGGAAAAAGGAAAAAAATATTATGTTTCTTACAACGTAATAAGGTGGAACGTCTCAGTGGTAAACCATCTAGTTAGATGCTGTAATATGCTTCAAAACATACTGTTTTCTATCTGAGAAGACATTACATACTTTTAAGTACTCTACTTACTCAAAAAATTTCTTTACTGTGTAATACAACAAACCTACATGGAAAGAAAATTTCCGTATTTTACTGCTCATAAAGAGTATTAATTTATGTTTTAAATTGTCGTAGTGTTCACACATAGAGGAGAGAAAGTTTCTTTATTATAATCTAACTTCAGAAGTAATTTTGTTACTACACAGCCATCCCGCCAAAGAAAATACTGAATCTGCAGAAAATTATGTGCCGATGGGTTTACTATACAGATGGCAGCTATCATCTTTCCTTCAGAGTTTACCGTTAGTCGATGCTATATAAGTAGAAGGAAACTCTAGCCAATCTCATCGTCGTTCTTGAGCTTACATCATGAAGTCAGAGGACGTGAGACATAAAAGCTGGCCAGTTTTTATGTCTTGTTTGATCGCATACGTTCTTCAAATACGTTTACCGTGATAGCTTGCATTAAAGGTAAAATTTCAGTCGTTTATCCTTAAGGCCACGAGGCCAAATCGTCGAGACAACATGTACCGCCATTAACCTACACTGAACTAACGTGTTCTTCTCCCAAACTCGAATGCTGGCTTCTGATTTCGTCTAATGTGATAACATCGGCTATTATTGTAACTGTTACGTGACTCTGAATATCTGTGGAATTGTGTATAAAAATAATTAACTTATGCGTACCAAACATTTAATAAAACTGTAAGACTTGACTACAACTACATCATGATAATGGAAATAATCGTTTTAAAATAACCAAAAACTCGCTTGAAAATAATGAACCGAGCGTGGTGGGTGAGCGGTTAACGCTCTGGCCTTGCATTCGGGAAGACGCCGGTTCGAATCCCCGTCCGTGCATCAAGATTTAGTTTTTCCATGGTTTCCCCAAATCAGTCCAAACGAATGCTGGATGCTTCCTTCAAAAAGGCCTTGGCCGAATTCCTTCCCGTTCCTTGTCCCAAGTCCCATCCCGCTTCTAACGGCCTCGACGTCAATGAGGTGTAAAGAGGCAAATAAAAATAAATAATTACGTCAGTTTTAATAAAGGTTCGTGAATAATAATAATAACAACAATACAATCGTGTAATGTTAAAGGGAAATGAATGGTTAAAAGAACGTAGTCAGGTTTCAAATAAAGGAGTCCCTTATTCCAAGGTTGCGACGGTGAACCATGACCGACGTTATCAGTTCAAGTTTAGTTAATTGGTCGCGTAAGGCATAAATTGAAGTGCTCTCACAATATCGGCCTTAAATTGTGAACAGTTTCCCCCTATTTATGGTATTCGTATTTCTTTCCCGTATCTTCGAGTTGTAAGTAGCAAGATGAGAATTCGCTGAAAAACTTTTCAATCTAACTTCTCCAATAAATCAGGGGTCCGATTCGCAAACGGTTTAGAGAGCCGTTTTTGAAATATATTTTTTAACAATTTAACTGGTAACATGATATAGCCTATTTATATGAAAACTACAAATTTCGAAATGTGAAACAATAGTAGCTCCCTGGCTTAAGTATATGAATTAGTAAATATAATTGTTATTGAAAGTTGCAGCAACATATTTTTATATTTTGTTCAAACTAATGTTTCTAGCTTGAATTTTTTCCGTTAACTGTGCAACGCTGTTGTATACGAAAACCTAGGAAATTGTGAACATCCATCATCTTTTATTTCTTTAACGTATTTGATAGCAAATTTAATTGAAAGTAAGTTTATCAAGTAAAGATTAACCTATACTCTTCACACCATCACTGACAGCATCTTCAAAAACTCGTCATTGTTTTCCCAACAGAAACTTGTGTAAACATCAATATATTTATCAGGATTGTAAATTCAATATATGAGTATGATTCCATTCAATAAACGAAACTAGGTGTTTTAATAGTAAATCAAAATTTATTTATATTATTACTCAATCTTAACCTCTTAATCGGAAAATTTCCGATTCCCTCGTAACAACCTATAATTACTTGGGGCCTTATCTTACGTTAATTATCAATTATTTTATGTGATAAGACTACTTCCAACCAAGTATTCTGGCGCTTCCACACGGTTAATATGAGAAATTTTAAACCCTACCCTCAGACTGCCTACAAAAACAATTTTTCAACAGATCCAATTTCTCTTTCCGTTAAACTTTTCTTCTTCTTTTAAATTGAATTACGGAGTCAATATCCATTCGCAACGCCCTCCTTCCGCAGGAGAGTTCTCCAGAAAATTCCAAAAGCAAGCTGAGATGCGACGTGACGTTTACGAATTGTGAAGAGTTTCCGAAATTCTACAAAATCCGTAGATTCAAAGAGAATTCAAACTCCATTGTGAAGTTACGAGTAGAACAATACAGCTGTTACAGACAAAACTGAATTTGAAAATTTTAACTAAACTTCTTTGACTGCCAGAGGTGAATTGTTATTGTTCTTCTTTTGATAATCATGTTGTTATTACTAAAAACAATTTATTAGGTCATGTAAATAGTCTCGATAAGTAACAGTGTATCTTCAAATAAGTCATACTCTTTAGGAATATCAGAATGTATTATACTGTTTAAATATAACAGTAAACAGTTTTAAATGTGTTCAAGGAATTTTTTATAATGTCTGTACAATATATAGGCAATGATTACCTGCCTCTAGAAATAATGCTAAATATTTTATGTGACAATCTACGAAATGCCGAACTATTTTGTTGACAAATGTCAGCGCCCTTGGGAAACATGGTCATCATCAAGGGTGTACGTGGTCTGCAACCAATATACGATACTTATTGACCGTCATGATGCCTTGCACGTGCTCCACTGGACCCACGTGAATGTTGCAGAGAGCATAATTGAGCCGCCGCCAGCTTGTCTCCGTCCTGCAGTACAGGTGTCAGGAACCTGGATAACGACAGATTCGCACCCTCCCATCGGCATGATGAAGAAGATAGCGGGATTCATCAGACCATGCAACGCTCTGCACTGCACCAACGTCCAATGATGATGGTCGCGTGCCCATTTCAGTCGTAGTTGCCGATTCCGTGGTGTTAACATTGGCAGATGCATGGGTCGTCGTTTGCGGAGGCCCATCTCTATCTAGTGTTCGATGCACTGTGTGTACAGACACACTTGTACTCTGCCCAGCATTAAAGTTTACTGTTAGTTCCACCACAGTTCGCCGTCTATCCTGTTTTACCAGCCTGCCCAGCCTACGAGTCTGACATCTGTAATGAGGGCTGGCCGCCCAACCAATCGACGTTTGCGTGGTTTCACCTTGGTTTCGCCACTTGTTGAAGACACTCACCACAGCACTCCTCGAACACCCGACAAGTCGTGCAGTTTCCGAAATGCTCGTGCCGAGCCTTTGGGCCATCACAATCTGTCCTCGGTCAAACTCAGATAAATCGCGTCCCTTCCCCATTCTAAACACGGATAGCACGCTCACTGATATTACATGCGCCATGCGTGTGTATGACCAACAGTCATTCCTCGTCAGATGACGCTGCCATCGCCTGGATGGGTTTATATCGATAGTTTGTAGGTGGTCGTAATGTTCTTTTCCAGTTCGCGTGGTTTGGAGATGTCTGTGCCTGAAGCTGTCTCTGTGTAGGTGGAAGGCCGGAAGTAGGATTACAGAGGGAGAGGCAAGGCGGCGAGATGAATGCTGTGCCCCGCGCGACTTAATTGTGCCATCCGTCGCGACGGCGGCAGAAAATGAGAGGGCGCGGCCAGTGCTGCTCATTTGTTAGCACGCTGCTCCGGAAGGATCAGAAATCCGTTATGTGCTTGCACACTAATCTCGGGTGATCCATTGCTCGAGACTCCACTAATCCAAACAGCAATCTGACTGTAAATCTCGTAGCTGTCATCGATAATACGACAGGCTACATCCATAAGGCACCTCGGTGTAACATGACTATTATAAATCTTATAAATTAAGACTTAAAACATCTTTCTAATGGGGCAAAGAGCTAGGACTAAAAATAAGCCCTACTAAATCCTATACTATTGTTATTGCTAGTTCAAAACTGATAGGCAACAACTTCGTATTAAATCTCCCAGGAACAGAATTAAATTATAGCGATACGGTAAAAGATCTTGGAGTCCTAGTGGATAATAATTTAAACTATTCTGAGAACACTGTCTCAGTATGTCGCAAGCCTTCGTCTCTCCATGATCTTTATAAATGTAAGAAGAATTTCCCCACCCATTTGAAAAAAATAGCAGGTGCCAGTGACGGCCGAAGTGATTTGCTCAGGTATTGACAATGAAATTTTTCGACGGTTTACTGATCATTATTGAAGTGAAAGGTGCCTGTAAAAACAGGAATCTCTAACCAGAAATTTGCAATGTCTCATTACCTGCAGTTACCGCCGGATTAGAGAAATGATTTTGAAATTAATCAATGAGAAATGTTTGAAAATTGACCAAACGGAAAACATTGAGTGATTCACCAAAATCCGACAAGTTGATCTACACGCAGTGCTGGATTACCCAATACGCAGGATTATTCACGACTAGGAAGTAGTCGGGATCCCCCGATTATTGAAGGCCTCCGAAAGTTAAACTTTTTTCATTAAATAAAAAATAATAAAAAAACAATCAAATAATCAACAATAGAATGAAAATTATTTGTTTTTGTTTTATTGTAGTGTACAATAAATAAAAGTAATTTTCAAGATATTATAATTGAAAAAAATATGATAAGTTCTATTGGTCATCTACAAAATCTTTTCTTTGTACTTATAAAATACAGATACATATTTCCAAAAACAGATGGAATCAAATGTTTGAGTGCCTAGGGCACCATAACTTCTTAATTCGACACTGCCTTCCATGGCCACAACAGCAATGGAACATATTTCGCTTGAAAATCGTTTCCTTTTACGTGCATTCATAATAATTCTCCATCATAGGAACTAAAAAACAGAAACAAAATTGCCTCCTCACATTGACAAAGCTTCTAGGGCAGTGTTTCTCAACCTTTTTTAACCCTAGTACCAGTAAATTTTAAAAAATAATGCTACGGGTCACTAACTTACACGTACCTAAATTTTATTTTTTCCTCTTTTCGTTTCAGCTGGTCTATGGACGACGATTACGCAACATGCCGGCCTTGGTAGCGTAGGGGCTAGAGCACTGGCTCCGTGTGCCGAAAGTCGCCGCGGGCATGGATGTTTGAGTGTTGTGTGTCTGTGTGAATGTCCTGTCCGTCCTGTGGTGTCTATACTTATGAATCATAACGACATTGAGCTAGCTGAATGGTTTAGTTGCCGAATGCCATTAAAAAAAAATTAAAAAAAATTACGCTACATTATTTCCTCTTCTGACTTGCTTTTTCTTTCTCTGAGAAAACCCTCCTTATCCTGATTATCTATTCTTCAGTCTGCAATTTTTACCTCTGAACAGTTCCCTGTCTTTAATGTCTTCCATCTTGGGCCTAATTTTATTATCTATCTCACACATGTACTCTTATAACGTAATAAATCTAAAACCATGTCTTAAATTCCTATGAAAACGCAGATATGAAACTGGAAGCGAACTATTAAAAGTTAATTACATGTTAATCTGACAAAACCAGATAAATAATAATGTTACTACAGGCTGGACCCTACGCTATACCATCAGCCTACATGCATGAACTACAAGACGCTAGACCTTACACCATTTATTTTTGTTTACTTCATCACTCACGTTACCAGTCCTACCACCTACGGTGGTTTCTCATACCTATTCAAAACCCTTAGTAAACCATCATTTGCTTAATGTCTTGACAAACGGCGCTCTTTCTGATGCCATCTGGAAATGAATTGACTATTGTAGAAACAGTGTTGTTCTATCCTCATTCAGGAATTTCCACATTTTTTTCCAGTCACTGAAATATTCAATGCTTTTAAAAAGCTGAGCATACAGCCTTATACAGTGCAGATATGGTATCAAAAGTTATGATATTCTGCCTGTAGATCACCTGAACTATCTTCGAGGAGCACCAGTGGTCCGCGAACCGAAAGTTGAGAAGCACCAGAGACAACAAGGACTGTTCCACAAGATATTTAGTTGAACGTTACATAAATGGCAGCTGCTGCTGCGCTCTACCGACAGTGTTACTAACTTCATCGAGCTGCAGCTTGTGACAGAACAAAGTTGTATCCATTCTCCACTAACAATGAGAACCCCCACCCTTAAAAATTTCCACGAAACCTCTAGAGCGCATGCGCGATTTTTGTCATCTGTAAACTGTCTCCACGGCAGCAAAACAGTTCACTGATATGGCCAACAGATGGATTTCAATATCATCGTTGAGTAGAGAATGCCACATTAATAAATGTCTATTTTTCTTTCTCTGAATTTCTTTTTTAATCTATTTATTCTTGATTAGAGGTGGTGACATGTCACAGTGTCACTACATCTAGAGCCACCGCTGACTGGTGCAGTCTCTTGTGCTCCCCCATCTCGATCATTGCGACGTTGATCAACAATATTTAGTTCGTCACACATAAGAAAACTTGAATTCGTTATGAACTCGGGTATAATGTTCATTTGCGATTGTACGACCGTGTCTCTCCTTCAAATGATCGCCTACAATGTACGCGCGCATACGCTCGAAGGCAGTTTCACAATCTGTGTCTCCTTCCCCGACTCATACACCTGAAAATAACGCCTACCTTTTCTCCAACATTACATATTTATTACTTTCCCACAATATTAACCTAAGTCTCTGAACTCAAACACGCTAACCATCTCCTCCCGTAACTCCGAAACCTTGGCCAATTCCTTCCCCATTTCGGTAGCTAGATTGTGGAATTATTTTCTCTTGGAAATTACAACTGTCAAAGGAAGCATCCCGGTACTCGCCTGGAGTAATTTGAAATCCCAAATCTGGATGCCCGGACGAGGATTCGAACTGCCGTCCTCCCGAATGCGAGGCCAGAGCGTTAGCCACTCACCCATCGCGCTCGGTTCTAGAGTACTTATGTTCACCTACTTGTATATACTTTAAATGCTTCCCATTTATTAAACTATCAAAACCGAGACATGTTTCAATAATAATAATAAAAAAATTTAACTTTAGTGTTTCATTTATTATGCAGATCAATTTCAACTCATGCTCTGAACAGGCTATTATGCTCGGTGCTTTAGGGATCTGACTTGAGGTTGACAGGTCTCTCATTCGAATCCCTATCTCGGTCGGGATTTTCGTAGACCCTTTCCCTCTTGCACAGCTTGCTGTGAGATCCGAAGTACGCAGAAAACAATATGGTTTGGATTACGCGTTAATCTGGAAGTCCCCTTTACTCGCTGTGATTACTGAGTTAGCTTATGGAACGAACTTGCCACCCTATCTCCAATCGAAGTGATTGCCGACATTTATTTTTGGAGTTGCAGATTTAGCGAACACTATAGCTTATTATATGGAATCTTTCCGTCTTTTTTCACAGCTCTTACTTTCTGCGGTGTGTATTCTATTACTCTGAAAATACTATTATTTCCAGGAAAGGACCGGGAGAAAAGTAACGGGAAGGAATTCTGGCATGGCATTTCGACGGAACCATACCGACATTCCACAGGAGTGGTTTGAGGAAACCATTTAAACCAAAACGTGGATTCCCGAACGGGGATTCGAACTAGCGTCCCATTGAATGGGAGACTATATACATTCTTGCATCCTGAATTATTCAGAAAAACTATTTAGTACCAAATTATTATGTTAACGGAAACTACATAAGGTACTAAAACAATGAAGTAAAGAAAGATTACCTAGAAAATGTTGCATAAAATACTTTGTGACGATAATCTCTACTTAAGCACAGTGATTAGAATCTTAGACGTACTGAAATGAAATGTACAGGTAGTTGCTGCACCTTTTTTTCTGAATTTAGCAGACGGATCTGCTTATGCCTTATTCAGTACTGTGGTAATCCTTATTCAAGATTTTACGAATGCATTATGCCGCCTGCTCTTTATTCGTCCGATCTCCCGAGACCATCTTCCGCTAAGAGTGTTTGCTTTTAATGCTGCAGCCCCTGGGGAATTCCAGGCGACGACTTAAGCAGAAACTGTAGCATTACCGCCACCGCGATGCGACTAATTTAGTTGAGAGCTCCCCTTCTAAGAGCCTGTAGCCCCGCTCTCACCGCAATAAAAACAGCTGTGAGACGGAATATACTCGAAACACACAAGAGGAGCAAGTGCCTTTACTCCACATTACACAGCTGCAACTGTGAATAGCTGCACTGTGTTCACAGGACGGAAACTATTTCAGTGGCATATAATGCATCTCATGACAGCAATGCAAAAGACTAATTTTGAGAGAAATTTAAAGTAATATTTTTTTTATGCGTTCGATAACAGTAGTATAATGGTGTAAGTATGAGCTTTCTTGTTCCATTGACCTTCCGCATATCTATTCGAAAACCAAGTTTCACTACAGTCGAAAAGGAAGATGTTAACATACTTAACCCTTTTTTTCTTCTTGCTTTATGCCTCGTTGACGAAGTTAAAGGCAGAAAAGGACTGGAAGCAAGGAAGGGAAAGGAATTCGGCCAGGACATTGTGAAGGATCCAGTCCGTCGTTATCTGGAGTGATTTTAGGAAATAATTTAAAACCTGAATCTGGTTGGAAAGGGATTCGAACTTGCGACCTTACGAATGAGCTCACCACCCACGCGCGGTGACATATTTAAAGCTGCCCCACATACTGTGTTATGTGATGTGGGATTCAGGATTTTTGGGTAATAACATTGATGTTACTGATTTTTGTAAGTATTCAAGGATTGTGTTAGACACTCAGCAATTGGTAGCAATTTCGCCCATCAAAACGCTATCAGCTTTTCAAAACGATATGACAGAAGGTATAAAAAAATAGTGTGAAACCTATCTTCGAGAAGGATTAAAACAAAAAAGACTGAAAACTGTAAAGTATGAGCAATTTTATTTGTTTAACAATTTTCACAAGCATGGTTTATTCAGTCTGTAAGCACTCTATTTTTTTGAAGACTACTGTAACCGAGGGTCATGCTGCAACATCTCCACTTTGTTTTTGAATAATTGTATGCCAACGTCAACAGATTGTTGTTAGCTATCTGTATAGAATAGCAGTCGTAATGCCTGAAAATATATGCCAACCGTTCAAATCTGTATTTTGTAAAAAAGATAGTATTTTCTGTGCTACATATCCCACAACAACATTGCCAGTTCAAATGCAAAGCGCTGCTGTTGAAAAACATTTATAAGTCCGTAGAATACAAATTCCGCCATCTGAAACAATAGCATTAGGTTTAGATGTAGGATATAACGGCTCTAAAAATATTTACCACAAATAAAATAATGCTTCCTAGAAAAAAAATATCTAGAGGGATTTTTTATAACGGAGGATCCCTAATGATTCTCTGTGGCAAGAGTAACTGTTCATTAAAATTCAAAGTTATAAATTTAAGAAATACTGTCAGAAAGTAAACGTTTTGGGATCTCAGTAAGTACGATACTAACCTGTGGAATAAGTGTAAAAATCAATACTTATTTAATCGCGTCGATAACAGTGAAGTAAAAAGTGAACGAATTTATTTATTTATCGTATCATATTACAGAGTTAACCAAGCACCTAATATATTCTCCGGGTCCATATTTCAAATTCATTACAAAATACACATATGATTAAAAATTTTGTTTGAAAATGCCAGTTGAATTTTGTTTACAATGTAAGACTATATTGACGTTAAATAAATTTATCAAGTTACATAAATGTTGGGTACTTATCTAAATTAAAAGTTATATTCAATTTAATAGATTGAGTTACTTTTCTATATTAGCACTTAGAATAAGTTGTCATACTTAACTTATGTTTAAAAATGAGTATGTATAAACGTGTATACAAACATATATATGTACATACCTACATTCATACACACACACAGACAGACACACACACACACACACACACACACACACACACACACACATATATATATATATATATATATATATATATACGTGCGAACATACATACATACACGCGAACACACATCCATAGATACTTACGATTAAATACATATATACACTCATAAATATTAGTATGTAGATAAATGAAGGAGGTATAAACTTTTTCGGCTATGGTGGAAGTGGTCTCAGAGAAATGTAGCTGCAATAAAATTTATATCATCGGCAAACATTCAGTCTAGTACAATAGTCCCCGGCGTTAACCTTGTCCCGACGCTCAAATAATAATGACTTATTGATACGGCATGTATTTCATTACAAAAATTGGTTGCTGCTAGCTAATGAGACTTTAAATATGTCTAAATATGGAGCATTATGTCCTGGCTGTGGAAACATAAGAGAAGGACCGAGATATTTCCTAGTTTGAGATGAAAAAACAGAGAAAAAGAAGAAGAAAGAGAACAGGGTGTTTTTCGTGCTTTTTTTTGGTTTAGTCTACTTATGAAATCACTTTGCATTGTTATCGCGTAGGTTTTTTAATTATGTTTAGTAAATTAAATAAATTTTTGTTTAAAAAAAAAATCTTTAGTGCTGAAACTGCAACCTGCCTCTCCATTCCTAACCATGCTCCCAACAGATCAGAGGGTCCCGACACCACTTTGAACAACTATTAGCAACACCCTGTGGAATATCTCAAGTGCTATTGCGCGAACTAAACGGCTGTCTGTGAAATTCTCGGAAGGGTTGTTCGGAAAGTTTCCAGGAAACTAGACAGTTCCCAACTAGGCAAAGACTTCCCCCGTCACCAGCCTTGGTGGATGTCTGGCAGCGCGTACAAGAGGAGCTGAGCTCAAAACCCAGCCCAACCATCCAAATATTGATTTTTCATGGTTTCCACAAATCACTGCAGGTGAATGCAATAATAATTCTTTCAGAAGGACATGTAGCAACTCTTTTCTGTTCTTTGTACCCTACTCTGTCCCGCCTTTAATGACCACGACGTCAAGAGCCGTAAAGCCATAAAATACGAAGACTTCCGTATTACTTGTTTTCATGTACATACACTCTTTCTTTCCGCGAATGAGCAACTTGTTGTCAATCCTGCATTTCCAGTGAGAAAAATAACGATCAGTTTTGTCTCAAATGTGTTAAAGGAATTATATGCTCATAAAATAGGAGAAGTCTGATTCCAGCCAACGAAACAATTTATTTTGGCAAAATGTGAGCAAAAATTATTATACAAATCTTACTTTTGTTTTGGAGGAAACTATTCGATTTTCAGCAAAAAAAAAAAAAAAAAAAATAAAGAAATAATAATTACTGGCGGAAGTTTTTGCAAAAATATAAAATGGTGCTATACATTCATTAAGAAGAGAAAGTATAGAATAGGTACTTGTGGGCAGACAATCGAAGACACACAGACGAGCTTTGTTGATTCTTGCGATACTTCACATTTTGTGAAGCGAATCAATTCTTATTGCTCCAGCTTCGTTACTCCTAGTCTAGTCTCAGGTGTGGTTTAAGAAATTTAGTAATTTCGATAGACTACAAATTTCTTCCGAAGGAAACAGAAAGCTGGAAGCAGGAGGCTCTATTTCTTCCGATTTTACGATTAAACCAAAGTAGTGACATTTTCTTCTTTTAGCCGAGTCCATAATAATTTCTTTTCTTCTTTCAGTGGATTGTTACAGTAGACGTTCTTTTCCACACTAAAGTTATTACGTTCCTTGATATTAACATATTTCCTCGGTTCTCTTAATGCCATCAGCTTCTTGTACACCTAGTCCTTACGTTATCGCTGTTCGACCTCTTCTTGTTTTTCCAGCAGCTACAAATTCCATATTCTTACTGCCCACCTTTACCATACTGTCTTTCTGTGTCCTATACCACCAATGTTTTTCTTTATCTTCATTCGTGTCTTTAGTTTCTATTTTTGATGGGTCCAGGCTTGACACACTTCAGCTTCTTCCCACTACACCCAATACTAAGCTCTTCAATTTCCTTTCTCGTCAATCCATGTTTCATATTTCGGAGACATACATAACAGTTCTTTAAAACTAGTGCATTATATTTCTTACGTGACATAGCTTAGGGGGCTTCCATAAATTACGTGAGGTGAAATAGGGAGGAGGTCGGGCGAAATCTCACCAAATTTCACAAAAAGCGGGGGGGGGGGAGGGGGTGGTCAACGTAAATCTCAAGTGAGGTTTTGGGAAATTTATGTTGGACTGAAAAGCTGAGTGGGGGGGCGGTGTCCGGAAATCCGAAAAAACACCTCACGTAGTTCATGGATGCCCCCATATTATATCATTAGTTCATTAGACACTCTTAAACTGTTGTTATGGCTTGCATTATAGTTATAAATAGCAAATTTCTTTCACAGTCAACGTTTTATCGAAAACAGATCCTATGAACCTAAATTCCTTAAAAATTCGTACTTCCCCTTCCATAAACAAGACTACCCTTCAAAACCTTCTATCATCTTCTATAGTGAACTGAAACGCCACGTCTATATTGTTTAATAAACAATAACTTTTTTATGTTGAAGTAAAATTCGTACTGAGCTCATAAATTAGAAGTGCTGCATTCTCCAACTACTCGTCTTCTACACTCGGAGAGCATTACTTCCACTCCGAGTAAAATGTGTGCTTTGTCGACTCTATGAATAAAAAGGCAAACGTCTCTGGAAGCATAGAGAACTTATCTTTTAGCCATAAACCTGGATGCAGTAAATATGGCCGACCCGTTAACACAGATACGGCTCCGAAGGTAGCGACGTTCCCTTGTTTATGACGTGAACTGGAGGCCCTCTTTCTTTGAGTATATAAACCTCTAAGCGATAAAATTTTATGATCACGCGAAGAAAAAATATTTTCTTTCAGCACCATTTCACCCGCAGTGCGGAGAGGTTAAATATCTCAGGTGGTTTCTTCCACTGCCTTCTACCGATAAAGAAATTTTATACCTTAGGCTACATTCGTGTTCTCACGTTTAATAGTGCGAAGAATACCGATGTGCAAGATTCAAATGAGCAAATTTTTCAATAACCTCAGAAAGAGGTTATGGAGGACTAATCGATATTCAGAGAGTGATAGCAGTGAATACATCCTCGAGAATTGCATCTAAACCCTTTCCCGGCTACTCATATTTACTCCAAATGAATGCTTGGGGTAGTGTCTTCGTATATGAATGAAAACATTTTTTGTCCCATCATTCCTTGTAGTCGGTTCCGAATTGCATTTTTTTGTTTAGAAAGCATAGCATATCACAGACTCATTGCAATTTTTTTTAGCTGAATGCATGCAATAAACTAAATCAAATTTTTTGATCATCCAAGTCAGTATCGACTATCCTTGGTGTTGACTGAATCCTCGTCCGGCTATCCAGATTTCAGTTTTCATTGGATTCTCCAAATTGCTCCAGGCGATTCCAGGATGGTTCCTTTAAAAGGTAATGGCCAAATTCCTTTCCGTTGATGCCCCAATTCCTTTTCCGTTTTGCTGAACCAGGGTTTTACAAGGAATTATTGGTATTTAAAAAGAAATTATAGACCCAGTTGCCACAGTTAATGTTAACAGTTGAGCCAGAAGGAATGTGTAAACTCGTGGAACGATGAAATGGATTGTGGGTGAAGTCAGTCAGCAGTTATAAGCGAGCAACGACGTAATCGGTACAAATTACCGCATTAAGATGGCACGGGTGTGGTCAGTCACTATCCTCTCCACTAAAAATGCAGTGGGGAACGATGACTAAATCTCAGGTGCAACAGGCGGAGAGGGGTCGATGCAGGTCGATGTAGGTTTATCTGGTCGCAGCGAATAGAGACTAGCGCAGCAGAAGAGGGCGGAAATGGTGGAAACAGCTGTCGACGGTATCCACATCATGGCGCTACAATAAATACAGGTGGGAATGAACTTTCAAATACGCCGATAGCAATCTAGGGGTGGTTAAATCTAGTGGGGAGTTAAGGACGTCTGCTAGCACTCTGACATTGATCGCAAGCGAATACTGACCTGGCTTGAACGTGGGTATGGTCTTAATAGCGGGTTAATAAATGTCTGGTATCCTGGGCCGATGCATTCACATGCCGATAGGCGGCGCTGGTAACAGGCGGAACTAGCGCCACTACACTTCAGAGGCTCCATAGCTGGCCAATCACAAGCGACGGGGCTGTTATAAATACGGCTGCGCTGCACTGTGGTTGCACAAACCTCCAGTCTACTACTACTGTCTAAACCAATACAGTGTTGGCTGCAGCTAAGTTCATTATCGTCTTACCGTACCTCTCATCGTGGACTCTGATCGTGCGCGTCTCGGTTCTCCGATCGGTTTGCTCTTTGGACTCAGTGCGTCTACTCTTGGACTGTAATCGTCTCTATCCACGGCTCGCCCGTCTCGTCTTCGACCGACCTCCGGTATGACCGTGATGACCGTGATGACCTCTGCGGCCGGCGTGCGGATACAGCAAAATGTTTATGGTGTAAATTATTGAATAAATGTATAGACTTGTACATAAGCAACTGGTGTATTATTGGCGCATCCCCCCGCGCGCATGGCAGTATGTTTCCGACCCACATAAAAGTCTCCACTCGCTAATAACCACGGAGTAGATGAGCCGTAAATCCTGAAAGAAAAAGAAAAATCCCGTCAGTGCGTCAGACTACAAGGTAAATAGACGAACACTGGACAGGTCCCTGCTAATGGAGAGATTCCAAATCATCATTCAGCTCTTGGCCAACCGGTTTATACAGAATAAGCGACGGGAAATTCCCAGCCACACAATTGTGTATAAAATTCCTAGATAAAATCGCAAACTTCTGCATTGCGTATGGAGTGCGTGTATAGAGCAGTATTGATGGTGATTCGTGTTTGGGACGTAAAGCATGGTGTCATTGCGTTTACTGAAGAGCTGAATGATTGGCATCTACATTTTTACATCTTCGTATACATAACACAAAAAGCACAATACATTTATTTGATAATACCAAACACAGTCATCTATACACACTACAGCATTATTGCGACATACGTTTCTTTATTTTTACGTGAAAACGTTTATTCGCTCGTTAAGTATGGTAATAGCCGGTCAAACTTTCTTGTGTTACAAAAATACTATCAGATATTTTTCAATCGCTAGTAAGAACGAGACTAACAATGCGTTAATAAGAGTTAAGCCCACAATGAGTAGAACGTGTCTGTACGAGGTTCGTGCAGAATTTGTGTTGCCTGTGACGTCATCGGACTAGTGTCCGATTGTTTGGAACTGGCGATGTAAAAGGTTACAACTTATTGCAGCGTGAAAATGTGTTCATCTAGGACGTTGATTCGAGTGTCATTGTAAAGAGCTCTCGAAGTACTACTAAGAGCCAAAGTGAGATGATAAAAATATTCCTTGAAATGTATGTAAAGATCGATATAAAAATTGAAAATTATTTGTCGTCTCTTATGAGTCGTAAATATGCTTGGTATTACATAAAACACAAGCTAGAAGAAAGCTTGCGTCAAAAGGAAGCCAAGAAACCTAAAACGTCCAGGGCCGAAGAAATACGACAGCTACCATACCGTCGAAAATAAAATAAAATGAAGTATAACATTGTTATCTTAGCTACAACAGACCTCTGATACGTGCGATAAACTTGTGATTTATCTGTTCTGTAACTGTTAAACTACTCTATGTGACCACTGCATTAAAGAGATTGCTGATTAAATTAAGTAATAATACAGAACACTTGTAATTACTTTATCACGAAAAAAACGACGGCGCGGATCGGAACTGAGCCTTTTTGTAGGTTTCTTGTGATATCTTCACAATCACCCATTTGTTACCAATAGGTGAATGGCTACAAAACTAACTTATAGAAATGCCAAGTGTATTTATTTAATGGTTCGCTTATTGACTTCCATTTAGATCATGAACAAATACCTAGTTTGGCCTAATAACTGGTTTGGGCGTAACGTTTATACTTCAATGCCCTAGATACTGACTTCATGATATCCCTCGGTTTGTTATTTTAAACATACTTTAGTCTCTCTAAACTCTTTCGTAATTACTGTTTCCATTCATTGCTGACGCGTTTTACTACCATCCTTCACAACTTTGCTCCGGTTAATTGGAGGCTGCAATGTGGGCTATTCGCATTCAAATATGTTTTATCAGATATTCAAACACAGCAACCAATATACAGCGCTTGGATAGTGTTACAAGGCAAATAAAATAATATAATTACTCCGCAAAGTTTCGCTGAAGAATCAAAAAGAAATTTTTTTTCTAAACACAAGCTGTCCTCTTTCTGTTTCCGGCTTTACGTCTCGTCGACGTCGAGGTCATAAGAGACGGGAGAAGATGGGAGAAAAGGAACGGGAAAGAATCTCACCATGGACTTTTCAAAGAACCATTACGTCATTCACCTGGAGCGATTTTGGAAAACAATATAAAAGTGAATTCTAGATGGTAGGGTGAAGATTCGAACCCATTTCCTTCCGATGTCAAATTTAAATAAAAACTGTACATATGTGGCGAATACGTTACATATTTTATAAACTGTACTTTTTGCTTCGCTGGGGTTTGACTTTTGTTTTCGAGGAACAGCTCTACACAAAAAATAGATTTATGTATCTGCCTCAAATAGGTCTTACGTCTTTCTGTCCTAAAACTGATTTAGAGAGAAACAACAAACTAATATAAACGTGTTTCACGGTCTGGTTGAATGTCTATTTTAGCCTGAAGTGCGTGTTGTTCCAGTGAAGTGTAATACCGTTCGGCAGCTACATTTGCATGTATGAGGAGGATGCAGTATTTCACATGCGGTCACGTATGCGAAGTCGATGTCACGCTTGATTAAACCCGTTCTCCCGGCTTCTACCTATAGATACAAGCCCGGATCGGCGGTATCAACACGATATTGTTTCAAGCTGTGGACCGATATACAATAATGGTTGCCAGGTTCATACGTAGTTAAAGATATCTATTAAGATTGTAGTGCAAACCTCATTCTTCTTGATGAAAGATTATCAGATAAATGGTTTTACATACATTGGAATAATTACAGAAGATATTTTTCACCGTCTTATTTTTCGTGTAAAACCTGCAGTTTATTTTTCCATATGAAAGTGGCCGAAATGAAGCACAAATATTACTTCATTTAAGTCTGAACACTAAATACAGTTTTATTCAAAAAATAAATTTCTGGTACTCGTAATTCACTTTAGTTTCTCCAAAAAGAAACTTTAATAAAAATATTAATATTTCTGATACAGAAATTAAAGTCCGGCGAGAATTTTTTATCTTGGTTTTAATCATTAAGAATTGATAGCGAGCCTTGAAGCCTTTCGTGTGTCAGTGAGATTCTAGCCAGTGGAGTTGGGAATAGGTTGGATTGAGGAGCTGCTAGAAAATAGTGCTGAAGTACTCTTTCCTGGAAAATCGGATTTTGTAGTTTCTTTAAGAATTAGAACATAAGATTGTATTGTTCGTTTCTGATAGCAGAAAACTAAATAATTCAGAATGGTCAGAATTATAGTGAATTCGTACAGCGTACAGATAAATCAAACTTGTCTCTACATATACGGGTCTGTTAGTGTGCTGTGTCTGTTTATCCCTTTGTTATCACATCACACAAAAACTGTAAAACCAAATTAGATGGAGTTTTCATGATCTAGCGGAAAGCCTATGGTATACCTTATGGTCCTACATAAACAATTAACGGATAGGAGACGATAATACATTCGTTATCTGAAGAGAAAGGAGCCGCAGGTTTCACTCCATCTAAGATAAACGCTCCTTTTTTTCATTTTTAAAGCTACCCACCAAAGATCGCACTACATCAAAGATAAACTCGTCCCTATCTGGATTCTGTTAATGTTGGTTTTGAGTACTCAACCTTTTATAATTGTTTCTTTAGTTTTAGTGCCTGTTGGTTGAAACAATTAATCATTTTACTGTGCGACCATTAAACAGATATAATCTTTGCATATCAACTATATTAGCTACGATTTTTCCTTTACGACTAAGGTTACAAAGATACTATATTCCTAACCACAGATAGAATCCTAATCATAGTTTATGAAGTCAGCCAAAATTAGGAGAAATGATACTTCTTATATGTGTTTTAGAGATTTTCCCCTTCACTGGGTTCTAAATTGCGTGGGAAAATCTGAGAGCAAATGCTAGTTTAAAAACAGCGTGATTCAGGAGGAATGTTAAATATTGAAGGAGGTGGTAACATGAACAATATTGAGTATAAAGTTCAAATAAACATGTGTCCGATTTCAATTCGTTTTGGAGATACAGGAGCTGGAATGTTACGAGTAAAATAAACATCAGAAAAAGATCAGGAGCACACTGATAACTCATTGAAGTACTTTATTAATGTAAATACACACAAAAGTTTAAATTAATGTTCGGAAATCCCACCATCGACTTCAATACACTTTGTGCCTCTCTTCGCAACAGTACGTGTAGCTCTTCTGAGTACGTCTTGGTGCAGCAGTGATGGTAGAAATGTTAAAACGCGAGAGATTAATTCCTCTCTTGTTTTTACTTTTCCTTTGTACACTCCGTTTTTGGCAAGAATAAAGTAATTGAATTTTTTTTTTTTTTGAGTGCTCTTAATAATCATTTTCTGAGGTTTATTTTATGCATAACACTCCAGTGCCTGTATCTCGAAACGAATGGAAACTGGACACCGAGCGTGGTGGGTGAATGGTTAGCGTTCTGGCCTCGCATTCGGGAGGACGCGGGTTCGAATCCCTGTGCGGGTATCCAGATTTGGATTTTCCATGGTTTCCCCAAATCACTGCAGGTGAATGCCGGGATGCTTCCTTCAAAAAGGCCATGGCCGAATTCCTTCCCGTTCCTTGTCCCCAGTCCCCTCCCGCCTCTAATGACCTTAGCAGTCGACGAGGCGTAAAGCCATAAGTAAAAAAAAAATAAAAAAAAAGGAAAATTGTTCATACCACCACCTGCTTCATCATTTACCATTGATCCTGTGTCATCCCGTATATAACAGGCGCAGATTGAGACATGCCAGTTTTAATATACCAGTTCGCTTGCTGATCCCACTGTCTCATTCACAATTCACAATTTACATCAAGGTGGATGCTGTCTACAGAAGATTCAGCGAAGATTTAGCAGAAGAAGCAGAGATGAACCGAGGACCTTGGTTATGGGCGGGATTCCTTGCATATTGGTCGCCTCTGTTGACGACACTTTATAACAGTCCTTGTGACTCGTTATCGTTATCGTTATCGTTAATGAGGAATAGTTCCTCTGCACTCTGTACCACCATTTCTTTTCAGGAGATTGTTCCCCATACTCGTCCCCATCTACACATACATAACAGTACTACGAATCATTGTGCTACTTTGCGAAAATTGTTCAAGGTCGAAACTTTAAACTGGAAATTTCTTCTTCTCACACAAAAATTCAGGCCGTGACTAGCCCACCTCCTCCTTTCCCAACTCTAATGACTATGATGTCGACGAGGCGTAAGTAATAAGCAAAAAATAAATAATAATTTGTGTGAAAACCGTTAACAATCGTATCAGTAACCTCAAATGTTACAATTGCTCAGAACAGTATGCAATAGTCAACATGTTCCCTAGTTCCGTAACGTCGTGTTTTACTCCTCCTTAACCTATTATTAACCTATTAACCTACTATTACTTTCCATGTGGACATTGTTTTACAGAATCTATTATTTCTAATCCAATCTTTTGAACTAATTTTGTCAGATATTTTGCAGCTGACGGAATTCATTTTTCTGTTGCTTAAATTTAATTTCATACTCCTACTAATTAATGAAAAATGAGTGAGAGGAAGTAGCAACATCAGCAAAAATATAATTTTAAATAATATAGCAAATTTCTATTATGCATAACTAACAATTATACTGGTATTCGTTTGTTCTAGTAAAATAAAATAAAAACTAATTTTATGGAATTTATAAAGGTATAGAAATCTGCTATTTCAAAAATTTGAAACATTGAAACGACTGTTGTTTCTGTCTTCCTATAAATTCAGGAATTGCTCTGATATCAAAGATTTCAATCTTCGAATTTCCTTTAGATGTTACTCCTAAACTATAAACGTTCAGGTTTAAGCGGCGGTAATTATGGTATTTGGTGGGCAACATGCTCAGCATTGACGATTCTGAGGATGGTCTTACTAAGTAGCTCAGTGGGTTCCTAAAGTGACTCGCAGGAGACACTGCCCTGCGTTACAAGCTCGACGAGGCCCCGTTACGTCACTCGTGAATGAGAAACTTCCTGGTGTGCTCTGAAAGCGAGCTGACGTCACCATTAAAATTATGACGCCCCCTCGCTACTTCCAGTGGGTCGTTTTCTTGCTGAGGTTGCTGGGTGGCTGTAGATGGGGTATGAGGATAGTTCAGGTGCCTCTTGCGCCCCTTTCCAGCGAATGATCACTCGTGCCTGCGTGTGAATCTCTATTTCAATGGGGCAGCAGGCTGTGTATCATGCACAGTGCGTATTGTGAGATAACAACCATAGAGTTAGTTAACTTGTGTAAGTAATTGTTAAAATAATATGGTGGGATGTTTAAGTTGGCTAGCGTGTAAACCAAAGATTTAAGCAATGAACATCGCTGACTGTATCTATGGTTTTGTTTTACTCGTTGTTATAGTAGACTGGCTTAAAAAAATTGTTGGATTGAGTTTTTTGTTAAGCTTGTGAAAGTTTTAAACACTGAGAGTACAATTAAAAAAAATCAATGTTGAACAAAAGAGACCGAAGGAGAATTATTTTTAATGGCCGATGAATAAATTTTTTTTCAAGAGAAATGTCTGTATTAAACAACGGCGAGGCGGCTAACGTTTGTCATTTTTGGCTTAAATCAAAAGTGCATAACGGGCCCTCTTAAACGACAGAAAGTAAGTATAAACCTCGCAGTATCACAGGGGGGAGGGAGGGATAGAGAGGTAGAAGGAGTTAGCAGAATGCTACAATTCACACACAGATAAATCAGGATAAATTAGGATAGCGAAATAGTGAAATGAACTCTATAATTACCTTAGATAATGGTTGCATGGCTTGAACACATAAAAAAGACATCCTTTTTATGTGTCCAGTGTTCACGCCATACAACCATCATCTAAGGTTAGTGGTGGTTCATTTCGCTATCCTATTTTTTAATTCCTATTCGCTACATAGTACCTGTTATTTCCTGGTTTATATATATATATATATATATATATATATATATATATATATATATATATGCCTCAGGGGAGAAGGGAAGGATAAATCTGGTTCAGTTAGTGCTGCTCTTCAGCTTCCAGTTAATATCTCGAATTTGCTAGAAGGTTATTTCAACAATTGATCTCAAATAATAAACAAATAAATTACAAAAAATCTTCACAGGTTTGCAGCCGGATTTTATTATAAGGTGACAAGCTTTCGGCCACTATCTCAGTAGCCATCTTCAGGTCGATATCAGTAGCGGCGATCTTGCGTTTACGAAAGCCAAGCGTTTACTGGTGTCGCCTAGCAACCTCAGTCTTGCTTCGCTGTGATTGGTCGAGGCGGCGGTCACCCATCCAAGCGCTCACCACGCTCACAATTGCTTAACTACCGGAGCTTAGCAGTGCCGGTCACCCATCCAAGTTCTTACCACTCTCAGCATTGCTTAACTGCCCGAGTCTAGCCGGCTGTCCACACTCCACCGGCACTGCTAAGCTCCGGTAGTTAAGCAATTGTGAGCGTGGTGAGCGCTTGGATGGGTGACCGCCGCCTCGACCAATCACAGCGAAGCAAGACTGCTAGCGTCATGAGGATGCTAGGCGACACCAGTAAACGCTTGGCTTTCGTAAACGCAAGATCGCCGCTACTGATATCGACCTGAAGATGGCTACTGAGATAGTGGCCGAAAGCTTGTCACCTTATAATAAAATCCGGCTGCAAACCTGTGAAGATTTTTTGTCATTTATTCGCCGGGAAAGTCTGCATTCACATATAACAAATAAATTCTTTCTTCGTATTTTAAAACAATACCGTTCTGTCCAAGACAAGTATTAAGCAGATTATAGTTGTTTTTTTTTTTGTTTTTTTTTTAAAAAAACCAACTGTTTCTAGTGTTTTTTTTCTTTTTATTTTTTTATTTTTGCTTTACGCCTCGTTGAGGTAGAGGCGGTAAAAGACTAAAGTAACGGGAAAGAATTTGACCATGCCTTTTTGAACGAAGCATACCGGCACTCCTCTACAGCGATTTGGGGAAACTGTGGAAAACCCAAGGCTGGATGCCCGAAGATTAGAGACCACTCACACACCACGCTCCGTCGTATCTTGACTGCAGTGCTAGTAAATAAAACGGGAGTGCAGTTAACACTATATGAATTCATGTTGAAGTTTTACATCGAAGGCCCATCCGTTTGCTTTAATTTCTATTAAGAATATGTTTTTCTGTAGAATTATATTTATGGTCTTTCGACTTCCTCTTCAGAGAATTTTCTCGAGCTTGTGTAAGTAGCTTTGATATTAATTACGCTTTTTGGTCATTTCCTCTTTACTCTCACGAATGTTAAGTCAAACATGCGCAGTTTAAAATTCAATGAACCGTAAGCAAAATACTCGTTGTACCTTTAACTAGACTCAGCTCTTTTATTCGACAGTCATTAGTGGCAGGAATGGGAAGGAATTCGGCCATAGCCATTTGAGAAACTGTCCCCTCTCTCCCCTCGAGTGATTTGGGGAAACCATAGAAACCCCAATTCTGGATGGCCCAACAGAGATTCAAACCCGCGTCCTCCCGAATAAGATGCAAGAAAGTTACCGCTCACCTACGGTGCGCTGTTTTAAGCAACTACCGAAGTAATTGACTGCGGCCATCACTAAACAACAGTTCGGAAATACCACTAAAGTTATTCAAGAACAAATTTGTTTTGATTATAATGTAGAAAAGTTACAAGAAATATTTGATGGTGACAATTATTAACTGATGTTTTGCTAGGAATATTTAATTGAAAAGTGGTAATTGGGGACAATACAGAGTCCCTTCGTCCAAAAATTTTCGAATCTACCTTAATCTCTTTGCCGTATTATATTTTGGGCGATTCAGTACATCATTCATCTCAATAATTTGGGAAAATTGAAGGCTGAAAATTTAGTTACCTAGTAAGGATTAAAATTATTTCGAGTATTTCTCACAAATAACTAAATGACATTAAAAAATCTTGATACAAAAACTTAGCATAAACGCAAACCGTTGTACTGCCAAGGTCGTTCACTAATACATAAATGGTAAAAATAATGCTACAAAAAACTTAAAAATAGGTTCAGATGTAGTGGCAGCAATATGAGAATTCTTACATCAGCATGTTTAATTACAACCGACGGTCGAAGCAAGGAGCAACTCAAAAGCAATTAATAATCTTATGAAAAAGAGCATTCTTCATAAGACAGATCATTTAGAATATGGAGAATATTATCTAAAACTATATTTATGGAGTAATGTTCATAATGGAAGAGAAGCCCTATATTTAGGAATACCAGAAAAAAAATTGCCATTAATAATCTGAGATTATAGAAGGAGTCTAAATTAAGTAGACGGATAAAGTACGAAAAAGAATGTTTCTCGGTAATAGTGAATACAGAAAGAACTTTGGAATGGTGTCTCGACGAAATTGGACGGTGGTTCATATTTTAATGAACGATTGGTTGGAGCACTGGAAGGTAAGAATTATAGAGAAAGAAAGAGATAAGACGATAGAAATCGAGGAAATTATGTAGGATTTAATATGTATGTCTTGTCTAACAGATTATCCCAGGATACGAAGAAATAGAGAACATTTTAAAACAAGTTAAGAAATTGATATCAGGGGTACAAGAAGACTTCAAAAGAATTGATGTTGTTTGAGTGGACATTGTTCAAATTTTATAGAGGAAAATTTTAATTTGTATTAAAATACTGAATCAATAAAAATAAACTTTTAAATTTTTGTTCTATTTCTTATAGTTTCCCCAGTGAGTAGTGCTGTAGAGGATATAATGCACATCATATACGCTATACGAACGTCGAATTAAAATTGTAAGAGATAAGACGATAGAAAGCGGGGAAATTATGTAGGATGTAATATATATGTCTTGATTAACAGATCATCCCAGGATACGAAGAAATGGAGAACATCTTAAAAACAAGTTAAGAAATTGATAACAGGGGGACAAGAAGACTTCAAAAAAATGGATGTTGATTGATTGGACATTGTTCAATTTTTATAGAGGAAAATTTTAATTTGTATGAAAATACTGAATCAAAAAAAAAAAACCTTTAAATTTTTGTTCTATTTCTCATAGTTTCTCCAGCGAGTAGTGCTGTAGAGGATATAATGCACATCATATAAACTATACGGACGTCGAATTAAAATTGTTAATGATATTATCAATAGCCATACACATAAGAAACTTCGTAAGAACTGGAATAACAAAGTTAATAAATAAAAAAGTATGACATCATCGTCAAAACATAGAGATTGTTTGATGTTTGTGAGTTAAATGTTATTAAATTTAATACATTTTGATTTTAAGTAAATGTAAAGAATAAAATAAAATTACAAGTAATAAATTAAAAAACTTAGCTCTTCAATGTGTTAACCGGTAATTTAGTATCACTGACATCATTTATTAACTGGCCGCTGATGCGTCATAATGTTTGCGCTGTCAATGTTTTCCAAGTAAATTTTCCCGCAGCCTGTAATCTCTAACGCAAACAATTTGCCTGTTTACCTGACGTTCAAAGCAAATTGCTGGATAGCTGCTTCGTTCAAGGTAAATTGGCATTTCATCACTGCTTAGGAATACACATTTGTATGCAACTGTGGCGAGTATTCTGCGACGGCTGAAACCTCAAGAAAACTTTTCTGCCTGTACTAGTGCTGAGAATGAACAATGTACCAAGTTCAAATATATGAACTTTGACATGGAAGAGGTCCGCACAGTGACCGATGATGATAATGCTGAAATACAAAATACATAGATTAAATCCAAAACCTCTCCTCATTGTAAATGGAATAAAGCCTTATCAATCTATTCTTGGTGATTCGTCGATTCACGAGGGTAGTTAAATTTTAAGGTATTTAGGCCTCTCTCTAAATAAAAACCTGAGTAGGAAGATGTCCTGTTGTACTATATCAATTCTTATAAGCCCCAGTCATTGCAACAACAATAGTCTAACTTCAAATCATTATATAGAAACGAAAGTAAATGCACCCCACTAGAAATGTCCCCACTGATACCAAGGGATGGTTTTGATTTGGTGAATACCATGTGTAATGAATTAAAAGGTACAGTGCCATTAGGCACTAAGTGATCCCACGGTGTGTGTGAATATTGCCGATGCATCGTGTCAACGAACAGAAACGTGACGGAACTAAAGCGTCCAGATTTACACGCACCTTGGGGGGTGCTGACAAGGTCCCACTCAACTTGGACATTAAGCGGATTTATAACCCCCATAAATAACTGAGACCCGCTTTCTATTTTCGCACGTTTCGGAAAGTTCCGGTCGAAAAACTGGCGCGGACTAGCAAAAATAAACCTTAGTGACGTTTCCTAGTAAATGAGTACTTTATGAGAGTAGGGGAAGACGATCCAGCCAATAGAGAAGCCGCCTCAATTTATTGCCGTGTTGGTGTTTTTTCTTGTCTGTTCTGGGGCCAATATGGTGCTGGTCCTTTGGCGCGGATTGCGGTGATTCGCCAAGAGCCGGACTCGACATCGCATTACGACAAGTACAGAGTCTTGCTCGGAGGAGGAGAACGGACGACGAGACACTCTGGTTCTGATCTTCATCGAGTACAGCCGTTCAACGACGCCGGAGCTGGGGACACTGCATTCACGCTGTGCGGTCGAGGAAGCTGGACGACCTCATGTGGTGCGGGTCTTGCCTGGTCGCTGACCTGGGCTGTGAACAATGGTAAAAGCTACGACCCGGACGGAAACTCATGCAATCGTTCCACCCAGTAATGACCCTGAGATTTTGCTCTAACTGTTTGACATTCAATGATATGTAATTGTTAACCTCAGAATAAAAACAAACTTCGTGTTTGCCTAATTTCACAATAATAAATTGTACACCCAATTTTCAATTTTCCTATTCATTACAATAATATTTCATGTGATTAGCTGAAGATTAAGTATGATTTTTGATATTCCAAATTGATAATTTTGCTAATGATAAAACAGTACGACCCAAAAGTAAACGTCCCCAAGGTAGACGTTACACATGGCAACCGGTAACCAGGAAGCCCGTGCCGGGGACCGAACTCACAACATCCTGAGCGCCAGTCCAGAATGTTAATCACTTACACACCAGGTGCGGTAGTAGGTAACAAGCTCTATCGTAACCACTCATGCCTCTGTGACAAATCACAGCAGAAAACTTTGACACTGAATTTCGTTTTCCGTTAAGAGAGATCACAGTAGACAACTTTTACCACCGGACGACATCCGAAGGTTGCGCTAAGTAGAAGGAAAATCGTTGTAAGAAGAGAAGTTACGTGTGGCTAGATTCGCAGGATTCACAAGTAAGTAAAGTTTTCCCCAAATCTTTCAGTCATTAAAATTCGTATTAAAAATCACATTGTTGAACGGTATCGTAGACAGAATGAATGAGTTTTGTAATTGAATTAACTAAAAATGTGATATTTAAATGGAGCTAAGTATGGGATGTGAAAAATCTCTTTCAAATGGCACATATGAGTGAAACACATATAAAAAGCATATGTATTATTTCTATAAGGCGTTTTATTTTTCTCACAAATCATTATCTCCCTTCATTCCTAACCGAAATCAATGATTGAGGTATCATTTTAAAGAGTAAGGTATCCGCTTTGATCATTTTATATCATGAAGAAGCTAGCTGGTACTTTGTGGGTAGCTGATGCGGGCTCACTGCGAACAACCGCTCTCACCATGGTTTAAACTGTTGCTGAGTACTGTGCTCCAGTGTGGTAACGTAGTGATCACATTAGAAAAATTAACCTACATATGAACGAGTGTATGAGAGTAATAACTTTCACAATAAAATATACCATAGTCCCCTGGTTATTTCTGATCAGCAACATACCACCTCCAGAAGTAAGACACCAAGAAGCAACGGCTTGTTGGATAAAACTACACCATCCTGTCCATCCACAGGATCTCCCAATCCGCGAAGTCCTAAATGACCTACCCCCACTCGTCTTAAATCCAGAAACCCAGTGTGGCAAGACATGTTTGACTTTGATGTCAAGGAAAAATGGCGACAAAGATGGAACTCTGCATCTGCGAAACATCCAGATATTGAAGATCCCACAACTGGACTTCCGGGATTCCACACGAAGAGAGACCAGTGGGTCAAACTAAATCGCCTAAGAACAGGTCACGCCAAATGCAAATCCATGCTGTATCAAGTGAGGTCTTCAGGATTCTCCTGCCTGTGACTGCGGAGCTCCTTCCTAGAGTGTGGAGCATATCATCAAGGAAATCCCTCTAAGGAAGTATGATGGACCATTCACAGAGGTATTCAGTGCCACAACTTCCTTCATTGAATGGTTGCAAAACTGGACATCAATTTGTGAATGCTACTAGTGTTCTTGTAGTTGTAAATATTGAATATATTTATATGTATTACATTAGTTGCTAGGCCATACGAAATAAATAAAATAAATATTACATTTTAAGAAAGGTATTTTTTAATATTTGACTCCTAAACGGCAAAAATATAAATATTTCTAAAATGCTATTTTTTGTGTTATGAGCCGTTTATTTCCCTGGATACCTAACTGAAATTGTGAAATGAAGTATCAATTTAAGGATTAAGATTTCCGCTTTGGTGACGTCAAATATTAAGAAGGGAATTATTCGGAAATCGACCCTTAAATATCAGAAGTATCAATATTTCTACAAGTTATTGTGTCACTAGCCATTTATGTCAGTTGATATCTAACCGATATAGATAAATGAAATATCATTTTAAAGATAAAGGTCTTCGCCATGGTCAAATAATATTTTATGAAAATATTTTTGCGGAATTCTGCCCTAAAGGTCAAAATTATCATTATTTCCACAACGTATTTTCTTGTCACGACCTATTTATCTCCCTTGATATGTCACAGAAATCAAGAATGAGGTATTATTTTAAGGATTAAGGTTTCCACTTTGGTCAAACCAATTTTTTATTATTCGACCCTTAAAGGACAAAAGCATAAATAATACTACAACGCATTTGTGTGTCACGAGCCATTTATTTTGATATCTAACCGATTTGGAAATATGAGACATTATTTTAAAGATTAAAGCCTCTGCTTTGGTCACATGATATTTTAAGACAGGAATTTTTTGGAATTCGACCATTGAAGGGCAAATGCAGTAATTGTGAAAGTCGCGTGTATGAGACAGTTCAGAGCCTATCTGCTCGATAGCAATAGCATATATCACAGAGATATTAATAAACTGCTTCACTGGCGTCAAATTTTGTAACGTACCTATTACACTAAACAAACAAACAATTGAACGAAATAAAGCGGTTCGTCTTTCATCTTATTACAAACCCTAAACCTTTATGTTCATTGGATTCGCGAAATTTTTGCACGGGTCATCTAGTTAATTCAAAAAGTATTGTAGATCTAAACATTTTTTTTAATTTCATTTAACGATATACTATTATCGGATAATGAAAAAGCTTGATTGACATCGTGGCTTCTAATTAAGAATTTGTAGAATGTTTCCATTGGGTAGTTACAACCAGGGATTGTTCAGTTCCTGGAGAAATTTGGGGGGGGGGGGAGGCTTATGTGTTTCCACCTGCCTGCGATACGTGTAAGTTATGTTTTTTGTGATTTGTTTATTTTTGTTTGTGAAATGGCTAAGTTATGAGGCGAGATTGCGTATTTTCATACGCATACAATGTTCGCGAGAAGCTAAGTTCCAGGTCACTGATCCGTCCTGCCATCTTATATGCTTCCAGCCTCGCCTTCAAAACTTCAAATCCCTGTGTAATAAACTCCTCCGAACAATTTTAAGAGCACTCTGGTTTGTACGCAACATACAACTCCATAGACAAACTGGCCTTGCAACCATTTAAACCTACATTATGAACTATGCAAAAATCTTTATGAGGAAAAGAGTTACTATTCCCGGAACACAGTTCGATAATATAGGCAGAAACACGTCTAAATTGTATCGCCTTCCACAAGACATCCTAAGCAAAGACGATGAAGATGCCACCTGAATCCTTGAGCAAGTCTCTTGAATCTCGCGATATCCTATTCTCTACAAAATTTGCTATTAACTTACTTCAAATTTATTTAATTAATTATTGTTATTATTTTAATTCCTATCTGACTTTTGTTTTCGAATTCCTAATTTTATATGTTCCTCAAATATCCTTATTGGCGATGGAGGGAGCAGAAGACAATTGCAGTACTTCCTTATTTTAAAGCAAAAGTATTTCATAATGTCTCACCTTCAAATTTGGTTTAACCAGTTCCTTTTGTTTACATAAAATATGTTGTGTGTCTTGTTGACATCTCTACAAGTTAAATGTTTCATTGTGAAATAACTCAGATACATCTGGATTGCTCTCAGGCCAGGCGATGTAAATAGTCATTTAGTGCCAGAGAATATAAAAAATAAATGTACAGTATGAATGTATTGGTGGAAGTTTTATATTAAACTGAATAACAAAGGAAAAGAAGTTAAGTTACCAAATGACAAAACGGACAAATCGCTTTCAATATATATTTATTTCTCCTTGATCTGTAATATAACATAAGGCACCAAAATTTTCCAAAGATACTAAACACGAACATACAAATATCCCAGCAATTAAACTCACAATCGATTTAAAACTTTCGAAAACAACTGACGTAGCAGTGATTATCAACTAATCCTGATAGCCATTTCCTCGCGTTTAAATAAGCGCCGGAGAAACATCGAGAAAGCCACAAATAGTGCCGACGGATGTTTCTCGAACGGCGACAATGCAGCCAGTAATCAAAACCACATCAAAACAATCAGAATTACTAGAAAGCAGTAGAAAACACCTTAAAATGAAAGTTAATACTATTTACACACATGATTATCAACATAAACCAGTTCAAATAACATTACACGCGGATAATGTACGAAAATCGTCCGAAGATACTAAAGCACAAACACACCAAATATTCCAACGATTAAATTCACAAACGACTGTACAAATGCTTGACGTATCAAAATAAATACCAAAATTTCAAGAATTAACTGATTACAACTAACACTGCTCGTTATCTCCGTGCGTTTAAATAGACACCATACAATCATCCAAAATAATACAAAAACTGCCGACGTTTCTCGAGCGTTAACAATTACTTAACAATCAAATCAATACAAAAATAATTACAAACTGTAAAAAATCACTCATAATCATTAGAAAACACCTTAAACTCGAAAGTTAATACTGTTTACATGTATTTACACACAATATTATCAACATAAACCATTTCAAACAACATTACACATGGATAAGGTACGATAATCGTCCAAAGATACTAAAGCACAAAGACACAAAAATTCAAGCGATTAAACACACAAACGACTGTACAACTGCTTGACGTCTCAAAACAAAAACCAAAATTTCCGAAATAACAGAAACAACTAACACTGCTCGCTATCCCCGCGCGATTTAAATAAACACCATAGAATCATCCAGAATAATACAAAAACTGCCGACGTTTCTCGACCTTTAACAATTATTTAACAATCAAATCAATACAAAAATAATTACAAACTGTAGAAAATCACTCATAATCATTAGAAAACACCTTAAACTCACAGTTAATACGGTTTACATGAATTTACACACAATATTATCAACATTAACTAGTTCAAACAACATTACACATGGATAAGGTACGATAATCGTCCAAAGTTACTAAAACACAAATACATAAATATTCCAGCGATTAAACACACAAACCACTGTACAAACTGCTTGACGTCTCAAAACAAAATACCAAAATTTCCGAAAATAACAGACAACAACTAACACTGCTTGCTATCCCCGCGCGATTTAAATAAACACCATAGAATCATCCAGAATAATATAAAAACTGCCGACGTTTCTCGAGCGTTAACAATTAGTTAACAATCAAATCAATACAAAAATTATTACAAACTGTACAAAATCACTCATAATCATTAGAAAACACCTTAAACTCAAAGTTAATACTGTTTACATGAATTTACACACAATATTATCAACATAAACCTAGTTCAAACAACATTACACATGGATAAGGTACGATAATCGTCCAAAGTTACTAAAACACAAATACATAAATATTCCAGCGATTAAACACACAAACGACTGTACAAACTGCTTGACGTCTCAAAACAAAATACCAAAATTTCCGAAATAACACAACTAACTAACACTGTTCGCTAACTCCGCGCGTTTAAGATAAACACCATAGAATCATTCAGAATAATACAAAAACTGCCGACGTTTCTCGAGCGTTAACAATCAAATCAATACAAAAATAATTACAAACTGTGAAAATCATTCATAATCATTAGAAAACTCCATAAAATGAAAGTTAATACTGTTTACATGCATTAACACACAAAATTGTCAAAGTACACCAGTCCAAACCACTGAGAATTGTCCCCCAAACATGGTGGTTCACATCAGTACTTGCAATTACAAACTTTTAAATAATTTTTCATGCATAATACTGTCCTTGATCATATTACATATCATTTACACAGTGACTCATAAAATAATTTCATTTAAGTGACTAATATACACAAATTCAATTTTACTTGCACAAAAAATATGCAAATGCACAATTAATCAGCTCCCATCTTATTAGACATAATTCTTAAAATAAAATTTCATGGAAGTGCTCGGTCTGGGGGTGTTACACACTATACGAAGCCAGAAGTGAACCGGATGCCCATTGTACCGAGCCTTGTCACGCCAACAAGAAGGAAACGTCAAAACCAACACAGCCAGATGTCAATTCACCAGCCAAACAACTCGTACGGCTTCGTCCGCAGCACGCGATATATCGTGACGGTCACACTCGAGCCTTTCAGATGCAGATTTGGCGCCGTCTCCGGGTGTCGTATATTTCTGCCCTTTAATGGACCGTAAAATTGCACAGTGGGAGTTAAAGCAATAACGGCCGCTCACTCGGCGCAAAACCCGATACTGTGCCGCAGGTAACTCCAAATCAACTGACGGCTGAAAAGCCAATTTGTTTTCACAACGAAACAATACGCCTCGTTATTACAATGAATTTAGGGAGTAGCCCTGTTTTGAAATAAATATTGTATGTTTAGGTGACTGTTAGCCATAACGGGCTCTGGTAGGAACAAGGCGACCAGGTTGAACCATCAAAACTGCTATTGCATGTGAGACCCCACTCACAAGTCATCGCAAAGGCGAGATTGTAAATAAATTTGTAAATAATAGGTTTTCACTGCATAGTAGTGTGTATATGTATTTGGGGTAATTTTAAGTATCTTTGTAGTAATGTAATTAGTCCTAAGTTGGCAGTACTGTGCCCACTGTGAGAGAAGTAGTTGTTAAGAATATGGCGGAGAGAGACTGCGAGTGATTGTAATGGCAGGGCAGTAACGGTTCTGTATTGGTTTATATGAGTTTTGGATGTTAAATAAACAAGAATTATTGGTGGATTTAATTTAATATTGACACCCGTTGCGCAAAATAAAGAGAGTAGACTAGAATATTTCTTTCATCAAATAATAATAATGCGAGGAGGTAGCGCAATCGCAAATGCAACACTTTGTGCCATGTCTTGCCAGTATCGGGCTATCTGCCGTCTGCTAGTTATTAAATATTAGTAAGGAGAACCTCGCAAGCAGTAGTCCCCATTACAGTTTTGGGCGCTTTCCGTAATCATCTGGTTAAATTTTAGAACATTCCAAAATTCACGCTTCAAAAATTATTCATTCAACACAAATATATTAACGCAAATTACAGGGTTTGAAGACAGACGGCGTAGTCGACGCTTCATACCATTTCCACAGAATCATCATCTGACATTAAAGCAGCCTTCACATTAATAGGTATCTGATAAAAGGTAATGGTGTTATATAATCATTATTCTTGCCAATGTTTTTCGAACTTCACTTCAACTTTCAGTACAACATTAGACCTGCATGATACCGCAGTCATCCCATTCCTTTTCTACAGGATGGATGAAACCACAACTTTACTAGCTGAGTAGTATATTAAATATTAAAATAATATCGGATGCAATGGGAGAACTAACAGAATTTGGTTACTTACGTAGTAAAATTACAATGCATGGGCAAAGCAGGAATAATGTTAAAGGAGAACAGCTGCAGCGATGAAAGCTTTCATGAAAAAGACGAATCTTTCAGTTTCAAATATTTATCTAATATTCATAAATAAGTCTATGTGTGAAGCACAGCACTTTACGGTAGCGATACATGGACTTTAGGAATCCCAGAAACAACGAAAATTGAAGCATATGAAATGTGGTGCTATAGAAGGATGCTGAAATTTAAGATAAAGTACAAAACGAATGTGTTTTGGGAATGATGGGTGTGAAAAGAAGCTTGGGAAAGAGTATTACAGAAAAAAAAAGAGACGATGGTGGGTCATATTTTAAGACATGCGGGACTAGTAAATTTGTTAGTGAGGGGAATATAAGAAAGTAAGAACTGTTGAGGAATACAGAGATAATATATGAAGCAGATAATTGAGGACGTGGGTTGTAAGGGATATGTAGAGATGAAGAGGTTAGCGTGAGTTAGGAAGGGATGGAGGATTGAATCGAACCCGTCAAGAGACGGATAACAAAAAAAAAAAAAAAAAAACAGCTGGCAGCCTCTGGCTTTCGCTCAACAACGTGACTCCTCTCGTCAGATCCATCGTAGTCAAAGATACCTCTAGAAGTGATGCAGCCAGGGGCGTAGCTACTATGGGGCCCCCAAGAGCATACCTCAGGGAGCCCCCAAGCGCATCTCTGGGGGGACCCCCCCAAGCGCAGTTCCTGGTGACCTAGAAACACGAAGCAAGAAAAAGGTCACCCATCTGGCCAGAGGGCCAAAAATATTTTTTTTGCACCGGGGCCCTTGTTGACCTAGCTACGCTACTGGATGCAGCTGCCCAGCTGCCTCGGGTCTGATGTTCGATTCTTGATCTAACGAGACACTTACAATAGATTCTATCGTCGTATCCCACGTCTCTTTCTTAACCATCGAATCCTCTCATATTGGGGCAGAAGAAACGGTAAAGAGTGCAAGTAGACTGCAAGGAAAACTGTCTGCTCTCTCACCTAGTATTTGTCCAGGGTACACACTCCCCGCACCGGATGACTGTAAAACATCTGGAACCAGCTTTGACTAGCTAAAAGCACGGCTTTGTGATTGCTCGCGAACCTTTTTTTATATGAAATATTTTATACAACTAAAGAAATCAATAAATAATCTTAAGAATTTTAATATGTAAACTTCAGGAACTATCATAAAAAACCGTGGTTTTAGTTTGTTGAAAAAAAAAAATAATTAGTCACATTTGTAATAAGACAATCTTTAAATATTTAAAAAATCAATGTATTTAATTAGATTTTAATCGTATAGAAAATTTCTGATTCGAGTTTCTTCCTGTTTTATAAATTTTAACATACTTGAATTTTTAATATTACTAATTCTGTCGTAAGAAAATTTTCTGTTTAATGTTAAACTTTCTAAAGTTTTTACTCTCGATAATGCAACATACTGAAGTTTCTTTGTCTCCAATATCAACAACAACTTTATCCAATGTTAAACCTTGAGTTTATGAATTGTTACTTCAAATGGTAATCGTAATGGAAATTGTTTTCTTGTACAAGTGATATTCCCTCTTTTACAAAATTTAAATGTGGGTGAAATTGGAACACAACCACTATTTTGATAAGTTAAATGAAAGTAATTTTCAAAACGGACTTAGGGTTTCTTCATAAATCATATCCTGAACATAACCTAAAGCTACATTCACTAATCTTTTTTCGACACATAAATTAGACCGTAACGTAAATTTAGATCCAATAGACAAAGTTATAAATGGTTCCAGTCCACCTAATAATTCAGCACTTGCTGATTTTGCTGCAGAACAATTATGAACAGCTGGAATATAAGCAACAGGTTGACGCAGTTCTTTTAATTTTTGATGATTAAATTCCTTTACGTCTTTATTTGTTCTGATAGTATCGTTGAAATACTTAAGTTCTTGTAATGGAAAAATTTGTAGACATCGTGTCATTAATTTTTTATAATCTTCTATTATACTCTCGCTATTCACAATACGATCAAGTATATCTCAAAATATTTGTTGAGATTCATTTTGTCGGAATGATATTGGTAAAAAGAATATGTTCGAATATCTGATTTGAAGAACAATTTACCTTCTAAGAGGAATTCATTTCCTTCTACTTTAACACTGTAAAGTGGTCTGGTATTGACCGGCGGTAACTATTTGATATCCCACCCCCCAAAAACAAAATACATAACCAATCCGCCAAATGGTTCATCTTGTCGTAATCGTAAATCAAATTTCCTCAAAAGACTGCATCCAATCATATTAATTTCATCTATGAACAGAAATTTACACTCATGAATTTCCTCTTGAAATTGAGCAAGTAAATGTAAGCTGAGCTCACTAAACACTTTATTTACTCCTATTAAAAGTTTTGAATATACTGTATATTGACAGCAGCAGCACCAGTTGACGCAAGCAATAGATAAGAAGATGGTCTTAATGTTCGATTCAATCGAATAGTAAAATAATTAATTAATGTACTTCTTCCAGATCTAGCTTTCCCTTGAACAACAATTCTTTTTGATGGAAGTTCTTCTTCAAAAGTTGTATATAATTAAGTAGTTTTACAAATATATTTGTCGGTTCCTGTTGTTCATTAGAAAAAACAATATTCGTTGGTAAGTTATATTGAGTATAAACATTTCTCTGATTTTCTGCTAGTTTTTCATTTTCAAATATATGTTATGTATTCAATACTTGTCCATTTGAAAATGCCACTTATATTTGATATCAATTTCTCTTCTACCTAGATGCACTTCTGACTGATTATTATTTGGTCCAGCAGCTACATTTATCCAGTCCTTTGTTTGATTTAATTCTACTTGGTCTATTTCTACAAATTCTCCTTCCTCTTCTAAATTTTGTAGCACATAATCTAAATCATTATTCAAAATAGCTCCATTTCTTCATTTGTAAAATGCTACTAATAAATAATTTTCCAGGTGCTGTTTTGTGGACTTATCGCCAAGGAACTTGCAACAAAACTTTTTGCTTGTAAAAATTTTCATTGTTTTCAACACCTGGATTATATTTAAAGTTTGGTATAACTCTAAGAATAAAAGGAACTTTTGTAGTAACATAATTTGTACCTCTTTTGTATATTTTTGTATAAACAAATCATGTAAAGACATATTTTCAAATTCTATTGGTCGTTGCTGATTTTTATTGAAAGAACTGGAAATAGAAATGTTCAATCTTATTTGTTCATATCAACGTGCTCCCCAACATTGTCTAGTAAATTAATTGTTACAAATTGACGACATGATCGAAACATAGGCCCGAATATGCGAATGTTAACGAAACCTGCTTTCCTACACCAATAATAAATACTGAATGTGGCTGTGGAAGGATATCCTCTATAAAATGTTGCTGGTGTGGACGTAATTTTTGTTTCAAATGTTTTTGTGATCTAAATCACCCAAAGGAATATAAATAATATGGAGACAAATTTGTAACAAACAGAAAAAAAGAAATTTGGTTTGTCCTGGGATCGAACTAAGGACCCCCGGCTAAGAAACACACCGCCTTAACACTCACGACTAAACCAATATTGTTAACAAACAGTCTTCCGTATAGTTCTAAGTCGGACACAGTTTCTAAATTTTTTAATCTCTGATTTCTCTTAAACGGAGGCCCACCAGACAGAACTGCTTTATGGCAAGAAACCAGAGGCAACATAATATTTACCAGACTTGTTCGTTCTATGATAGCGATTTCCACACTGAAGACCTCTCCTAGTCAGCATGAAGGAATAAAAATAATAAAACTTATTGAAATTTGTTTTTACAAAAACATTGAATGATGGCACATCTAGAATTGACTCTGAATTAGTATTCTCATTTTCACACATACATGTGCAGCATTATTTTTTTAAAGTGTACCACAAAAGTATACATATCGCTCCTAGTGTATGGGATAGCTTTCGCTCGCCCTAATAACAGCCACGAGACTGAATGCTGCCATTCTGCTGGTACGAAATCTGCAATGGCTCCACTGGGCTGTCGCAACTACCCTGTTGATACCGCGTCCAGTCTTCCAGGAACTGCACCACTTTCGGCAACTTCCCGAAACTGGTACTAACCTGCTGAAAATTGGATGAACCGCTTCGTTATAACTTCATCTTCACGTTTTGCACTGTTATTTTACGGAAAAGTAGCCACAAATTGAATTTAAAAAAATTGCCCAAATATGAGATGTTGCGCAACAGCAAAATGCTACCAGCACTGCAAAAATGACAAAAAAAAAAGCAAACATCGGTACAGTGATCATTTTATCCTATACAGTTTAGATTTGTCATAGAGGTCGTGCTTAGGTTGAAATCGACCTGGGCCAAAATAAAAAATTTAAGAAAATTTTGTTCTGCGGCATCCATTTCGGAAACGGCGTATTTGTTTACAACGGTAGCAATCGATTGCCTCCGATTGCTTGTAACGATATAAGATGGCAAGCGTTGGTATGCTGCACCCCGGGAAAATATTGTGCTTCTTTTTACGTCTTCAATGTATGCCATTACGTACAAGACCAGCCAAGACATTATCGAAGAGTCCGTGATTCGTGATTCCTTACGCCGAAGAGCTGATGCATGGGCGGGCGTTACATTGCAGACCTGTTTTTAACTCGGAAACTATGCTTTTTCCACCCAATGTATAATAGCCATTTTTGCCTTATTTTGATACATACACTTTTTCTAACACCCTGTATAAGCGAATAATACAATATGCAATTTGAAATAAATGTCTTACCGTTTCCTAATCTTTTTCAAGTCTAGGATTAGTAAAACGTCAAAAAAAAAAAAAAAAAAAAATATGGGCCACTTACTTATATTGGCCTAACATTTTACGAATGTGTATATTACTAACACACAGGACATATTTTCCCTTAACCAATCACTAAGTTAAACCTTAAAGGATGCCGATCTCTTCGACGATGACAGGAAACCTATTTAGATAATATAGTACAATAATATCAATGTAGTCATAATCTCTTTTGTCCGGTTCTTGAAATATTCGTCTTTCAGAATGTTTCGATAATAAGTAATATCATCTTATTATTTGTATAAGGTTTTTTTTTTTCACAAGGCAATACTTTCCTCGATAACTAACGGAAATTTATGAATAAGGTACCGTGTTAAAGCTGAAGGTCTCCACTTTGATCAGATCATATTTTGAGAAATGAAAATTTCGGAATTCATTCTTAAAGGGAAAAAACTTCAATATTTCTAAAATGTGATTTTTAGAACAAACAACCATTAATCTCCCTGAATTCCTAACCGAAATCGGTAATGAAGTAACATTTTAAAGATTATGATCTTCACTTTAATAACATCGTATACTAAGAAACTATTATTTGGAATTCGACCATTAAAAGGCAAAAATATTAATATTTCTGCAATGTGTTTCTGTGTTACGAGCCATTTATCTCCCTTGATATCTAACCGATTTAGATAAATGTGGCATCATTTTAAAGATTTTGTTCCTCACCGTGGTCAAATCATAATTTAATAAATGAATATTTTGGAATTTTACCCTTAAAGGACAAAATTATCATAATTTCCACAATGTATTTTTTGGACACGAGCTACTTATCTCCCTTGATATTCAACTGAAATTGTGAAATGAGGTATTATTTTAGAGATAAAGTCTCCGCTTTGGTCAATTCATGTTTTAAGAAAGGAATTTTTCGGAATTCGATCCTTAAAAGGCAAAATTATTATTATATCCGTAAAGCATTTTTTATCATGAGCGGTTTATCTCACTTGAGATCTAACCGAAATACATAAATGAGCTGTCATATTAAAGATTAAGATCTCTGATTTGGTCACATAATTTCTTAAAAACGAAATTTTTCTGAATTTGTCCCTTATAGGGCAAAAGTTATGACTGTGAAAGTCGCGCATGTGAGACAGTTAACATCCCCGCCGCTAGTTAGCAGTAGTACGTATCACAGAGATATTAAGCTGTGTCACTGGTGTCTACTTTTGTTACATACTTATTACACTAAACAAATACATAATTGAAACAAATGAGGTGGTTCTGCTTTCATCCTATTACAAACCCCCAAACTTAGTATTCATTGCATAGCAGAAATTTTTGCTTGGGTCATCTAGTAGCCTTATAAAGTACGAGTATGGTACCCATTTCTTCTTCTCTTCGATATCGGCCATCTAAGGACCACGAAAAGTAATCCCGTGCATTCATTTCGATGCTTCTTTTCTTGACTTCAAATAGTTCTTCATCCTCTCACTTTGCTGTTTCCTCCTTTATTCTGCCCATATGTTACTACATTTCCTCTTCTCCCTTTCCTGGAAACCCTTGGTATTTTGGATCAATCTCCTAAAAGTTGCTCTATCTTGTATTAAATGGTCTGTTATTCCGATCTCAATCATATCTTTCTTTACTCCTTGGATCCACTGGTTGCCCTTCCTACTCTTGTAAACATGGTTGAAAATTCTTTTTGTAAGTCTGTTGTTATCCATTCTCGTTATGTGACCAAAAAAACTGATTCTCTCCTTTCTGATCGTGTCTGACATCCTTTAAATTTCTTCTTCTTTGTATAGGTCTTTATTCCTCCGGTGTCTAAACTCACCATTTTCAATTTTTAGTGGTTCCTAAATTTTTCTCAAGATTTCCCTAGTCTCTATTTCTACAATTTCTCCAGTTTTCATGGAGAACAAGCATCCATCCAGCCATTTAATTTTTAAAATTTTCAATTTTTTTGTTATGATATCTTTAATTAAAGTAGAATTATTTTTTTAATATTCTGCGTACCATTCTCGAGAACTACACTTAATCCGTGGACCAAAGGTCCAGAAATTCTGTCTTAGGTCACCACATTTTGTCAAACTTTACCTATACAGAAAGAAAAAAACAGACTGTTGGAAATGATGATAATGAAACAAAATATTGCTCGAGGTAAATGCAATGAGCCTGCTATGAGGTCAATAAGACGGTATGAGTGTGTCTCGCCTTTTACATGTGGTTAGCTTGACCTGTTGCGTAGGTGTGGTAGTTATAAAACATGACTTTTATGCCACCAACAAACTTGATTAAATTTTATGTGCCACACCAGAATATACGGGGGAAGTAATAAAAGTATTCCTAGTTTTACAAAACAAACTTGGTTAATTAATTTCCGTCCGGATTTAAACTAGAACTAGAAACTTTCTATAAAATGACATTAGGGAAATTGTATCAGTTTCGGAATACATAAACAGCACCACCGAAACGTAAACATAGCTTTGTGAAGAAACATTTCGGAGGTTGATTGATGGGCGGCTGAAGACATTTATTACGCATTTCTGTCTTTATTTCTAGCTGCAGTGTTCTTATCGTGCGGCGAAATTGCTGCCCATAAATCTGGACGCCCTAGTGCCAGCCGTATTCCTTCCCGTGCGTGACTGCTCGGGGGAAAGTAGGCAGGCGCTCCGTGCCAGCGAGGCCAGAAACGATTGACACTCTGCCAGTGCAGCCAACCCCCGCAAACCAAACTCCGTAAAACACAATACCGTGAACCATATATGCAAAAGTGTGGTTTTATGGCATGAGTAAGATTTCAAGGTCAGCACCAGTTACACCACGTATTAACAAAACAGAAGTGTCATGCCAGTGTGGTTCAGTGTAATATGGCGCTGCACACTGGATCGTGCACGAGCACACCTCCCGAGTGTGACTGCAGTTTTTAGGCGGTTTTCTGCAGCCATCAACGCGATTTCCGGGAGGGACCCTAATATTCGCCTCATACACTTCACAAACAAAAAATATACTTATCGCATGCTGAACATAGTGGCGTAGCTTGGGCAACAATGGCCCCGGTGCAAAAAAATTATTTCGGCCCTCAAGCCAGATGGGCACCCTTTTTTGCTTTGTGTTACTGGTAGGGGCCCCCTGAGCTGAGGCTGGGGGCCCCTGAGTTGTACTTGGGGGCCCTTTGAGCATTGACGGGCCCTTAGTGTGAGGGGCTCCCTGTGTCTCAGGGGCCCCCTCAAACGACGGTACAGCTAAAAAGAAAAGGTCGCCAGTTGTTTGCCGTGAAGGCCCGTGGGCCCTCTCAACTGCGCTTGGGGGCCCCCAGAGGTGTGTTTTGGGCCCCCTGAGCGTAGGGGCCCCGGTGTACTGCACCGCCTAAGAGCCAAGCCCCATAGTAGCTACGCCCCTGAACATAGGTACACGTTTCAGCCACAAATGGCAATATTTCATTTCCCCCATTAATATAGCAAGGAACACCTTTAACATCGAACAGTCGGCACCGCACGAAAACATGTTTAATATAACAAGCGATCATAAATAAAACGGTGGTGCGTGTCATGCAGAACTCCGCACTAGCGCCATTAAAGAGCCGGGAAAAGAGTCTTTTGGTGTATTATTCCTGGTTAGCTCATACAGATTGTACCCTTCTAGATGCAACTTTTCCAAACGAAGATGTTATGCTGAACGTATTGCCACCGAAAACAACAAAATATTACCAACTTCTTGATGTTTTCAATGTAGTCTTCACGGGTGTACCGCCGGATAGTGTTGTGGAAACACAATATTTCGACGGCTGGCTCTGCCGTCTTCTGCAGGTGATGAGACATGTGTAATGGTCGGCTGACCCACAGATACTGAGATGGTTCGGGTGCCGCTCTTCCTTATATACATGTCCGCGTGGCGTCGGCGATGGCTTACTATGAGCCAGGCCCGCAACCACCTGGCGGTTGGCTGCCCGTGGGCGTGGCTAAGGTTCTTGTTCCAGCCCGAGCTAATATGAAGCCCTCTACGGCGGCAGCTGGACGGAAGTACAACGTTCTCTGCGGATATTTGCCAAGGCTGGTTTCCATGCCTCACTGAGACATAGACCACTGTCTCTGTTAAATGTGTCGGCCAGTCGAATTTCGATCGCTTCTTTGATGACAGATTCCCAAAATGTGATGTTCTAGCCAATATCCTAACGTTATTGAATTCTACTTTGTGGCCATGGTCGTACACGTGCTCGCCGATCGCTGATTTGCTATACTGTCCCAAGCGGAGGTGGCGTTTATGTTCTTCACACCGGTTTTCTATGGTGCGCATCGTTTGACCGATGTAGGTCTTTCCACACTCGCACGGTATGCTATAAATCCCCGGAAATCTTAGGCCAAGATCATCCTTGACTGAACGGAGGTAGTCCCGTATTTTAGCTGGTGGTCGGTAGAAAGATTTTATACCATGTCGTGCGAGGATTCTGCCGATTTTCCCCGAGGTGTTTCCGGCGAAAGGCAGAAAGGCGGTGGCCTTGGGCGTTTTCTTCCTCTTGGACTGGAATTTTCCCCGTCTTACGTTCAATTGCCCTTTCTATCTGCCTCTCGGAGTAACCGTTCCGCCTGAAGACAGTTCTCAGGTGTTCCAGTTCTTGTGGCAGGCTGTCTTTGTCAGCAATCGCTATAGCCCTGTGCACAAGAGTATTTAAAACAGTGTTGCGCTGCACAGGATGGTGGAAACTCGTGGCGCCCAGATACTGGTCTGTGTGGGTAGATTTTCTGTATACACTATGCCCCAGCGTTCCATCCGGCTTTCTTTTAATTAGGATGTCGAGGAAAGGTAAGCGACCGTCCTTTTCCATTTCCATAGTGAACTTTATGCTAGGATAGATTCCGTTCAGATATTCTAGAAACTCATGTAAAGTCTTGATTCCATGGGGCCACACCACAAATGTATCAACGACATATCTGTAGAAACATGTAGGTTTGAGAACTGCTCCCTGCAGGGCTTTCTCTTCGAAATGCTCCATGTATAAGTCGGCGATTACAGGGGAAAGTGGAGATCCCATGACAACCCCGTCCACCTGTTCATAGTATTTCCCTAAGTATGTGAAATACGTGGACGTCCCGGGTGACTGGCCGAGTTAAAGGTGTGTTGTAAATACACTTACACAATATTTCGGCGATCTGATTCGTTCGCCATCTTCTGGTGATTATGATACTGGACTGCGTGAATGCGAAAGTGATTTGCAATGTGGTAGCGTGACTTTAGTGAGGTGTGCGCATTGTTCTCTTCCACTTTATTTTCACCACTTCATCGAAATCCCGCATCTCCACTTTCAGGACTAATATAAGCAATATTAGATCTGTGGTACTGTTGTATATGCGCTATATTAAGTACTTTAAGCAGAGAGTTTTTGCTACTGTGATTGAAAATGTAGTGATACACTGACGTCATTGAACTACGTACAATTTCCTTAAGAAGGTACTGATAACTTGTTACTTTCTTTATCTCTATTAAAATGTTACTTGTTGTAGATTGCAACGTTTTGCATGTAAATGACACACACCACTGTTTTTATATGATCGCTTGTTATGCTAAACATGTTTTTGTGCGCTTCCGAGCGTTCGAGGTCAAAGGTGACCCTTGTCAGTAGGTATAAAATGCTTGGCGTTAGCAACGGCATGCGACCGTAAAACCATAGCTCCAAATTTGACGAGGCCAATGATGACAAAAACTCATAGAAGGCAGCCGATACCTAAATAATGGGATGAGGTGTTGAAGAAGAAGAAGAGTATTATGCATACAGCACCAAATTGGTTCGCAATCTGATCTAACTGTACTGATACCGCTTTCAAAATATAAGGTTATTGGCTAATTGTGTGCTTATAGTAAACTTCTCCCCAGAGCTTGTGTTACGAGTCAGTGAAGTTGAATAGCCAGCTAAATTCTGCTGACATTTGGTTTGCAAATGACAAGGTTAGAGCATGACATCTTCGAAATAACCTGTATCTCTACTAAATGTGTGTGGAGCTTTACTGCTAGAACGTTTGAATTAAGTTAAGTGAAAATTTATCTCCAAGCAGGAGATTGTGGGAAGGGATTCTGCTACAGCCAGACTACTTCCATAGAATCCTTCACTATGGTAGACTCTTACTGGGTAGTGTCTCCCGAACTAATTTCTTTACTCACACAACAGTTACTGAAAAAAATAACTGGTGTGCCAAAATTATTCATCGAGGTAGGAAAACATAGATAGTATTTGGAACAGTTTAGGGGACATTTCGGTTTGAGTGAATTGTTGATAACCCAGTTGAAACACGCTGACAGTTTGACACGTATGTGTTAGGAAGGACCATACCACATGCACCGCCTATTCAAAGGTACGATCATCATAAAACATTACTAAATCACTGCAAAAAAATGTTAAACTCTTCATCGTTATCGGATGCAACCAACTTGCATCCGCGAGAATACTTCAATACTAGTCTGGCCTCGCATTCGGGAGGACGGTGGTTCGAATCCCCGTCCGGGCATCCAGATTTGGGGTTTCCATGGTTTCCAAAATCACTCCAGGCAAATGCCAGGATGCTTCCTTCAAAAAGCCATGGCCGAATTCCTTCCCATTCCTTGCCCCCCATCCTTTCCCGTCTCTAAAGAAATCGCTGTTAAGAGACGAAGCAATAAACAAATAATAATAACTAGATAGAATCGTTGGAACATTGGACTAATTACAGTGAAGAGATGTTTCTAAAAAAAAAAAAATTACATCCAGTCTTGAGACCTTTCAAAACTATCTGAAATTCGAAATATTGATAACATTAAAAAAATTAATTAAGTAGTAAAAAAGAAAAGAAAAAAACTTTGGATATTGGGGATAGTAAAGACCATGGGAGATTTCGCTATATATATATTGCAATCTGTAGAGTGCAAGTACGTGGAAAAGGATTGTAACCCTTAATTGTCGAAGTCATCTTACAGATGATGACTTGGTTGGTGACGTCAGTGTGTTTATTAACTGTATATGCTTCCAGTGGAGGTAATTAAGTTGACTGTTATAAACTTCATTAGTTGCTTCACGAAAGGGTAATCAAAGCATGCCTAACAAGCATTGTTGTGAGGGGGTCGGGGGGAAGGGGGGAAAGTGAGTTGAGTAGCACCACTATAAAATATATTTCTTGCAAGGTTTACCCCGTATTTTGATGATATAGTAGTATTTATAAGAATACAACGTAATTATCAAAACGCTACGTACGATGCAGGGAATAAATGTCGAACACTTCATTATTGTTTCCACTGTTATGAACGAGCGAAAGGCACTCACCCTAAATTGTGCAGAAGTGTCTCCTTTGACGGCTGTATGAGATCTTGATTCTAACGTTGACTGCGTGAGTTGGAGCGTCCCGGGGAGAAAGTGCTTCCCGTGACATCAAAAGCAGCGCACAGTGATGTTTGCTTGGAGCCGACGCCTGTGAGCTGTCAGTGCACAGTGCCAGTCTAAGACAGCACTGCTCAAATTTTCATAACGCCACAGTCCCCGGATATTCGCCTTCCAGCGCCATCCGTCTCCCACAAAGGAAAACGCCAGAGAATATTCTGTTATTTGTATTTGCTGAGAGTAATAATAACTTATTGATCTTTACGGGAGTGCTTTATCAACCCATGTTTGAAGATGTAGCCTCTTTATGACAGATGAGCTATATTTTACAATTTAATTCTACTTTGTTTTGTTGTAGTTCCTTCTAGGCTGATCGATCTTGAGCAACTCTCTTCCATGTAAGAACGAAGACTTTCCCGGCGTATGCTTGAAATGAAGTTTTCACGGGTAGGGATAAATCGATACCACTGAGGTATCGATACTTTTACTCGATACAGTGTCGGTGGTAAAGCATCGATACCTATTCGGTATCCATTGAAAAGTATCGATACTTACTCGTATCGATTGATTTTTCGTAGTGAAATTTGGAATAAATAAAAAAACTGTATGTAATAAGAATTGATAGTCTTTATTGATATAAAAGATATATATTTATTTGACGAAAGATATTTATTAAATTTTCACCTTACTAATCGTTACAGGACTAATACAGACTAGGACAAAATAAAACTAATTTTATGAAAAAAAAGTCTGTTTTTGTTGTGCTCCCCAAAAATATTTGTTTTTCTGTATGCCTGTTAGACGATTTCTGGATGTAGTCATTGTTGCGCGAGCTTTGGAAAAAAAGCTTTCACAATGTTTAAATAAATTCGCGCTTGTTTGTATAAACATGGAATGCGGGTTTTAATTCTTCCCATTCCTCTTATGGGTTGGATTTTAAAGCACAGACTGGATTAACCAAATAAATTGAAACTTCATCGACTTTTGAGTTAGCACGGCGCCGCTTTTGGCCAACTGCAAGTTGTTTGTGATGTAACCAAAAATCAAAATCTTCGTGGGTTGCTTCTTCTTCAGATCCACTGGTTGATATTGTCGGATCTTCTTTAATAATATTATTTAAGTTTTGAGTCGCCCTCCCACATGCACTTGCATCTTGAAAATGGATGTTTTTGAACGTGGGTCTAAAATTGTTCACAAAGCTGCAAGGATGTTACATTAAACGTAGAACAAATCTTTTTTTACATTCAGCCGTAGGTTTGTTTGCAGCTGAGTGGCACATTCTATTGATGACTTAAATTTTGTTAGATGCGACGTCAGACATCATGGGTATGATTTTGGATAAGGTAACGTAATTCTGGCCTGCCGATTCTCTTGTGACCTATTCGAATGGTTGAACAAGGGGACCACCTGTTTCAATATTTCAATTTCTTGTCCAGTCACCAATTCATGACTATCTGTAGCATCGAGTAAAAGCTACGTAGCAATTTTCTACATATCTAAAAATCTATCAATCATATAATATAGTGAATTCCAACGTGTCTTAACGTCAAGAATAAATGTATATCCCTCAGTAACTCAACTATCGATCTGTATTTTTCGGCAGAGAGTTTTCTTTTTTTCTTTCGGCCGGGCATAGGAAAACAAGTTTGCCAACAACACAAACTTAGAAAAAGAATGTGTTGAAAAAAATTCAATAATGACAACCAAAAAATATATTCTTTACAGTGTAGATAGCGTTTAATGTATCAATTAACGTGTTAAATGAAATCATGATATTGGTACACACACCGATACGAGTACTTTTGACCGATACCTACTTGATACTCATTTTTAAAGTATCGATACAAAAATTACTTGGTATCGGAAGGAATGTATCGAGTAAGTACTTGTATTTACTAGTATCGTTTTATCCCTATTCACGGGTGCACCGCCGGATAGTGTTTTCAATACACTATCCGGCGGTACAGCCGTAAGTACTTCATTTCAACTCTCTTCAAGTTCACGCCTGTAACTCGACGTATGTATCTATCCCAACGATCCGGGGGTCTTCCTCTTGCTCTTTTCAGGTCCCTCGGTATCCAATCCAGTACTGCCTCAGTCCATCTGTCATCTCTTTTGCGAACAATATGACCAGCCCATTGCGATTTTTGGGTCATGACTCTTTCTAAGATGTCTATCACTTTGGTTATTGAACGAATGTACACGGCTATTTTCCTGTCTCTGCTTGTAAACCCAAGCATTGCTCTTTCATACTTCGCTGGGCAGTTCTCAATTTTTGCTTCATGTATATGGCTGGTTAATTAGAATGAACTAATGATTTACTGCGAATAGCAATTAGAAATACGCCTGATTTACAACTGAATTATCATGGGTAAAAGATATGATCGACGATGGCAACTCTCCAGTCAAACCAGTTTGGAAACAAACAGGTCAAAACTTATGGCTTTATGCATCGTCGACGTTGAGGTCATTAGAGGCGGGATGGGACTGGGGACAAGGAACGGGAAGGAATTCGGCCATGGCCTTTTTTGAGGAAGCATCCCGGCATTCGCCAGGAATGATTTGGGGAAACCATAGAAAACCCAAATCTAGTCAAAACTAATTGAAGGCACTGTGAATAACGTATCACAACTTCGATTCGAGCCCCCGTCCTCCCGAATGCGAGGCCAGAGCGTTACCGCTCACCCACCACGCTCGGTAAAATATGTAGGAGTGGCGTATGATTCAAACAACAGGAACCAATCACCATTATTATTTTATTGACGCCGTTACAAACTATGATCCCGACAAACCTATGAATTTTGTGCAAAAGAAATTGGTGGTATTAAGTCACAAAAGAGCCATACAAAAGAACAGAGTTTGCGATATTAGATTGATTACTTATGATTAGACTGGGGAATAGCATATCCTAACTACTATTTACATAACGACTACGTTTTCGTGATTTAATTAGCTCAGTTCAGGAATTAGTATTACTCAAGCATGAAGCAAAATCAATTATATTATTTATGAAATTGCAATACCTAATTTATTTAATACGTTATATTCTTTTCCTTCCTTTATCTTATGGTAGGCTCTCAAGTTAAATCTCGGAAACGTTTCTTTCACACCTTCGCTTGAAAATAAACACTTATATCTTCCAAATCCGATTTTTATTTTCTCTTCAATAGTTATTTATTGAATATGCTTCTCTTCAAATAACTCGCACCAATTCAACTTAGTTAACTTTTATTTGTTCAATTTCGGATAATTTCCCAAACTTCTTTCAACATTAACAATTCAACAACTCCACCAATTGCAGAATGATTTGTATAACACTCTGTACCTTAAATCTCACAATCATTATATTGTTTCATTGGTTTTTGAAGTTCCGTCTTCCCATGTTCACTGGCATTCATAGATCAAGACCATGAGTTACTTGGGGTAGATTTCTGGGGTAATAAAAAAGAAAAAATCAGGGTGTTGGCTGCTTACCGCAGTGGAAGAATGACAGATGAAGATGAGGCTCTTGGGGAGAAATTAAATTACTACTCAGATTTCAGAGGTGAGAATAGAATGTTCATTATTGGTGGGGATTTAAATTTACCAGGTGTAAACTGGGAAGGAAATAAGATTAATAACACACGGGAACAAAGATTTGCAAATACCTTAGTAAGGGAAGAAGGATTTACACAAGTGGTAGAGCAAAACACTAGGTGGCAAAATATTTTGGATATATTCCTAATAAAGCCCGATGATAACCTCGTGGGGTGTCAAGTAACGGAAGGAATAAGTGATCATGACGCAGTTCTGATAGATATTAGAGGATTCATTGAACCAGCAGCAAAAACTGAAGGGGGAAATAGGTACAATTATAAAAAGGCACAGATTTCAAATTTGAAGAGATATTTCAGAGAACGTTTCAGCAAATGGAAGGAAGGCACAAGTACAGTAGAGTCAAGGTGGGAAGAGTTCAAGGAGATAATAAGGAAGGGGAAAGAAAAATTCATTCCAAAGCAGAATATAAAAAGAAGTAGAGAACCTGTGTACTATAATAGGGAAGTGAGGAGGTTAAAGAGGTTGGTACGAAGAGAACATAACAGAGTTAAGAGACAGCAGGGTAGTAGGGAATATTTGAAACAACTAAACAAGGACTTAATAACAGCAAAGAAAGTTGCTAAAGATGGGTTTATGAAGAGTATTGTCAGTGCAGGAGGACAACTGACTGATGCATCTCGAAATTTCTATGGCTATATCAGGAAACTGAGGGGAAGGGAGGTTGTAGAGATGCTCATAGATAAGGATGGAGAAGTAGTTACTGAGGATTTGAAAAAGGCAGAGATTTTAAATAACTGGTTTAGTGAGAGCATTAGGGACAATGAATCAGAAACGGGAAGGTCTAATTCGGAGAACGAGCATAACAATACGATTAGAAATGAAGATACTAAAAAATTTGAAATTCATCCTGAAGAAATCATGAAGGAAATAAAAAAGCTGAAAAACATAAGGGGGCTGGTGAAGATAATATTACTACAGATATCTTAAAGATAGTCGGATGTGACATTGTACCTTATCTTGAAATATTATTTAAATTGAGTCTGGATACTTGCTGCTTACCACAAGACTGGAAAAGTGCGATAGTAGTACCGGTACATAAAGGAGGGGTGAGAAATAGAGTCGAAAATTACAGGCCAATCGGTTTGACTTCAGTGGTAGCTAAATTAATGGAAAGATTGATATGCAACCACATCAGAAACGTATGTGAGGAACGTAAGTGGTTTTCAAGTAGGCAACATGGGTTCAGGCAAGGATATTCATGCGAATCTCAGTTGGTGGGATATATGCAAGATATCTCAGATGAAATGGACAAGGGAGGCCAAATTGATAGTGTAGCGCTGGATCTTTCAAAGGCGTTTGACAGAGTAAGCCACAAAATGGTAGTAAATAAGGTAAAAAGTATTTGAGTGGATGAGAAAGTGATTTGCTGGGTAGAAGAATTTTTAAAAGGTAGAAAACAGAAAGTTAGGGTGGGAAAAGCGGTATCAAAGGAAGTGAAAGTAAAAATGGGAGTGCTGCAGGGTAGCGTATTGGGACCATTGCTATTCATTATTCTAATGAATAATTGTGTTGATTGTTTACTATCTGAAATTAGATTGTTTGCAGATGACATAATGCTGTATAAAAGGATCAAAACGATAGAGGACTGTAAACAGTTGCAGGCTGATCTGGACAGGATATCTAGTTGGGTTGGTAAACATAGGATGAAGATAAATGCAATGAAGAGTCAGCTAATTAGATACACAAATAAAAAACAAAAGGTAAATTATGAATATAAGGTGGGGAAAGAATTGCTTACTGAAGACTTGAAATGTAAATATCTTGGCATTACATTTGATAACAAGCTAAACTGGGCAGGACACATTGGACAGGTGGTAGGAAAAGGTTTCAAAATCCTGCACTTGTTGGAGAGAGTGATGAGGGGATGCACGAGAGAAGTAAAGGAATTGGGTTACAAAACTTTGGTAAGACCATTGCTCGAATATGGTAGTGTAGTATGGGACCCACATTTTACGTATCAAATACAGGAGTTGGAGAAGGTGCAAAGGAGGGCTGCTAGATTTGTTTCTGGAAATTATCGCAGAATGCAATCAGTGACAGATATGATAAAGGATCTGGAATGGGATTCATTGCAAGACAGGAGGAGGATGAGGAGGGTCATGGGAGTGTACTGGCGATGAGGCATGGAAAGATATTGCAGTAGGTATGAAAAGTAGTTCATGGAAGGGAAAAGATGACCATGACCACAAGCTGGCACTCGATTTCAGGCACAAGGGTGTGGGAAGATTTTCTTTTTTAGGTAAGGGTGTCAGGGATTGGAATGAGTTACCAAGGGGAATGATGAATAACCTACCGAAAACGTTAAAAGAATTTAAAGTTAAAATTTGTAGAGGGCAAATGTAGGTGAGTGTAGGATAGGGGGAAGTTGGGTGTGTAGGAAATTGCCACCGGAGCCTGTGCTCCATTGCAATTAAATTAAATTAAATAACATGTACAGCCTTATCCTGCTAATTTCTCTTAACGACAATTTCATCTCCCTCCGTGAAGACCTTCTCTCCTTTTACCATTCTTGATCGATATCTTACTCATTGTATCGCTTGCTCTGGCGTTTTTTTCACAACCTTTTTTTATAATATAAAAAAATATAATTTTATATATTTATATTTTTTAATTCAAACTTTAACAAATTTATTTTTAACATTAATAAAAAAATACATTTTAATATGAAAAAATTGGCAGGCGTGACGTATGATGCAAGTTGTCTGACAGGTGCCAATTATATCAAATGTCATCCAATGTGTAGTTCATAAATTCCCGCAAATAGCAGTTTGTATTCGTGAAACGATGACGCTTGACTGCAGTAACGATCACGTCATGCACAATCAATACCCATCGACTTTGAGAGCATTGCCGCTCGCAGAACTCGTGCAGTAGCGCAGGCAGTGTAAACGCCGGAACACCGCTGATCCTGATTGGACGCCGCGCCAGCGCCGCTTTGCCGGCCGAGAATGGCAACGGAACCCTGCTTAATCACGGGGCTTAATTCTGATCCGGGTCCGTGTCCGTGAATCGCCAATGCCGACAGTTCTGTCAATAGAGTGACGGAGAGGGCCACAACTCTCGAATTAGGACAGCTGCTGCCTAACTGCCACTGTAGTTTGAGAACACAGCTACTGTGCATACTCACCGCCTGACTGCGCGAGCGGCCTGCAACACACAACGAAACACACCAGTTACACAAAGTACAGTACGCTTCAACATTAATCTGCATACAGTTAAAGCTATTTTTTAAATCGAATATAATTTTTTATTTCCATCATAGTGTCATCACAATATTTATTGCAAAAGATTCAAAATCATGAAAATCCGTAACATTCTGTATTATTGTAAAGGTTGAGAAAAATTCTTAGGATATAAATAAAAATAGACAAGTATATTCACTTTGATCCCATGTGAGAATAGTCTAGCGGATGTGGAACAGTACATAAAGCGAGGGTACCCAAAAATAACCGGAATAGCAATGCAATGGGCGGAGCTTGTGTAATGCGCGTTTCTGCCGCTAGGCGTTTATACTGCAACTCATTGCCACTTCAGTGCCGCGTATGTTGTCGACCTGGCTTGTTCTGTTAAACGGCAGAGATTGTTTTTGCTAGCGCTGTTTTGTTATCGTTTCGTTTTTGATGATGGCAAGTTTAAGTCAACAACGTGCATATTGAAATTTGGTTTTCCACACAGTAAAATTGCTGCTGAAACCGTTTTAATGTTGAAAACAGCTTACAAAGATGACGCTATGGGAAAAACTCAAGTGAATGAGTCGTTCGCTCGGTTTAAAATGGCTAAATGTCGATTGATGGCAAACCTCTGGACGTTCATCAACTGCCCGAATAGACGAAAATGTTGGATAAATTCGAATGCTTCTGCTCTCAGACCGTCGACAGACAACTGATCAACTGTCAGATATTAGTGGGTGATCTTCGAGCTTGGTTCAGCGAAGTTTAACCAAAGATTTGGAAATGAAACTGAAACTGATCACCTGTCTGAGATTAGTGGGTTACCGTCGCAGTTGGTGCAGCGAACTTTAACCAAAAATTTGGGAATGAAAATGAAACTGATCACCTGTCAGAGATTAGTGGGTTATCTTCGAGCTTGGTTCAGCGAACTTTAACCAAAGATTTGGGAATGAAAATGAAACTGATCACCTGTCAAAGATTAGTGGGTTATCTTCGAGCTTGGTTCAGCGAACTTTAACCAAAAATTTGGGAATAAAAATGATAGCTGCCAAGTTTGTTACCCGTTCGCTGACTGACAATCGAAAAAGGTCGAGTTGAAACACGTTGTGCTTTGAAACAACAGCTTTAAATTGATCCAGATTTTCTGTCAAAGGTTATTACTTACGACCCTTAAACAAAGCAATAATCTAGCTAATGGAATACGTCATTGTCACCAGGTCCAAAAAAATGTCGTCAAGTCAAATCAAACATATAAACAATGTTATTTTGGTTTATTGATGCCAAGGGCGTAGTTTGTTCCTCCACATAAGACCGTCATTCAAACCATTTATTTGGAAGTGATAAGAACATTACGCAACAGTGTTCGCTAAACAAAGACTTGACTTGTGGCAGACAGAAGACTGGTTCTTCCACCACGGCAATGCGCCTGCACACACAGGCAATTTTTGAGCTAAAATGGAATGGTTCCGCTGCCCCACGCACCTTACTCGCCTGACCTGGCTCCGTGCGACTTTTACTTATTTCCACACATGAAAATGGGCATGGAAGGACATCGATTAAACAACATTGAAGAGGTCAAGAAAAAAATGAGGGAGGAGCTGTCAGCCATTTCTAAAGATGACTACAGAAAATGTTTCGAAGAGTGGACGGTGGGACGAATGTTGTAATGGAGAATGTGTTGAAGGGGATAAGGATGTTTTGTAAAAAGAAAGAACAAAAAATTTGATAATATTTAGCTTTTAAAAAATAATTCCGGTTTTTTTTGGGTACCCTCTCGTATACTTATTAATAATATTAGTAATATTACCAGCAATTGATAATCGGTTAGCTACTTAACAAACCATTAACATAATACAATCCCATGTTAGTTATTATAAATGAGGAACAGTGCATTACCCATATTAACTATACCAATATTATTACCAGTTAATTCCTTACAGACCCATTACCATCGTAAATTTCCGCAGTAATCTGTAAATATATATTATCTCATGTTAGTTACTATATATGTGTAACAGTACATACTCTTATTAACAGTATCAACAATATTACCAACAACTGATAACCGGCCAATTATTTTTTTAAAATATTAGTATAATAAATTACCACTGTGATTTGTAAATAAATAATACCCCATGTTAGTTACGACATATGAGTGAAATTTGCGGACCATGTAATAACTGCATTTGTCAACCATTTCAATTGAAAGAAAGACCAAATATCATTTTAGTAATTGTGGACAACTTTGTCACCAGACCCTTCCATACACCAAATACATAGCATTTTCTGAGTCATTCCTAGTTACCAAATTCCAAAAAGAAAATTCTTTCACAGATTAAAATGCGTTCTGAAGCAAAAACACTTTGGATTTAAAGTACTTATGTTTTCGTAGATAAGATTTTGTTTCTTGTGGCAGGACACTGCATAAGGAATTGTTTCCGTTTCTGTACAATTGGTAATGACTCGTAATCCTTTGTAAACGTCATATTTATTCCTAGTATAATGGCTATGTATGTCAGCACTAAGATTGAAGTATTAGTACTAAAAACAATAGCAGGGAGTATACATACCGTGCTGGCATTGTAAGTACACCTAGATTTCAAAACTGATTTCTGCACGACGTCCGTGGGCTTACTCCACAAATAACTCTTAGAGCACGCTTTTGTGATTTAAATAGCCTTTTTGATTCAGACAATAGTAGGAAGCCCGTGCGTAAATTTCACGAATGGTATACGGTGAATTACCAGGTTGGTCCATTGTTTTGGGGTGAAATTATAACCGGTTCAGGTGTAGTAATTGTGTATTTGTCAACTGAAACAATTACGTAGCAAAACACTCACAATGTCTTGCAAACAATTTTAAAACACGTTAAACATACGTATGACACAAAATCGTATTAATTTACAACACAAAACAAAATGTAACTTACATTACAATTTAAGCGTAATTGACATTATAGAATAGTTGAATAAAAAATTTAAATTTAAAAATATTTACATTACAAAAACCTTTCTGTACACAATATTTGATGCGATATTATGATCATTAGTTACCTTTTGCTGAAATGTTTCCCGAACAGAAACATAAATATGAAACGCTCCTTGCACTAGAAAAGGCCACGCTAATTTTATAGCAACAATTGTTTATTTCTCAACTAGGATACCTGACCTGTACGAACGTTTCGATATGTTGTGCTTCTATCTAGTGGTAGTGCGATCACTCCTTATCTACGTCAACGAAACTTATCAGTTTGACCTCTCAACCGTGAACTTGATTGTTAATAATTTTGTAATTTACGAGTAGAATTTCGAAAAAAAAACTTTCTTAATTACCGATGTTACAAAAGCAGAGAACTTACTGTATAAAATGATACCTGATTTTCGATGTTGAATAGTTACAAAGGGAGAAAGATGGCTCATAAGTAAACAAAAAAAAAAAAACAAAAAAAAACCCCATTTAGAAGTAATGTGTATATATGTATTATTATTTGTAAAATGCGATAAGTTCACTTAGACAATCATGAAAAATAAGTGCAAGTTCGCTCAATTGTATCATCTATATATATCTCATACCTTAGTTGCAAAGCGGAAGACCAATAACAAAAATAGTTATATAACAAATAATGAAGTTACGCCGAAAACAAAAAAAAAAACATGATTCATCGTGGTGTTCGGCAGTGTTAGGGGACAACACATCGCGAAGTAGGGCATGATTGGTTGATACTGTGCTACCGAGCGTTGTTTAAGGCGTGTCCTGTACACCACGGCATTACAACTCAAACTCGTTTCTTATTTGCTGGAGTTGCTATTTGGTTGTCGCTTGTATTGTTTAATAAACTCAGCACTGAACGGAACAAACGTCGCATGCAAATTTGATGCGATGTAACATTTAGTACACAATTTTCACATACAGAATACCAGATGTAAAGCCATGGCTTTCTAACAATTCATTATATTGAATGTTGTCTCTAATTAATGTTAATAATTATATTACTAATTAAGTGCTGTTGTTGCTAGGTGCTGTTGTTGAATGGTGTATGCAAAATCCAAAGCAGAATGAGAAAAATCGTGTTTCCTGCTTTTTTTTGCATAAATATATGAGTTACACTCGAGCTCATAATTAGAAATATTGCTAGATGGTGAACAGTTAAGAATAGCTTCCAACAAATACAACATAGTCGTCACGCAAGACTTGGTCATACAACAAAATCAGCTGTAGCAGAACATAAGATAGAAGAAGACCATAAAATTAAAATGGGAGAAGACAGAAGTTATAGCACAACCTAAAGGTTTTCTAGAACGGTAAATAAGGGAATCAATAGAAATTTTCAAACATCCCAAAAATTTGAATAAAGACAGCGGCTATGGCTTAAGCGAAACGTGGAAATGTGCAGTCGTGGACATTCTCAACACAAAACCTCCGACGACAAGATCTCTGGAACAGTTGACATCCGCTTCCGGTAGCCAAAACAGCGACGGAGTTGTGTGAAAACCATCACAAGTGATATTTCGATTCTGGAAACCGTGATGAAGGCACCAGGTTGTGCGCCGAAACGTCGGTACTAATCCATCAATCAAAGCTGTGCGATCCCTCACAACGTCTTGCAAAACAATTTTAAAACACTTTTAAACACATTAAACATACGTATGACACAAAATCGTATTAATTTACAACACAAAACAAAATGTAACTTACATTACAATTTAAGTGTAATTGACATTACAGAAAATGTAAGTGCAATATTTGATTAGCTTCCATTAAACTTTTTACTAACCGAAATTTTTTAATTGAAAAGTTATAACAACACTGTTCATAATAGAAAGAAATCGAGATGTTTATAAAGTTTTCTATCCACTTTCAGATCTTGGATCCATTAGAAATTCTCCCGCCTTTATTTGCGCTAGTCAGCAAATATAATGTCGTGTTTAAAGGTCCTTTCATTCAAGACGAAATGTATCATCGTTCATAGTTCTTCATCAGTGGAGAGATTTTGTACTAAGTTGATGTAATATTAGCAAACCTCCTGTGATTTAATTCGCAGAAGAAACAGACAACAACCAAAAATTTGTTAAAATACTCTCGTGACCGGTATGTCAAGAACTTTTTTCAACATAATTACTTCCTTCCTTTCCCTATTGAGTGCAGTATTGTTATGAGTATTATTATCTCATGAGGATAGTAAAGTCTATTTACATATTGCACTGAGTGTTTTGGTCCACCTCCCCAGAGCGCAGTATGGCGTGTCTTGCAGCTGAACTCCGACCTTGTCTAGACGGCCACGAGGGAGCTATTGGCCTGCTCCTCTGTTTGCATAACATACACGCCCCGTGGGGCTTTCATAACTGTTTACTGCAAGGGATATTACCTTACTATCACACAACCATTTTCATATTCCGTTACTACCATTCAACAACCAGTTGAAAGAAAATCTCTCAGTTCTATCAGCATTTTCGTGGAATTAAGTCGTGTTGTTGCTGATTCCTGTATTTATAAAACTCAAGGAAATCATGTGATTATACTGCCACAAAAATGATTTCACATTTTCTTACATCGGACCAATCCAGTGGTGTGTTGTGTAACGGTGTGTCGAGCACGCAAGATGTGTGTGAAGAGGAAATATTAGTGGTGGTCGAACAGTGTCCAAGAGGAGCATATACTTAAATTCGGAAAAACAAAAATTTGAACATGTGCCAGAGATTTTTGAAACAGCATACATAATCTCAAAAGCTGTTTAAATTAGAACGAATGATTTTCTAGTCGACAGGGATACTGGATACCGGCTTCGTGTGGCGTGGAACCCAGGGATCAATATGTTAAAGCAGCTACGAGGAAGAAGTGTGGATGACGTCATGGACTATGTTCGGCGATTACTACGTCAGTGTTTTTGCAGTTGTTTTAAAATGAGGGCAGAGAGTAATTTCCTCCTGACGTCCCATGAAAGTAACATTTTTATGCAGCTGGAAGCGCCAGAGAATTTTATTTATTTAAACAAAGTGAAAAGCTTCGTTTTCGTATTTATTTATAACCATCAAACATTTTGTGCATAAATTGGCATAAACTGAAAAATACTTAATCATTTTTTTACTGATATTTCTTGATTCGTAACCGTAGATACAGTCTTAACATTTGATTTACAGGGGATGGAAAAAATAATATGAACACCTTACATTTACATACTATTGATTTATGAATATGCTGTGGGCTTGTAGAACACCTGCAATTCTTCGCGGAATTGATTCGTAGAGTTTCTGAATAGTTTCGAACGGAATGTTGTCCCATTCTTGTACCAAATCATCCGCCAATTGCTTCAATGATGTTTTTCGAGGTCAAATCTGCTCCTCATTCTCTGCTGTAAAACTCCCCCATCGGTTCAATTATGTTGAGGTCTGGCGATTGTACTGGCCACGGAAGATGTTTGATCATATTCTGATGCTCCTCGAACCAGTAAAGAACCTTCTTGGCTGTGTGTACGGGTGCATTATCATCTTGGCAGATGGCAGCAGTATGCTAATCATAATAGGAACTTCATCATTGAGGATGTCGAAATATACATTCGTAGTCATCCGGCCAGCGATGTGAATGAGAGGAATGGCTGAATACCACGATATAACAGCTCAAATCATAACTGAACCTCCCCCATGCTTGACTGTAGGACGCAGGCAGAACAGATCGCAGGCTTCTTTTAGAGTTCTCCATACATAAACCCGGCCGTTAGTAGGAAACAACGTGAACGAGGATTCATCGGACCATACCACATTCTTCCAATCATCAAGTGTCCAGTTTTTATGATCGTAGCATCACTTGTTTCGCAGCTTAGCGTTGGTTACCGTAATAAGGGGTTTTGCAATTGCAGCCCTCCTATGAATGTTAGCTTTCTGGAGCTCCCGCCATAGTGTTTTTTTCGAAACAGTATTACTCAGGTGTGTGTTGAGTTCTGCTGTCACTTTTGCCGCGGTAGTTTTGTGTTGTCTGGCCATAATCCTTTTTAATGTTCGTCGGTCTCTGTCGTTTAATTTTGGTTTTCGTCCACCATTCCTCTTCGATGCCTACGTTTTACCATGTTTTGTGCATGCTGTCATTACCGTGGACACTGTCGCTCGTGAGACGTTACACAGTTAACCTGTTTTCGTTACAGAGGCTCCCACTAACTGAGCTCCAACGATTTTCCCTCTTTCGAAGTCTAAGAGATCACGCATTTCATCGATCGCTAATTTTACTGTAGAGATCTAGGCGATCATTTACCTAAAAGCTTCAAATTAATTTTCAAGTCAGTATCCATGGCGGGCGAGCATGGAAAAAGTTAAGCAATAGAGCTATGACCTGAGAAGTAGCACGCATATCAGCAGGCTGTAAGTCGCCAGTTGCCAAGCGCCTGTCCTTATTGCAGGCTGTTGAAGTTACTCCATACAGCAGGTTAGCGAGGAGTATTGCCATCTCTACATAGTGGTGATAGGAAGGGGGAGTATCTATTTAAACCCTGGGAGAAGGGGTTGGGGGTCTCTCTACGAAAGTCTTTCAACGCACCACATCGACGCCGGGGGCGTCGTCGCCTGGGCGGCGGTTGCAGACAAGAAGATGGCTGTCGTCTACTACTAAGGTGGGCTGGGCTGCGATAGCTGGTTCTGGACAATCATTTTGTCAGAGTCATTTGGGCATAGTCTCCAGGTAGATTATCAATAGTCCATTTAGTTTGCATGCTCGCCCAGTCCTTGACCCTAACTATAATGTTTTGTTTCAAAGCCAATGCAACATTGTAATTATTCGCCTATGTCACCAGTCATTGCTCATGTGAATAAAGACGTAAATAGGTCATTGCCGTTTCCAGTAATTTAACCTGCATTCCTATATTAATATTTGAATGTACTGAGCCATAAAACCTGTCAGATGTTGCAGTAGGAACCTATGATGAATATTCATATCAGAACAATGGTCGATCTTCTATGGTCGGCTCTTATCCACGGCTCCAGGGAAAGTTCACCCTATCGGCTCGTAGCAATAAGCTGGTAGGGATACTACGTAACCGTTGCAGAACAAAGCGAATAATACACTGATACATAATATACAAGACCTGCCACGTCGACTGCGGCGTACATGCGAGTCGCAATATTCAAATGGAAGTAGTGGTGCCAACATGAAACAACCTGTACTCTATCGCATGGTGTTAATATTATTTTGTCCAACATCTGTATGTGTCCTTATTCTGTGTTACATTACACCAGAGTACAAAATTAAAATCTGTTCTGAACTTTCAAGCTGTTTACAAATAATAAGAAATTACCAAAAATCTATTGAGCAAATTTTGACGAGGTTTCGGAAGATTTACGATAGGCTCGAATTTTGAGTTTATATCAGCAAGCTACTTTAACGGATGATGGAACAGGTAATTAAAATTTTACTGTAATATTGAGAAAGAAATACATCGCCGTTATTCTAATGCCTTCAGTCATATTTTCATAAGTATCAAGTATTTAGTCTTAAAACCACATAGATAACCGTAATACACACACACTTGGCACCGTCACTGCCTTAGGTTACAGGCAGGGGGGAGGTGGTGAATTTGTCCTAAGACATTGCCTCCAACGTCGTGAAGGGGTTACAATTCGTAACTTTCAGTGTGTCTTCTTGTTGGGTGTCAGTTTGTTAGGAGACTGAGTGGTCTTCTATGCCTATCGTCGCTATTGTCGTAGCATCCAAGCGAGTTGACCGCCGGGTTGTTGCATTGTCTGGTATTTTTATAAAATGTTTCCGCCAGTTGGTGGAATCTGTCATTCAATTTAGGTATGCCGGCGGCCTCGTGGAGTGCATCCGTGGGGAACCGACACGGGAGGTGGAGAGCTCTACAAAGAAACTATGATAAAAACTTACAAGTTAACGGCGTAAATAGAGGAGATAGTGGAGTGTTGACAAGGGATAGCAAAGAAATCAGATTTCAATTTAAGAACCATCCCGGCATTACTACAGAGTTATTTCAAGGAACTGAAGAAAACCTAAATCAGTGTGGTTGGGTTTGAAATCGAACCCATATTACTCGGAATTAATATTACGTACAAGGGGTGAGCAAATGAAAAGGTACGAAACGACACGGTGGGTACAAATATAGACTTTATTCAAAATATACACCACACGCCTGTGCACAACGATTCCACTGATGAACAAGCCGCAGGATTCCTTGTTCCCAGAATTCCTGTGGCCGTGACGAGACCCAGTCCTTCACCCGCGTCCTTGAGTACGTCGCCCGAGTTGAAGCGCTTCCCTTTCAGGTATTTCTTCATATGGAAATCGCAGGGCGACATGTCCGGACTGTAGGGCGGATGGTCCAACGTCTCCCACTTGAACTTGGCCAGTTCCATGTGTGTGACTCTGGAGACGTGTGGACGCGCGTTATCATGGAGCAGAACCACACCCTCCGTGAGCAGCCACGGTCTTTTGTTCTTGACGGACCTGCGTAGGCGTCGGAGTGTCTCACAGTACACATCCCCCACCTGTACGCCATCCTGTCCACATACGGACTGCCGCACAATTTGGACGCCGCTTTTGATAAGAGCCTCTGCTCTCTACTGCGCATGCGGGCGCCCGCGCAAGCTCCGATCCCAGTCAGAGACTCCAATCGCATCCCGAGATGTCTCGCTACGTTCTCCCATGGCGGAATATGCAAATAAACTGTTACGTTTTTACGTCGTTTCGTACCTTTTCATTTGATCACCCCTTATAGTACAGCTTGTAGGGAAACGCATTACTGACACAGAAATCAGAGGTCCGGTCTCGATGATCCTAACGTGGTTCCTCGAAGTTAAGGGTCCTAACAACCTCGAACTTACTATTACCCCCTACGAATGAGTGTACGAGGCTGTGTTGGAGGAAATTAATCAAATGCTGAGTGGTTTTTACCACACTTCCTCCATTCCAGTACCGAACTCACTGAAGATAATTTGAAGCAGTTTATCTACAATTCTCACTACATCATGCTAGCCGTCCTGGATATGAAAAAAAACCTCTATAATTTAGTATGTAAAGAAGTGTCACGTTATTTCTTATATGACTCGTTATACAGAACAAGCGATGTTCGTATACAGATACGGTTTAGGATAATCCAGTATGCTGTGTTGTCACATGTCATTAGTGGCAATTAATGCGGTGGTGGTAATTGTGTCCGTGATAAGCCTGCGAGGATCGATGCCGGGACTGGCTTATTGCACGGTAGCAAATGCTGTTAAGCTGATAAACAATTAGCAGGCGCTTTGTCTACCCTCCACGTGATGTGTTTCTGCGCCTATCGAGCGGGAACAGCGCTGTATTACGCTGTGCTTCTGAGCAGCACTCGGAAAATTCACATCGCGTTGATGGTAAAATGATATAACGCATACTAGTCTGAACATGAAATCAGTATCACCACAACTGTTAAGCTATCATACGGAAATGATCACCGATTAAAATCGGTAAGCGGTTAAATAATATTACTCTCTTAGACACGAGTTTGAAATCAGATTCACCTACGAAGACCACAGTATTCCGCGTATAACACGGTTTCCCAGGTAGAAGTAGTTTACCGAAGTCTCCGGATGTGAGAAGTATTCAGAAATCAGAGACTAAGACCAGTTACAGACTGGGCGGTTTCGGCCGCGGCGGAAATTTTTCCGTCGCCGTCGTTACAGTAGTGGCGCGAGGGATCAAATGGGAGCTTTCACACTGGGCGGTAGGGAAAACCGACGGTAGAATTGCCGTCGACGGCAGGTATACAGCCGCACGCTGCCACTACATTCGACGGTAGTTTGGCTGTCCCAGTCCAGACAGTGGCCCCTGCGGCCGGATAGACGCTTGCACACATGGCGGATTTTTGACCGCTTGTGCATTTTCAGTCTGTGTAAAGTTAACATTTTTTAATTTAAAAATCGTAATATGAGTTAAGTGATGATAGATACTTATTTCATTTCGTTAGCAGAAGCGAGACCAGTTTTAAGAGACAAAACATTAGATTCTTTTAAGGATCGAGACGCTGCCAGGAACGCTTGGAAAGAAGTGTGCCTTGAAATTAGGAATGATTTTGACGAAATAGAAAATGAGGAAAAATGCCTTTGAATAATAAACTTTTGATCACGTATTTACATAAATGTTTACAGCTTCAACTACAACTTGAAAAATGTTGAATCACATTTTATAGAAAGATTTTGATGTTTAATAGTATATAACTGTGTCCTTATATCTTAGACATTTACCAAGGAACACTTTCAACTTTCGAAATTCTGTCGCTCGACATTTTGAGACTTTTTTTTTAACACAGCAGTGTCGAATACAGTGAGGCAAGCTGTTCAGCAAATTCGGCATCATCTTCGCCATTTACGTTCGATTTTTCTTTGTAAAGTAATAGTTATTAAACACTCAACATATTACAATCTAACCACAAAACTTTAACTAGTCGATTGTGCTTGTAAGTATAAAAGCAATATAGAGTAAACTCAACAGCGATGAGTTGATTACACAGGGAAGTAGATGTATTAGTTACAAATAAATGTAATTTTTAGCCATTATACGGCATAGTGTATTTTTCAAACTTTTTTTGTACACCTATTCGTATCCACCTCTAGGAGTTTTCGCCCTAATTAACATAAAATAAATATAGAGGATTGGAATTATATAAAATTAAATGTTTATCTACAGTAATTCCATGAGAAATCTGCTTACTTTAAGGTGATTGCCAGCATTTCCACACGTTAAATACAATTCATCAACTGGGTATTTCTCCCGTGAATGCCGTAGTTTAGTTTCGCAAGCAACTGTCGAAATAAACATCCCAAAATAATTGAAAAACTTGGGGTCCTCAAATAGTGTGTTCTCCTTTGGTTTTTCTCCCTCTTTCTGTGCATGCAAAACCGTCAAAATAACAATTTTAAAACCTAACTACGAAGTAATAAACACCAAATTAACTTAATTAACTTCTAATTTCAAAAATGAAACAAGTCATCAAAAGCAAGGTACTGACGCCCGACCACGTCATCTTTTACCAGCTCTTCATAACAGCGGACGTTTAACCGCTGAAATAGCAGCGGCAGTTCTACCGCTGAATGTGTAAACACCTCAAATTCTGTAGGCGGCTACGGTTAAGTTTTCGCTGCGGTAAAAACCGCCCAGTGTGTAACCGGCCTAAGCAGCCAGAAACCACCTTCAACGTTGAAAATCTCTGTCTCTTTTTCTCTTGCACAAGGCGAGAAAGCCATCCGTTATTACGAGGGTATTAAAACCATGCTGCCAACATAAAAAGGACAATTACTTCACAGGAAATATGTTTAACCAATCGCTGCTGTCTCTCCCCTGCTCAACCGACCTATTAAGAGGCCACACTTTCCATTAAGCTGTCTAACATAATTAACTTTTGAACTACACAGAAGAGTTTGGCGGTTGTACGTTTCGTGTTCTCTTATGTACTAGAAAATGACTCGAATCCAGGTAGGTTTATCATTAATCTCGGATACGATTCTTTTCCAGGTTTCAAAATATCTAGCGCTACCTTACCTTGCAATGTTATGCTAACCCCTTCAATATCTCTAATTTTCTTAAGTCTGTCGTTACAGTGAAACTCATGTGTGACGTCACTTCCGCTGGGTGAAACTATGCACCTTAACTTAGCGTAAAATTATTTCTTTGATCTAATGGGAAGCTTAAGTTATATTCTTTTGGCATATACTTATACAATACCACCTATGAGGGTACACATTACTACGTATTAATATGTGAAAAATTTACTACCTGTAGTACGTTCTTCTCCTTTATCACTTCTTTTCCAACATTATGGGTCGGTTGCCTTAGAGTTTCACTGATCATTGGTAAGGTAAAATTTCGAGTATTGTCCTTGCTGACGTTTAGCATTTTATACCTGCTGCCTGGTAGTACTACGTACTAATAGAGAAAGTGAAGTTTTGACATGTGTCTGCAAAAAACTATGTTCTGTGTGTGATACGTGTATTTTTTGTTTGTAAAATGTGTAGTTTACGGGTCGGAAATTTGGGACTCTCCCGGCATTGGTCTTGATGGCTGCGGACAACCGCCTAAAAACCGCAGTCAGTTTTTGAGGTACCTTCCCGATCCAGTTTAGGTGTCTCACTGCACTAAGCCACAGTGGGGAGTAGTACCTATAACACGTTACATTTCAATATTCCTCCTTTGAGGATGTGCATTATACTGAAGGGGAAAGAATTTTAAATAAATTTCGGTACAACCATTGCCTAAATGAATGTGTACCTTTTTCGGTTAGCCGTGTCTGGTCGGCCACCTTTGAGCGTGGAGTCATCCCCCTTTCACCGTGGCAGTTCCTAAGGGGGTACCTATTAATTACGTGAGCAGTTTTTTTTTTTTTTTTTTGTAAATCTGGACACAAAGCAAGTTTAACCTCGTAATTTTGGTTTTAATTTTTTTTTTTTCTTTTTGTAGATCTGTTGTTCTTCGAAGGGTAGCAATCTTAAAAATGTTGACGATATTTCAGTTGACCCCTTCCCGCCATATTTGTACCCCCAAACGATACTTTAAGCAGAGTGTTTTCCACCCGCGTTGCCCAGATTTGAATCACATTGCCAAGTGTTCCTGTAAATGATGATGACTGTACGTTAATGTGATGTGCTGTTTGTTTTGTGGATGAAGGACTCAATAGATTGAAAACCGCAGTCGTAGTGATATCAAGTTTAATTTCCATCACCACCTGCAAAATCATTCTTAATACCATACCTAGTTGTAGGATAGAGGTAAGCAACAATGTTTACAATCACAAAAAAATTTATCTTGTTTTCTTTTGATGATTAGTGTAAGTTACCGTTAACTCTCGATGACTCAAACATTTCTCAAGCATTTTATCTAAATTCTCTCTTAACAATTCTATTTTCCGTATGTTTCTATAAGTTTTTGGATTGACCTAATATTCAGGGATTCAACATAATTTATTATTATAAATATATAAATTCTTCGTGTAGTTTCCACTGTAAAATCATAAAAGATTTGCGTATTAAAACCTATTCACGTTCTTCCCTGCCTACGTCAATGAAAATATGTAACAGTAATCCTCGTGAACATATTTTACTTCACCTAAATGTCTAAGACCAATTAGTCCATTTTTTGTTGTATTTTTAATTGTTTTAGTTAATTCCGCCAGAAAACCCACACGTTTGAAAGAACTTCAATGGTTTAATGTCATCAATACCAAATTATTTGAATTACGATACGCACAATTTGTTAGAGTTAGTGAATAGTAGTCTATGAACTACTTCACGAAATTATACGCTGCATCCATTATACCCACCACAGTCGTGGATCATCTTTAGGATACAAGCCACTATGGAGCAGAAACACGAGTGTAATGGGAACTGACGCTGCATTCAATTGCTCTCACCATAATAGCAGATAGACAGTACCTTATACATTCAAAGACAACATCCAGGCAAAGAAGGGCTGCTGGATTTATCTCTGGAAATTACCGCAGAACGCAATCAGTAAAAGATACGATAAGCAGCTAGAACAGGATTCATCGGAGGACAGGAGGAGGGTGGAGAGAGTCATGGGAGTGAACAAGGCGTATATTGGTGATGAGGTATGGAAAGATATAGGTGTAAGAATTAGGAGTAGTGCACAGAAGGGAAAAGAGGACCACGACCACAAGCTGGCACTCAGATTCAAGCATAACGTCTTGGGAAGATTCTCTATCGTAGCAAAGAGATCCAGGGATTAAAATAAATTTTCAAGAGTAATGAAGAATAACTTACCAAAAAACACTAAACGAATCTTAAATTTGAAATTAATAACGGTCCTAAGTAGACTGTAAAAGGAAAGGGAAGGAAAAAAATGGTTGAGCAGGGAAATTACCACAGGAACAGGCGCTCCATTGCGATTAAAATTAATTTAAATTATATCGCAATATTATTCATTCAACTATTTCATTTCTGAGAATTATGTGCACTCGCTAATTTTGTAAGGTATTTATTTTCTCTCTACTATGAGGCGAGAGCAACCGGATGCAAACTCCAGTCTCGAGTAGGCACAGTAATTGTTAATAAATCTGAAAATGATTCCAGACCATGGTATAAACGTTGAATTTTTTTTTTTTTTTTTTTTTTTTTTTTTTTTTTTTTTTTTTTTTTTTTTTTTTTTTTACTGCTTTACGTCTCTCAACAGCGAGTAGAAACGTTGAAGAAAATGGAGTAGGGTTAATAATGGACGCAGTGTAATATCCCGTGGATCAATATATCAATATGGTGACAGCAAATAGCGCATGATCTTTTACTGCTAGGTTAGTTCATAATCGGCTCTCTAGCAATGTTCTTACTTCATGCATATTTTGCTGGCTGATATAAAATAGTATATAAAAGGATCTCGGAATTCCAAAATCTTATATCGTAATATTCTGCTAGACTGAAATAATATGCCGAACTCGTCGAAAATATATTCATCCTTGATGGAGGAATATGATATGGAAGAAAACAATCGCCGACGTTCTAATTCGTAAAGTTAGTAAAGTAAATTAAGGTTTGATTTTTTTGTAAACATAAAACAAGGCAAAACGATTATTCATAAATCATGTTAGCCTCAAAGGTAATTTTGTGGCGTGCCTATGAAACCACGTTTCTTCTCTTCGCATAGCTCCTGCAAACTGAGTGTGCGTAGTGCTGAATATGTAAATTCCGATGGCAAAAATATGATTAAGAGTGAGCACATATGAGGAAATTGTATTTTAATCGAATACTTCTATTGTGTTTTCACGCTAGTAAAAATATAAGAAATAAATAAATCTGCTACAAAGCTATGCGAACAGAAGGGTAATAATGATCAGTTAAAAGACTTCACGTGATTGGTCAAATTAAATGTCAGCTGAGGCTTATTTAACTTTTACATTACAGAGGCCTGTGTTGTGTATCACCAACATGAGCTGCAAGATTCCTTTAGGCTTTACTATCTGAAACAGTGGACTAATGGAAATGAATGTAACTATCATGATTGATGAAGGCATATCCTGTCTGCGTTAACTTCGTTTTATCTGCAACATCTTTTCAAATAACCGGTAACGGGTATCATATGTCCATTTGGCTTACGAAGCGCCAGAAAAGCAAGTTGAGAGAAGCAGCAGGGAGAGTTGAATTTAGTGTTTGGCCGTTACTGCCCGACGTCGCTTATTTGATTTGGCCGCAACGGAGACAAATGCAAACAGCGAATGACAGGACTGCCGGGCCAATATCTGCGACGGCTGATATCGCAATAAAAGGAAACAGCGCGGCACCACCCCAGGCGGCTCGTACCACGTGACCTGCATACCGATCAGAAGTCAGGCCTCTGGGCAAGTGGGTCAGACCTCCAGTGCGAGGGGAACCTAACCACAACTTCACGCATATCTGACGTTCGATTCCTCTTGCCGTTCAAGCTCAGGCACACCAAAGGAAACAAACACTCAACATCCTACTAATGTCGATATCCTTTGAGTTGAATATCTTGATGTCGGAGAGAGATAAACATTGCTGTGCATTTGCATATTTCCCTATAATGCGGAATTGTTTTAACTGTTGAGAATGGTTTAAATGTACTGTAATTCGATTTAAAGCTATAAAGTACCTGAAATTTATGGCTGAATTTAAGAATATTGGATGGGGCAATGAATTTTTAGAATTGTATAATGCCGTCAGTGAGATGTTTGAATACTTTAAAATATTTTCTACGTTCATTAAAAATGTTTTTTTATGATTCCAACTAATTTTTTTAAATATATATTATTCTAACTTTCCGGGCGATTTTGATTGTTGGATCGATTGTGTGCACTCCAGAAAGTACTTTAGGACTCATTAATGTGGTCGAAAATTTTCTACGACTTATATTTAAGCTGTTCAAATTACGAACAGACAAGCTCTCTCGAAACTGTGTTATTTAATTTGGCAAATCTGTGGAAGCAGGCTGATGGTTTGTTCTTGTGCATTCTCTGAGTGTTTCAACAGAATAATACTCTGGTAAAATGTTAATCAGAGGTATTTTGATTAAAACAACTACGTGTCACTTAAAAATATGAGTACAAAAATCTCTTTTAATGTTCGCAAATCTGTGTATAAAGCACAAAGTTCCGAGTGGTTTCATAAAGTCTGAAATTTTGAATTAATTTCAAGTCGTTATAGTCTTGCCGGGAGTGTAATAGAGGTGATAGCCTGTAGATAATTTAGAACAAGTGCGAGTGTGCGAGTCCAGCCTTACACAGTTAAGGCTAATTTGCCTAACGACGTTAATAGGTATCTCGTTTGGAATAGTCACTTTAAATAAATTAATCGCAGTATAAAAACTAGTGATCTTTTGCTTGGAATTTATGAATTGTACTAGATGTTAATATATTCATAATTTATTGTTTAAATACAGGATACAATCCGTAATTGTAAAACTTAGAGATCCTATGCAATATAGTGTTTGACACAGATCTTCATCTAAATTGGCAAATTTGATAAAGTAAAAAAAAATGCTTATTCCCCTACTTGACGAACTCCAAACAACTCAACTATATACTAACAAAATCAGTAGCAACTGCGACTTACCATTTCACCTGATGAAGACAGCGGAGGTAGCTTCGAAACGTCGTTTAAGTCACCGCTTATCAGGCAGAACACTGGCGAAGAATTTTTTATCAGCTGTACACCGGTAAAGACTCAATTCTCCCAACTATACCCTATATATTTTTTACTCATTTAAATTAAAATATTCCTTTTAGGATCAACGAAACACATGGCATGTACAAACTTCAAGTCTGTAGCTTATTTACTTTAATAACTAAAGACCTATAACATTTGGACAGACTGCTGAGCGAGCAAGATAGGGTTCATGTTCCCTTTGGCACTGGAACTATTAACTTGCAAACTGACAGCGTGAGAAATTTTTCAGAGGATCTGCATCGGCATAATCCTACCTTATATTTCTTCGTAATCACATTTTATTGAGAATAATTTGTATTGAAGACCAAGATTTTTTCCACTTTCTTCGATAAACCTTTCCTTGCTATTCTAGCCATTTCAGTGTTGTTGTTTTTAGGCCGTCAGTCTTCAGCATTAATTCAGAACAAAGCCATTTCTTAAGGTGTAGGATTAAGCGCTAAGTCACTAGGTGCGACATATGGACTGAATCTTTTGAAGAATGCGTTTCCCACACTTAATATGAATGAGAACAATTCCACGTGTCAGCATTCCACATTTCTAAGTTTCTTTGAAGATTTATCGGAAAGTTATTCTAAAGCATTAGTTTTTTGGAATTTTAAAATTTATTTATTCATCCTTATAATCCGTGTCAGCAAAAGCGTTTCCGCCCATTCCTCTATCATCATCATTTTTAAACTGACAAAGTCACTAATATTCCGTGAACGCTAAATATATACAATACACGCAATATTTTCGAGTTGATAAATACTATCAGATACTCTACCTACAACAGGTGGGAATGTTTATTTTTGAACTATAATCAGCCACTGTGGCAGTAATAAACAATAACAGACAGCCGGCAACTAGCTAATGTAAAAGTTGAAGGTGTATGCAGCGTCGTGAAAGCTTTCCCTGTCACCAAACACATTTATTTGCTACTAGTCCTCATTTTCATATTCTCGTACGAGAATAAACATTTTCACAATAGATTTTTAAAAAGGCTGTATTGCTGAATTTTCATTGTTATTACCCTTTGATGCAAATTATGCATTTCTTGAAAAAAAAAATGAAGTATGTGGTTCTGAACCTTAGGGAAATCGCAGATTCAATTAGAATACTTCTCCACCAAAATTAGTCAATGCGTAATATTCAACCTATCTGACGATGATACACTTTCGGCTACTAGAGCGTATACAATAAGCTCTTTGTGAAAGCAGTTAATACTAGTGGATTATATACGAAGGAACAATTCAGAATAAATATAGAAAATGTGTGTGTCATCCACACTTGGAATCGAGCAGTAAGAGTGAAAAATCAGATAAATTAATTTACTACTCTTAGAGCGTACTGTGGCAACCATTTGAATCAGTAAGCAAAACAATTGCTTACAAAGGATATAAAACATTTCAATAATACTGGAATCGTTTTGTGATGTTCGGTTCAGAGTTGTTCTCCTCTCCATTTTACGCCACTGCCCCATCTCAGCCATCTTCCTGTAACTACTTCTCTCTGGATTGTCGGCAGTGTAAGCAGTGAATACGTGAGTTGGATAATGTATTAGTACCACAGACCCCTGGCGCAACGCCGCGCACCGTCATTAGCGGTTCCGCTGCAGCCAGTCGAGTTTGCGCTGGCCCAATCAGCAGCCAGTTTGTCCCATCCGTCGCCCAGGCTGACCAACGTTCGCTGTACAAACTTGCGGTTGCCGGCGCACACACCGAGGGACGTGCGACAACAATGGATCTCAAGAGAGCGCCTGGTGCTAACACCGTCCCCCTCTAGGGAGCTCTGCTAACAGCCAAAGCCGCTGGGACCAGGAACAGGGTTGCCAACTTCGGAAAAAGTTACATGAAAGTAATTATTGTAATACTTCTCTAATGACACTGTATTTCGATTCCATTGTGTATAAACTGTAGTCTACGAATCAGAGCAACTAACTCGATGTGAAAAACATTATTACCAACTCTGAATATCGGACTGTTGAGTGTTCCAAAGAATCG